>CM037589.1:4887500-6087500 GCA_021018995.1 Chloranthus sessilifolius | reverse complement strand
AAGTCATAGTACTTATATAGTTATATTATAAGTTATAAGATATAACTTATAAGTCATTTAACATATAAAATAACTTATAAAACTTATATAACTTATAAAACTCATATAAAAGGGTTGGGAGTTGGAACTTAGGGCTATTAGAGATCTCTAGCTCTCCGTCTCTCGCTCTCCCTCTTTGCTCCGTCTCTTGTCTTTCAATCTCCTTGCTTCGCCAAGACGCCAACAGCAGCTTCAGCTTCAGCAGCTTCACCAACAAATTCAGCTTCAGCAGCTCCGTCTCTCGTCTCTCGTCTCCCGATCTCCCTCATACGCCATATTTTTTTTTTTTCTGTTTTGTTTTTACTTTATTTTCTGTTTTGTTATAAATTTTTTTTCTGTTTTTCTGTTCTCTTTTTTTCTGTTTTCTGTTTTTTGTTTTTTTTTCTATTTTTTTCTCTGGTTTTCTTGTTTTTTTTCCTTTGTTTTTCTGGTTTTTTTTCTGTTTTTTTTTTTTTTCCTCTAGTTTTCTTGTTTTTTTTTCCTTTGTTTTTTCTGTTTTTTGTTCTTTATTTTTTTTTCTGTTTTTTTATTCTATTTTTTGAATATGACTGGCTGTATGTTCATTTTTACTTTCATATTTATTTTACCGTATAAAAAATCATACGCTATAGAAGCATATATTTTCTTAAATTTTTCTTGTGCTCAGCCTTTCAATTCTAAGTGAAATGAATGAGGTTGTTTAGGATATTAAAATAATAATGATTAATAAATATAAAATCTTTCAAAAATAGTAAAAAAAAATAGAAAAAAAGAAATAATAATGATTAATAAATATTTAAAAAAAATTATAATAAAAATAACAAATAGCCTCGCTATGGCCTCGCCATGGCTTGGCGAGCCACTTCGCCATATACTCGCCACACCGCCTTAACTACCTTGCTTGTGAGAGAGAGAGTTGTCAGTACATATATAGACTTGTGAGAGAGGAAAGAGAAAGAAAGGAGAGAGAGATAGAAAGAGAGAGTGAGTGAAGGGGGAGAGAATCAGAATGTACAGGAGTTATTTCCGAAGATTAGGGGAAAAAAAGGGCTCGTCTTCTGATGCACTTTTTTTAACCAAACGTCGAAAACAATTGAATCCAATTTCTTTTCCTCCCATTTCTTTTCTTTTCCCCCAATCCGAACACAGACTAAAGACATTATGTTGATTCATTTAGGATACATCATCTGCAAAGGCCCCTTTCCACAATGGAGATGCAAGTCCCATTTCCTTTGCAACCAATGCAGGCAACAAAGGAAACCAATTGACTCGAGCTTGTTTCTATAAATTCAATCGCATAGGTTAAATATAACACTTTCTTCTATCTAATAGAGTTGTCCCTTTAGTTTTTCATTTCTTGTTGAAACATATATGCACTTCGTTCTCTTTGATCAAATAATGAGAAGTCGTCAAATTGCCATCACTAAACTGAACATAATAGAGCTGTTTCCACCGGTCAGTCAATTTGGCCGCCAAAGCATACAAAAATGACCATTGGTGTTGAAAAATTCAGTAACAACCATATCCACAATAGATTTTAGCAGTTCCCTGTCTAAACTGGATGTTGTGCCTGTATTCATTTAACTTCCAGAGAAAAAGAGCAGCACATTTCGAACATGTACATAAAGCAGGTAAGTAAATTATTGTGTGATGATATGTACCAGCTTAGAGCATCCCCAAGAACGTGAAAGCTCTAAAGCATGTGATACTTGAAACAAAGACTGTTATTCAGATATTGTACAAAAACCAGGTATGACACATGTATAGGTACTTTTATGGATCAAAATCTCGGTTTTCCGATACGTATCGTCCACCATCAATACCAAGACAATATGTATCGGTATTGCCGATACATGCAATGTACCAGTGATCAAATGGAAAAAATTACGTATAGTGGGTATGTACCCAATGTATCGTGTACCAATTGGCACAGATGCTGGTACGTATTGGACGATACGTACCGGTATCGTCCGAGATTTTGACCCATGGATACTTTGATATTTTAGTGTTAAAAAGGACAAGGACTCCAGGTAATTTATTTATATTAAATTTTAACATGAAATTATTATTTATATCATGGTTGCAGTATCATGTTTTTAGACATTATTATAATACAAATATATACAATTATTTATACTGTTAATGTGATCGACCACCAATATATATGATTAAATCAACAACATTGAAAATACAAAAGTATCCATTTGATGTTGGGTAAAGAATGACTAACGTATTAGACACGGTAACACATGCAACTTTTTAGGGAACAATTGCAGCTCCCATTTTGAAGTGTTGGGAAACATTTGATAATTTCACTCTGGAACTAAGCCAAAGACATGAGAGACAGGACGGAATATTGGAAGGGTCACCTGGGACTACTAGAGAGAAGAGTGATAAGCATAAGCTTTTTTTTTCTGATCGGTAAGGCAAGGAATATATTAAGAAGAGCAAAGGGAAAAAACAACATACATGAACTGACAGAGAGAAGCTATTACAAAGCAGCAGGCCCAAACAAACAAACTAGAAAACGAAAAATGAAGCAACAGCCAACAAGAAAGCAAAAAAAATATGGCCAAACCCAAAAAACAATCTAACAGCCGAAGGAAACAGCCCAGGAAACCCACAGCAGGTCGTGAGAACAATGCCTTAAATTCCCTCACATCATCCCACCATTCGACCAGGCCCCTTTCACCAACAACAGCGACATCCCTATCAAGAACCACCCAACTCAAAACTCAATCTATAATGCATGACAAAAGCAACGGATTCCTCGTCCTCCAGAGCACCCTGTTAATTCTTTCCAGTCAAATCGCCAATAGGACAGCCAACAAAGTAGCTCTCCAGAAAGACTTTTTATACCAATAAAGCCTCTGTGATCCCAACTAAAAGGTTCCCAGAAGGAAAACAAAGGAAGAGAGAGAGAGAGAGAGAGAGAGAGAGAGAGATCAAAGGAAAAAAAGATGAAAAGAAAGAAAAAAATTGGGCGCTTACATGGGCTCACCCTCCCACCTTTTTTGGAGTTGGTTCTTTCAAGTTTTACTTTGCTATATAGATTAATTTATTTTACTTACGATTATTTAGATAATTTAGGAGTCCAATATTAGACTTTGTTTAAAGTTTTAGGAGTCCAATAAAGAGTCCAATATTTTTTTGATTGAAAAGTCAGAAAGATATATGATTTATCATGTTGCAACCAATTGGAAAACATCCCGTCAAACTGATATGTGATGTAGCGTGGTAGAGAAGGAGAGATTTAAAAGTGAAAATTCCAAGTTTAATGTGGAAAAGGAGACACCTTTTCAGCAATGTATGGAACAAGAATAGAGAGAATATGAACACAGAACTCGTGTTCACAGCCACAAAGTTTCTTCACGCAGAAAGATGAAAACTGAGATTTGTTATTCAATTATCTGATCTGTTCTCGGCAGATTTACACACATATAAACAGTGTAAAGGTAGAATTCCTAGTTTACTTCTAATTTACTATGTCTAAACACCTATCTAGCTTGGACTCTTTATTATTACTCAAAGTAAACTTTCTTTTATTGTCCTAGTTAACTTGGACTCTGAATGGTAACTATAAGAATTTCTATTATTACCAGATTTTATGATCTGTACATCAGACCGTACAAAGTGTATCCGAGGTGCAAGAAGAGATTGGACGCAAGTGAACCTCATGCAACACTTTGGATGGCCTATTGAAGATCCCATGTGCACATGTGCAACATGCTAGAAGGCCCCAAAGTGGGAAGATGTGCACATGAGAGGGTTTGAGAAGAGGGTAGAAGCAAAGCTGGAGGTATTTGTGAAGCTTCTTCACGGTCGACCGTCAAATTCACACGGATGACTGTGAAAGGTTAACTCTGTCATCTGAGAAATATCGCGTCACGCTGAAACCTCCATAGAATAGTTATTTCACGGACGTATGTGCGTTCATTCACAGACGATTGTCATCTAGACACAGACGACTGTGAAATTTGTGGGAGCTAGAATCAGGAAATTTGCTTTGGCTTTTAAGTTTAACTTTCATTTGTTTCTTTTATTAGTTTATTTAATGGCAGTTTGGTAATTAAAAGTAGAGTTAGCTTAGGTTTTTATTGCTTATGTATATATTGTAAAGAGATTAATTCTAGACGCAAACCTTTGAATATTAAATGAATGAGAAATCCTTCTGAAGCAAGAGCAATGTTTCTTCTTCCAGCGATGGGTTTGGTGTGAGGCAAATTAATTCTCTTCGATTCTTCTTCTATAATCTGTACCATCGTTGCAAGGTATTTTATTTATTATTTTGATTTTAGAATTTCATTTCAACCTTAGTTTTGAGCCTATAGTAGTTGGGATTTGTTCAACCATGGAAAACCTTTTGCTCTTGAAAACCCTTATTGTTCTAAACCGTATTTTTCTATTCCAGTGATTTTAATGGTTATGAAACCCAAATTAAACACTAAAATTAGGGTTTGATCAACCGTCGATCCTTATATTCTTCAAATCCTCGATTGGAATCAAGAGACACCACTATTGGTTTTCGTTTGATCCCCTAGACTAGAAGGAAACCGAGTTCCACCTTAGAACCCTAGTTTCCTAATTTATAACGGACAGTCATGCCGGATTGAACACTGAGCAGAACAAGGCTTAATCATTAGAATGAAAATCCTTAATATTTTCATGAATTTTAGCTCTAACTTTAATGCTTCCGTTGCTTAGTAGTTGAGCTTTAGGATTCCAGTTTGCATATAGGTCTGAATTCCATATTTTCTTTGGGGGTGCCTTTATTTATTTTCTTTAGTTTATGTGTGTCTAGTTGAGATCACCATTATAGGATAATGCTCAGATTCTCGCCCTTCTTGAAGAACTTCGAGCTCATATGGCAAACCATGGAGGTGAATAATAAAGAGTTAGGTGTCCATGTAGAGGAGCTGCATGAGTTAGTTAATGAAAAGGACAGTAGGATGTCATCGGCCATGATAGGGACAGGAGAGACCCTCCACATCGTGAGCCGTCGTGAGCCCCCACAAGACCCAGAAGAGAAATTTCTAAAAATCGCTAGAGTTGAGGCTCTGAGTTTTGATGGAAAGATGGACACAAAAGCTTTCCTTGCTTGGTTTCCTGACATGGACCAATACTTTGAAAGGTACAACACATGTTTCAAAAACCCGAAAACTCAACTCGATTCAAAAATCAACCGGGGCGAGTATATTCGAAAAACTCGACTCGGTCCAACTCGATATATATATATATATATATATATATATATATATATATATATATATATATATATATATATAAATTAATAAAAATAATATAAAAATTAAAATACAATGAATCAGACGATGGAAAATAGTGTGTACTCGTGCTTAGTGTGTGCACTTAGCCGAATTCCTCCAAAAAAAATGCAAAAAATAAATGTAAATTTATAAAGCCGTCTTCATCTTTTATTAAAAAAAGGAATAAAACTATGAAAGTAAAAAAGAAAAAAGAAAAAGTGAAAATGCATACCTCTTCTTCTTCTTCGACTTTTTCTTCTTTGACCGTTTGACTTTAGCGTTTCAGAAGATCGTCAACCGTCGCTCTAGGGTTTAGCTTGGCAAATGGCAAGGGAAAGTGGGAAGTTTGCAACCGGATGAGGAGAGATTTAGGGGAGTTTTAGCTTTTATATGAAGTATTTTCGAATGGGCATGTTTGCCCTTTAAAAAAATAAAAAATTACCTGCTAGTCCCTCTTTAAGTGGCTACGTTAAAACTCCAAGTTAATTCGTGAAAACTCGACCGAGTCACCCGAAACTCAACTGAGTTTCTCAACTAACTCGAAAATTTGAGTTTTAGGGAGAGTCTACCCGAATTCTAATCAAGCCGAGTTAACTCGGCCGAGTTTCGTGTGACTCGACCAAGTTTTTAAACCATGGTACAACATGTCGGAAGGCGTCGAGTTAAATTAGCTAAGATGAAACTAGTGGACCAAGCCAGACTTCTCTGGACGAATATGGAGAGCCTACGCGTGAGAATGACGGGCGTCAACCCTTCACCCGTTGGGAGGACATGAAAGAGAAACTAATCGAGAAATATGCTCCTATGGCCTACTACCACCGGTTACTGGACCAATGGCAGAACCTTTGCCAAGGAGGAATGTCTGCCACTAATACTTGGCAAATTTGAGGATTACATAATGAGAACCAATGTAACGGAGGACCATCAAGTAACCGTTTCTAGAAATAGAATGGGTCGCCATCCAGAGCTGCAAAAATAGTTGATCCTCTATATGTCAATACTCAAGAGGAGTGCTACGCGATAGTACACGAATTAGAACTATATTTGAGGGTGACAATGGTTAGGCATTTTGACTCTGGTAGTTTCGGGTATAGGTCCGCTTCCTCAGAAGTACGACATAATGTTGAGAGTCAACCACAAAGGACTGCACACACTACTCCTACAAACTCAAGAGTGGATAAAGGAAAGGAAGTGGAAGTGGAAGTGGTTGGCGAGAGTTCTAAAAGTGGTATCCAAACCAAGTGCTACAAGCGTCATGGTTTTGGACATTATGTCGCAGAATGTCCCACCAAAGACCCCATGCGAAACCTACTAATTGAGGACGAAATGAAGAACAAGGAGAGTGGGCAAAAGTGGTCCATGAACCTAACACCATAGCCAGTAATGAAGAAGACCAAGAGAATGAGAGAAGCCTGGCATGTATAAGAAAAGTCTCCTACCCTATTGAGGAGGGAAATACCTCGCAAGCATTGGTGGTTGGATGTGCTCTAGCCCAACAAAAGGAGGGTCGACTTGCCTTTGTTCTCGCCCCTATTCCCATCTTTTTCTCTTGTTCCCGCATCCCTCCGGACAAAGATTGACATCCGTGGAAAGACTAATTCATTCAGATCAACATGAGGGTCCAACTACATTGCATTGCCAAAATCCATGATGTATATTTGAAGCAAGTTGACCCCCTTGCTTCTCTCATGGTACAATCCAGGTGTTCCGTACACCTTGTCGAGTATAAGTCCCCTTTCTTTCCAGCCTTCCTTTTCATGTACAAACAATGTCGTAGAATATGAGTCCCTTCTTCTAGGCCTTGATTTACATCTCTCAACTCAAGGCCTTCTAAAGTCGATCGAAAGGCTACTTCCTTCCCATATACCACTTTTTACGTAGCGTACTAAGCATTCAATCCTACTAGCCCGATATACTGCTTATGTTGGTGTAGGGATAACATCTTCTATACTTACGCCAAGTGTGGGGAGAAGAATAGCAAGATCATTGTTGATGTCGAAAGTTGTACCAATGTTGTATCTGCGAGCATAGTTTCCAGCTTAGGACTCTCACCTGTTGCCCATCCTCGGCCTTATCGAGTAGCATGGGTAGATTCGTTGTCAATCAATGTTTCCAAAAGGTGTCGAGTTCTTATACAGTTTGCTTTGTATAAGGACATCTTGTCGTGTGATGTAGTGCCTATGGATGTTAGGCATGTCAATTTGGGAAGGCTGTGGGACGCAGGACGATACCCTAAACTACGTGAATGATATGATTGATTTTGCCGAAATTAAATTGGAATTAAATTAAACAATGAAACTTGCAAAATATAACGAATACCTCAGGGTTTCGTAGTATTCCTTGGGAGAATCACGTATAATTCGGGCAGGGTTCAGTCCAGGTGCTAGATCCGTTAGGTTGCAGCGCAGATCGATCCTAGAGATAGAACTCTAGGTTTTTTCAGATTAGGGCGCTCACGATTCAATGATGGGATCACTGATTTTCTCTGAATATCGGGTGCGGAAGGTTTAATAACTCTGCTGGGCTCTACGGTTGTTGAATCGGATCGATTCAAGGATTTAGAGAAATTTAGGGTTTAGGATTTCACAAGAAGATGGTCGATTTAGGGTTGTAGAATCACGCAAATAAAGATAAAAGAGGTAGATAGAATTGTAGGCTTCACACCCTTGGCTTCGCACCAAACCCTTCTCGAGACGAAGATTCACTCTTCGTAGAGGTTCATCTCAAGCACACATAAGCAAAAGCTCTTTTCATTCATAATCAATAATCTCCTTAATAGAGTGTTTACAATGCCTTTATATAGGCTAAGAAAACCCTAAACGATATAAAACTCGCAATTAAAAGAGTCCTAAAATAATAAAAGACTAAAAAGGTAAAAAAAAATGAAAAACGAAAATTTTCCGTCACTGTAGCCCGCTCGAGCGAGGATTATAACCGCTCGAGTGAGGATTTTAACTGCTCGAGCGAGGGCTCGCTTAACACTTGTTTTCCTCGCGGTTTATACCCATCCTCTACAGTCTACATTTCCAGAATTCCCTTTTCGCATAGTTTTGATTTGCATTTCGCTTCTTCTGACGTCGGTACACGCGAAAAGGCCCATATCCTATGTCTACAATGTCGGCGTCCCCGTCAATTCTCTCCGACTCAAAATGTTTCATCACCGATGAAACACGCATGAAATGAATCCTGGCACTTAGTGACGTATGAGCATCATCTCGGTCCATAGTAGAGGGACGTACCCAATAAACCTCTCCATGACGAGCCCAATGACCCGGCTCGCCAAGCCACTCTACCAAATACTTTTGAATTTGCGCATCGACTCTCTCGGACCCGAAGGAGTTCGTCCCCGATAAAGCGTGATCGTGATATCGATCGGGAATACGGAAACTCAAGCGACGAACTCTCTCATGATTGGCCCATGCATTGTCGGTAGTCGACTCGCCAACCCTCTATATCTCGTAAACCAAAAGTTTTCTGCAGTAGTTGAATGCCACAAGACTATCCCAAATTTCCTCAATTATCTCTTTCCTCTGCTTGCTTGGGTAGGGAAGTGGTATTGGCTGTAAAGTTGGGATGGGGTTGTAACTAGGAGTTGTATGGAACGGGTTGCAAGGAGGTAAGGAGCTCATAGAAGGAACTAAGTCCTCCACATTGAACGTAGAGCTGACCCCTATATCCAATGTAAGCTCGAGAACATATGCAGTAGGTCCGCTCCTTGCCACAATTCTAAAAGGTCCAGCGCCGTGGGCCTGGAGATCCTTTACGACTCCCGATGGGAATCGTTTAGGCCTAACCCGAACCATCACATAATCATTCAATTGAAATTCCATAAAAGCCTTAGGTAACTGCATCGATATTTTGAGAATTTCATTGCATAAATTAATTTTAAACTTAATTTCGGCATGCAATGAGGAATGAGACTCAAAAGATGACTCACAATAAGACTTGGAACGTATAACAGTATGCAACTTGAGACTATGATGTGCATGCGACACTAACGACTCATGTGTGATCAACTCAAGTGGCACTATTGGCTCATGTTGACTCGACTCAACAGATTCCAATGACTCATTGGTAGGTGAAGTGATAGGCTCATGTGTACTCGGTTCGACCAATTTTAAAGACTCAAGTGCACTTGACTCTACCACCAACAAGAACTTGTGCACAATGGGCTCTACGGGCACTAACAAATCGTGCGTAGGTGACTCGGTCGAATCGTGCGTGGGTGACTCAGTTGACTCACGTGGGCGACTCAATATCACTACTCACAAGGGAAATGGTAATCTCTTTGACACAAGTCAGGCTCTCATCAGCTTCATCCATCTCCTCTTCACTCATCACGGTATGAGGGTCATACACCTCCTCTTCTACTCTCAAATTTTTCTGCTCCTTAGAAACCCTCCCTTTTAATCAATAAATTCGGAGTGGAAAGTTCTGTAGGGCATTGATAAGTAAAGTGTCCGAATCCGTGACACTTGGAACAATCGGGACACTTGTCTGTCTTGGTTTTCAAAAACTGTAGAAGGTGACGGTGTGTTAAAGGGACATACTTTTCAATAAGTGTCACCTTCATATCCTCCCATGTGGAGATAGGTTTAATCCGATGAAACTCAATACGATGTTCTATATTAATCCAAAAGATTTTGGCATTACCCTCAAACTTTGTTGTCACTAGCCTAATTTTGTACTCATCTGGTACACCATACCAATCAAAATACTCTTCTACACTAGACAACCATTCCACAAAGGTTTTGGGGTTTAGCCATCCCTCAAAACATGGAACTTCCTCCCGAATAGATTTAGAAACTTTTCGGCGGGATTGTACTCGGGTTTACGATGGTGAAGGTATCCCCTAACTCTAGTCTCGTCACAACTTTTGAGACTTTACCCATAATTTGGTGTGTAGCGGCTCCTATTATTAATTGCACACATTTGGGCTTTGATGTCCCTAAGGGCATCAATAATCTCGCTGGTGAATACGACTTACTAACACGGGTGCTAAATATCATGCAAACATGAACCACGATGGATGCGGAATTTTATCAAACAGTAGACATGCATACTTTTGAACACAAATGAGATAAAATGCAACGAAAATTTAAATGACACACAGTATGCCCTAACCTAGAACCTAGGGCTCTGATACCAAAATTGACGCAGGACGATACCCTAAACTACGTGAATGATATGATTGATTTTGCCGAAATTAAATTGAAATTAAATTAAACAATGAAACTTGCAAAATATAATGAATACCTCAGGGTTTCGTAGTATTCTTTGGGAGAATCACATATAATTCAGGTAGGGTTCAGTCCAGGCGCTAGATCCGTTAGGTTGCAGCGCAGATCGATCCTAGAGATAGAACTCTAGGTTTTTCCAGATTAGGGCGCTCACGATTCAATGATGGGATCACTGATTTTCTCTGAATATCGAGTGCGGAAGGTTTAATAACTCTGCTGGGCTCTACGGTTGTTGAATCGGATCGATTCAAGGATTTAGAGAAATTTAGGGTTTAGGATTTCACAAGAAGATGGTCGATTTAGGATTGTAGAATCACGCAAACAAAGATAAAAGAGGTAGATAGAATTGTAGGCTTCACACCCTTGGCTTCGCACCAAACCCTTCTCGAGAAGAAGATTCACTCTTCGTAGAGGCTCATTTCAAGCACACATAAGCAAAAGCTCTTTTCATTCATAATCAATAATCTCCTTAATAGAGTGATTACAATGCCTTTATATAGGCTAAGAAAACCCTAAACGATATAAAACTCGCAATTAAAAGAGTCCTAAAATAATAAAAGACTAAAAAGGTAAAAAAAAAAAAATGAAAAACGAAAATTTTCCGTCACTGTAGCCTGCTCGAGCGAGGATTATAACCGCTCGAGCGAGCTTAAGTGGTCGCTCGAGTGAGGGCCTACTCGAGCGAGGATTTTAACCGCTCGAGCGAGGGGTCGCTTAACACTTGTTTTCCTCGCGGTTTATACCCGTCCTCTACATTTCCAGAATTCCCTTTTCGCCTAGTTTTGATTTGCATTCCGCTTCTTCTGACGTCGGTACACGCGAAAAGGCCCATATCCTATGTCTACGATGTCGGCATCCCCGTCACTGTTTCTTTATGATAAGGATGTGACATTGTTCAGGAGATTGAATGTTTGTTTTTCCTGCAAGAGGGTAAGAAGATCAAGCTTAACCCTTTGCCTCCCAAAGCACCAACAGTTAAGAAGGGAAACCTCGAAAAGAATGATGATGAGAAGAGTGAAAAGTCTTAAGGCAATTCACATGATTAGCCCATCTGAGTTTGAGAAGGGTGAAGGGTAAGAACGGTGTTTACGTACTTGTCACTGTTGAGACCTCCAAACACTCGTGTTGAGTATCCACGAGAGGTGGAGCCGCTTTTGAGCGACTATCAGGATGTCTTGCTTGAGGATTTACCAGATGAGCTTCCACCTATGCCACCATTCAAAGAAAGCATCAAAACCTTCTACCCAATCCAAAAATTTGGCCGCTTGTAGACCATGGAAATCCGCAATCTAGATCTTAATCCCTTGATTGTGGCTTCCGCGTTCCGAGGCTCTAACCAATCAATCTTCTAATCTTTCCTCCGGTAAGGTAGAACTTGATGCACCACCCAAGGTGTCAAAATCAGAATCGGTATCGGGTATCGGTCTATGGAGGACCGATACGACTCGGCCGATACGGATACAACTCAATAGCTAGTTAGTATGGTATACGTTGTATATGCCCTGCAGCTGATATTTATCATAGTTTTTTAAGTCTAAAAAATAGGTAATCACCGCCAGCTGATTACTTTGCTTTGTTTTTAGGGGATGTGGCACGTGAGTATCTGACAACTGAGCTGAGAAGTCATTTAATGCATTTACAAAGCGCCTAGCGGCCTAGGGAACGAATGGGACTAGTGGTAATTTTGTTTGCAGCAACGTTTTTACTTAAAGCACCAACATCCCAAATCCCTTAAACCGTTGATTGCATAGAATTAGATGATGGAGATCTCGTTTCACCCAGATCTTTTACATAATAGATCTTGTGATCATGGTGCACCTATCAGACAGTAGGTTCTTGATTCCACAAATTAAAGATCCCAAACAGTGGCCTTAAAATCACGTTTGAACGTGATATGTGTCATGTGATTCAAGAGCCATTTTTTGGGATCTGTGACACATGTAATCAAACACTGACCATCTGATAGGTGTGCCATTATCCCAAGATCTATTTTGTGAAAAATCTGGGTGAAATAGAAACCTACATCATTCGATCCAACGCAATCAACGGGTTTCAATAGATTTGAGACGTGGGTGCTTTAGAAAATCCATGGGCGCAACCAGATTACCAGAGGTAATCCCTTCTTTTCCGCTGGTGCAGAACGCTGCAGATGTCGCTCTCAGTCAGTCAAATCCAAAAAGTCCTCTCAGTCACAGTCAAATGAAAAAAAAGTTGTCAAACGGCCCAAAACCAAAGGAGAAAAGCTAGAATATGATGCGACACGTATCAGGACCGATACGTATCGGTTTGGCCAAAAACCGATACGTATCGCCAATACATATCGGTATCAACCGATTTTTGATACCTTGGTACCACCACTCATAGAATGTTGATCGTCTCTATGGCAATTATTTCTACCACTCTCCTCATCTCTAGGAGAATGTTGAAGGTTCTCTTGACACAATACGACTTGCTTCAGGCGATCAAATTGTTCGGATAGTTGAGGAATGGTGTCATGTAAAATCTGAATATCAGGATCTCTCCTTGCTCGATTTTTACCAGGAGGCATCTCGATTGATAGCTTTCAAGGCGCGTCAGAATCAAGGAGCAAGGATTTTTCACTTTGATACTAAACTGATGTAGCGTGGTGGAGAGATTCAAAAATTAAAATTCAGAATTTAATACGGAAAATGAGACTATCATTTTCGGTAATGGAACAAGAAGAGAGAGAATATGAACGCCCGTGTTCATAGCCACAAAGTATCTTCACCAGTGTTACCTTCTTTTTTTTTATCAGTAAAGGAATTATATTGATGCACAGCAAGATGCTGAAAAACCAATTCAAATAAACGACCAAAAACAGAAAAAACGAGAACAAAAGAAAACAGCCACAAGACGGCAGCAACATCAAGAAAAAACCACGAGTGCCAAACCTACACTACTCTACTTATCCCGGGTTCCAAAGGAAAGACCCCTCTTGATTACCATACCCACAAACCGAAACCCAGCTCCACAGCAGATCTCTTATGGATTTCATGACCATCCCCACCAGTTGGCATTTCTGCTCTAAAATGTGCACGTTCCTCTCCCGCCATAAGCCCCAAAAGACCCTAACGTGGCAGCATCCCAGTACTCCTTAAGATGACCCTCCATATTAGTATCCCCCCAGATCAGGTACAGAGCATACGGCGTCTCCGGCATCACCCAACTCATACCAAACGACTTTAGAACAATGCTTCAAATTTCCTGCGCCACGTCACAGTGAATCAGCAGATGAGGGGCAGTCTCCTCCCCCTTGTTGCAGATAACACAACCGTTTTGGATCTCCTTCCCCCTCCGAATCAGCTGGTCCAATGTTAGAATTCTCCCTTTGAATAACGTCCACACAAAGAACTTAACTTTGAGAGGAACGTCTTTCCTCCACAGATCTGCCCCTTGAAATTTGGTCAACGGGCGACTCGTGATCATTCTATAATAAGACTTAACAGTGAAAATCCCATCATTTTACACCCTTTGATCCTGCTCGCTATGGTGCCTTCTAGCCTCATATAGCGTAGCCAAAAGATTAGAGTAAGAGACCACCTCCTCTCTCAAGCGCCTTCTCGTGATCACCTCCCATAAAGTCCCCCCCTCCGAGTTCGAGACAAACTCAGTAATCCTACCCCGGGGGTTCACAGCAATGGTATGAATATTCGGGAAAGAGGGAGCAAGTGGCCCAGAGTCCAACCACCAGTCCTCCCAGAAGCGAACGTGGTTACCACAGCCCCACCTAAAACGGACCCCACAGACGTATGCATCCCACGTTCTACAGATGCCCTTCCACCAAGGAGAGGATCCTCTATGAACCTCATGATTGATGCCCCACTCTCCAAGGGACTGCCCACACTTCTCGACCAACACCAGCCGCCAAAGACTCTCCCTCTCCTCCTCCTTTCCCGTCCGCCAAAACCACTTCCCCAGCAAGGCAATATTGGTCCATAGCAGAGTGCGAACACCAAGGCCCCCATTGCGTAAGGGTAATTGGCGCGTCTCCCAATTAACGAGGTGTTACCATTAGTCCATACCCGACCCCTCCCACAAGAAGTTCCTCTGAATTTGTTTTAGGCGATTGATGACTCCTTTTGGGCAATTAAACATAGACATGTAGAAAATGGGCATCGACAATAAGACCGATTTGACTAGCAAGAGCCTTCTCTCACTACTCAACAATTTCCCTTTCCATGTCGACAGACGCTGTTGGAACCGTTGTACCACCGAATTTCAGTCTCTAGCAGCAGGTTGCAAGAGGCCCAAGGGTAGCCTCAGATATTTAATTGGAAATGTTTCGATCTCACAGTCCACTACCTACGCCAATCATCTGTGTCAATCACCAGTGTTACCTTGGCACTCCTACTTTTGGGATTTTTTTCGTGCCAACACTTGGTGGCACTTGGCACCCGTGCCGACACTCGGACATTCCTCAAACAGCATGATACTTCTAGACATATATGAAAACCCCCATAGTACTATTAAAATCCTCATCGTTTTGGCAATGATAAAATGAACTTTGTTTCAAAAGAAAAATGTGTAAATTTTAGTAACTACTAAAACAAAGGTTTGAGTTGTTGAAAACAATTTTATACTAGATTCACGACATATACTATGAATATTTTCGTTACATATCTAAATTGGTTCTCTCATATTTCCCTTCAATCTTTCTCTATAAATGTTCTATTTATTTATTTTACTTTTCTTATGGCCATTCCGCCGTATTTGAATTTTTAGAAATTGGAGTGCCAAACATCTCTTGGCACCCGTGCCACATGTCCATGTAACACTGATCTTCACACAAAAAGAAGAAAATTGAGATTTTTTATTCAATAACCTGATCTGTTCTCAAGACATTTATATACATATAAATAATGTAAAAGTAAAATTCCTGGTTACTTCTAAATTACTATGACTAAACTCCTATCTTAACTTGGACTCTTGATTATACTCAAAGTAAACTTTCTTTTATTGTCCTGGTTAATTTGGACTCTGAATGGTAACTATAATACTTCCTATTACTACCAGATTTTATCCCGTAAAAACTAGGATTCAATTAAAAGAAAGAAAGAAAGAAATAAGCCTCTTGTGATTTCAATAACCCCCAAGATTAAGTCTCCCCCTCCCCCCATTTAAATGACCACGTGAGGGCCAGGTACCAAGATTTAAGTCTCATAAATTGTGGTCTAACAGAGACACTTTAAGAAATCATGTGAGCCCCAAAAGCCTCATCTATCTTCTACTGATTGCCTTCTCTGAACTTGTTCCGAAAATATTTCAGATCTGCCATGTTTCAACCCCTTCTCAATTGTCAGGTCCAGCTTCCAGTTCTAACTGTAGCCCTTAAATCCCTCTTAAAACTCCCATACAGTTCCTTCAATCCCAGTATTTTTTTGGTCGCATCAATATGTATATCTTACATGGGGATCCACACTCAAGGTACAAACATCTAGCTTTATTTATTCCACTTCACTTCTCAAATGAGTTTAGGAGCCTTTGTTAGGTTTTTCATTTTACTTGTATATGTCCAATAAATATAGGCATAGCCACCAAATTCTCCTACTTTATGAAAAAATCTCAAATAAAACACAACTTATTTTTAAAATGAATAAATCACGTTTTAATCACGACCTTTTCAAAAAACCATCTTTTTTTTAAAATGCCACGAATTTCACGATTGAATCGCGATTAATTCATAACTATTTCAATAACTCACGACTTTTTCAATATTTTTTAGTTTTAATCTTAATTTTAAAATGTTCAAAAAAAATTCTCAATTTTTCTTGACTTTTTCCCAAACTTTCTCATTTTTGCAATTTTTTATGAATTTCTCTCTTGCCGATTTGTTCTCCAACCCCAACTTGGTATAGGACATTGGTTTCATTGTAAATAAAATTTTGGACTATTATACTTATTACTAAAAGAAATTATTTCTTTTGACGCACATAAAATTATTACTGCTGTTTTTTTGTTAGCTATCAAAAAATTTCATATACCTACATAGAAACCTTGTGAGTTCTTTCAGTTGCATCTAGAGATTAAGGGAAGTGGGTCATAAAAAACCAGAACAGAGCTATCCAATTTGATCAACTAGGGAAGAACCCCGAAGTAGGAAAAAGGTACATCTGTACCATAGCATAACACCATCTGTTTATGTTCTTCTGTATGGCGAACCAACCAATGCCCATATGAGGCTTTGGCTTTTAGTTTCTTTTATGCACTCCCGGAATTTTTTTGTTTGTAAACTCCAAACATTTTATTCAGCATATAAGTTGAGTCTGCACTTTTAAAGAGCGAGTACTTTCTCTTTGCTGAGATGGTGTAGGCACTCTCTCAACCACATTGTATACTTTTGTGGATTCCACCCTCAACTTAAGTAGCTTGTGAACTACTATAGCTTCTATAATAATCTAAAATTCTGCAGTGGTACAAAAATACTGTGGCATACTATATATTGAAGTTTCATTGTACAAGCAGACTCTATTTATAATGATATCTTATTCATCATGGCACCACTAGAATATCTTTCTTCTGCAAAATGAAAGTGTTATAACCTAAAAACTAGACACTTAATATGTACCTGATATATATATTATTGTTATTATATGGAGGATGGAAACTTAGTGAAGCACAGTGAATAATATTTATCAAAACAAATGATCTAAAAAAGGAGCAACTACGAATATTTCATTGTATCTAGTAAATTCTAAAGCCTAACGCATAGTAAAAGGGATCTTGAGTGACTACCGATCTTGTATAAACTAAGTCAAGAGAGGAAAAAACACTACAAATAGATAGTTCACAAATATAAAGAGAGGCAAATTTACTTCAATAGGTGCAGGAAAGATAATGATCACAAAATATGCATAGTAATAAGCACCCTTGAGAAAGAGATCAAATTCAAAGCTTCAACCATGAAGGCAAAAGAGAGCTAGGTCAAAAAGCTGTTGTTTGATTATGTTTACCCGCCTTTTGCCAATCTAGCTTGTTTCCTAATAATATTTAACGTCTACATCAAGAGAATAACTTCATGTAAACTATTAACTTACTCCGCAAATCATTGTCACCATCATTGCCTTGCTCCACCTATCTAGTGTCAGCTTTTTGAGTCCTATTTTTCTACTCAAAAGTGTTTAGCAATACACTATCTATCACCCTGCCATCGTTCATGCCACTTCTCACATGGCTGTTTCATACATTACCTTGTCCCAAAATTTTGGTCTTTCGTGTCCTTAAAGCATAGCAATCTTTCATACATGGTTGTTTCAGGGCTTCAATATTCATGTCCAAACCAGGGTTACCTAATTCACTGAGATAGCCTGCGAATCGCAAACCGGTTTGCGGTTCGATTCACTCCGGTTCGCTTCGGATGGGCGAACCGGACTACATCAGATGTTTTCTTCCTTTAAATGCTAGGAACAAAAAGACATTCCCAGGTTTCAAACCCTGGTTAGTTTAGGCGTGCGTAAGACGCGCTACCAGCAATCCCTTCTTACTGCTTTTGCATAATTTCTATATACTATTTTATATATTATATCTCAAAGTTTACACAAATAATTATTAATAATTAAATATTATAATATTTTTATTTTGTTTAAAACTCATCCTACACCTAGCGAATTGGGTTCGCTTAGACTTAGCGAATTGTAAATTACGAACCTGAATTCAAGCCGAGCGAACCGACGAATCAGATAACATTGGTCCAAACCAACTCAAATGGCATTCCTTGATTTTCTCTTTTATTGGGGCTACTTCTTAATATCCTCTTATGTACTCACTCCTAATTTTATCTTCAACCACATGTGTTGTGTCTTCTTATTGCTTCTTTATAACGCATCATTCTTCACCGTATGCTAATGCAAGCGGCCTTACCATTTCTTCCTTATATAAATGTCCCTTCAAGCGAGTAACACTCTTTGATCACATAACGCACCACTCACCAATCTCCACTTTACCCACCTGCATCAATCTGGTTTGAGATGTTCTTAAACTCATCGTTCAATTGTATAATAGAACCTACATATCAAAATGAATCGCATAGTGGTACTAAGAGGTTTTCAATGTTGACCATAACATCCTCTTGGATCTTGTGTTCACTAAAATTGCACTCCATATATTATGTCGTCTCTGCCTTACTGTCCACCAGATTATCTGCCTCAGCATCCTACCATAGGTCTTCTCAAATAATCAAATTACTTGATAAAGAGTCCAAACATAACGTAAACAGATGAGATAAATAACGAAGTCCATTGTCTATGGGTTCATAAGACATCTTTATATTTATTTATTTTGATCGAAAGACATCTTTATATATCTTTCCTCAAAAACTCCATGCCCATGATGGCTTCATCATGAAACCTCATAAGATCATAGAATTGGTGTATAAAGAAAGATTGATTTCTATGATTGGCCCATGGATAATCGACATTCATAGCAGCATTCCAATTACCATTTCAACTTGATTGAGCTTAGAACAAAATTAACTTTCCTCCACCAAAGTTACAGTTTTTATATGGCCAAAATGTCGAACAAATTTCACATTTTGAAAGTTCATAATCAAGTTTTCTCATCACTTATAAGGACCTTTGGGCATACACATATGAAGACCATGAAAAAAGAAACCCATCATGCACAACAAATTTGTAAGTATAATTAATGGCACCTTGCTTGCATGGTGTCCATATATATGCCAAAAAGTGGAGTCAACTTTGTATTGATCACATTGAAGCCTATCGCTTCATGAAAAAGAGTGACAATAGTAGAGAGAGCCTACTCAAATTACTGGTAACCTAATTCAGTAATTCTACACATTGAACTTCTGTTTGAATACAAAAGTGTACTACCATAGCAAGGTAACCATGCCAATGATTTTTAATACATGAACTATCACATAGAATTCATTAATGCATGTAGGATAATATGAGCGAGCAACATCTAGCTTATACAATGCTACCAGACGTCCTTGACTGAAAACAACCCCAATTCTGACATCAAAGAATCACAACCCACTTCAGAGATTTTACTAAATTATGGTAAAATAAGAAGTGGAGCTATGGTCCACTTATCCTTAATTAATTGAAAACTTTTCTCTCTGTAATGGTCCATTCAAAAGCACCTTCATAGAATATGAAATAGGATAAGTCATCATGTTGACGTTTTTAATGAACCTCCTACAATAAAGAGTACAATAATGAAAACTTACAACATTCAAATAGATTTAGGATGTCCGCTTATTCAAATCAAACTCCATCCTCTAAGAATCCATAATGGTTGCGAAACTAGATGGAGTTAAAATAGGTAAAGTGATCGCACATTGAATTACTATAAGCAAGTATGTCATAAAAATAAACACAATGAAATTACCATTGTATTTAAGTTAGGTAAAGTGATCTCATAACGAATTACTACAAACAAGCATGTCATGAAAATAGATGCAATGAAATTACCATTATAAACCATTATATTCAATCCACGGTCGTCAAAGACAAGCTCCAATCATTGTATAAGCAGTGAAGGGCATCACAAACCATTCATAGAAACCCTCTATTTTTTTAAGTCCATGTCACATTTGTCAGAAGGGTGTATTCATATATTATGATATCTGCTTCGCAGGAGCACATCTAGCATATCAACAAGTCTAGGTAATGAAAAATATAAATAAAACAAGTAAAAATAAGAAACTTTATTGAGTTGAACTCTTCCAATAAAAAAAAATATAGCCATGAGGATGTATGCCAATCCAATTTCCTACTTTCCTCTTCATACAGTGAGTTAGATTAAGAATAGACCTCCTATACGTTTATTGAGTTGTAACTCTTCCTTTAAGAGAGGAACAAATGCCTTAATATTGTCCTTCAAAGTGAAAGTGTTTTCAGTTCCCCAGGGTGTGTTACATCACAATCATGTTGTTAAGGCCATAGGGACAAAACTCTCCGACTTCTTGAAAAATTTGTGTTACAATCACAATTTATTAATAAAACAAATGAATCAAGACTTATTCAAAAAGTCACGACACGGATTACGTGAACCCAAAAAAATTAATTTAAACTTTAAAGCGCTACCCCTTTCATCTCGTCTCTCCTCATTGCATGGGAAGTCGGTGAAAAACAAGAAGAATTCTATGAAAAAATAATAATAACATATGAAATATTAAATATTAAAAACTTGTATATAAATATATATAATTTTCATAATTATTAATAGATATATATATATATATATATATATATATATATATATATATATATATATATATATATATACACATATTTCCTGATATTTTCCTGAGAATACAGATATTTGCCAAATTTTTCCAAATATTTTCCTTCCCAACTTATTCTTGAACTCCAACTCCATATTCCACTGGTAGAACATCAAACAAGATAGTGTTTTGCACACTTTCCCGACAAAGAAAGTAATTAAACAAGGTTCAACAAAGACTTCATAACCTTTTCTGAACAAAGAGACATACTAAGCCTATGCAAGCATTTTCTCGGGCACTGGTACAAGCCCTATCAATGACAATTATATATAGCTTTCATCGAGAAGTACCAAATGTATTACATCAAAATGGACACGATCTTAGAACGGAAATATAGGTAAAAAGAAGTGTGACTAGGTTCACGTCGATTATTCCCATTGATCGTAGACTAATCGCACTTCTTTTTACCCATTTTCACTTACTAAAATTGCCCATGGGAGAATAATAACACTTCTTTTAAGTTCTTTTTACCATTTTCACTTGCTAAGATCATGTCCAATTTTATGAATATAGACCAAGTGATATGAAAGATATTGGGTTGTAGCCATTCGTCTTCATTTCTCATATTCTAAGTTACCATCATGGTTCAAAATTTCAGCTAAAATGTCCAAAATTTCGGTTTCGGGGGGGGGGGACCGAAACCGAAACGATAACTGAAAATTTCGGTCATTTTCAGCACTGTGGGGAAATTTTGGTTTCGGACAAAATCCAGAATTTTGATCCTTGGTTACCATAACCCTTTTCGTGAGCATATGTAGCCAATCATGCTCATTAACTTCAACTAAGTTGGGGGATTAGGCCTGTAGCACAACGGAAGGTTGACAACAAGGATCAAAATTTCGGGTTTCGTTTCGGTTTCAGAGGGAACCGAAACTGAAATTTTGGACCAAAATTTCGGCCGATAATTTGACCGAAAATTTCACTCCCATATATTCTATGACTGAAATTTCGGTCATTTCGGCCGAAATTTTGATCCTTGGTTGACAATATTGGAATCTCAAGGTCACAGGCTTGAGAGCAGCTTACCCATTGCCAAAAAAAAATCCTTCAACCAAGTTGGTTTATGAATCATAAATTATACTACGTTAATAAATAGTCTAGTGATCGGTCTAATGAAACACATAATAAATTAAACTATATATATAGGGAGCTAATACTTGCACACGAGATTTGTACTGTAGCACATGGTTAACAAGAAAGACTGTATTAGTTTTGGGATCTGTGTCATGTACCATGACCAATGGCTCTATAAAAATGCCCCCTTAAAAAAAAGGAAGAGTATTTAGGGAAAAAAAGCCCATCTGGTCATCAAAATCAGACCCAATAACTATTATATAATTCACAAGAACATATAACAAAAACAACAAAAAGTCATAACCAATAACATAGAAATAAACACACACATTGAAAACAAGGGTATTTGGGGAAGAAAGAAGGGTATTTGTTCATGTTACCTCGACCTTTCATGATCTTGAGGAATGAAATCATGACATTGGAAATGGGCTTGAGGTTGGCTGTGGCCTTTTCTCTCCTCTCCGCATTTACAATCGTTCTCAAAGCGTCGTTCAATATCCTCCTCCCCATTCCTATTTCCCTTTTCTCTCTCGCGCGCCGCCCGCGGCCACTTTCTTCAGAGAGACGCTAGAGTGTATTGCAATTGGGAGCCATTAGTTGCACACGAAAAAACATGTCCTTGCACACATGACTTAGAAAGGAAGGCTAAAGCTTGCGGGCAAGATTTGTACCACAGGGTTAAAGAAAGGGAAAGACTTTGTTATTTTTGGTATTTATGCCACCGTCTGATTTGAGGGTCATAATGTCTAGGTCTTCATCTGATTTGTTAAAGTCAATTTTTGTATCAGATTATGGCTTTTGCCTGTATTCAATCAGTTGATAGAAATTTCATTTCATGTCAATTTTTGGCCTCAAAAATCTTTTGGTTATAGATGGCTTAGATGATATTTCACGTGGTACAGATCTCAAAAATATCAAAGTGTTTCTTTTGAGTTATGTGCCACGGTACAAATCTCATGTACAAGTTTTAATTCCCAAGAAAAAGATCTTAGCCAACCAGATTAATAGGGTGCAAATACTAAAAATCCATTGACTGCTCTGACGCTGATGGTGGAGATCGATTTTCACCCGAATCTTTCACACGAAGGATATTGAGACATTGGGTGTACTATCAAACAGTTAATATTTTACCACGTGGCACTGCTCTAAAAAAAGTGGCCGTAAATCACATCTAGGCATGATGTGTGCCACATGATTAGAGGGTCACTTTGTCGGTGGTAATAATATGACGGGTACTTCTATTCACGCCCACGCGTTCTTTGAAAGCACCCCACGTCCCAGGCCCCTTCAAACTGTTTAAATTGCTTCTGATCAGATGATGGAGATCAAGTTTCACTCTGATCTTCCTCACAATAGATCTTAAGATCATAGCGCACCAATCAGATGGTCAGTTTTTTATTTCAAGCGTCCCAATTTCTCAAAAAATACCCTAAAATCATGTTTGAGCATGGTGTGTGTCATATGATTGAAGAGCCACTTTTTAGGGATCTGTAACGCATGGAATCAACAAATGACTAAATATTGCGCCATGATTTCAAGATCGATTTTGTGGAAGATCGGGGTGAAGCAAGATCTATATCATTTGATTCGAAGCAATAAATGATTTTTAAGGGGTATGAGACGTAGAAGAACGTGTGGGCGGGAAAAGAGGTACCCTAATATAACACATTATCCTTCGTGTGCCAGATCTTGGGCAATGGCGGTGGAGCTCTCATTGTAAAAATGAAATGAAAAAGACTATGGATTGGATAGGCCCTCGTTGACAATCATATATGTTTTGCGTTATGTGTTCATGGAGTTGTTTACTACTGTTATGTGCCCGGGTTTGCGACCTCGTAGTGGGTTTGTGAACAAGTATAGAACAAGGATTGGTTTTGCGTGCTCTACCTATGATGGTAATTTTGTAAGATACTTTGAGGGATCCTAGGCCTCTCTTGTTAGCCTCAAATGTTTAAATAGCTGAACAATCATTATAATAAAAGACATTTCTCAATTAAGGAAAGCAACACCTACATGAATAATTTAGGCAACATTTATTAAAAAGGAAAGATAATATTTATTGAAAGACAACAATTTAGCACAAATTAAATAAGGCAGCTGGCCAATTAATCTCCATCATTCGTGAAGTCCCTAATAACTACAATGCTTGTATTTAGTATTCTTTTTTAGAAGAATAGAAAAGAGCGGCTACTACTCTTTGTTGTTACAAATAAATGTTAGGAGAGAGAAGAATTAGAGGAAGAAAAAAGTCATGCTTATTTAAAAAGGGTTATTATTCCTATTTCAAAAAGGGGCCTTTCTTTTTTTCTTCTTCCAATTCTTCTCTCCTCAAATTCATTTAAGAGCTGCTCTTTTCTACTCTTCCCAAAGAGCAATGCAAACACGCATCGTTAAATATTAGAATATACCTTATTAGATAACTATCCACTTACCCATGTTCATACCCACTTCTAGATAACCGCTGACGGTTATATTTGTAATCTTATTTATACCCTTTCTTGTGTGAGAATACAGTAACAAGCCGTAAACAATATAATCGATTGTGACAATATGTCTTCATCTTTCTATCGTTCATCTTCTTCTTTTCTTCTTTATTTTATAATTTTAACATGGATCATGGCTTTGATACCATGTTAAAATTATAAAATAAAGAAGAAAAAAAGAAGATGACGATAAAAAAGAAAACACATTACTACTCTGACTTTCATGAAAAATTAGAACTTGGTTCTAAAATACTTTCGATTTATAATAGCTCATGGTGTTCATACCAAACGTTTGCTAGAATGGTGAGAATCCTTAGTTGCATACTTCTATCTACTGAATTGTGTACACAACTCATCTCAGTCTATGTTTTTTTATCGGGATCATTTGGACCCAATGGATGTGTTTGTTTTTTATATGGGTAAGTTAGGCAGGGCCCTGTCACCATGAGGTTGCATTATTTCCAACCTTCCATTGTGCTATAGGGCCAAGGGGAGTACCCAATATATACCATACTATAGACAGACGGAAAAAAGTCTATCAGGATTTTTTATTTTATGTTTATCTAGATATGATACGGCTTAGACAATTTAGATGTATTGCTTGTGCAAATTTGTACACAGATGATTTTATTTTTGGTACAACACACTGAGAGGGAACCCGCACAAAAGATAAGAGAAGGTGTAGGAATTAAAACCCACAACTTATACATTCACAAGGAAAGAGGATATCAATTGAGCTAGTGCTCAATATATAAGTACACTAGGATTTGTAACGAGAAGAGCCTGGAGAAGCTAGGAATGCAAAATATTTCTATGATCAGTGAGTGATCGTTGGTTATTATTGTTGAGAATGTTTATTTGATAGAAGTTGAGACACATTGAGATATCTATGCCTTACTTTATGCATGGGTTTTATTTACGTTGATAGGATAATAATGTAGGTTCATGTTTATATATATATATATATATATATGACGCCTGATACTATTTTACTTCTTGTTGATGATTCTATTATGGACATATCAATTTGACTTCTATAATATGATGGGTGATTATTTGAAGGGTCTAAAGGGTCTAAATATGATTCTTAGGCTGCGTTTGGGTTAGCTCTTTCAGGGCAAAGAGCAGCTCTTTAATTTGTTCTTTGGCTTCAGCTGAGAATTGCTTTCATATTTGGGAACACAGCACCTCACCTTATTTGTTCTGGCTGAGAGCTGTTTTAAGTGATAAAACTACCCTCCGTCTGCTCTTTGTCATAGTAGATTTTCTCGGATCCGACAAAGGACAAGTAGAGAGCTACTTTCTGCTCTTATAAGAGCTAACCCAAGGCTGTGTTTGAGATTGCTTTTTGGAGTAAAAAAGATGACTGAGACACACATGCCACAATATTGGCCGGTTCAAAGCTTAAGTCCCTGCCCCGATTTTGTTTCTAGCATGAGCTCTAGTCCCCACCCAAAACGCGTCATGACATGTAGTGTCCGCAATTACATGAGTCTAGGATCAATACTTTTCTCTATCCAATGTAGGACTATTACAGTGAAATAGATGAATTTAGGTTTTTTTAAATAAACAATTTGAACATGATCTTTTAAGTGGGCCACTCTTTGCCTCCAAAGAGCAATTCCAAACACTGCCTAAAACTAAAGGAAATTTAGACACTTGTTTTTAATCAGAGTCGAGAAAGAAGTTTTCTCCCTTCAGTTAAGTAAGTTGAAGTTCTTAAATGAAATTTTTAGGCTGACGTATTTTTAAATGCTAAGATGTTTTTAATGCAGTCGTAACTATCGCATAAGATTGGCATTATGGGTTAATCGCTGGGGATTCTATGGATTCTATGCTACCGATAGTAGATAGAAACTGAAGAGGCATTTGCCTAGTTGGTACGCTCCCTTTAATGTGGGAGTAGGTCTTGAGTTCGATTCTCATCCTCCACGATATTTTCTATCCTTTTTTTTATAAGGTGTGAGTCGGGTTCTATTGTTAAGCCTCACCACTATAGTTGGTGCTCCCTTATGCATGCTGCTCCGCAACTGTCTCATGTATATGCGTGTCTGCTCCTCGATTTTCAAGATTGTCTCGATCGTATGGCCGTGATAAAAAAGGTAGGTAAATTTTTTTTTTTGTTGAGGTCAAATAGAATTCAGGGACATCATCATGTAAGGTATAATCAAAAGAGTGAACGAACCATCGATTTTATACACGTGATACTATTTTGGCCCCATGTTGTATCATCAATATTGAATTATTAAATTGAAAAGTCATTTTCATCAGTTTATTAAGAGCTTAGGAGTGCACAAAAAGAATGGCTACCAAGCTTTGTTCAAATCTATTTTAGCACTTCTTATTTTTTAACCTTTTGATTAATTGTTTGAGAAAGTTTTTTATACACTTTTAGGGCTCTCTCCAATCCATGTGATGACCCCTGAGTCATGTGACACCATCTAGGGCAAAAATCGTGTCATATGTATAAATTCATTGTACATATTTATCATGATTAGTACACGCGTTGCATACCACTCAATCCATTTGAGATAACTTTAAACTTGAAAGTGAAGTCTAAAAAAAAATTGAGAAAAATATGTGTGTTAAAGAGTTCAAATTAGGTATGTGAATCGAGTGGCTCGAGCACCATCAACTATGTTGAGGTCAATCATCCTCCACTAACACTGAAAAGTGCATGGTTATAATTGACTATCATATCATTAAAAGGGATCAAAATTCAAAAGCACATTTTCAACAAGGGATGTGCATGGTTTTTTCCCATGGGGTGTGCATGGTTTTAGTAGGGAGACCCCCTCTACGGATGACTATATTATTGGTGCCCCTGTTTCCTGTGAGATGGCGGTGTTTACCTGTCCAACCTGCAACAAGCCTCGGAATTGGAAGAGATTTGCCAGGATTGACGGTGATCCATCGTCGGATCTGGATGCTTCTGATTTGAATAAGATGCATTCCCCCCTGACTTCTGATAAGAAGAGACAATGTCTGCTGGAGTTTGATAATTCTGATGTTAACATTGATAAGGAGAGGGCTCGGAAAGTTGCCAAGGTGCTTGAGCTGGTGGATGGCGATTGTGTTGTGTTATCGGCGGAGGTTGCTGTGCAACCCCGTCGGCCACAATGAAAATCTTATGTTGGAACTGTCGAGGGCTTGGGAACCCTCACACAGTTCGCGAACTTCGTCAACTTATGGCGAAGGAAGATCCTAACCTTTTGTTCCTCATGGAGACTAAATTGAGATACAGGAGGATTGAAAAAATCAAATGGCAATTTCATTTGTCTGGAGTGCTTGCGGTTGATTGCATCGGCAGATCTGGGGGCTTGGCGATGATGTGGAAATCAGATATCAATGTCGCCCTTCAATCCACATCTAGCAACCATATTGACGTTACCATCTCGGGGTCTAATTTCGCTAAATGGAGATTTACTGGCTTTTATGGCGAACCGGCTCTACTAAAAAGGGCTATTACTTGGAATCTGCTCCATCAGGTACACCAACAGAATCTATTACCATGGATTTACGTTGGTGATTTTAATGAAATTCTTCACCTCGACGAGAAGGAAGGGGTGCTTCTTCATAGCCAAAGCCAAATGGATGCCTTCAGACTGGCGCTTGATGATTGTAATCTTATGGATATTGGTTTTTGTGGACCTCGTTTCACCTGGGATAATGGCCGAGAAGGGGTTGATTTTGTTAGAGAATGCCTTGACCGAGCGGTGGCTTCTATCAACTACCTTCTATTTTCCCTGATGCCCATTTAAACCATCTTTTTATGACCCAATCCGACCACATACCAATTTGCCTCTCTACTTCCCGTCCTCATCCGCTTCCGTTACATTATCCGAGACCATTTCGTTTTGAAGCTATGTGGCTGAGATCTGAGGGTTGTGAAGAGGTTGTACGAAATGGGTGGAGAAACTGGGATGGGAGTAATCATGTTGAAGGCTTTTGTCATACAACTAAGGAGCTATCAATTTGGAATTGTTCCACCTTTGGACATATTCAAAAATTGATTGAGTCTTTGTCCCACAAGATTCAAGTCCTCTCAGCCGGTGTGTTTAAAGATCGTGATTCCAATTTGATCAAAGAAACGAAATTGGCGCTTAATGAGGTTTTAGATCGACAGGAAGTCATGTGGTTGCAGAGAGGTGGGGAACTCTGGTTAAAGGAGGGTGATCGTAATACTTCCTTTTTCCATGCTAAGGCCACCCATAGAAAATGAAGGAATTTTATTAAGGAGCTAAGGGATGACAGCGGGCAAATGTTCACAACTATTGAGCAGATCCAACGTCTCGTTGAAAAGTACTACAACAAGCTTCCCACCTCTTGTGCTTCGGTTCGGGTGAAGGAGGCTCTTAATGCAGTTGACAGCCATATTTCTCACGACCAGAATATGCAACTCATCAAACCATTCACGGCTGCTGAGGTACACACGGCACTTTTTCATATGCATCCCCTTAAGGCCCCTGGGCCAAATGGTATGCCCCCCTCTCTTCTATCAAAAATTTTGGCATATAATTGGTGAGTCTGTTGTTAAAGTTGTTTTAAGCTATTTGAATGGGCCCACAAACATTGCTAAACTGAACAAAACCTTCATTACCTTAACCCTGAAAACAAATCATCCTACGTGTATTTCCAAATACCGCCCAATTAGCCTTTGTAATGTGATATATAAGATCATTGCCAAAGTTTTGGCTAACAAACTTAAGCCCATTTTACCCTCCCTTATCTATGAGAACCAATCTGCTTTTATCGTTGGTCGTTTAATTACTGACAATATCCTAACGGCGTTTGAGGTTGGCTACTTTCTTAAAAACAAAAGAACTGGTCGGGTTGGCGATTGTGCGATTAAGCTTGATATGAGCAAGGCATATGATCGGGTTGAGTGGGATTTTTTGGAAAAAACTATGCTTAAAATGGGTACTAGCTCTAGATGGGTTGGGCTGATTATGGGGTGTGTGTCCTCTGTGTCGTTTTCTTTTCTTATTAATGGGAGGGTTAGTGGGTGTGTTGTTCCTTCTAGAGGTATCCGGCAAGGTGATCCCCTCTCACCATACCTCTTCATCATTTGCTCGGAAGTGTTTTTCTTGCCTCATCAAAAAAGTCAATGATAATAGATCTATTACCGGAATTAAAATTTGTAGAAATGCACCTATTGTTTCTCATCTCCCTTTTGCAGAAGACAATCTTATCTATGCTAAAGCTAATATAGCTAAGATGCGTCAGATGGTAACTTTGTTGGATCCTTATGGGGGTGCTTTTGGGCAGAAAATAAACATCGATAAATCAGCCATATCCTTTAGCAGCAATGTTTCGAATTCAACTAAAAGGGAGATCATGCATTTTCTTAACATTAGCAGAGTCTCCAATTTTGAGAAGTATTTGGGCTTGCCATCTGATGAGTACTGAAAAATGATGATATTTCACCCCTAAATACCTATATTTAGCTGTTCGATGAAGGCTATCTGATGAGATTGATTAGATTTGAAGTGTTTCAGGTAAATACAAGCCAAGTATAGAAAACAGTCCAAGAATTCTGAATATAATGTCAAAACACTGCAACTTTGGGTAATCAAGAACTTCGTGTGACTTGTGGCTAAATTTGGACCTTCAAAACGGCCAAATTACAAAATTGTCAAAACATGAACGTTGTAGATCTTTTCGTCAGCTTTCCAACGGCGTAAGAATCACCTCAATCCGAGTTCGGGACAGAAAGTTATGGCCGAAATACTGAAGTAGTGTCTGAACCAAGAAAAAGTGCTGAATTTTTACGGATTTCTGGGGTCGATGCATCGACCCTATAGGTCGATTAATCAAGGCAGAGTCAGAGTCTGACACGAAACTGACACTGTAAATCTAATTTTTGGGACTTTTTGGCGGCTCGATGCATCGACCCTCCCTGGTCGATTAATCGACTCGAAAATATTGGCTTGGGAGACTTCTGCGAGGAGAGTCTATTTAAAGCGACTCAAACACTTCGGAAAAGGAGATTAGAATTAGAGATTTTTTTTAGATAGAATTAATTTTAGGAAAGAGTTTTAATTTTTAGACTTCTTAGTTTTTAGCCATTCTTTTTCATAGTTAGACATAGAAATAGGGAAGTTTTATTATTCTTTTGAGAGCTTTGTTCCCTTTAATTTTTCAATACTCATTCCTAAATTTTGTTCAAAGTTTATTCTTGCATTAATTTCGTTTCTGAAGATCATCATACTTGTGGATCAACGTAATTTCTTTTGAAGTTTGAGGTAATTTTAATTAATGTTATTTTCCCGTCTTTATTTATTTATGTCATTTAATTACAATATGTGTGGCTAAATTTATAGGGATGGGGATCTAATGATTCTCATCCGAGGGATGTACTTTTAATAATATAAATTTAGGTTTAAAATATGAGATTTTATTTTATGGTTGTGTTATCATGAACGGATGAAATCCCCGCCACTAATCGGGATCGCGTGTGCCGAGCCATGCCTGGGATCTCAAATCTGTGACGGTAATTTTACCCAATCATTATTATGGTCTTTTTGCTTTCATCGTGTGGATCTAATTACGATTATGTTCTGGGATCGAGTGTGCCGAGCCATGCCCTGGATCTTGGTTCTGTAATGGTAATTTTATCTTAAATAATCCCTAATCTGAATAAAGTGTGCCGAGCCATGCCCTTGATTTCAGATTTGTAAGTGGTATTCTTGTTGGAATTTTCACCCACTTTGGGAATGATTTTTATTTGAACCTGAGATCATGTGTGTGTAGCCATGCCCTTGATCCCAGATCTATATATGAAAATCATCTAAATCCTGATTGCAGGGATGCAATGCAGAACCTATTAGGGTGTTGACCATTGATCTTCCATAAAAGATGTTTGTTACCAATTAAATATCTCATAATTTAATCCTTAGATTTATATTATAGGAAGAACGGACCAAAGATGGGAGGATTTAGCATCTTCATTTTTATCATCATCTTTACCTTTACTTTTGAATTATCAATTAAGTTTTATTTTTGTAGTCATTAATTACCATCTCATCAACCGCTTAAATCATAAAACTGATAGAATACTGTTAGATCTTAATAGATTTCTAGAATTGCTTGTCTCTTTTAGATATTTTAAAATTAGTCCTCGTGGGAACGATCTCGTACTCCGCACCCACTATATACAAACCGATTCGTGCACTTGCGAGTAAAATATTACATTAAAAATATCACATCACCATCCATCGCGGGTAAATCAAGAAGACAACTTTTTGACAGCATCAAAGATCGAGTATGGCGTAAGCTCCAAGGATGGAAGGAAAACCTGCTATCTGTGGCGGGAAAAGAGATCCTGATCAAAGCGGTTACCCAGGCGATCCCAACATACGCGATAAGCTTTTTCCGATTACCAAAAAAATTTCTCAAAGAGATTTCTATGATGGTGGCCAGATTTTGGTGGGGACGTAATCATAAGAAAAGGGGAATCCATTGGATGGCATGGGAGTCGATTTGTAAATCCAAAAAAGAGGGCGGCATCGGGTTCAGAGAATTGGAGACTTTTAACATTGCTATGCTCGCAAAGCAAGGCTGGCGGCTCTTGACCCAGGGACATTCTATGCTGGCTTCTATCCTTAAAGAAAAGTACTTCCCGAATTGCACTTTTTTCAGTGCTACGCCAAGGCGTCATCAGTCCTTTACCTGGTTTAGCATCCTCAGTGCAAGAGATTTCCTATTGAAAGGGACTATTTGGAGGGTGGGAGATGGTAGATCTATCCGAATTTGGGGGAATAGGTGGATCCCAAAGCCGACAACTTACAAGGTTGTTACTCCTAGACCGGTCACAAGTATATCGATGGTAGCTGATCTTATTCCTGGCTCTCGAAGATGGAATGAAGTGCTCATAAAAGAGCTTTTTTGGGAAGATGATGCTAGGGCGATTCTCGGTATCCCGCTGAGTAGATTTAGTCATGAGGATAAACTTGCTTGGGCTCGCACTCGCAGCGGCAAATTCTCGGTTCGTAGTGCCTACCATATGATACATTCAGAGATGGCGGGGGTTGCAGGTACAAGTGGAGGTGACAAGGATGCATTATGGAAATCTATATGGCGATGTAATGTGCCACACAAGATCAAAATATTTACTTGGAAGGCCTGCCATAATATTCTTCCCACAAATCGGAACCTCAGATCTCGTATTCATTCTATGAGTGACAAATGTGCCATATGCACTGCCAACTCTTAGACTGTTATACATGCGCTTAAGGATTGTGATTGGGCTAATCGTACTTGGTTCCTCTCAGCCTTAGGTGCTCGCTCTTTTCTTACCCGGGTTGCTTCTTTTAAAGAGTGGTTTCTTATGGTGCTTGAGGAGATCGGTGAAGAAAACTTAATCCTATTTTTATTCACTGCTTGGGCAATTTGGACCAGTCGGAATAACTACACACATGAAGGTATAAATCCTAATCCGATGAACACTGCCCGCATGGCTAATCGTTTAGTAGCTGGGTTTCAGATGACAAATTCTAGATCAGTTGCTTCCTTGGAATCTACGCCTACGCCTAGATGGCAAGCACCGGGGGAGTCAGTGGCCAAAATTAATGTGGATGGGGCGTGGTGTCACAAGTCTATGAATATTAGGGTGGGTGAGGTGATTACAGACTGGAAGGGGGAGGTCTTGGGAGCTAAGGCTGTTGCTGACAAAGGGGGACATTCTGCATTGTTTAGTGAAGCTCTGGCTGCCTTCCATGGTGTTACCTTCACTCTTGATCTTGGGCTCTCTAGAGTGATATTAGAATCGGATTCGCAAAGCCTTATATCCGCTCTATTATACGAGGATGAGGATCGTTTTGAGATTAGCTTTGTGCTAAAGGACATTAAAGCTATCGCCGAGTTATTCTCCATGTTCATTTGTCAACACGTTAATCGCTAAGCCAATTCTGCTGCTAATGTTTTAGCCAAATTTGGCAGTCATTGTCTTTCTGATACAGTTTGGGTGGAGGAGATTCCTTCTCCTATCGCTGATATTGTATCCTTGGAATTGGTTAATTAAAGGCTTTTTCTTATCAAAAAAAAAAAAAAAGGTTTTAAAAAATTTCAACCCCATTAAAATGTATATATAATTTTTTTTTAATATTCTTATATTTTATATAATTTAATATTTTTTAAAAAAATCACTATTGTAAATATATTTTATTCGTTGATACTAATATGCATACATTATAAATTTATACTCAATATTTCTTTTTTCTTTTTTACTTTTATATTATTATTATCATTTTTTATTATTTTAAATACAGTTTTACCCATGGTGACAAATTTCGTTTTCGGTAACTTTTCGGCGGGGGGTCCTTTCAGTACATTTTGGATTAATTTCGATACATTTCGGATTAATTTCGAAAAATTTTCGGGGATCAAAAATATATAAAACAATATATTTAAACAATTGTGCTAGACACTGAAGCTCAAGCATAAAGCTAAAAGGCATATAGAAAAAGCGCATTTTTTTGCTAACTAGCTTTAGTCCCACATCGTTGGGGAGAGAAATCTAGACAATCCAACCCCTCTATATAATAGGTTCTTGCTTGCGACTTTACACTTAAGCAATCCACAACTGTGTAGTGACTGGTGAGCAAAGAGCCAACTTTGCTTTTGCCATTTATTAGTAAATTACTAATATAAAAAATAAAAATAAATAAATAAAATTCGAAATTTACCTAAATTTCCAAAATTTTACCGGAAAAACCGAAATTTCCGAAAAGTACTGAAATTTCTTCGAAAGTTTTGTTTGACCCTGATTTCGGCATTTTTCGCGAAATTTCGCTGAATTTCGGCAAAATTTGTCACTATGGTTTTACCTCATTTATATATATTTTTTAAATGACTTTTGTGTATCATGCTATCTTTAGCGAGAGTCGAGAGACGGTAAGAAATGTCTCGGATTTCCGAGATTTAAAATCATCGTCATGCCCCATTTATCCTTCTTTAAATTATGCTTAGACTCTGTTAGATTGTGTTACAAATGAGAGTCTAGGAGATTACCTTGGATTAGAAATTATTTTGGAGAGAGGATTTAATAATATTGAGATTGAACTTGATTCACTTATGGTTGTTGAAATTATTCGTTTTGAGGAATTAAAAAAATAGGAGTTAAACACTTAGAAGAACAAAAAAAACTAATTTTTTTTTTTTTTTAATTTTAAAAAATATCATCATAATCTTAGCATATGACAAGGGATTCGCCTCTATAACATCGTCTCCTCTGTTCTTCTCCCTTTCCTCGAGTCAAGCCAGTTTATCAAGATCGCCACCAGGCCACCATGACTCCATGAGCTCAAATCCGAAAAGCGAGGACTCAAATCTGATTCAACTTTTGATTTCGTGGGCGACCCATGTTGCCTCTAACAACATACACCACATCAACACCGGCTTCGATCACAGTAGCCTTTGAGTACATATTATATTCGTCTTCAACAAGATAGCGTTGCTTCAACTTATAATTTCCGTGGTCTTACCAATGCAAGCTAATTTAATATATGACATTTTTTTATAATTATGATAAATTTTGACCTTAATAACTTGTTGCATGGTATCTAAATTGTACTTACCTCTTAAGGCCTCCCAAATCTCGAATTCCATCTGATCATCTGATTTCATGTTGGGATGTCCGCCAAAATTGTGATTGTTGGAGAAAAACAAATATCGACAAACAAATATTTTTGAAGTTAGGTGAATTTTTATTTTTATTTTTTTTAAATATCATGACTTTGTTAGACATGTCTAAATTGATTTTAAGGTTTGTGCCTATATCAGTTGCTTCAGGCAGAGTGAACACATGATAGATTGAAGTTGGTCACTAACATCAATGACTAACTAGCTCTCCACTGTTACAGTTTTAGGCCTCGTAGTTTCATGTGGTGTATAAAAATAGTAAGACATTTAATATTATGTAACCTTCACTTAGCTTGAAAAACACCCACCAAAGGATCCCTAGCTACCATCTAATTTAAGTACTTAAAAATGGAACTGCATTAGAAATGAACACCAATCCAATTTAAGGTGCCCCAATCGAATGGTCAACATCATTTCACATGATGTTTAATCACTTCGACGATTTGAATTGGTCAAAAATCAAAAAGTGTGTTTGAGAGCATTTTATGACATCCATTGACCAAGGTGGCGGCCTTATTAATCTTCAAGAAAAAAATAGAACAATTGCATCTTTTTATGGTTTAAAGCAGCTTATTCTTCATTTATTAGATAACAGTACATGCACGAATGATACAAAACAAGGAAATAAACAACACTTAGACAAATACATGCAAACACAGCTTCATATACTAACAAATGAACTACTAGTAGTTTTCAAACAACACACTCTTTCTGCTCAAGGAATTCCACCTCCAAGCCCACCACCAGCTCCTCCACCAAATCCACCACCAGCTCCTCCAAGGGCGCCACCACCGCCAGCTCCTCCACCACCACCACCACTGACTCCAACCCCTGAGCCAAGTCCAGACCCAGCACCAAAACCACCACCAGCTCCTCCACCAAACCCGCCACCACCACCGCTGCCAAACCCACCACCAACACCACCAAGCCCAGCAGCACCACCGCCAAGTCCAGCACCCCCACCATAGCCAGCACCACCACCCACTAAACCAGTTCCGCCGCCACCAAAAATGCCACCATTGCCAAGCCCAATGCCACCTCCAGGGAAGCTATTGAAAAAGGCCTGCTGCTCAAATGGACCACTGCCCACAAGTTTCCTTGCACTGGTGTTGCAAACAAGTATAGTGCAAAGGAGCATAAGGAGGAGAAGCTTAGTCATATTTAGTAGGTTATGGAGTAGTAGTGGGGTTGGTTTTTTATGAGAATTGGAGGGTGAAGAGAAGGTTTTATATAGAGGTGAAGAGGGTGTAAGGGACGGTTGAGAAATGAGATTTGTTTTAATTGGATACATGCTCTCATCTAACAATGAGCCGTTGTGATGGATAGTTAATAGAACCAACTGCTACAGCTGAGAGCCTAAATTAAGTTAAGAGAACCTCCAGCACAAAAGTGATACCCTTTTCATCGTGAAGATTGTGAATTGGCGGCGAGACTTGCTTTTGTATTAAGAACAAAGGGTCCCTATACTTCCTATTCCATTTACGTACTCCCGCTTTTAGGTGCCACGTGGTACCCAGTGTCACTTACTTCCTTTTTGGCTCGGCGTTTAACTGTAGGCAGTTTTGCAGGCAGCTTTTGTTGCACGTCGTAACTGGCTGTAGTGCTTGGGCCTCACTGCGCGTGCAGCCAATCATGCCATGCCACCGTCCCTTCGGTTTTAAGTCTCATAAATTATTAAGATCTGAATCGTCTAATAGCTTACGATAAAAAATTATTAAGATCTTGTAATATCAGATCGAAAAAATTATGTTCGAGCAATGACTTGTATGACCGATTAATTCTAGTCATCCGTTAGTAAATGGCTTGAAGGCAAATACATCTCGATCTGAACCGTGTAATGGCTTACGATCGACAAATGTTAAGACCATGTGGCATCTGATCGAAAAAATCATGCTCGAACAACAACTTATATGACCGATTAATTCTAGCCATCCATTGATAAACGACAATCAAAGTAATACATCTCAATCTGAACCGTCTAATAGCTTACGATCGATAATTTTTAAAATCGTGTGACACCTAATCGAAAAAATCATGCTCGAGCAACGACTTATATGACCGATTAATTCTAGCCATCCGTTGATAAACGGCAATCAAGGCAATACATCTCGATCTGAACCGTCTAATAGCTTACGATCGATAAATTTTAAAACCGTGTGGCATCTAATCGAAAAAATCATGCTCGAGCAACGACTTATATGACCGATTAATTCTAGCCATCCGTTGATAAACGGCAATCAAGGCAATACATCTCGATCTCAATCGCCTAATAGCTTACGATCGATATTAGTTTAACACGAAGATTTGTTTTGTGTCTTAGTAACATCGCAGGAGGGAACAGCTAAGGCGTTGGGTCTTGCGGTTTGCTAATGAGACGACACGACACGGAATGGCATATGCCTTGCGGTCACGCCGGACATTTTTCTTGGAAGAATAAATAAATCGAAAAGCGTGAGAATTTAAAATAGAAATAGTTTAAAAAACGGATCCATTACTTACAAATTACAACCGATATATTTTAAAACGTTGTTCGTGCATTTCCACAGTTTTTCCGAAAAAGCTTTGATTCATGACAAGTTAGCATATTTCTAGCTAACTTAGGTTCCTGACTTTTTTCCAAAAAACTTTTTTACATGTGAAATGTAAAAATGTAATATGGGCCATCTGATTTGAAGTTCATGATTAATAGATCTCTGGTACATAAAATTAGAGCAAAACACGATATTTGTCATATGATCTATTGTAGTCAATTATTGAATTGTATAATAGCCTTTGACTCCATTTAATCAAATGATGAAAATTATATTTTGTTCTAATATTTTACAATTAATATCTTTAAATCAAGGCCTTCAAATCAAACGACTTAGATGGTGTTTTCACATAGTAGAGGTCGCCAAACATACTAATCTTTCTTTTAAATTTCGTACAACCTGGTGCAATCACTTGAAAAGCGTGTGCAAGTAATGGCTCCCTTTTACTTTTTTGTATAAATTATAACTATCCACCTTGAGCTTGAGGATATGGCTAACTTGTATTTAGGTGCCACGTAGTCTTCTTCTGTCTTAGGCTAGTGTTTAATGGAATAATATTATATGGTGGACGGGAAACGGCAGATTATTTAATGAACTGCATGCTGATATAGTGCAGTACGAGCGCAGCGGGGCCCCAACAATGTCTGTCAGAGCAGCCATTTATATTATGCCCCTTAAGCATCCACAGCGGGGCCCCAACAATGCATGTAGGGGCAACCACTTATATCGTGCCACGTAAGCATTCACTAAATTTGTTGTTTCCCGCACGTCCATTATAATTTTCCTTTGTTTAATGACTACTTCTTTCAAGCATCTCACACTCTTTATATTAAAGGGTTTTTCAGATACCTCCTATGTTTTGGCATATTTGTAGATGCCACACCTTGTTTTACTTATTTATTAACAATCCTCTAATTTGCTTTTGTGTTTAAATAATATCTCGAGTTATTGTTCTGATAACTGTCAATTTAAAAAAAATAAAGTGCACTTATCATTTACGTTGTTTTTTTTCTTATGTGAGAAATACTTTTTTTGCATCAATTTGTTTTTTATTTAAATGACGATTAATGAGACAATAATTTAAGATATTATTTAAACACAAAACTACAAATTAAGAGGTTATTTATAACAAACCCAACCTGGGTGATAACAAACAAAACATAAGAGGCATATGTCAAAAAAAAACCCCTATTTTACTTGATAATAAGGATTGGCTAGTGTCTTTACTCTCTTGTTTTTTCTGATAGGTTCTAGAGTCTATAGTGTACTCCATGGGTCAAAATTTCGTCTGATAACCATACGTATCGGTATCAGACTTGGACGATATCGTCATTTTGTATGTATATGCCCGGACGATACATTGATCGTCATTTTGTATGTATATGCCCGGACGATACATTCAATGTATCGTCCGGTATTTTACTATTCTGATACGTATCGATTTTGAATTTGGACGATACATATCCGATACCCAAAATTTTGACCCATGATATACTCCCTTTTGGTCTAAAACAAAAAGGCTTAACTTTCTCACAATTAAGGCCTACATGGTGCCACTTGCTAAACAGTTTTCTATCAATCCAATTTGTCTGAGATCGAATAGTTTGGACCCTCTGATAAGCACGTTTTTGTTTCCATAATTGATCTTTATAATTTTTTTTCATTTCTTTTTTTCCATGATTGATCTTGATAAATTGTTTATCCACTTGGACAATATTGATCTACCACAAAGCTTATTGAAAAAAAAAAAGGATCTACCACAAAAGTCGGTGGCCGAATAAATGGGTTGGCCTGTCACCCAAGCCAATTTTTTAACCAAGTGGGGCACGTATCGAGTCGGGTCAGCATGAAGCATTTAACTTGACTTGCCCTTAAGTTAGGGTCGAGTTAACCCAAAGGTTGGATAAGGTCGAGTTGCATCATCGTGTTAGGTGGGTCATATAGCCATTGACATTCCTAGTTAAAGCCCTAAGTTTCAGACCTTTGAAATTGTATGCTATTTCGGACCAAGTTTGGTATTAATAGCCCCTCCATTATTCAATTAAAAGCTTCCAAAGGTAGGCATCCTTAATATAAATAGAATAATAGATAAAATGCCTACAACTACACTTTCCACCCATGGGACACATTCTTTGACTCATCCATATTAGCTTAAAATGGATGGGCATTGCAGATTTGAATCATTCAAATGTAAGATATACCCTTGATCATATTAGAGTCCTCAAATTGAAAGGTAAGGAGGGGTTGATGGGCATTTTTTTAGGCCACGTGTAGTTCACATGATGTCCAATAACTTGAACGAAGTGGATTGCTAAAAAATGCATGCCTGGCTAAGTCTGCCGATGAGGGTGTCGTCTCCATAGGCGACTGGAGTCATCTTCGGAGAAAAGCAAGCACGAGTAAACACACTAACCAAGTCCAGACACACTAGAAAATATAGTAACCATGTTCAGATGCGACAATCATTCGGTGAGGTGAATTTAGTTTAATTCAAATATATTCGGAAAAGAATTATGAGATAATAATAATAATAAATAAATAAAAAATATAAAATCATATGTTAACTCATGTCAATTTAAAAACAATGTCTATAAATGATAAAATAAGTGTCTTATATAATCTGCAAACATTAATAATTTCCAATTAAAAATAATTAAAATATATATTACAATCATAAAAAAATTAAAAATCCCTCAAATTCAAAGAATCGATAAATCAAGAAATATTCTATGAAAAGATATGGCAAACCACCCATCCGGAAATTTTTGTCAATTTATTGATTAATTCAGAAAAATTGGTGATACAGCTTGCAAGGGGCAACCTGAATCCAAATAAAAATGTGAACGAGACATTGATAATCATGGCATCCACTTTTGCACTGGTCCCCCCTTGGGGTGCAGAATCGGTTAATCGAACCGAATCGAAACCGAAATTTTAGTTTTTGGGTGGTTTCTGCAAAACCGAACCCTAACCAAAACATTTTGGTTTCAGTTAACCGAACGTTTCAACCCCCCAAACTGAAACTGAATCAAACCGATCCGATTTTGGCTTCAGTCCGTTTGGTTCGGTTTACAATCTTTCTTCATATTTTTTTAGTTTTCCAATTATTATTTTTGGCCTTTCTCACCCTAGCCAACCAGTTTTCGGTTTTAAGGGATCAAAAGCAAATCCGAACCGGGCCAAAACGGTTCAGTTCGGTGTCGGTTTTCAAGGTCCAGATCGGGCCAGTTTGGAAGGCTCGGTTTTTGGTCTGTTTTTGCACCCTTAGGTATTACCTTCTTCCAGTAAATCAGGCTGCACCTGCATTTACTCTAAAACTAAGACACAACTGACCCTATCATTTTCCACAACATTATCCGGATCATTCATTTTATAGCAACCAAAGAAAAAAAGCCAAAAGTGACAAAAGAGAAGGAAAGAGGTGACTGGTAGTGAAGAAAGCACAAGGGAAGTGAAGGAGACCCCGAGCACGCCAATAATGGTGTGCAACATCCACTCTCAATTCCTTCTTCCCCTAAATTCATATAGTAGTAACAGGCGTCTCACCATATCAAAACCAACAACCCAACACCTTTGGCTCACAACCAAACCACTACTAAGAGACCAATCTCTCTCTTTGGACCTTCAACATGGACCCAACAAAGCTCTCACTACAACAACTTCAAATCTCATCCTAGCTATCAAATCCCCTTCCTCTTCAGGAGATTTATCTGTCTTAATTCCAGTAAGGTATTGCACTTTCTCTTTTTTGCACCACAAAAATTCATAATTTAATCTCATTTCTAATAGGGAAAATAGTACTTTATTATTATTATTTTCGGTGTAGCGCCTTGCTCTTTTTTGTCTACTGGATCTTCAACTTCGTTGTGCCAGACATGATACTAAAGGATCTTCAATCGGAGGAGTCGACATCGAACCAAGAGCAGACGGCAGAGGAGAAAATTAAGGCAACTGGAATTGAAGAAGAAAGTACGCCTAGCAACGGTACCAAATCAAGCTACCAAAACACCAAAAAACAGAGTCGCAAGAAGAGCTCCAAGTTATGAGAGCTACTTGTATTTTACCTCCTTTATTGTAGTGGTTGGTCATGTAATCATCCATTATATGACTTGTATTTAAGGAACATCAGTTTATGGGCTTTGACCCAAGCAAATTAGAGGGAAAGAAGGATGATTGCCATACATCAGTGTCCATACGCATAGGAAAATTATAACAAGTGGACCTCAAACAGCATACCAACAATGTTGTGCTTATGTGGCACGATGCAAGTGGATGGCCCAACCTGCATTGCTGGGACCCACTGCGCTTGCATCGCGCCATGTAAGCAGTCCGTTGCTGTTTGCATTCCGCCATATATCAGTGCCTTTTACAGACTCTATGGCAGAGGTTCACTGCCTTCAGGCCTCGTGCCGTGTCCAGAAATTCGCAAAACTTTCAACAATTGCTTTTTATTTCTTTTAAATAAGTCAAACTAAATTGAAGACCTTCCATGAGGCTATGGCCTCAAGCGTGGAAATTTGAGGTCATGGTTTCAATCCCATGCTGATCCAAAATTACAAAGAAATATATTTAAAAAAAACCTTGTGGGTTTTTCAACAGTTTATTTACAAATTACTAACTGAACCTCTGCAAAATTGTGTCTAAACGATCGTCCAATCATTTTCATTCAGACTTGATGGCGCATCAGGCTGCAATGTGCTGGATTTTAGCTGCTTCTTCCCAAACAGAGAAGCCTTCCCATTGAAGAAGTTCCAGAACAGCCGGGGCCAGTTTGCGTGAAACCTGTTTATCTTTACCGACAAAGTTCAGGATAATATTTGTTAATGGTCGCTTTGTTTCGCCATTGCTCGTTTCTTCTGACTGCTTCAAGATCTTTAGGCCATCTGGATGGACTAAGATTGTCTCCACTGTTTGATACCCCTATTACATGCATCAAAAATAAATATATGAGACCGAATTCTATGACCGCTTTACACGGACGTTGGCATAAAAAGCACCCAGTTAGGCCACACGGCATACATCTTTATCACTTGAAGCTTTCATGTGTATGGTCATCACTTGTACTACAGAGCCCAAAACTACACACAGCAAGGCATTGGAACCATCTGATTAGAGTGTTTTACTATAGACCGTTAAAAAATGTGCACAACCGTTCATATTATAGTAAATAGATTGGACGGTCCAAATACCCTAATAAGTGACTTTCAAGCCCATGGTAGGTCCCAATATGAGCTACAACTTCGATGACTTAGATTGCTCAAAAAATGTGTAAGGGGGCCTAAAATGGGTGCTTCTTCCACAGCCCAAAATCTGATCCATGATTAAATAGAGTGGAGAACTGGAGATGTAAAAATATCCCATCAACGTTCTTAAAAATCAGTTGATGGGATATGCTGTGATGGGGACACCGACATTATAGACATCGGATACGGACCGTTTCGCGTGTACCGGTGTCGAAAGAAGCGGAACGAAAATCAGAACCAGACTTAAAGGAACAAAATCAGTATGTTTGAGCAATGTTAGTTAATCGATCAACTCTAGGAATTCAATGGATTGACTGTGGCCTATGAGGAATTAATTCTGACGACATATATACAAGTCAATCGATTGAATACTAGTTGTCAATCGATTGGCTGTATCAGAATTCGAATTTGAATTTTAAGGGCATACTTGTCTTTTTTTTTTTTATATATTTGTTTTAGGGTTTTATTTTCTTTTGTGAAGTCTCCTATATAAGGTCTCTAAATAAACATTGTAAGGGATTGATATTTTGATTAATGAAAAGTTTTGTTTTGTGCTTGAGATGAGCAATTCCGGAGAGTGATTCTACTTTCCCGATATGGGTTTGTTGGGAGGCCAAGGGTGTGATGCCCATTATCTTTTATTATTATATATTTTAATATCTCTTTGTTTCTCTATTTTCTGCTCTTATTTTATTTCCCATAAGCCCTAAATCCAGCCATTATTCTGTCAAAATTTCTCAAATCACAACCCTAGCTTTCATCTAAACCATTAAACCAACCCGATTCAATAACCCTAAATCTCATCCCAACCATCTAACCTATTTAAACCTTTGAGGAACCTGAGATTACATCATTGAACCACGAGTGAGCGCCCTAATCTGGAAGTGGCTAGAGTTCTACCTCTAGGATCTTCCTTCCGCAAGGCTAACAGATCTAGCGCAACGAATCAGACCCTACCCGAATCGAATGTGATCATCTGAATGAAAAACTTCGAACCTTAAAGTATTCGCGCTTATTCGTATTGGTTTTTGCTTAATTAATTTAATTTAATTTCGGCAAATAATCATTTATCATCATTCACGTAGTCTAGGATTTTGTCCTGCGTCAGTTTTGGCATCAAAACTTAAGTTCTAGGTTAGGGCACATTGTGTGGCATATTCACCGTTGTATGTGTCAATCGATTGAGCACTCTTATTCAATCAACTGAATCTGATTGAATCTATTTGTTTATCCCGACAGTGCATTTAATATCAATCGATTGACTTATCAATATCAATCGATCAATCGATCGACTGATAGTTTTTGGTCTATTGCATTCCACTTTCTTTGCATTTATTCATAATGTGTTCAAAATCCCTCTTTCATTGTGGTCCATATTTGTATGCCCATTTAGAACCCGTATTAGTAGTGTGATCACCATGGACATGAATGGGATTGCCAATACTCTTAACGGGATGAGATCCGAATTTAAGGCAATCATTGATTGAATGGCTGTCATGGAGCAAGCTCAAAGGAACCTCGAAACCTCTAATGAAAGGTTGTTAGACCGAGTCAATCAATTAAATAGAGATGACGAATACATTAAGCACTGTCGTGAACGTGATGGCCCACGTTTCGAACGCAATGGTTACCAACATGATCGGAACCGGAATCATAGGATGGATCATCGTGGAGATGACCACGACCCGGATGGGAAACCCCTTAAAAACGTCCAAGTTGAGTTCTCAACTTTCGATGGAAGACTGAACCCTCAAGTCTTCCTCGATTGGTTATCCGATATGTACCAGCACTTTGAGTGGTTTGGCATGAGTGATGAGCGATACGTCAGACTTGCCAAAATGAAACTCATTGGTCAAGCTCGACTCTTTTGGGTCAATGTTGAGCGCATCAGAATGAATGCGGGTTGTACTCTCATTACCCGTTTGGAGGACATGAAGGAGCGACTTACAGAGAAGTGCGTTCCTTCCTCATACTACCATCGTTAACCCAAAAGAGTTGGTATGCCCGTAACGGATTACATTGACAAATTTAAAGAATTCATGATGAGCGCCAAAGTGTCCGAAAACCCCCAAGGCACTTTATCCAGATTTCGCACCAAATTGAGGTTTGACTTGCAAAAAGAGTTAGTCTCTCACCCCACTGAGACTCTTGTTGAATGTTACACCGTCGTTCAAGAACTTGAACGATATTTAAAAATAACGGTGGTGAGGCGATCTGAGTCTCATATCGGCCAATCTCGTATCGGAGAAGTGAGAAGTGGTGCTGGAAACCTGCCTCCCAAACTCACACAATCCACATAAATCAATGTGCGATTTGACAAAGGAAAGGGTGTAGTCGGAGAATCCTTGAAAAGCGGTTCTCAAATCAAATGCTATAAATGTCATGCCCTACAAGAGATCCTCAAAAGAATCTCCTCCTTGAAGGAGAGGGAGACGAAGGAGAAGGTTTTTTTGAAGAAGAGGATTTTGAGCCGAATGCTACACCTAGTGATGAGGAAGGTGATGATATGAGTCGTGCTCTAGTTGTGAGGTGTGTCTTGACACAGCCTCAACAGAATGAAAAGGAGGATTGGCGGAGGGAAAACATCTTCCACACCGTCGTCACGTATGGGACAAAAAAGCTGTAGGGTTATCGTGGATAGCGGAAGCTACACCAATGTGGTGTTAACACATACTATCACCTACTTAGGGCTCACACCCGAAGCCCACCCGAGACCTTACAAAGTCGCATGGGTTGACTCCTCATCCATTCCCGTGTCTCAGAGGTGTCGCGTACCAATACAATTGGGTTCGTATTCTGACACCTTGTGGTGCAACGTGGTCCCAATGGATGTGGGCCATATCATTTTGGAAAGACCATGGCTCTACGACTTGAACGTGGCCATTTTTGGCCAAACTGACATTTGCACGTTCAATTATAAGGGCAAGAAAATCACTCTTAACTCTTTGGCACTCTCAAAGCACCATCGACCAATAAAGTCGAGAAGAAGGACGATTAGTCCAAGACCATTAACTTTGTGAGCTCTTCAGAGTTTGAGAAAGCAACATTAGATGAGAGTGTGGCGTACATAATTGTCACCGTTGAGAGTGCTCCTAAATCAGTGAGCAAGTACCCCAAGGAGGTCGAGCCGATCATGAGTGAATTTGCGGATGTCTTCCCCAAAGACTTACCCAATGAGCTCCCTCCCATGCGTAACGTTCAGCATGCCATAGACTTAGTACCTGGATCTACCCTACCGATCCTGCCCCACTACAGGTTAAATCCGGTTGAGCACGCCTAGTTGGCTTGACAAGTTGATGAGCTCCTTCAGAAGGGGTTCATTCAAGAAAGTTTGAGCGGGTGTGGCGTACCCGCATTACTCAAAAAGATGGTACATGACGCATGTGTGCGGATAGCCGTGCAATTAATAAGATTACAGTTAAGTGCCGATTTCTCATACCGAGGCTCGATGGCATGTTTGATATGATGGTTGGAGTCACTCTCTTTTCCAAGATAGACCTTAAGAGTGACTACCATCAAGTCCGAATCCGCCCGGATGATGAGTGAAAAATCGTCTTTCAGGCCAAAGATGATATTTATGAGTGGATGGTCATGCTATCTAATGCCCCAAGCACATTTATGAGGCTTATGACTCAAGTGTTGAGGTCGTTTCTTGGCAAATTTCTTGTCGTATACTTTGACGACATCTTGATTTACAGCCATGATAAAGAACAACACATTATCCACCTAAGGTTGGTTTGTGAAACCTTGAGGGGAGAAAGGTTATATGCGAATCTCAAGAAATGCACATTCATGTAACAATCCGTGTATTCTTGGGATTCATTGTCTCGGCTGATGGGATGGTTGCGGACTCCGAGAAGATTAAGGCCATTGTGGAGTGACCTGAGCCTAAGAATATTCATGATGTCCGTAGCTTTCATGGATTGGCCACATTCTATCGTCACTTCATCCGAAACTTTAACACCATTATGACTCCTATTACCGATTGTATGCGAAAAGGAGAATTCAATGGGACAGAACCGCAACGAAAGCCTTTGCCGATATAAAGGATAGAATGTCTAGTGCACCCGTCATGCGCTTACCGGACTTTTCTAAAGTCTTTGAAATAGCCTGTGACGCGTTGAGTGTGGGAATAGGCGGAGTGTTTAGCCAAGAGGGCCACCCAGTGGCCTATTTTAGTGAAAAACTTAATGAGACAAAACAAAAATACTCCACCTATGATAAGGAGTTTTATGCGGTCGTCCGATCTCTTTAGTATTTGAAGCATTACCTTAGACCGCAGGAATTTGTGTTGTTTTCTGATCATGAAGCCTTACACTTTCTTGCTTCACAGAAAAAGTTGAACCCGAGGCATGCAAAGTGGGTTGAGTACCTTCAAGGGTTCACATTCGTGTTAAAACATAAGGCTGATGCTGAAAACAAGGCAGCTGATGCACTTAGTCGACGGGTGATGACTTTGCGCACTATAAACACCGAGGTCGTTGGATTTGAGCAGTTGAAACAAGATTATCCCGAGTGCCCAGATTTTGGGGTGGATTATACTGCTCTCCTTGATGATCCAAACAACCTTAACTCCAAGTATACCCTGCAGGATGGGTATTTGTTTAAAGGAAACCGACTGCGCATCCCTCGTACCTCGTTGTGTGACTTTCTCATTTAATAATTATATGATGGAGGGATTGCTGGGCATTTTAGGCGTGACAAGAGCATTGCGCTTGTTGAGGATAGGTTTTATTGGCTTAGTCTTATGAGAGATATCTTTCGGGTTTTGAGACAATGTCGTACATGCCAAGTGGCCAAGCAAAGCAAACAAAATACCGGTTTGTACACCTCGCTACCCGTGCCACAAGCTCCGTGGCAAGACATTTCTATGGATTTCGTGCTCAGACTTCCCAAGACTCAACGAAAGTAGGGCTCCATCTTTGTGGTAGTGGACCGTTTTTCCAAGATGACCCACTTCACACCCTACTCCAAGACTGATGCGGCTCATATCGCAAAATTATTTTTCGGAGAGGTTGTGTGTCTTCATAGTCTACCCAAAACCATCGTGTCAAATAGGGACGTCAAGTTCACCAGTTATTTTTGAAAAACTTTATGACACATGAAACTTACCATGCTTTAGTTCTCTTCGACCTATCATCCTTAAACTGATGGCCAAACGGAATCAACCAATAGGAGCTTAGGTAGTCTCCTTCATTGTTTTGTTGGTGATCATCCTAGGACTTGGGATTCTACTTTGCCCATAGCCGAGTTTGCATGCAATAATTATGTACAAAGGTCCACAGGCATGAGTCTATTTGAGGTCGTATTTGGTCAAGGCATAGAACCCTCCTTGATTTAATCCCTATGTCTGCATCATCCCATTGAGTGTCCGAGTCCACCGATGCATTCGCGCAACATATTTTTACATGCCAAAATTAGATAGAAAATTAATGCGAGCAATGAACAGTACAAAGTAGTCGCAAATGTACATAAGCATTTCAAAGAATTTAATATTGAAAATCATGTGATGGTTCAGGTTAGGCCTGAACGATTCTCATCGAGAATTGCCAGGAAGCTTCAGGTCCGCGACGCTGAGTCATTTAAAATTGTGGAAAGGAACGGACCTAATGCGCACGTTCTCAGCCTTCCTCCGAATATTGGGATCAGTTCTACGTTCAATGTAGATGACCTAATTCATTCTTTGAGCTCAACCCCACCTCCTTGCAACCATTTTCAAACTATTCCTATCCATACACCCACCTCACCCTTGCAGCCCTTACCCCTTCCCTCTCTAAGCAAAACAGAATAAAGATGTAATCGAAGGGATATTACAGGATCTTATGGTGTCCACCCACGATGAAGGGTATCAGAAATATTTGGTGAAATGGATGGGCAAACCGAAATCGGAGAACACATGGATACATGAGGACAAGGTTCGTCGCCTAGACCCCAACATGCTTGATCAATATCACGACACTGCTTCATCGGTGATGAAGCCTTTTCGGCCCGGGAGAATTGACAAAGACGCTGATATTGTAGACATCGGATACAGATCGTTTTGCGTATACCAGTGTCGGAATAAGCGAAACAAAAATCAGAACCATGCTTAAAAGAACAAAATCAATGTGCTGGAGCAATGTCAGTCAATCAATCAACTCTACAAATTCGATCGATTGATTGTGACTTGTGAGGAATTAATTCTGACGACATATATACAAGTCAATCGATTGACTGCGTCAGAATTCGAATTTGAATTTTAAGGACATACTTGTCTTTTTTTTTCTTTTTTTTTTAAAATTTATTTTAGGATTTTATTTTCTTTTGTGAGGCCTCCTATATAAGGTCTCTAAATAAACATTATAAGGGGTTAATATTTTGATTAATGAAAAACTTTACTTTGTGCTTGAAATGAGCAATTCCGAAGAGTGATTCTTCTTCCCCGAAATGGGTTTGGTGTTAGACCAATGGTGTGATGCCCATTATCTTTTATTATTATTCATTTTAATATTTCTTTGTTTCTCTATTTTCTGCTCTTAATTTGTTCCCATAAGCCCTAAATCCAACCGTTATTCTATCAAAATTTCTCAAATCATAACCCTAGTTTTCATCTAAATCATTGAACCGATTTAATTCAATAACCGTAAATCTCATCCCAACCATCTAATCCATCTAAACCCATGAGGAACCTGAGATTCCATCATTGAACCACGAGCGAGCACACTAATCTAGAAGCGGCTAGAGTTCTACCTCTAAGATCTTCCTTCTGCGAGGCTAACAGATCTAACGCAATGGATCAGACCAGACCATACCCAAATCGAATGTGATCATCCGAATAGAAAACTTCGAACCTTAAGATATTCACACTTATTCGTATTGTTTTTGCTTAATTAATTTAGTTTAATTTCGACAAAATAATCATTTATCATCATTCACGTAGTCTTAAGGTTTTATCCTGCGTCATGTTGCCCCCATGACCCAACATCGTTAAGTAATTAACTAGACGGTAGTAGATCTAGAAGCCATAAGTGTTCCATAATGAAACAAAACTAGGTAAGGTTGGACATCGTTGTCGTCATTGCCATATCAATCTTCTTTAAACCTGCCAAAAATAACCTTGACATGTAGTAATCATGTAGTTTTTGCAATCCAAGAATAGCTTGCACAGGCCACTATTTACAGGAAGTGCAACTTCTGCAACTACGAAGCCTGAGCTCAGCTGAAAATATCAAAGCAACAGTACTTTATTAGCAACATAAGATTGACAATGAATGGATTTAATGCTCAAGGTACACATCAAATCAATTTTCTATAATAAAAAAATTAAAAATTAAAAATTAAAATAACAATCAAAGTCTAAAATCACAATGAGTTGATCAGACTACATTGCAAATTGAGCACAAATCAAAAGAATGTTTCATTTATTAGTATATTAATTTAGATATAAATGAAACAAATATATGTAAATCAGATAAATGAGCTAATGATTATGAAGACATTGCAAGAAATGTGCAACAATTTTGAGAATTAAAAATGTGATTTACAGCGACAATACAAATTCCCGAAATAATTGCACCTAAAATTGCTTCTATTATTCAAATAATGGAATGCTTCAGCCGGCCACAAATAGATGGGACAAGGCGATTGTTGGTAGCAGTAATAATAGGATATGTAACATGGATATTAGTCTCTTATGGGATTTCTATTTTGCAATCGGTATATATATACCAATAAGGAATGGTATGAGGGCAATGAACTCACAAGCCTAGGAGAGCCTGTGTTACTATGGAATCACCTTTTTTTAGTCTACCTCATACCATTTACCTCCACAATGCTCTCTTCAGGGGGAGAGTTCTATGGAAGAGCGTAGCAGACCAGTATTGTCAAATCTCTCTAATGATATTGGTGAAGAAGTTGAAGTAGAAGGTCAACAGATCCCAAGTGCACCAAATGGGAAACAAAGAGATGAAGTTGAAGTAGAAGATCAAAAGATCCCAAATGCACCAAGTGGGCAGCAAAGAGAGGTTCTTACTATAGAAAAAGGAACCATCTTTGACAAGTTTGGGAAGGACAAGTATTTTTTCCTGGTTAAAGCTTTTAAGAAGATGAAAAACAAGACCTCTCCTTTTCAGACCACTGACCATGTTCTTCCTCTTGAAACAAGTTCACCAAGTTGTGATCCTCCTCTTAAAAATGATTTGGACATTCTCATTGCTCTTCGTAAAGCTCCTAGCATGGATCAAAATATTGTCCGATACCGATATGTATCGGACGATACATATCGGTTTTGGACTTGAACGATACGATACATTGAGTTTTTATCGCCCCCCTTAAAAACCAGTCAAATTATCGTTCAAAGTATCGTTCATATCGGACGATAATTTGAAATTATCATGGCTCCTAGGTCCTCCACTCGTCATCCTATTGCTAAGTTTGTGTCATACCAAAAGATTTCAACATCTCGTTGTCTTTTTTGTCTTCATTAGAGTATGTTACCATTGCAACCTCAAGGTCACAGGTTCGAGCCCAGCTTACTGCTTACCAAGTAAAAAAAGATTCTATTAACATTCATACTAGTGCATCTGACGCTCTATCTCAGTCACAGTGGAAGGAAGCCATGATGAAGGAAATTAGAGTCTGAAACATAACAATACGTAAGATGTTGTAGAATTTCCCTCAGGAAAAAGGTTGTTGGGTGCAAGTGCATATGCACTGTCAAGTATAGACCAGATGGTTCTATAGCAAGATACAAGGCCAAGTTCGTTGGAAAGGGGTTCGCACAGACATGAGGCATTAACTATCAGATACCTTTGGGCCCTCAATTGCTAAATCGAATACAATTCGAGTTCTCATGTTTCTTGCAACTTACAGAAATTGGCCATTATACCTGTTGGATGTGAAGAATGTCTTTCGTTATGATGATTTGAAGGAAGAGGTATGCATGGCATTCCTACCAGGGGGAGAAAGTTAAGTTTGAATACTATAGAAGTCTATCTATGGGCTAAAACAATCACCTAAGCTTGATTTCAAAAATCCAATGAGCTATTATGATCACAGACTGTTTGTGAAGAAAGACAGCTAGCACAAACAATCACCTCATGGCACTATTTATATATGTTGATGTTATCATCGTCACCGAGGATAACAGTGTGGAAATATTGAAGTTGAAATGTTATTTCGATCAAGTCTTAATATAAAATACTTGGGCCCACTCAAATACTTCTTGGAAATTGAAGTAGCCAGATCTAAGAAAGGGATAGCCTTATCCCAAAGAAAATACACACTCGACGTCCTAAAGAAAATTGGCATGTTGGGGCGTAAACTTGCTGTCACCCCTATTGAACAAAATAATTGCCTTAATGGAGGAGATGGTGATTGCCTCAAAGATTTGCATATGTATCAATTGCTTATAGGGGAACTCATCTACTTGGCTATGACTCTTTTGGACATTGTTTATGTTGCGAGTGTGGTGAGTCAGCATATGCATTCATCGAGGACTATCCATTTGGACTTTCGTATATAGGATTCTAAGGTATTTGGAAGGTACCCTGGGAACGAAACTTCTCTATAGTAATCATGGGCACCTAGATGCTGAGGTTTTTATTGATGGTGATTGGGCTGGTTCTTTGAGCAAGAAGAGATCTACTTCAGGTTACTACACATTTCTAGGTGGGTACCTAATCAAGCGGAAGCAACATCTCGTCTCCAACTCCAATGCGAAAGGAGAATACAGAGTCATCTCCCGAGGCACTCGTGAAGGAATGTGGCTTAAGTTTATTTTGATTGATCTTATAGTAGACGTCAAACTACTCATGACATTTTATGGAGACAATGAAGCAACATTCATTTCGCTAAAAATCTAGTATACCATAAAAGAACGAAATATATTAAGGTCGACTGTCATTTATTCGCAAAAAGGTGGAGTCAAATGAGTTTTGCATTCCTCAAGTGAGATCTAAAGATCAGTTGGCCGATATACTAACAAATGTTGTAGGGAAAACCAGTTGTATAATATCATCTCCAAGTTGGGCATGATAGTTATCTATGCACCAACTTGAGGGAGAGTGTTGGTGAGTCACAACCCTAAATATATCCATCTTTCTTCTCTCCTCTTCCATCTTCTCCTGCCTACCCCTAACCCTGAAAATCCATTACTAATTGCAATGCTCCCAAACTATACATCATTTTTCACCCTTTTTCTCTCCAAAGTAAGGAAACTATGAAGAAATAAGCAAAATATAGGAAAGAACTAGGTTTCTAGGACTTATCTAGAGCGTCTTAGGGAAACATTACCACCACCACAAAAGTCCCCACTGAAAAGTGCAAATCATAGGACTTTGGATTTAAATTCAAAATAATTTCAATTGTTAGGGTATAAGTTCTGCTTCAAACTGCAAGTCCTAAGATTTTCAAACCAACGCAATCCGTGCATTGTTTTATAGGTATTAGCCCCTAGGATGGCTGCACTCTGTGCAGCAGGTCTATGCATAAAAATTCGAAGAGAATACTGCAGGAATAATTAGTCATTCTGATTTCTATTAAATATTTCCATGCCAACTGCACCCTGAACAAATTTAGCAATAGAGATGAGGAAATAAGAGAAAAGTGAACCTTTGTCTTTCTATAAACAAATATACTTGAAGTGCTTAAAGTCTCATTTTTCAGGTACAGGCTGGTAGTTGGATACTAAATTACTGTTCTGTGGATCATATGCTCAAGGTCAAATGAAGCAGCTATGCAAGTATCAATGCAGACTGCAGAATCAACAAGAGAGATAATGGGTGCGCCAGCTGACTCGAGAGAGTCCCATGATCAAGCTTAAAGTCTGTAAACTCTATCCAAAAAACCTTCCACAATGATGTAATTAAAAATTACAAAGGCAAGGAGACGTCTAGCTGGTTGTGATGTGTGCAACTCAAAACTTCAAAGCATATATCTCGTGTTTTTTATTATTTCAAACTAAAAACTAATAGTTAATAGTTAATAGATAACACAAATAAAGCTTAGTGAAACATGTGAAACTTCAAAGAAAATTATACAAGACCTTATTTATCCTATATACGCCTCCAATACACAATTAAATTGTAAATGTGCTAGTGAAAAGTACAAATGAAAATACCAAAATTTGAGCCCCATGTTCAACTTGGAAAACACCATTGGACACTGACATTTTCGACCCTCCCATCTCCAAGGAAAAAGCCTAGGAGACGAATTTATATTTAATAAAACCCAAACATGATAACTGAAGAACACAACGACATAATCAGCTGATGTCTTATCAGCTTCTCATGTACAGTTAGTAGTGGACCTTGACACACACAGACTTTAAATAGCATGAAAAATCCGTGCTTGGCTCAAGGTCGACATAGTTGCACAGCTAACAAGAGATTTCATAATGAATCATCGAGGCATTGAAGACGAATTCAACATTCAAAGCATGCAAAAAAAGAGACAAAACTATGCAGTGGGAAATAATTTATAAAAGAAATGCTGCATCAGAGATTGGCACTACTCATCAGCATGGTCACATGAGAGCATTATTCCTTTCCATAGTTTCAATGAGAGGCTCAAGCCAGCCTACACAACCAGATAAGAGTAGACTCAAATTTTGGTCCAGCTTGAGTATATATGGGCTAATGCTTTCTAATAGCACAAGCGGCACTCTTCACTTCACAAGTTACAGGGAGAGAAAATCAAGTACATGCCTCTAAAACCAGCTGGGCCTTACATTCAACTAATTAAAGAAACTACAATGAACATGAAGAGAACCGATATTGAATGATAATTCCAGCTGGGTTAACCTGACCAAATTCACTGCAAGGGGTGGAGGGAACATAAATTTCCTTTTTTATTATTTTGTCCGATATTCAAATGGAATTGCAACATAAAAATCATGTGGTAACAGCGACCGATCAATGGAAATTGGAATATTCAAAGATGAAAAAATGTGGGTGGGTACGTAAAGGAGCATTTTTTATAAGGTTGGACAGGAACAAACTCTAACCTGAGAGGGATCAGTTTGGACATAATAACATACAGGTTGGAGGTGAGATGGTAAATTGGTAATAAATTATTAATGATCCCTTAAGGAAAATAAATAGTTATACAAGAAACAACAACTTACTATTGCAACAAATAACTGCTCGAAAAGCTCAGAAGGCAGGATGTCCTCTAAGCTATTCAATATACTTTCCCTGCAAAATTTAACCACTAGTTGCAATTCTCGTTAGACATTTTTTTACCAAAAATAAAAAGATCTGAACTCTGCATGTGATTATTGGCAGTGATTCGTGCATGATTGTGCTATGATTATTGGCAGGTACTTGCCTCAGGAAGCAGGATACCCGACTTTGTATATGCCATCTATTATACAGGATTATCCCAAAATAAATGATACCAACGAAACAATTAGTTAAAGTTCGGGAGTCTGTTGTATGATGTACGGTTGGCAATGTTGCATTTGAGATGATTTTTTGTATAGGAGTGATTGCACTGCTGTTAGACATATTGTGCGGATGAACTATGAGACTTTTATTTAGCGTATTTTATAACGAACCCAACCAAACAGTTGGAACACCACCAGAACCTTCATAGATTAGAGACAGTATAAACTGCTAAATGAGAGAGCACCATTGTCACAAGACTTAATGTTGAAGCGCATTGGAGCTACTAAAGCTACTAAACTACTGCCCTGATGGCTTTATCCTGACAATGACGCGGGGTTCGACAACCATCAATCCAGCTGACGAAGGATTGTGGGTCCTGAATGTCCATCCCTACCGAAAAACTTGATGGGTGGCGAGCTTGTGCCTTCCTCGTCCGCTTGGTCACCTACTCAATGTGGCATTAGTTCGCCTCCTAGGGGTGCCTTATCTTCCATCTCCTGTTCAAAATAAGAAGGTTCGACTGGTTGACATAGAAATGGATACTTCGATTAAATATAGGAGATAGAGATTAACTCAATGTTAATGGTTCGCGATAATATTAACCTTTTAGGCCTTCTTATTAAGTGTGAAAATCATTGTCAAGAACACCACCCCTGCGAACTCCAACGCTGCTGCATCAAATGTGTCCCGATGATTTGTAGCATGCGAATATTATCAGTGAGGAGTGATGGAAATTTTGGAAGGATTTTTAAATATAAAAGTTGTAAATGTCAAGGAATATCCCTACAAATTATATATGCATCGGTCTCGGTTTTCCCTATTATTACTTGCCCTTCAAAGAACAAGTAGCTCAATGCTTGAATGTTCTCTGCAGTTCGTCCAAAAGAGAAACGGTTCAGAACCAAGTTTTCATAGATCGTCTGCCCCTTGTCCGCCAAGATTTTAAGCATCGTCGTCATGTTCGTGCGGTTAGAGTCCTCCATCTACACATCCGTAAAATAATAAAAGTAATCCGTGGTAAATAATGTAAATGAGTCATAGGACTTACAAGGTGTTTACTGTAAGCAAAGCTTACTCTCGATTTCAACGAAAACAATTAGCAAATCAATAACCCGCCATATTTTTCTTCTTTTCCTTACCTTCAAATCGAACAATTCTTTCTTCAAGAATCAGACATCCTTTGATAGTTTTTGCATTTTTTTTTTCTCTAAACTTGTGACCCGCTTCACCAATAAATGGGTTGTATTCTTTTCTAGTCCTCTTGCATTTAAGGTTTTGCGGATGACAATGACCCTTGATTCCTGAGTTGTGACTTGAATCTCAATTGTCGCCTGTGGACAAATATATATATTACATCAAAGAGATAATGTAAATAATGTAAATAAGTCAGAGGACTTACACGGTGTTTACCATAAGCAAAGCTTACTCTCGATTTCAATGAAAACGATAAGCAAATCAATAACCCGACATATGTTTCTTCTTTTCCTTACCATCAAATCAGACAATTCTTTCTTCAAGAATCGGACATCCTCTGATAGTTTTGCATTTTTTTTCTCTAAACTTGTGACTCGCTTCACCAATAAATGGGATGTATTCTTTTCTAGTCCTATTGGATTCAAGGCTTTACGGATGACAGTGATCCTTGATTCCTGAGTTGTGACTTTAATCTCAACTGTCGCCTGTGGAAAAAAATATATATATTACATCAAAGAAATAAACTATTATAAACCAAACACAAATACAACAAGAATGCGGTTATAGGGTTACAGGCCCTCTTACATTGGCACTTCTCAACGCGCATTTGTACATTTCGCGTTTGAGTGGAACATATGCGGAGTACCTCTGGTACCTTGGAATCCTCGACTGTAAGGAAGAAGGAGCTAATATGGTAATACGTTCAAGCGCCCATACCTGAATTAGAGTACGAGCTTCAAAAAACAACTATGCCGAGATTTTTCACAAGCAACAACTAAAACTACCAAGCGTAAAAGTACCTGAAGGACGTATGCACAACCATTCAAATGAGTGTGTTTTTTTATGTTTTAAACTTCTTTGAACAGTTCTTTAAACCTTTCAATAGTTCATCGTATACAATCTTCTCCCATGCAATATTGATGAATTCCCCAATGCCGTAAATCATGTATACGTAATCTATGTTGATAGTCTATTCTTTGTTTGGCATCAAAAAGGGCATCAAAAAGGACAAAAGAAAATACAACAAAGGCAGTCTTCTGAAGTCCTCAAAGTTTTCTAAGGAATTTAATCTCTCGAGAATATCCTCAATTTCTTTCCTCGCGATTTCTTCATTCTTATCAAAATATTTATGACAAAATAGTTTAACTTCATGTTCGTTGACTTTCTTATCAACTATACTTTGTCTATCAACCATATCTAGGCCAGCAATCACAGTCATTTCGTAGATATGAAAACTTATGCGTTTACCGCCTACAACAAATCATTCGTTTACAAAATTATGCTTCTCGATCAAAAGATAAATGAGACTACAACATATGCATACATTGGCGAGCTTGAGAAGGGGTCCAAAGGATGTTGGCGTAAGGACTTCCTTCTCGAAATTTTGGAGAGAAGAAATATAATGGTTGATTCTGCTTGGACTACAAGCATTATATTCCTGAACACATTCATTCAAAGACATATATAACTATGAGTAGTGCTAGAGTAAGTATATTAGGCGTAATACGTGACCAACAAATAATGTGGACAGAACATACCATTTTCTTTGACATCTGCCTTATATGAACAATGTATCCTACCAATCACTTATAGCTTCTATCATTGCTACCTAGTACCTTAATACTAAAAGCACAGTTCAATTTCGAAATAATAATTTTCCTAAGGAATCATATCTGACAACCTATGTTAAAAGATTGAACATGGACTAAAGTCATGACTCATTAATTAAGAATCCATTATAAAGTAGTAGCAATGACGAATAATAATGAGTGCTCCTAAATTTGAAGATTAGTTAGGAAAAGTGGTGCCATCATTTCGGGGATTGGACAAATAATACATGACGTAAAAATTTAACAACTGTGAAAATGAAATCTATTGTTAATAAATGGCTAAAATGAAAAAACAATAAAATTCGTGAGAGAACAGAAAAGGATTTCTCGACGCCCTTTGCGGGTTTTGAGAGCAACAAGTCAGAGACAGGGCCTAAAAGCGCTGGAATAGAATCGACTCCAAGTTGCATAAAAAAAAAATGAATAAGCGTAAAGGTTAGGGATCTCTCTCGACATGAGGGGGGGAAGGGTTTGGTTTCGTTGGAACTATATAAGGCTTTCAAGCCTTTAGGTTTTTTAAGTTTCAATTTTAATGACAAAACTGCATTTCTTTACTTCAAAGTTATGACTAAAAATCCTTTCTTAAAATATGGCTATTTAGAAAATGCCACCTATATGTTTATTTATGGTGGCAGGGATCGCAATACACTAGTGATACCATAGCATCACATAGCAATGCCATGACTACATTGTTCCTAATGTCGGTAATGACCCAAACCCATGATCTATAGTTTGGTGGATAATACCCTCAAATTGAAAGAGATGTTATTAAAAAAGATAAAAATGAAGACTCCAGCAATGAATTTATAAGATGAAACCTCCTAAGTAATATGTTTATTATAGCATTGCAATTCTCAACTAGTTATTTAATTGAAAAATGGATTGAAGGCATCATGTAACTAAATTTTGACTACATTTATGACCGCACAACCACAAAATGAGTAGAGTTGGATCTGCAAACACCCATGATATTATACCACTAAAGCCAATAGTGTTGACTGAGCACCATTCTCTCATTCATTTTAATGAAAAATATGCTTCTTAAACCTCAATTGGAAGGGCTTGCTCGTGATTTGAGCGATAAAACCAGGTCTTCTTAAAGAGGGAAAAGGGACTAAGAGGGAAAAAAAAGGGCAAGGCATCTCTTGGATTGTCATTTGTTATTATTGCTAGAGCTAAAATTATGTATTACAATAATTGCAAGAGAATCTGCTTTCACATTCAAATATCACACCTCCCACAACCTTAATAAAAGTTATTTTTACTTATCCATGCTTCTCTCAACCACTTCATCAAACAGTTTATGTGCACAACCTTAAAGTCATCATTATTGCAATCAAAATATCATAACATCATCACTATACATGTTATTGACGTCGAGAAAGACAATCGGGACTGACAGACCCAACTCTTGCAATGCAGCTCCTGCAATGAGAGAACACCAAATTGACCTCTATATTTATACCCATTTGGGTACATGGAATAAAACCCATGAATCTATTTCAACTACTCATTAAACCACTACTACAACTACTCGAAAAGTATTTTTCACAAAAAAAGTTAAAAAAGAAAACCCTAAAAGCAAGAAAGCTTTATGAGTAGAGAATCTCTACTAAACAACAAAACATCAAACACCATCAATGCATACTGGAAGAGGGTTTGGATTTGAGTACAGGAATCCATGCTTGCTGATAGTGGGAAACAAAAAGAACCACTATGAGCCCAAGAATATTTCCATAAACACTTATTTATTTATTGAATGGTGATGAAGGGTACACTACAAGTTTACATAATGGAGATCAACTAAATGTTCCCAAATAAAAGGCTAAAACATTTTTTTTGGGCCTGTTGCATTGAAGTTTATGACTTTCATCCAACGGATCGCCGGAATCATACGAGCTTAGGACGCCTAAAAAAATATGCAAAAAGAACGTCCTAAAAAAAATCAGAGATAGAGAAACTTACAATCACAGCCCAGTTAGCGCAGCGACTTTCCGCTGATCACGGTCTCCCTCAGGGGCCGAGACGAAGGATTTGAAGTTAGGGTTAGGCGATTGTGGAGGAAACTAGCCCCTACACCATTTTCAACACCGTTTAAGTCAATTTTGGGGGAATTATTACGCGTATGTCCGTTAAAAAGCGTACGGTGTCTGAACACAGAATTCTATGCCCTTGAAATTGGGTAAGAATTCTGAGTCACGATAGATACACATCCTTGATATGCATCGGCAAGATTATATTAGTTGACATTTATAAATATTTAGATAAATATTGTGGGAAGTGATCAGTATTGAAATATAATCATATTTCACACCCTAAGATTTACAGTTAATTATTCGATGAAAGCAACCTGAAAGCTTTTGTGGAGTTTTAATTATTTCAAATAATTCGATCGTTGGATGATTTAATGGCGCAAAAGAGAGTGAAAGATAACAAACATGGGAACATTGAACCAAGGAACCATTGGGCACATAATTCTGTGAAGAATCAATCAATTGAACCTCAGCTCGATCGAAGCTGAAAAAACCAACTTCCGCAAAAGAACCTGTTCACTTTCGATCGATCAATCATTCAAAATCGATCGATCAACTGAAAAAGAATAAAACTCGTTAGAAGAACCTACTGACAATCGATCGATCGATTGATAATTTGAAATCGATTGATCGATTGAGAGAAATTTAAACTGTGAAAGCCTTTATTTAAAATCGATTGATCGATAATTTGAATTCGATTGATCGAATCTAAACGATTAGGGTTCCGAGCTAAGGCCTATTTAAAGGAAATAAAAGAATTAGGGTTGGCGATCCTTTCTTTTACATCTTTCATTAGCTAGGTTTTAGTTTTCTATTTTTTAGGTTTAGTTTCCAGTTTTAGAGAGTTGTGAGAGACTCTGTGATATTCTGGTTATTTCATAGGCTTTAGTGATATACCCTTAAATTTCAATTATATTTTCAATTAATTAAAAAAAAAAAAATAGTTAAAAAATAGTAATTTTCAAAGTTTAGTTGTTGATGCATGTGAGCCTTATTTTGAGAATGTTGATGTCATGTTTTGATTGTGATGTCTACGATTGTGAAATTCAAAGTGAACATTTAAGGATAGATCTGAAATTCATTCTTAGAAATTTTTTTATACTATTACCATGCTTGAGTCCAAAAATCAAGGAACTAGTTCAAATTTTGAACCTTAGGATCTTAGTGGAGACTAAACTCGGTGAGCTTTAGAGTTAATCTCTCTTCTTTGATGAGTGAGTGAATACACAAACTCAGAGTGTTTTTTAATATGAATCAATTTTACATTGGCTTGTGACTTTGCATGACATTATTATCATATCATCGTGTTAGAACGCATTATATTTTTGCTCAAGACAAATAGGCATATTTACCATCTTGTGCGGAAATGATTGAAAATCATCTTTGGCTTGTTTGTGCTAAAAATGTCCCACTTCATACAATTTTACCTTCTATTACTCTTTTTAAGCCCACTTAACAATTTTGTCTTCATATATTCTTTGATAAGTCACATTAGCCTTTACCTTTCTATAAATTTAGTCTTACCCTTTATTTCTAAGAAATTAAGAGCGAGGGAAGAGAGTGAATGAAAAGAAAGTGAGTGGAGAGGCAATCAAAAGTGATGTTTACTGAGAATGTATGATGAAAAATGAATAAAGAGAGAAAAGAAGAGAAAAGAAAATGAAAAAAATATATGAGGTGTTTCTAAAAAGAAAATCCAAAAGGAGAAAAGAAACTTGAGAAAAGAAGAAAAAAAGAAAAATGAGAATTTAGAAAAGCAACAGTGGAAAATAGAAAAATCAAATGAGTCCTTTTCCAATTTCTCTGAAATTTTGAACCCCAATTTCTCTTTCTTTCTTAATCCTTACTTGATCCCCGTAACAACCCTTTAAAAAGACCTTTATGATCTAATATTGATATGGTGACTGCCTTGTGGAGAGTGAGAATGTAATGCCTATGGTACTTGATGTGACATGCTTAGGAGACAAACATATTTCTTTATGAGATCCCTTTTATTCTTTGATGCACCGTGTTTCTTTTATCATATGAGACTATTTTTATTTGTTTTGTATTGATCTCTCATATGCATGCAAAGACTTACCCACTCATCGGAGCGACTTATTTTGAGAGTACATATAAAGTAAGGATGGAGTCGAGATATGGGATCCGACGATTCACTGTTTGGACTAGTCCTGCAATGGAAGGAACTTAGCATTAGTAAATACACACACTTCACGTCTAGGCATGAATAAAAGAAATATTTAAAAATCGGAACATTGAACTAATTTGAATAGACATTAATAAGATTAGCATGACATTAGTATTCGATATTGAGGATTCACATGTTAAAACAATTAATGATTTTTGTTTTTCAAGGTATATACGTTATGAAAACTAATTTTGAAAACTTAATTTACCGATAATTTTAAAATTATTTTTGAAGTTTGTAGGTACCTTCACTGAAAACCTCCAGGAGACACAACTCTCCCTACTAGAGATCATCACCTAGGGGTTTAAAGGCTTGTTGCATATGCTAAATGCAATCGTGCTCCCTACAAAAGTGGCATTTATTATTTTTGTTAGGATGTTAATTTTTTCTTTTTGAATTATTTATTATTTTCTTTGCTCGAAGATTAGCAAAGTATAGGTTTAGAGGTGTAATCAGTGTCAGAATATAATCATATTTTAGACGCTAAGATGTACACTTAGCTATCCGATGAAAGCAACCTGATAGCTTTTGTGAAGCTTTGATTATTTCAAGCAATTCTGACCGTTGGATGATTCAATGGCGTAAAAGAGCATGAAAGATGATAAACATGAGAACATTGAACCAAGGAACCATCGAGCACAGAATTCCGTGAATAATCGATCGATCGAACCTTAGATCGATCAATCGAAGCTGAAAAGACCAACTTCCGCAAAAGAACCTGCTCACTTTCAATCGATCGATCATTCAAAATCGATCGATCTACTGAGAAAGAATAAAACTCATCAGAAGAACCTGTTGACAATCGATCGATCGATAATTTGAAATCAATCAATCGGTTGAGATTTAAACTGCGAAAGCCTTATTTAAAATCGATCGATCGATCGATTCTAAATGATTAGGGTTCCGAGCCAAGGCCTATTTAAAGGAAATAAAATAATTAGGGTCGACGATTCTTTCTTTTACATTTTCATTAGCTAAGTTTTAGTTTTCTATTTTTTAGGTTTAGTTTCTAATTTTGGAGAGTTGTGAGAGATTGTGCGATTCGTAATCATTGTCCGATGATCGAATCAATGATGATGAAGATCAATCCGACAATGCGTGGCTAAACTTTCTAAGGCTGGGATCCCTTGTAACATCGCAGATAAGTATATAATATAATTTCTATCTTTTTTTCTATTTGAATTTCTTGTGGTACGATTGCATGTTTGTGGTTTACGATTGTCATCGTAAATGAACTTTTATTAATTTATTTATGTTTTGTTTAGTCCTAATGGCCTTATAGGGATTAAATAAGCACCTTCGGATTAGCGCTTGTAGCCTAGTTTCATCGGTTACGTGCAATGATGCTTACTGTTTAGGTTGCTAGAAATTTGATGGATCATATCGTCCCGACTGGTCCGTGAATATGAATAGGACTTGATTCTTATTCCTCACTTTAGCTTATAGCGAAGAGCAAGACTGTTACTCGAAATTCAGAATAGGATAAAAATAAAGTTTATGTTACTTACGAGTCTGTGATCCAAGAGGGATCCCAGACTGTCTTCTCATAGCTTCTCCATCTCTATTTTTTTTTACTTGCTTTTTAGGTAATTTAATTAAAAAACTTTATTCAAAAACTTTTTTGATTATTCCTATAGTTAAGAGTAAATAACAAGTCTCTGTAGTTTGACACCCTTGTATTCGCCCTAGTACTTTAGACTTGTATATTTGCAAGGTTTTAATTTAGAACGATCAGGAAGTGCATTGAATTTAAAGAACTCTTGGAGATCTTAATTGATTATATTCACCTCTATATAAAAAGGCTTCTCTCCGTCAATAAAATATAGAAAAATCAATATCAAAATGTAGTCTTTAGAATTTCAATAAGCTCTTTGTTGAGTATGTCGGAGTCGATGGCTCACTAGATCAGGTCTGTCATGATCTCTCCTAGAAGCTTACGATACAGGATCGTACGACTTGAAGAAAACTCTCATTGGAGAGGCCTTAGATATATATAAAAGATGAGATCGTGTGGAATGAATGGATGGACCAAGGGAGCTTGTAGAGATAAAATAAAGCATGCAAATTTATTGGCAAAAAAAATTAAGAAAATTGAGAAGTAACTAGAGGGTGCACCACCCAGGACCGTGGCCGGCCTGATTGTGAGATCGAAACCGGCCATGGCTTTGATACCATATTGAAACTCTAAAGATTACATTTCGATACTGATTTTTCTGTATTTCATAGCTAGAGAGAAACATCTTTAAATAGAGGTGAATACAATCAATTAAGTGATCTTTAAATTCAAAATACTTCCCACAATGTTTATCTAAATATTTATAAATCTCAATTAATATAATCTTGCCTAAAATATATGATACACATCATAGATGTGCATCTTTCTTTCAATCCTAACTATTCTCCATTAAGCATGAGGGAGTCATTATTTGCACCCGTGTTTTTAGTGATTGCACCGAATTAACTAAAATTTGTCCTTGCACATGTTTGTTGTGATTACATCTAAAATTTAAACAAAATCCACCTTACATTAAACTTTATGTTAGCCCCTCTCTCTCTCACCCCACCCCACCCCACCCCACCCCACCGTCTCTCTCCCTCCACCATTCTCTCTCTCTCTCTCTCTCTCTCTCTCTCTCTCTCTCTCTCCACCATTCTCGCTCTCCCCCTAAACCTCTTTCTCTCTCTCTCTAAACCTCGCTTCACCCTCTAAACCGTTTTCCCTCTCTTCTCCCTTCTCTCTCAACCTCTAAATGGTTCTCTCTCTTCTCCCTTCTCTCTCAACCCCTCTCTGTGAAGCGCGCTCTCTCTGAAGCCTCTCTCAACCGTTCTCTCTCTCTCTCTCTCTCTCTCTCTCTCTCTCTTCCAAAAGAGAATGGATAAAGTTATTCACACTCCATTGTGTTGGGATCACCCATCTCCTCCGGCCGGCATGCATTGACCGCCTTTAAATCAGTCGATGGAGATCATTTTCAGTTCCAATCTTCCACACAATGGATCTTTAAATCATGGGCATACATCAAACGGCCAATTTTTTATTACACAAGGCACATATCTTAGAAAGTGATCATAAAATAATGTTTGAGCTTGATATGTCACATGATTTTAGGACCACTTATGAGGATGTTTGCCACGTGAAATAGAAAAATGACTGAGTGATGGAACACCTATGTTCTCCAGATCCCTTGTGTGGAAGATTGAGATGAAAAATAATCTCCATCGTCTGATTCAAAGGTGGTCAATACATGACGATTGGAGGCGATGAGGTGAGATCAGAATTTAACGGGTGAGAGTAATGGTACCCAAAAAGAATAAATTTTTCATCTTATACCCTAGGTGCAATGGGTAACTTAGTCATTTAAAAAAGAATATAATATCAATTTTTTTAGTAATATGGTGAAGCCACTTGAAATCCATGTGCAAGTAATACTCCCTAAGCATAACTATCATCAAACTTTGATTTATACAGATTAACAGACGTAAGAGCTTCATAAAATACATTAGTCAATATTTGACAGATTTATTATAGGCCTGTCAAGGGTTGGGTCGGCACATCAGCTGACCTGGCTCTTTTAACCGGGCCGGGCGAATCAACTTGACCCTCTGGTCGGGTGACAGTGATGAAGCATTCGACCTGACCTTGGGGTATAATATAATTTTTATTGCTCGACCTGTCCAGCGGCAAAAATATTGGCCCCCTCAACCCATCGAAAGCCCTAATTATTAAGCCAAAAGGCGTTTCATAAGCTTGACAACCTTGGATGCCAGTGATGCCCCAGTTTCACAAACATTTACAGGCTCTATGGCATAGAGGCACTGCCTTCAGGCCTAATGCTAACTGTGTTCAGAAATTCGTAAAACTTTCACCAATCGCTTTTTATTTCTTTTAAATAAGCCAAATGAATTGAAGGGCTTCCATGAGGAGATGGCCTCAAGCATGTACATTTAAGGTCATGGGTTCAATACCATGCTAACCCATAAAATAAAAAAAAGGTGGATTGCAACAGATGGTTATTTACAAATTACTAACTGAACCTCTGCAAAGTTCTGTGTCTAAACAATCGTCCAATCATTTTCATCCAGACTTGATGGCGCAGTAGGAGGCAATGTGCTTTTTTTCGGCTGCTTCTTCCTAAACAGAGAAGCCTTCCCATCAAAGAAGTTCGAGAACGGCCGGCCCTGGTTTATCTCGGAAGTTTTTTGGTCTTTGGAGGCTGGTTTGCATGATACCTGTTTATCTTTACTGACAAAGTTCAGGATAATTTTCTTAATTGGGCGCTTTGTTTCTCCACTGCTCGATTCTTCTGACTGCTTCAGGATCTTTAGGCCTTCATCTGGATGGACTAAGATTGTCTCCACTGTTTGATACACCTGTTACACGCATAAAAAATATAAATATACGAGACCGATGTATTATGACCGCTTTAGATTTTGACTTGAAAAACACCCATTTAGGCAACATGGCATGCATCTTTATCATTTGAAATTGTCATTTGTATGGTCATCACTATCCAAAGCATTGCAACTATCCAATTACAGTACCGACTGCTAAATAAATGTGCACAACTGTCCACACTATAGTACATAGATTGGATGGTTCGAATCCCCTAATAAGTGTCACCTAAAATGAGTGCTTCACCCACAACGCAACATCTAATCCACGATCAAACAGACTGGACATGCCAAAATATCCCATCAACGGTCATAGAAACCAGTTAATGAGATATGCTGCTCCCATGACCCAATGTCGTCATTGACTAGATGGTACTAGATCTAGACAGTAGACATCCATAAATGTTCCCTAATGTAATAAAATAGATAAGGTTGGACAACATCATTTTCAACCTAGGCATATTAGTATATTCGTTATACCTGGCAGAGATCATCAATGTTATCACTGCATGTGCCGCCATGACATGTAGCAATCACGTAGTCTTTGCAATCAAAGAATAGCTTGCACAAGCCACTATTTACAGGAAGTGCAGCTTCTGCAACTACGAAACCTGAGCTCAGCTGAAAGTAACAAAGCAACAGAGCTTTATTTGCAGCATAAGATTGACAATGAATGGACTAAATATTCTGTAAAATAAAATAATAACAACAAGAGTATTAAAAAATCGAAGTCCAAATCACAATGAGTTGAACCAAGTAACATCGCAAAATTGGAGCATAGATCAAAAGAATGTTTCATTTATTATTATTTTTTTAATTTAGAGAAAAATGAAGCAAATGTATGTAAATCAAATAAGATTATGATTATAATTTGGTTTCCGCCCAAAAGAATCAATTTAGTAGCAACTATGAAACATTATCATATGACAAGTAATGAAACGGATTGACCTAGGAATTGTGAACTGGTTGTTTGTTAAAATGAAACAAAGTTCATAATTAACCAAATATTTCATGTCCAACAAAGCATTTTGTATGATAAATCATTATCATACAAAATCTTGCTTGTGGCCACATAGTAAGTGTTTAAACTATTTTGCTTCTGTTTATATTTTCAACTAAAGCTGGCTTAAATTTCAACATTACATTAGACAATGCAAGAAATGTGCAACAACTTTGACATTTAAAAATGTAATTTACCACCAACCCACAATGGTTGCATCTAAGATTGCTTTTATTATACAGAAAATGAAATGCTTCATCTGACCCCAAATGGATGAGACAAAGCGCTAGTTGGTGTCATAGGTATTAGTACCGATGTGTTGGTAGGAATAATAATAGAGTATGTAATATGGATATTAGCGCCTTTTATGGGATTTCTATTTGGTAATCAGTATATGTACTAATAGCGAATGGTGTGAGGGCAATGAACTCAAAACCCTAAATTTCTCCATCTCTCCTCTTCCATCTTCGTCTCCTACCTAGCCCTAATCCTAAAAATTTATCACTGATCTTGTCTTGGTGTCATAGCAGGACATCTCAAACCCCTCCCTCTTGCTGATATCAACATGGTCAAAATCTTTATCCTACAATAAACTTTAACACCATCTGAATCAAAATTTGATGTAGATCATCTTTCTCTTCTACGAGTTTGTCAATTGAGGTCTGTTCTGGGTGTTTCGAAGAGATTATGCTGCGTAGCGAGTTTCATGTTTGGAACTCAACACTCTTTGCGATCGGATCATGACTTGGGATCTAGTGGGTTTGAATCATAATCATCCAGAGGAGTTATCCTCTAGTATTTTAGGGGATTGTGGAGTGTTCTGTGAGCTTTTTCATATTTTTTATTGTTAGGGTTCTTGGCAGATTCACAGAAATTGGAGTTCTTGATCTCCATGTTGCTGATCGATGCTGCTAAATGCATGGAAATGAATCAGAATCACGTGTGCTAATCTATGGAATTGGTTTGGTTTTGTTTAATTTGTTGTTGTATTGAATCAGATATGAGCATCTGTAGTCGAAGTGCGTTGTCTTTGGTACATAGTTCCTGGAATCCTATAAAATCTGTGGTGCTTTAATCAGTAGTATTGTTGTGGCCTTGTGATAACTAATGTGCAGACGGTGATGGGGATTCTGTTGTGGTATTGCTTCTTGAAACATTGCAGCATTCCCAACCCGTGCCAGGGTATATTGCTGATTATGAGGCCAGTAGTGGCTGATCTCCATGTTGTAGTGCAGTGTCTTTGGTGGTTGTTCCTACTGTAGTGCAGTCTCGTGCGCAAACACAATTTTCTTGGAAGTGGGATGGGTGGCCTACTTCTGTTTACAATTCTGTTGGGTTGCCATATTGGTTGGGATATCATAGTCTGGAAGACTTTGTTGAGAGATTTATTTGCTCAAAAGTGCATTGATATTTGAGTGGGAAAGAGGTCTTGGTTACCTTCCATATATCTAATTGTAATTGTTGAATTCAAGATTAATACACCCTGTGCAGGTGAGTAAGGGTCAGATGAATATAATGCTTTATCCTACTTGGTTGAGACAGGTGTTGACGGATTTGAGTGGGAAAGAGGTCTTGGTTACCTCGCCTATATCTCATTGCAATCGTGGAATTCAAGGTTAACGCACCTCGTGCCGGTGATAAAGGGTCATATGAATATAATCCTTTGCCCTACTTGGTTGAGACAGGCATTAACGGATCTTCTCCTGTTACCATGTCACATTATTCTCTGTGAATTATTGATTATGGAGCAACAGATCATATTCCTGGTATGTCATCTTTATTCCCGTCTCTATCCCCTACGACAACCCCATGCATTGTGCGTGTAGTTGATGGATCCCATGTTTCAGTTATTGGGAAAGGGACTGCACGGGCTGGTCATTTCTCTTTAGAATCTACTTTACATGTTACAAAGATGCCAATTGACTTTCTTTTAGTTAGAAGTCTCACTAAACAACATACTTGCAATGTAACATTTATTTCCTTCTTATTGTGTCTTCCAGGACTTGTCTACAGGTGAGGTGCTTGGTCGTGGTCATAAGGAGAGAGGTTTAAATTTATTCAAGAATCATCACATCCAAAGATCGGTTGCTACTCTTGTTGCAGCTCCGTCCACCAAGGATATTCGTTTATGGTACACTCGTCTTGGTCATCTTTCCCTACAGTGCTTACATATCCTGTTTCCACAAAAATTTAGCTCAGTTGATGTCTCCAGGTTCCAATGTGAGGTGTCAAATGGCAAAGCATCATAGGACTTCGTATCCTCCTAGTGGTAACAGAAGTAATATTCAATTTCATATTGTGCATTCATAAGTCTGGGGGGCTCTCTCATTGTAGCCCTCTGTGCTTATCAATATTTTGTCTCATTTATTTATATTGCACTCTTTATATAGTGTTTCATTTGTTAATATCCAAGGATGACATTGCCACTGTTTTTCCTGTCTTTTTCAACTTGGTTCGACGCAACTCCTCATGCCACTGTGAAGATTCCAAAACCTGATAATGGTGGAGAGCAAGGTCTCAGTATCAGTATCGGTCCATCTTCAACCGATATGTATCGGCCGATGCTGACACCGTATCGCCGATACCAAATAGGCCTTTTAATTTAATTTTTCTTGTAAAAAACAAAAAATAATTTGTATCGGTCGAGACCGAGACAGTATGGGCAGACACCGAGATAGTATCATCTGATACTGACCCATATCGGTCTGATCTTGATACTGATACCATCCAGATACTGGTATGGGGTGGGGGGGGGGGGGGGTGTGGTATCAGCATCAGTTCTCGATGAAACCGCTACGTATTGGTATCGGCCGAGTTTCGATACCATGGTGAAGGGTATTCCACTCACCGTCTTCAGTCCTACCTTTGCATTCACCGAATTGAGTGACAAAACTACTTGTCCTTGCACACCCCAACTGAAGGGGTGGCTGAGAGGAAAAATGGCAGTTACTTGATGCTGCTCGTGCTCCGTTAATTGGTATGCATGTTCCTAAATATCTATTGCGGATGTCATTCTTACTGCTACTTAACATCATTAACAAAATATCTACTCCTATTCTTGACAGTGAGTCTCCCTATAAAGTCCTATAAACAAATATACTTGAAGTGCTTAAAGTCCTCATTTTTGAGGTACAGGGTGGTAGTTGGATACTTAAGTACTCTTCTCTGAATCAAATTGTCACGGTCAAATGAAGCAGCCAGGCACGTATCAGTGCAGACTGCAGATTAACAAGAGGGCTAATAGGTGCGCCCAGCTGACTCAACAGAGTCCCATGATCAAGATTAAAGTCTGTAAACCTAATCCAAAAAACCTTTGAGAATGATGTTATTAAAAGTTACACAAGGAGACTCTAGCTAGTTGTGAGGTGTGCAACTCAAAACTTCAACGCATATATCTCTTGCTTTTTATTACTTCAAACAGAAAACTGATAATTAATATGTAACACAAGATAAAAGCTAGTGGAACATATGAAACTTCAAAGAAAAATAAACAAGACCTTATTTATATTGTTTATAAGCCTCCAATACACAACTAAGTTGTAAATGTGTTAGTGAAAAGTACAAAGGAAAATATGAGATTCCGACAAATTTGAGCCCCATGTTCAACTTGGCATCCACCATCAGACGTCGACAATTTTTTACCCTTCCATCTCCAAGGAAAAAGCCTAGGAGAGGGATTTATATAAAAAACAAACCAAACACGATTATGGAAGAACATGAGGACATAACTTTCACATTCAAGATTTTTGCAGTTGCAGATAGTCAGCTGATGTCTTATCAGCTGTTCATGTACAGTTAGTAGTGCACCTTGAGATACATAGAGACTTTAAAAAGCACAAAATCCGTGCACGTTTCAAGGCCCACATGGCAGCACAGCATGCAAAGAAGAGACAAAAGTATGCAGTCGGAAATAATATGTAAAAGAACTGCTGAATCAGAAATTGGCATTATTCATCAGCATGGTCACAGGAGGGCATTATTCCTTTCCCTAGTTTCAATTGGAGGATCAAAGCAGGCTATACAACTAGCTAAGAGTAGACTTAAATTTTGGTCCACCCTTGAAGATATATGGGCTAATGTTTTCTAATAAAATAAGCAGCATTTCTTCAGGCGATCAAGTACATGCCTCCACAATCAGCTGGGCCTTGCATACAAGTATACAACTAATGAAAGAAACTAGTATGAACTAATATTGAATGATAATTCCACCTGGGTTAACCTGACCAAGTTCAGTCCAAGGATGGAGGGAATAAAAAATTTCCTTTTTCTTTTATTGTGTCTGACATTCAAATGCAATTGTTGAACGCTAACATAAAAATTATGTTGAAAGATTGATCTATGGAAATCGGAATATCCAAAGATAAAAAAATGTGGGTGGGTATGTAAAGGAGCATTTTTTATGAGGCTAGACAGAAATAAACTCTAACCTGAAACAGGGATCAGGTTGGACTTATTAATCCACAGGTTTGAGGTGGGATAGTAAATTGGTAATAAACTAATAATAAATCAAACTGAAAAATAAAAAGTTATTAGACATAAAAGAAACAACTTACTATAGCAACAAATAACTGCTCGAAAAGTTCAGAAGGTAGGATGTCCTCTAAGCTATTCAATATGCTTTCCCTGCAAAATTAAACCACTCGTTGCAATTCTCGTTAGGCACTTTTTACCAGAAATAAAAAGATCTGAACTCCGAATAACACTGTCCATCTTACACTGCCATATCCTCATCAAAAAGTGGGGTTTGTTTGACAGCTGGCACTGGTTTTGCAGTTTCCCATAATTCACGCCACAAATTACCTACAGGTAGCAAGATACATCAGAATATATACTATCATGCAAGCTCATAAGCAATGCTAAATACATGTGCAACTAGTTTTGTGTAAATGTGATACAAATTTGATATTGAAATTTAAGAGGAAGGAATAAGAGATCGAGTGAAAGAGGAAGACAATGACGAGAGAGAGAGAGAGAGAGGGAGAGAATTGGGATTTAAGGGGCCCTTTTAAAGACCCACAAAGGGAATATTGAGAGACCCAATAACAAGCTTAATCAAGCGACTTAGGGGTTACATATGAAGTGATCACATGCACCTTAAGTTATATGGTCACTAGAGAGACCACATGATAGAGGGTTAAAGGAAGCACATATGTAACAAATCTCAAATACGGAGAAGAAGAAGAATGTAGGGATATTATTATTTTTTTGACTTTCCTTTTATTGGTCTCTTTGCGCCTAGTCCCCCGCTTTGTCGCCTATGCCCCAGTTAGGGAGGGTGATCGCCTAGGCAAGGAGAGACGCTAAACTTTTAGAGGGCATTTAGGTGGGCCTCCTAAAGACGACTATAAACTATAGAGTATAAAGTGATATGATAAACACAACAACGAAGCTTTAGAAGTGGTTAATTTTTCTATCTTTTTTTTTTTTTCAAATTAATCAAAGCTATGGTTGTGAGTTAAACATCTGACTCAAATTACATGTTCATCACTACTTGAGCTAAGGCACAATCCCTTAAGAGCCTAAATTTTTCAATCTTTTATAGACTAATTAGAACGAAATTAAATTCACTGTCCTAAGAATTTTTCTAAATTCTCAAAAAAATTAGAGCATTTCCTTTGTTGTTTTTTTTGTTTTTTTCTTTTTGATCAGTAAAATACGAACTCATTGAAAGGAGAGGGAAACAGGTACATACCTGCAGTGCAGCGAGATGCTAGACCACACGGTAACTCAAACTAAAAACAAAAACTAAATAAAACATAGACAATAGAAGAGCATCATGTGTCAGGCCAGCGCACCCAAGATCGTAGTAACCTGAACTCAGCCCAGTACACAGTCAATGACCAGCACACACACAAACCATCAAGGCCAAAACATTCCGAAACTCCCTCACTTACTTGAGCAAATTCTGCCCATCTGCTCCCTCGGCATCAACCCATTCCACCAGAAAATCCGAGACACAATTCATTACCTGCTGTATTCTCTGTCTGTTTGGGAAAATTCTATCATTCCTTCTAGCCAAACAGCCAACAATCACGAGTCTCATAGTTTCTTTTCCCAATCCATTATAGGTCCAACTCTTTATCCACTCCTTACAAGTCCAAGGAAAAGATCACGCTATAAGGACTGTCCGGGCAAAATGGCAGTGCATGAATAGGTGGTTAGCTCCCTCCCTCCCTCTCTCTCTCTCTCTCTCTCTCTCTCTTTCTCTCTCTCTCTCTCTCGCTCCCCCTCTCTCCCTCGCTCCCCCTCTCCCAATTATACACAACACATATATTCCTTTACCTCATACCCCTTTTATTCAACTGGTCAACAGTCAAAACCTTTTCTTAGGAAGCCGTTTATCCAAAAAACATGATCCTTGACCTGTTGAAATTTTTTATTTGAAAACACAAAAAAACCGCATTTTTATAAGTGGCCCACACACACTAGAATTTGATAAAACCCTAGACTGGAGTTGGTTGAAACAATAAGGGAATTATTAAAACTGAAGGAAACCTTGAATATTCTTATTTACAAGTTATTCTCAATCCTTTAGAATACCATGATGGGCGGTATTCTTGGCAGGGCATATATATATATATATATATATATATATATATATATATATATATATATATATATATGGGTGGACGTCCCCTGATCTCTACACACAAGCTTTTAGCATCTTCTCATCGAGAGAGTGTAAGAAGAGAGGCGGGTAGAGCCATTTTCATCTTCTTCGAAGGAAAAAGCTCAGATTTCATGTCTTGAGTTAAAGCAAATCAACTCTCACGACTACTCATCAAGGTATGCATTCAAACTTATTTAATACATATTTTGATTGATCTTGTGCCTAGATCCTAAGGAAAACTTTTGGGTTGTCGGATCCAACAACTGGTTTCACAGCTTCCGTCATCAATCAAAGCATTGTGTTTTATGTTAGTGCTTTCAAAGTATCTTAAGCTAGGGGGCTTGGGCTTGTAGCACAATGGTAGGTTGACAATATAGCAACCTCAACGTCGCAGGTTCGAGTCCCATCTTGCTTATAAAAAAAAAATTATCTTAAGCCCTGAAGGAAGAGAACTCTTGTTCTTACACACATGGGTTTGATGGTTTCGGAGTCGGCACATAATCGACAATTTCTTGAGATCAATGATCTTGGGTTTTGATAACATAATGACTTTCACATTATGATCAGGCTCGAGGGTTTTCTTCTCTATAGATCTTGATGAAAGAAGAATAAAGGACATTTTTTATCCACTGTTTTGATAACCTCCGGAGAAGAGAGACTCATTGTTTTGGGAAACCCTTTGGATGGTCGAAGTGTTGAAGGCTAAAGCCCAACCGCTACGGTGTCACCTTCTGACAATTGAGATCTAAATATATTCGTATCAGATCTAATCATGGAAAGCCTTGCATGATGATTGTGAGAGATGCAGATCCCCAACTATCACCTCTTGGGCAGGTAGACACCGTCGAATGGCGTCTGACACCATGGTGTGTCAATTTCCAATCGACCATGTGTCTTCCGTGCTAGTGGTTGTCACCGGTCACCTGTTCTTTCTTTCGGTTTTTTTGAGTGTCTACGTGAAGATGTAAAGAAGAACCAAATCCTTTTTCAATAGGTTATGTTTGGTTGTTTGGGGGAGCACCAAACTTGGTGCTCCTCCCACTAAAAGACAAAAATATATAAATAAGTGCTAGGTTAGTAATTGGATGGATATTGGCATGTTGGGTGTTGTATTCTTGCACCAAGGTTGGTGCTTGCACACCCACAAACACTCCTTTTGGGATTGATTTAGTGTAACAGAGTTCACCAAGGTCAGTGCATCCTTACAAGACAAACGTATAAAAGTACATGTGTATTTGTTCACCGCTATAAAGAGATATTTTCCAAGTTTTTTATGTGTTGGTGATGAGGACACCACCACTGAAGACCTAGGTTTCAGGTCGTACAAGGTGTACCGGCAGAAGACGAAGCGACGGAAGGTCTAGGGAGCTGCAAGATCCGCTGAGGAAAGACCCTAGAGATCAATCTAAAAGGAAGAGCCTCTGCCCAAACTCACTCGAACGAACCTCATTTTCGCTCGAGTGAGGTGCTTCAGAAACTTGACCAAAACTTTCGGGTTTTGGTCATTCGAGCAAGAATGTGCCCAAATCAAGGCCAAAACTCGCTCGAGCGGCCTCCTGATTGGTGACGAATTTGCCTGATTTCGGGCCTGCTTATTCTTTGTTTTTTAGGGTTTTTAGGTTACCTTTAAGGGTAACTTTGTACTTTTCTATTTTAGGGTTAGAACTTTTGGATACTTGCTATAAAAGGTTAAATGTAAGCCATTTTTGGCACTTGTTGAAAATTAATGAAACTGCATTGCAATTTGAGCTTGAGATGAGCTTTGAAGAGTGAGTTTTCTTCCCCATGTGGGTTTGGTGTGAGGCCAAGGGTGTGATGCCCATGTTATCTTTGATCTTCTCTTGATTGATCTCTCTATCTTCTCCTTGAATCTTTTACATCCCATTTTTCCTTTTAATTGATTGCTTCAATCCTTAACCCTAGATCTAGAACAACCTCGATATCCATCCTTGTGGATCGAATTCAACCCTAACCCGTCGATCCACAACTGTTGTTGGGCTCGAGCTTGTTCGATTCGCACCGTTAACCGCTTCAATTCAAAAGCCCTAGCGAGGAGCTGCCGATGCTATCGCGAGTTACGATCTAACGCCCCGACCTAGATGAAGCGAGAGTTCTATCTCTCTGATCACCTCTTCTGCATTTCCTAACGAATCTCGCGCGTCAACTTAGACCCTACCTACGTGAATCAAGCATGGCTACTTAGGTGGAATCCTAAGAAACCCTAAGGTATCGCTTTAATTTGTGATTAATTGTTCAATAAATTAGTTTAATTTCGGCAAATTAGCATATCATGGGCATTCACGGATTTTAGGGTCATTGTCCCGTGTCAGTTGGTCACTAACATTTGTGGGCTGTGATTGGGTATGTTGAGGGGCACCAAACTTGGTGAGCTCCACTAAAGTAGTGAGTATTTTACTTAATACTTGATATCTGATCCATCTTTTCATGCAAGTATCTGATCAACTTTATGCACCACATTCCTACGGTGTGTTGCCTGGTTTACCTTATACCAACTAGTTGGATGAAGGGCATCAAATATTTTGAATATGTATATTAGGTGGATGACTCATGCATCTCTAAAGTGGTCATCGATTATTAACCTGTGGCACCCTCCAATGTTGCACTTATGATAGGGAGAAAACTGGACCAGCGCCATGAAATTTGAGCCGATGTTCCGACCCTTTAGTTCATAAAAGTCCAGTTTAGGCCAAATTTTGTTTTGACCTTTTTTAGTCGAGTTAGATTTGGGCCTGATCCAAATTGTATTGGACCCTATGTAGAGCCTTAAAGTACCTATTCTTGGTTTGGGCATATTAGGTCCATTTCAAACCCGATTTTGGACTGTAAATAGTCATTTTTCCGCTCAATTACAGAATATTATATGTGCAAAGCATTATGAGATACTCTAGCATATGATTATGAAACCTAAGTGCACATTACACCTAAGACTTGATTGTGAGCTGTGGTGGCACTCTGATCAAGATCAAATGGCCTCTTAGAACTCAATCAAGGCATATGATTAACTTAGAGGGACTGCAGTAATCCAAGCACTATTGGACCTTGTACTTTGTGGTTTTGTGTTGGGCAAGGTTGTACCATTACTTAGAGACCGTATGGTTGAGGCTCATTATTTCTTCAAGTTATTTTTATAAATAAAATAAATTGATTAATTATTCCCTTCTATTTAGGGCGTTGATGTAAATTTGTATAGATTTTGTGAACTTTTGGACCTTACGCTTATGGGCTGATAATGGTTTGAATTTTATTAGTGTTTTTGTTCCGACTCTGGGGCTTGGGCTAATTGTATAGGGCCCAATTTAAGACCCATTAAGGATTTTTTTCTTTCTTTCTTAATGTTGGTATACCGAGCCTATTTCAAGGCCAATTTAGCCCATGTGTAATCAATGTTGATCTACACAATGGGTCCTACGATCTGGACTTACTATTGGAAATAGTTGATGACTGTATAGGATGGAATAAATGAAGTAAATAGTGACACAATGATATGTTTGGTATATTGTCATTACATCTGCTTTTGGATCATGAGGTTGATGTTATGGTCTGCGTAGCTGTATGTAAGCTCATAGGTCTATAGCTAAGTTTTGACATTATACTCTTATTTAAAATATTATTTTGGATACTTTTGACTATGTGCCCTAGGTCAAAATATCGTCCGGAACCGATATGTATCATCTGATACGTATCACTTTTGGAGGTCACCGATATGGTACATTCAAGGTACCATATCGGTGCCTCCTATACAAAATAGTAAAATACCTGATGATGCATACCAATGTATCGTCCGGAACCGATACGTATCGTCCGGTACCTATTGGTTTTGAAGTTGGACGATACATACCGGTTTAGGACATAGTATGTGCAGATTTACAAATACACTTTTGGTTGAGTTGGTTAACCTTTTGAGACTGGACATATCGGGTCTAGGTCTTTCCTAGAGGGGTTTAGGACCGCTAAAGTGGTCAATTGAGGTACTATTATCAAAGTAGGATTGGATATACCCAAAGGCGATCATTCTATGGAGGTTGTTGTTTCTTGAATTTTGAGATTTGTCCCAATGAAATCACCTAGTGCAAGCATTATTGATTATGCCCAAAGTGATAACATGAGTAGCAAAGTCATAATTGTGAAGGAAAGAGAAAGATGACTCTCCTGCCCAAAGATAGTGAATCATCTGGATCGAACCAGAAACATGAGCGATTAGGTCTACATGTCTTTCGACGTTACCTAGGCGAGAAAAAAATACTTTTAATTTCTGTCCAACGATGATGTTGGATGTTACATCTTGTCCATGGTTGCAGAGTGGTTTATTTTCATATGACGAACACTTTGTAGGATTCAACTAAAACCCCTAGTTTGAATTTATGTAGTCCTTAGTGGGCTTCCGTGACATATGGTCATTCTGGAGTCCTTTGTGAACATTACGGACTGTCGTTTTGTGACATATGAGCACAATTGTGATTCCTTGGAAGTATGCTTGCTGACATAATTTAGTGATGTAACTTTTCATAATGAATTGTAGATATATGGATTAAACCACTATTTGAAGGAATAGATTTGCAACTCGCTGTGGAGTTGGGATCTCCGTTTAAATTTTAATCTTTGCTTATTTTGATAATTTCTTTTTAAATTAACTATTATACATTTTGGCATAGTTTATTATTTAGTAGTTATTTGATTTTATTGTTACCTCACAATTTTCACCGAATGTGATTTGTAAACTTTTTAAACTTTACAATTTGAGTGGGAGAGATCTCACTATTATAACTCTAGTTATGGTTTATGGTTATTATGATGCATCTTTAATATTTGTTAAGCATATGCAATGGTTCAATTTTCCGTAAATTTGGGTGGCATGCCTTGGTACGTGAGCCAATTCCCGTGTGAGTATTTATACTCTTTTGGGATATGCTCGGGGCTTGATGTGATTTGGCAACACGTTAATAGACCTTTGTTCTAATGGAAAGGTGAATTTTTTCACATAGCGGAGTTTTTCGTTTATCAGAACAATATACTATATATATGAAGAACTATATTGGATTGCACATAGAGGATTACAATTTTGGGGTGTGCATTGTTTCACTTGTTTCATTGGTTTATTGTCTCTCGAATTTATTGATAATGTTAGTTTTGTGATCATGAAACAGTCTTAGTATCGATTTTGAAAAATGACATACTATGTGCTTGTATGGTCCATCACTAGTGTTGTCATATAAATTGAGTGATATTTGGGAATATATGCGTAGGTTGTTTAAAACAACGGTTTTCTTTACAGAGGACACTCGTTTCGGTTGTCTAATTCCATTAGGTATTACTTTCTAAAATCATAGTCGGTGTGTGGACCAAGTGGGAGATTGTTAAAAACAATTATTTGAAAACTCAAAAATTCATGTTTTCATGTGACACACTAGGATTTTATAAAACCCTGGATTGGAGATGCTTGAAAAAATAAGGGCATTATTGGAAACCTAAAAAGATTCTTGATTTACATATGATTCTCATTCCTTTTAGAATACCATGATGGGCGGTATTCTTGGCAGGGCGGCATGAATCTTCATGAGATATATGGGAAGGGGGGGGGGGGGGGTGGTCCCCCGTTCTCTACACACAATCTTTTACACTCCATTGAGAGAGTGTAGGAAGAGAGGTAGGTAGAGCCACCTTGATCTTCTTTGCGGGGAGAAGCTCAGATTGCGTGTCTCAAGTTAGAGCAAATAAATTCTCACGATCTACTTATCAAGGTATGCATTCAAATTTATTTAATACATGCTTTGATTGATCTTATGCCTAGGTCCTAAGGAAAACTTTTGAGTTGTGACGAGGACGCCGATATTGTAAACATCGGATATGGACCTTTTCGCGTGTACCGACGTTGGAAGAAGCGGAATGGAAATCAAAACTAAGCGAAAGGGGAAGGGAAATTCTGGAAATGTAGAGGAGGCCCGAGTACCATAGCCTCAGAGGAGAAACGGATACAAACCGCGAGGAGAACAGTGTCGAGCAAGCCCTCACTCAAGCGGTTAAAATCCTCGCTTGAGCGGGCCCTCGCTCGAGCGACCACTTAAGCTCGCTCAAGCGAGCTACAGTGACGGAAAATTTTCGTTTGTCATTTTTTTTTACCTTTTTAGTCTTTTATTATTTTAGGACTCTTTTAATTGCGAGTTTTATATCGTTTAGGATTTTCTTAGCCTATATAAAGGCATTGTAAACACTATTAAGGATTGATTATTGAATGGAAAGAGCTTTTCCTTGTGTGGGCTTGAGATGAACCTCTACAAAGAGTGAATCTTCTTCCCGAGAAGGGTTTGGTGCGAAGCCAAGGGTGTGAAACCTGCAAATCTATCTTTTGTCCATCTATCTAGTTTCATCTTCTCTGCTTGTGTGTTGATCCTTACAATCCTAAATCAGTCATCATCCCTTTTAACATCCTAAGTCATATTTTTTCCTACACCGTGAATCGATTTGATTCAACAACCGTAGATCCCAGCAGAGTTATTAAACCTTCCGCATCAAATAATCAGAAGAAATCAGTATCCCATCATTGAATTGAGAGCACCCTAATCTGGAAAAACCTAGAGTTCTATCTCTAGGATCGATCTGCGCTGCAATCTAACGGATCTAGCACCCGGACTGAACCCTGCCTGAATTATGCGAGATTCTCCCATGGAATACTATGAAAATCTGAGGTATTCGTTATATTTTGCAAGTTCTATTGTTTAATTTAATTCTAATTTAATTTCGGCAAAATTAATCATTGCATTCACGTAATTTAGGGTACCGTCCTGCACCAGTTTTGGTATCAGAGCCCTAGGTTCTAGGTTAGGGCATACTGTGTGACATTGCATTCATTGTATTTTATTTTCATCACATATTATTTCAGTTTTGGCCAAAGTGTTCATCTTGCATCCCATTCTAGAGCCCGTCAAATAGTAAACTGTATCACCATGGACATGAGTGGGATTGCCGAAGCTCTTAACGGCATGAGGGCTGATCTAAAATCGATCAATGATCGAATGACTGCCTTAGAGACAACCCAAAGGACTCTCGAAATATCCAATGAGAGGCTGATAGATCGAGTTAATAGGTTACACGAGGGTGATGAGTATTTTGAACCACCCCGTGAGCGTAATGGTTCACGTTTTGAACAAAATGGCTACCAACATAATCGGAACCAGAACCATAGGTTTGATCATCATGAAGATGACTACGACCCGGAAGGAAGACTCCTAAAAAATGTCCGAGTTGAGTTCCCAACTTTCGATGGAAGACTAGACCCTCAGGTCTTCCTCGATTGGTTATCCGATATGGACCAGCACTTCAAGTGGTTTGGCATGAGCGATGAAAGATATGTTAGACTTGCTAAAATGAAGCTCATAGGCCAAGCCCGACTCTTTTGGGTCAACATTGAACACATCAGAACGAATGCGGGTTGTACTCCCATTACCCGTTGGGAGGACATGAAGGAATGACTTACAGAGTACATTCCTTCTTCATACTACCATCGTCTCATTGACCAATGGCAAAATCTGTGCCAAGGTAGTATGCCCGTATCGGATTACATTAGCAAATTTGAAGAGTACATGATGAGAGACAAGGTATCCGAAGACCCTCAAGTCACTCTATCCAGATTTCGTACCAGATTGAGACTTGATTTGCAAAAAGAGTTAGTCTCCCACCTTGTTGAGACTCTCGCCGAATGTTACACCATCGTTCAAGACCTTGAACGATATTTGAAGATGACGGTGGCTAGGCGATCTGATTTTCACCCCGGTCAATTTCGTACCGGCAAAGTGAAATCTAGTGTTGAAAACCCGCCTACCAAACCCACGCAACCCACGTCTACCAATGTGAGGTTTGACAAAGGTAAGGGTGTAGCCGGAGAATCCTCGAAGAATGGGTCTCATGTCAAATGCTATAAATGTCAAGGATTAGGTCACTTTGTTGCCCAATGCCCCACAAGGGACCCACAAAGGAATCTCTTCATTGATGAAGAAGGAGAAGAAAGTGAAGGAATTTATGAGGAAGAGGTCTTTGAGCCGAATGCCACACCTAGTGACGAGGAAGGTGATGACATGGGTCGCGCTCTAGTTATGAGGTGTGCCTTTGCACAGCCTCAACGGGATGAAAAGGAGGATTGGCGAAGGGAGAACATCTTTCACACCTTTACCACATGTGGGACGAAGAGTTGTAGGGTTATCGTGGATAGCGGAAGTCACACCAATGTGGTGTTAGAACATACCGTCACCCGCTTAGGGCTTACACCTGAAGTCCATCCGAGACCTTACAAAGTCGCATGGGTTGACTCCTCATCCATTCCCGTATCTCAGAGGTGTCGTGTACCCATACAGTTGGGTTCATACTCTGACACCTTATGGTGTGATGTGGTGTCGATGGATGTGGGCCACATTATATTATGGAGGCCATGGCTCTATGATTTGAACGTGACCATTTTTGGACGATCTAGCGTTTGTACGTTCAATTACAAGGGCAAGAAAATCACTCTTAACCCTTCGGCTCCCAAAGCACCATCAGTCAACAGAGTTGAAAAGAAGGGAGGTCAATCCAAAGTCATCAATATTGTGACCCCTTCAGAGTTTGAGAGAGCATTGAAAGATGAAAGTGTTGTGTATGTCGTTGTTACTGTTGAGAGTACTTCTAAGTCAGTCTGTGAGTACCCCAAGGAGGTAGAGCCCATCCTGAGTGAATTTGCGGATGTCTTCCCTGAAAACTTACCTAACAAGCTCCCTCCCATGCGTGACATTCAACACGCAATTGACTTTGTTCCCGGATCGATATTACCGAACCTTTCCCACTACAGGTTGAATCCGGTTGAGCACGCCGAGTTGACTCGGCAAGTCAGTGAGCTCCTACAAAAGGGGTTCATACAAGAGAGTCTGAGCCCGTGTGTTGTACCAGCATTACTCACGCCTAAGAAAGATGGTACATGGCACATGTGTGTGGATAGCCGAGCAATCAATAAGATCACTGTTAAGCAGTGGTTTCCCATACCGCGCCTTGATGACATGCTTGACATGATGGTTGGAGCTACTATCTTTTCAAAGATAGACCTTAAAAGTGGCTACCATCAAGTTCGTATTCGCCCTAGCGATGAATGGAAAACCGCCTTCAAGACAAAAAATGGTCTTTATGAGTGGATGGTCATGCCTTTTGGGCTTTCAATGCCCCGAGCACATTTATGAGGCTCATGACCCAAGTGTTGAGGCCATTCCTTGGCAAGTTCCTTGTCGTATACTTTGATGACATCCTAATTTACAGCCCAGACAAGGAACCACCTGAGGTTGGTTTGCGAAACCTTGAGGGGAGAAAGGTTATACGCAAATCTCAAGAACTGCACCTTCATGCAACACTCTATAATATTCTTGGGATTCATTATCTCGGTAGACGGGATGGTTGCAGATCCTGCAAAGGTTAAGGCCATTGTGGAGTGGCCCGAACCTCGGAATATTCATGAAGTCCGTAGCTTCCACGGTTTGGCCACGTTTTATCGTCGCTTCATTCGAAATTTTAGCACCATCATGGCTCCCATTACCGATTGCATGAGAAAAGGGGAGTTCCTGTGGAGCAAAGCCGCGACGAGGGCCTTTGCCGAAATAAAAGAGAAGATGGTTACTGCACCTGTCATGCGTCTACCAGACTTTTCTAAAGTCTTTGAAGTAGCATGTGACGCATCGGGTGTAAGCATAAGCAGAGTGCTGAGCCAAGAGGGCCATCCTGTGGCCTATTTTAGTGAGAAGCTCAATAAGGCAAAGCATAAATACTCCACCTATGACAAAGAGTTTTATACGGTCGTCCGATCTCTGTGGTATTGGAAACATTACCTGAGACCGCAGGAATTTGTGTTGTTTTCTGATTATGAAGTCTTACGTTTCCTTGCTTCCTAGAAAAAGTTGAACTTGAGGCACGCAAAGTGGAATACCTTTAAGGGTTCACATTTGTCTTGAAGCATAAGGCTGGTGCCGAGAACAAGGCTGCTGATGCGCTTAGTCATTGAGTGGCGACTTTGCAGTCTATGAGGATCGAGGTCGTCATATTTGAGCAGTTGAAGCAAGATTATCCTGATTGCCCAGATTTCGGAGCAGAATACATTGCTTTCCTTGAAAATCCGAACATTAACTCCGAGTATACCCTGTTGGATGGGTATTTGTTCAAAGGCAATCGTTTGTGCATCCCTCGTACTTCATTGCTTGATTTCCTCATCTGGGAGTTACATACCGGAAGTATTGCTGGACATTTTGGGCATGATAAAACCAGTGCGCTTGTTGAGGATAGGTTCTATTGGCCTAGCCTTGTGAGAGATGTCTCAAGGGTCGTGAAACAATGTCGTACATACCAAGTAGCGAAGCATATCAAACAAAATACCGGCTTGTACACCCCTTTACCCGTGCCGCACACCCCGTGGCAAGACGCCTCTATGGATTTCGTGCTTGGGCTTCCAAAAACTCAATGGAAGCACAATTCCATTTTTGTGGTAGTGGACTGCTTTTCCAAGATGGCCCACTTCATACCCTGTTTAAAAACCTTCGATGCGGCTCACATAGCCAAATTATTTTTCGGGGAGGTTGTGCGTCTACATGGTTTACCCCAGACGATTGTGTCAGATCGAGATGTGAGATTTACCAGTTACTTCTAGAAAATTTTATGGCACATGATGGGTACCATGCTCCAATTTTTGTCGGCCTATCATCCTCAAACGGATGGCCAAACGGAGTCCAACAATAGGAGCTTAGGTAATCTTCTCCGTTGTCTTGTTGGTGATCACCCTAAGACATGGGATTCTATTTTGCCTTTAGCCGAGTTTGCATATAACAATTCAGTCAATAGGTCCCTAGGTATGAGTCCTTTTGAGGTCGTCCTTAGTCATAGGCCTAGAACACCCATTGATTTAATTCCTATGTCTGCATCTCATCGAGTTTTCGAGTCAGCCAATTCATTTGCACAACATATACATGAATTGCATGCCGAAATTAGAAAAAAGAATTAATGCTAGCAATGAACAATACAAAATATCTGCGGATGCGCACAGGCAATTCAAGGAATTTCAGGTTGGAGATTACGTCATGGTTCGGGTTAGGCATGAGCAGTTTCCATTGGGAGTTGCAAAGAAACTTCAAGCCCGTAGCGCTGAGCATTTTAGAATTGTGGCAAGGAGCGGCTCTAATGCATATGTTCTCGAGCTTCCACCAGATATAGGAGTCAACTCTACATTCAATGTGGAGGACATGGTTCCTTCTTTAGCCCAAGCCCTACCCCCTCACAACCCCTTCCAAGCAGCCCCGAGCACGAATACTAGCCCCACCCTACAACCTCTACCTTTTCCTTCCCCACGCAACCAGCGAAGAGATGAGATCGAAGGGATATTAGATGATTTGGCAATATCCACCAATGGGGGCGGAATCCAAAAGTACTTGGTCAAGTGGTTGGGAAAGTCGAACTCCGAGAACTCATGATTGGCTGAAGACGAAGTGCGACGTTTGGACCTGACATGCTCGAGCGCTATCACGATGCCACTTCATCGGTGATGAAGCCTTTTCGGCCCGGGAGAATTGATGGTCCGATGGACCTTTTCGCGTGTACCGACGTCGGAAGAAGGGGAATGGAAATCAAAACTAGGCGAAAGGGGAAATTCTGAAAATGTAGAGGAGGCCCGAGTACCATAGCCTCAGAGGAGAAACAGATACAAACCGCGAGGAGAACAGTGTCGAGCGAGCCCTCGCTCGAGCGGGCCCTCGCTCAAGCGACCACTTAAGCTCGCTCGAGCGGTTAAAATCCTCGCTCGAGCGAGCTACAGTGACGGAAAATTTTCGTTTGTCATTTTTTTACCTTTTTAGTCTTTTATTATTTTAGGACTCTTTTAATTGCGAGTTTTATATCGTTTAGGGTTTTCCTAGCCTATATAAAGGCATTGTAAACACTCTATTAAGAATTGATTATTGATTATTGAATGAAAAGAGTTTTTGCTTGTGTGTGCTTGAGATGAGCCTCTACGAAGAGTGAATCTTCTTCCCGAGTTTGGTGCGAAGGCAAGGGTGTGAAGACTGCAAATCTATCTTTTGTCCATCTATCTAGTTTCATCTTCTCTGCTTGTATGTTGATCCTTACAGTCCTAAATCAGCCATCATCCCTTTTAACATCCTAAATCATAATTTTCCCTACACCGTGAATCGATCCGATTCAACAACCGTAGATCCCAGTAGAGTTATTAAACCTTCCGCATCAAATAATCAGAAGAAATCAGTGATCCCATCATTGAATTGAAAGCGCCCTAATCTGGAAAAACCTAGAGTTATATCTCTAGGATCGATCTGCGCTGCAATCTAACGGATCTAGCGCCCAGACTGAACCCTGCCTGAATTATGCGAGATTCTCCCATGGAATACTACGAACACCTGAGGTATTCGTTATATTTTGCAAGTTCTATTGTTTAATTTAATTCTAATTTAATTTCGGTAAAATTAATCATTGCATTCACGTAATTTAGGGTACCGTCCTGTGTCAAGTTGTCTAATCTAACACACCTGTCCTCCATAAGTACTTCCGCGCGTTGTCCATAATCTTACTACTCCGAAGAACATTGAGAAGAACTTCACTGTGAGCATGCCTTTACTGTCCGGGCTCCAGATCCTCCTACCAATACATCGGCAACTAGGGCTCTAAGCATACAAGTCCGCCATACAACAGGCAGCAGAGTCCAACTCCTCGTCCTTTGCCTCTTCTGAACCTGACATCCCACCACCGCACTCCCCCGAAAACCTTTGCAACATCTACAATTTTAGCCTCTTTGTTCACAGCCAGGCGAAAAAGCGCTACAAACTTTTTGCTCAGTGTTTGCTCTCCCATCCACCTGTCCTACCAAAAACTCAACTTGCTGCCATATCCCTATGCATGTTTCACGCACTTCTGAAAATTGTCACCAAACCGAAATTCTTCCACCAGCACTTGAGTTAACTTGCCAATTGTCACTTGTTCCATACTATGCAATCAAGATTTCTGATACATAAAACATCTCTCACTTCCCCAACCTTCCACAACCATTTTCCTATAAGTGCTTGATTTATACACCTCAAGTCCCTCACTCCAATACCAACCTCCTCTCTAGGAAGATTTTACACCTTCCAATTTACAAGGTGAAACTTCCAGCCATCCCCTCTCCCCTCCCATAAAAAGTTCCTCTGATTCTGCTCCACTCTCTCAATAACCGCAGTAGGACATTTGAATATCAACATGAAGAAAACCAGCGAATTGGACATAGCTTTGATTGGACTCAATCTGCCCCCTTGGATAGCAAGTTCCCCTAACAAATCACGAACCTTCTTTCAAACCACTCCACCATGGGCTCCGATAGCACACTCCTGAGGATTCCTGCAAACAGAGGCGGCCCCAAATAAGTGGATAGTAGAGTAACCCATTTCCTTAGTTGTTGGTAGTGATTATGTGTTGCTGGCTTCCACAAATTACTCTAAACATCGAAATCAACCCGATCCTTAGTTGTTGGGATATGCTTGGGTCAAGGGCTTTAAGGATCGAGTTGATTTCGATGCTGACGTGACCTAACGCATAACATACCAACACACATATAGGATATGAATGGGAAGGGTCGACCCTTAACCCAAACAGCCCGACTAGTTTTAAAGTAAGTCTAGAATATTATTTTACACTTAGGGTTAGGTTGAGACTTGAAACACCTTATGCGATAGGTTGGGTTGGGCATAGCCAAGGGCGCAAAGGATGGGATCAACTTAGGTTTTGGCCTAACCCGGCCCAATTGATCCACTGGCTTCCCTATCTTCATGTCACCACCTTCAGTATATTTCATCAGTTCTTCAGGAATATAAGAGAGCGAGAGAGAAGGTGTTTGCCTCTTAAGCAAAACTTGCACTAAGGTGGGTACATGAGTCATTCTCCCTTCATCAAGTTGGTAAATTCTTTGACATGCACAACTCTTTATGAGCTAGCAAATCAATGGACGTTTTTTTTATAGCCATTCAGTGACTTGGTGCTAAAAAATATTTGTCTAAATCTATTGAGGTAGTCGGGGTACCGAATACTACCTCAAGCCCTAAAGTTTGGGTGTTGACATTATTATTTTTACCAGAGCCACGTTCAGTTATATGAAACGGTCACGTCAATTACAAGAAATTTACATTTTTCCATTCAATGTCAATTAGAACACACCTCAGTATCACACCTCTCATGACAAAGCCTTGTACTCCATGCCAAGCACCTACGGTTTCCACTGCTAAGGCTAATCCCCAAGTGCACCAACGAAACTTGCAGTGGTTCATGACTGTTATCCCTTAATTCAAGGGATGTGTTAAATGAAATTGAAAGGATGGGATTCATTGGAAAGGAAGTGGCATGGTTGTTTTCACTTTACGTCACATGGGAGATGCAGCCTTCCCCTGTTGACTACATTTTGCCTTTTGCATTGGTGAACCATTGACAATACCCATTGCCACTCCACGATAGGTTATGATTGAGGAGAAAGAGTCTTTACTATACGTCTGTCACCCCACTAGCCATCTCTAATTTGTACACTCCAAATCCAAGTCATGGAAAATTATACTATTAATCTCGTTACATGTCCCTCTTAGTCTCTTACTAACCTTTTTTAATGCCAATGAGGCTGCCCAGCACCCAACAAACAGATTTGCATAATATAGAAGATTTATATCTAAAGGGAATAAAAACTCAGTATAAGGCATTAGAGATGCAATCAAAGAACTACCTTAATAAAGAATATCATACATTCAAAATGACAGAATAAGACTGTAATGCAAAGAAAAATTGAATCATAACAGTGAACTATAGAAATAATGTATAATCAACTGCAAAAAGGTATCATGTGAGTCGTTTACCAATCTCACGATCAAGTTCAGTTTTATGAGTCCATTTGACAAGAAGATGAAACTTAAAGAATACAAGAGATTTATACCTTTCAAAAATCCTCAATCTTTCGGACAGCCAAGGGCTCGTGTGAACCACTTACCATCGTTAACCAAGCAAGAGCAGTTTTATGAGCAATGGAAGAAGGGCTAGGATCTTTAAAACTCATCTTTAAAAAGAACAATCATATACTAACAATAGATCTACTAAAAACTCTAGGGAAAAAGATAGGGAAGGAAATTTGAGGTTTGGGATGAAGATAAAAGGGACTGAGAAAATAGTAATTGCATGGTTGCCAGAGGAAAATAGGGAGATGTGACGCAGGACAACGACTCTAAATGCGTGAATATGATTTTAATGCAGATTTTGCCGAAATTAAATAAATTAACTCAAGTTTAATCGCAAAATTATCTTTGATACCTTTAGGGTTTGCAGAATTTTGATAGGTGGATCACACGAGATCCAGTTAGGGTCCAGTCCGATGCGCAAGTATGTTTAGAGTCGAGGCAAGATCGGCCTAGAGATAGGACTCTAGTTTTTCCAGGCTTAGGCGCTCGTCTTCAGTCCGATATAGATTCACAGATTCCAAATTGGGTTGTGAAAGGGATTTACGGTTTGTAAAAGGCTTATGATTTTCGGATTCAAAAGGTTAGGGGAAGCAAACACAGATCACGAGATAACAAATATAATCAAGCAAAGCAAATCGATGACAAAGATAAAGAAAATATATGGGAATCACTCCCTTGGTCTCACACTAAACCCATCGCGGGGATGAAGACTCTCTCTTCACAAAGCAAAAGCTCTCATTCAATAATCAATCAACTAATCACATTGTTTAGCTTAAGGACCTTATATAAGAGGTCTTACAATAAAAGAAAACCCTAAAACGAATATTAAATAAAAGACAAATAAACCCTTAAAATTTAAAGTTCGAAATTAAACTTCTAAAACGCTTGGCACGATTTCGATCGATTGAAATTGAAATTCGATCGATCGAAATTGAAAATCGATTAATCGAAATTCATATATTATAAAATATCGCCGTCGATCAATCGAAATTTCAATTCGATCGATCGAAATTTCAGGGTTGCTTCGATTCTTCATCTTTCTCCAGAATTCTCATCTTTCCTAGCTCTAACTTCCATTCCGCTTCTTCTTTCGACGCTGGTAGAAACGATGTGGTCCGAATCTAATGTCCATGTAAGTGGCATCCCCGTCAATTCCCCTGGACCAAAAAGGTTTCATCACCGATGAAACACGCTCGTGGTAGATGTCTAGCAGGTCGGGGTTCAAGCGACGAACTTCATTCTCATGGACCCAAGTGTTTTCGGACTCCGGTTTACCGACCCATTAACCAAGTACTTCTGGAATCTCCCGTCATGTATAGAGACGACAGGATCATTGATTATATCCTCTATCTCATCTGTTCTCTGTCTGCTTGGGGAAGGAAGATGTATAGGTTGCAAGGTTGGATTGGGGTTGGGACTAAGAGGTGATTGGGATTGGGACTAAGAGGTGGCTGGAGTGGATTTTCAGGAGGTGGGGTGAAACCCAAATAAAGAACCAAGTCCTCCACGTTGAATGTTGAACTAACCCCCGTACCTGGAGGAAGCTCGTGCACGTCTGCATTAGGACCACCCTTAGCCAAAATTCTAAAAGGCCCAGCGCCTCGAGATTTGAGCTTCTTTGCGGATCCCAATGGAAACTGCTCAGGCCTAACCCGGACCATCACGTAATCACCCACATGAAATTCTTTAGAATGCCTGTGAGTATCTGCAGATAATTTATATTGACTGTTGCTTGAATTAATTTTTTGTTTAATTTCGGCATAAAAGCTATGAATATGTTGTGCAAATGCATCGGCAGACTCTGACACTCTATGGGATGCAGACATGGGGATCAAGTCTAATCGGGTCCTAGGCCTATGACCATGTACTCCCTCAAAAGGACTCATGCCTATGGACCTATTGACAGAATTATTATAGGCAAACTCAGCTGTGGGTAAAATGGTATCCCAAGTCCTAACATGATCATCAACAAGACTATGAAGGAGATTCCCAAGGCTCCTATTAGTGGTTTCGGTTTGGCCATCCGTTTGAGAGTGGTAGGCTGTAGAGAATTGGAGCAATGTGCCCATCATGTGCCAGAAGGTCTTCCAAAAATAGCTAGTAAATTTAGCATCCCTATCAGACACAATGGTTTTGGGCAACCCATGAAGACGCACTACCTCCGCGAAAAATAGTTTAGCAATATGAGATGCATCACAGGTTTTGGAACAAGGAATGAAGTGGGCCATTTTGAAAAATCGGTCCACTACGACAGATGGAATCGGGCTTCTTAGGGGTATTAGGAAGTCCAAGCACGAAATCCATAGAGAGGTCTTGCCACGGTGTGTGTGGCAGGGTAACGGGGTGTACAAGCCGGTATTTTGTTTGGTCTGTTTTGACACTTGGCAGGTATGACAATGCTTAACGACCCGAGCAACATCTCTCATTAGGCTAGGCCAAAAGAACCTATCCTCTACGAGCGCAATAGTTTTATTATGCCCGAAATGTCCTGCCATCCCTCCAACACGTAATTCCCAAATGAGAAAGTCACGCAATGAAGTGCGAGGGATGCAAAGACGATTGCCTTTAAACAAGTACCCATCCTGGATGGTGTACACGAAGTGTGTGCCGGTCGGGTTACTAAGGAGAGCAATGTACTCAACCCCAAAATCTGGGCACTCAGGGTACTCATCCTTTAACTTTTCGAACCCAACGACCTCGGTGTTCATTGTGCGCAAAGTCACTACTCGCCGACTAAGTGCATCAGCGGCCCTATTTTCAACACCGGCCTTATGCTTTAACACAAATGTGAACCCTTGAAGGTACTCAACCCACTTCGCGTGCCTTGGGTTCAACTTCTTCTGTGAAGCAAGAAAGCGTAAGGCTTTATGGTCAAAGAACAGCACAAATTCCTGCGGTCTAAGGTAATGTTTCCAATACCAAAGAGATCGGACAACCGCATAGAACTCCTTGTCATAGGTGGAGTCTTTTTCCTTTGCCTCGTTAAGTTTTTCACTAAAATAGGCCACTGGGTGACCCTCTTGGCTAAGCACTCCTCCTATGCCTACACCCGATGCGTCGCATGCAACTTCAAAGACTTTAGAAAAGTCCGGCAATGGCATGACAGGTGCACTACTCATCTGTTGTTTGATCTCAACAAAGACTTTTATCGCCGCTTTGCCCCATTTAAAGTCCCCTTTTTTCATGCAATTAGTGATTGGGGCTATGATGGTGCTAAAGCTTCTGATGAAGCGACGATAAAAAGTAGTCAAACCATGGAAGCTACGGACATCGTGTATGTTCATAGGCTCGGGCCACTCCACAATGGCTCTCACCTTTTCGGGGTCCGCGACCATTCCATTGGCTGAGATAATAAATCCCAAGAAAACAACAAAACGTTGCATGAAGGTACATTTCTTAAGATTTGCAAACAACTTTTCGCCCTTGAGGGTTTCACCAACTAACCTAAGGTGGATCAAGTGTTGTTCCTTGTCATGACTGTAGATCAGGATGTCATCGAAATAAACAAGAAATTTTCTTAGAAACGGCCTCAATACTTGGGTCATGAGTCGCATGAAAGTACTCGGGGCATTAGAAAGCCCAAAAAGCATGACCATCCACTCATAAAGACCATCCTTAGTCTTAAAGGCGATTTTCCACTCATCACCGGGGCGGATGAGGACTTGATGATAGCCACTCTTAAGGTCTATCTTTGAAAAGATAGTGGCACCAACCATCATATCAAGCATGTCATCGAGCCTTGGTATGGGAAACCGATACTTAACCGTAATCTTATTGATCGCACAGCTATCCACGCACATGCGCCACATACCATCTTTCTTAAGAGCAAGTAGGGCAGGTACGACACACGGGCTCATGCTCTCTTGGATGAACCCCTTCTGAAGGAGCTCATTGACTTGCTGAGTCAACTCGGCGTGCTCAACCGGATTCAACCTATAGTGGGGCAGGTTTGGTAAGGTAGATTCAGGAACCAAGTCTATGGCGTGTTGGACATCACGCAGAGGAGGGAGTTCATTTGGTAAGTCTTCAGGGAAGACATCCGTAAACTCTTTTAAAATCGGCTCAACCTCCTTGGGACATGCACTCTCTGATTCGGGTGCACTCTCAACAGTGACAACTACGTACACCACACTCTCATCTAATGATGCTTTCTCGAACTCAGAAGGACTCACAATATTATCGGCTTTAGAAGATTCACCCTTCTTTTCGACGGTGTTAGTCGATGGTGTTTTGGGAGGCAAAGGGTGTAAAGTAATCTTTCTGCCCTTATGCATAAACGTGCATATGTTTGATCGACCAGAAAGAGTCACGTCCATGTCGTAGAGCCACGACCTTCCCAAAATGATATGGCCCACATCTATCGGCACCACATCACACCATAAGGTGTCCGAATAAGAACCTAACTGAATCGGTACACGACACCTTTTCGACACGGGAATGGATGAAGAATTGACCCATGCGACTTTATAAGGTCTCGGGTGGGCTTCAGGTGTAAGCCCCAAGCGGCATACTGCATGAGTTGATATTACGTTAGGACAACTACCGCTATGCACGATGGCCCTATAATTCTTTCCACCAAATCTGGCAAAGGCGTGGAAGATGTTCTCCCTTCGCCAGTTATCCTTTTCATCCCGTTGAGGCTGTGCAAGGGCATACCTCACAACTAAAGCATGACCAATAGCATCGCCCTCCTCATCACTGGGTGTGCTAACCAGTTCAATTACTTCCTCTTCAACCACTACCTCGTCATCATCCTCCTCTCTCTCAATGAAGAGAGTCCTTTGGGGTTCTTTCGTAGGGCATTGGGCGGCAAAGTGTCCCATCCCATGACATTTATAGCACTTTACTTGAGAATTAACCCTTGAGGATTCTCCGACTACACCTTTTCCCCTTTCAAACCTCGAATTGGTAGGGGCGGTTGTGTAGGCTTGGGAGGAGGATTAAATCGTCCGTCACCGGATCATTGACCGCTATATTGTGACTCGGTCCTCTTCACCATCGTAGTTTTCAAGTACCGTTCAAGATCTTGCACAACAGCATAACATCTTTCAAGAGTTTCTATGGGGTGAGAAATCAACTCTTTTTGCAAATCAAGTCGCAATCCGGTGCAAAATCTAAAGAGAGTGATTTCAGGGTCTTCCGATACTTTTGCCCTCATCATGAACTCTTCAAATTTGGCAATGTAATCGGTCATGGGCATACCACCTTGACGTAAATGTTGTCACTGATCGAGGAGGCGTTGGTGGTATGATAAAGGAGCGTACTTCTCAGTAAGTCGTTCCTTCATGTCGTCCCAACGGGTAATGGGAGGACAACCCGCATTCACCCTAATGCGCTCGACATTGAGCCAGAAAAGTCGAGCTTGACCAACTAACTTCATTTTAGCGAATCTAACGCAACGGTCGTCATTCATGGCATACCAATCAAAGTGTTGGCCCATGTCGGAAAGCCAATCGAGGAAGACGGTAGGGTCCATTCTTCCATCGAAAGTCGGAATCTCAACTCGAACATTCTTAAGGAGTTGAACTTCGAGGTCATAGTCATCTCTACGATGATCCCTACGGTTCCGGTTGTCTTGGCAACCATTACGTTCAAAGTGAGGACACTCACGCTCTTAGTGCCAATTTTCCAGCCCACCCATCGCTTCCAATTGGTTGATTCGATCACGTAATCTATCATTACCAACTCCTAGGGATGTTTGGGCTTGCTCTATGGTACTCAAACGCACATTAATCGCACCTAATTCTTCTCGCATAGCTCTAAAAGTGTTAAGAACCTCATCCGACGCCATGGTGATCACAAAGTCTATTAGGGTTCTAATATGGAATGCAATGTGGACTCACAAAAGAAACAATGCAATAAATAAATATGACAAGCAAAGATGCCCTAACCTAGAAAACCTAGGGCTCTGACACCAAAACTGACGCGGGACAACGACCCTAAATGCGTGAATATGATTTTAATGCAGATTTTGCGGAAATTAAATAAATTAACTCAAGTTTAATCGCAAAATTATCTTTGATACCTTTAGGGTTTGCAGAATTTTGATGGGTAGATCACACGAGATCCAGTTAGGGTTCAGTCCAATGTACAGGTAAGGCTTGCTTCCCTAAACCTTTTCAAGCTTAGGCGCTCGTCTTCAGTCCGATGTAGATTCACGGATTCCAAATTGGGTTGTGAAAGGGATTTACAGTTTGTAAAAGGTTTATGGTTTTCAGATTCAAAAGGTTTAGGGAAGCAAGCACAGATCGCGAGATAACAAATATAATCAAGCAAAGCAAATCGATGACAAAGATAAAGAAAATATATAGGAATCACTCCCTTGGTCTCACACCAAACCCATCGCGGGGAATAAGACTCTCTCTTCACAAAGCAAAAACTCTCATTCAATAATCAATCAACTAATCACATTGTTTAGCATAAGGACCTTATATAGGAGGTCTTACAATAAAAGAAAACCCTAAAACGAATATTAAATAAAAGGCAAATAAACCCCTAAAATTTAAAGTTCGAAATTAAACTTCTAAAACACTCGACACGATTTTGATCGATGGAAATTGAAAATCGATCGATCGAAATTGAAAATTGATTGATCGAAATTCATATATTATAAAATATCGTCGTCGACATTCGATCGATCGAATTTAACTTTCAATTGATCGAAAGTTTCGATCGATCGAAATTTCAGGGTTGCTTCAATTCATCTTTCTACAGAATTCTCATCTTTCCTAGCTCTGACTTCCATTCCGCTTCTTTTTTCGACGCTGGTAGAAACGATGTGGTCTGAATCCAATGTCCATGTAAGTGGCGTCCCCGTCAAGATGTCTCTCAGAAAAAGGGACAAAGAGGCGTGTTAGAGAGAGACGGGGAGGCTTAAGGAAAAGAAGAGGCATGTTAGAGCGAGACAGGGAGGCTTAAGGTAAAGAAGAGGCGTGTGCCGGCTAAGGATCTTTCGCCACCGAGGGTTTCTACAATCCAGATCAACTCGTACGATGATGCAAAAATTGTACACCTGCAAGTTCAGAGGGTAGGTGAGATGAGGGTGTTGTCGGATTGGACGAACGAGGTTGGATGTCGTACCTAGGATCCAATGGAGTTCGAGGCAGTCGGTCACCTTTTGAGGGAAGTCTCTTCTGTCTCCAAAAAAGGCTTTAGGGTTTATCACAGAAGAAGACGCGGTCGGGTGGTGCCTCGGGGAGCGAGAGGGGCCTCCGAGCTACCACGTCGCCTTGCTCTGGAACTCTCTGGAGTTTCTTCGGAGCTGCTGAAGGATTTTAATTGCGGGACAATTAGGAGGGGGGCTATATATCCGGCGCTGGAGGTGGGGCCACGTGCTTTGTTGACGTGTCCTCCCATGAGGTCTCACCGGGGCGACACATGTAGGGTGTCTGGGTTGGAGCAAGGTAATGATGTGAGTCGGGTTAAGAAGGGTTTCTGTGGTCAGGTAGGGGAGAGTTGGTTTGGGTTCGAACGACAACTGGGTCCGGCCATTTTGGGCGGGTTGACCCATGTTTCTTTCGAGCCTATTTTGCAGGGTTTAACTTTTCGCTTGTGGGCCGATCCGGGAGCAAAAATATTATCCATTTATCAGGGAGAGGAGACCTGCGATTCTATTTCAATGGGAGAGGTCGAAGCTTTTGGGAAGGGCAGCGACACCGGGATGGAGGATCTCCGGTGCTGCAGAGGCAATCCCAGGGACGTCGGTTCGGGGCTTGTTGTCGGTTTGGCTTAGGGGTATGGTGTGCCAGAGATGGAAGCTTAGATGGGGAGCTGGCCGGACACAGAGTCTGATGAGCGGGGAAGCCAGATGGTCGGGAATTTGCAGTTACATGCTTGTCAAGATGCCTCTGAGGTTGGACCTGCTCCAGAAACTGGAGTTGTGGCGGAGATCGATCGGCTGATCGAACTGGGGCGAAACCTAGGGATGTCGTTTAAAGGATCTCAGGCTGAGTTGCGGGAGGTGTTCAAGTCCATCCTCACATGTCGCCAGGATATCAAGAGGAAGCGGCGGGGTGGGTGGCAGGAGCATGCACGCTTACAATGGGGTATGTCGGATGGGAGAGGGGTGGGGGATTGTAATTGTCTCCTCTGGTTGGGCGGACTTTTGAACTGTTTCGATTGTGAAGATGTTATCTTGGAATGTGAGAGGTATCAGTGATCGTCTGAAGCGGACGGGGGTTAAGCAGGTGATTGCAGCGTTTAAACCGGTCATTGTTACCCTACAAGAAACAAAGTGGGGAAGTTGTGATAGAAGGAAGGTCGAATCGGTCCTAGGGAGTGGAAGTTGGGATTGGGTTGGTATTGATTCCATCAGAGCTTCCGGAGGGATCCTAGTGGCCTGGTCTTCGGTTCTTTTCGATAAAGTGGACGAGGAGTTGGGTTGCTTTTCCGCCTCCATGATGCTTCGGGATAAGGTGTCTAGGAAGCAATGGAGTTTTGAGGGCATCTATGGCCAAATGTCTGACCGAGAGAGGGGGGGATTTTTGGTTCGAGCTGAACGCTCTTGCTGCTCGATGGGACTTTCCCCCCTGCCTGAGAGGAGATTTCAATGCTATCCGGTGGGATTTCGAGAAGCAAGGTAGCCCTCCTAATCTCGGAATCATGCGGGATTTCAATTCCTTCATCTCGGACTGGGGGTTATTAGATGTCCCCCTAATTGGGGCTCGTTTTACGCAGTCTAGTCTTCAGGACACGTTTTCTCTTAGCATGCTGGATAGATTTCTTTGTTCTACTGACTGGCTCGATATCTTTCCCGGGGCCCGACTGGACGCTTCCGCCCGTGCCATCTCTGATCGTCGCCCTCTTGCTCTCACGTGCGAGTCTCGTGGAAAGGGGCCTTCTCCTTTTCGATTTGAAAACATGTGGCTATTAGATGAGTCCTTTCGGGTGAAGGTTCGGGTTTGGTGGTCGGAACCGGTGACGAATGGGATAGCTGCTTACCGGTTCCTCTCTAAACTTCATCGGATAAAAGATAGAATCAAAATCTGGAACAAGGATGATTATGGACAGGTTCACGTTAGAAAGGAGACTTTGTTCTCGAAACTGAAAATGTTGGATAATTTGGAGTCCAGAAACTTATCGACGGATGAGAGGGAGATCAGATTGCAAACGAAGGTGGAGTTCAGCAAGAATTGCAGGACCGAAGAAGTGCTTTGGATGCAGAAAGCGAAGGCTCGTTGGCTTAAAGAGGGGGATGCTAACACGAAGTATTTCCATGCGATTGCAAATGCCCGCAACAAATCGAAGTATTATCATGGATGGGGTGTCGTATTCGGGTCACGATCAGGTTTAGGATAATATCGTTGATTTTTACGAACGGCTGTATACAGATGAGGGTCTTCTGAGGCCGACTTGGGATGAGCTTCAGTTTACCCCTCTTTCGGAGGAGATTAGTAGGGGGTTGGGGAGTAGTTTTACTGACGAAGTGTGGACAACGATCAGGTTTGGTGGTAGAAATAAAACGCCAGGGCCGGACGGGTTCACCATGGAGTTTTGCCGTGCTTTTTAGAAGACCATTAAGGCGGACCTGTTGGAGGTTTTCTATGAGTTTCACTCGACTGGTTTTATCGGGAGATCCTTAAATTCCACATTTATTACCCTCATTCCCAAGATTCATGGGGCTGAGAATATTTCCGATTACCGGCCGCTCAGTCTGATCAATTGCCTCTACAAGATTATATCGAGGGTGCTGGCTAACAGGCTCAAGTGGGTGATGGATACTATTATTTCCGACAATCAAGGGGCTTTCATCCGAGGTAGACAGCTAACCGATCTTGTGGCGGTGGCAAATGAGACCATTCACTCAGCCCATGTACAACATCGGTCGGCCGTGGTTTGGAAGGTAGATATGGAGAAAGCCTATGACCGGATCAGCTGGGAAAATCTTGATTACATGTTGAGAAGGTTGGGTTTCGGCGCCATTTGGAGGAAATGGATGCGCAGATGTTATTCCTCCCCGTGGTTTTCGGTGTTGATAAATGGCACGTCGGCCGGATATTTTAAGAGCTCTAGAGGCATCAGGCAGGGAGATCCCTTATCCCCGTTTCTTTTTAATATGGTTGAAAAGGCTCTATCCGGGCTGATCGGGCGCGCAAGGAACTTAAATATGTTTACTGGCAATCAGGTGGGAGAGCGGGGCAGATTCATCTCGCACTTGCAGTATGCAGACGGCACAATTTTATTTGGGAAGGCAAATGTGGCGGAACTCTTTGCTATGGCAGATGTGCTTTCGGTTTATGAGGCGGTGTCGGGGCAGCGGGTTAATCACCTCAAGTCTGCTATCTCTGGCATTGGTGTGGAGGATGGCCTTCTAACCGACCTAGCTAGTTCAGTTGGTTGTGGTATCGATGAGCTGCCTATTAGGTACCTCGGCTTGCCACTTGGGCTCAGACAACCCACGATCCGCGATTGGCTCCCGGTTGTGCAGAGGTTTGAGCAGCGTTTATCATCTTGGAAAGGCAAATTATTGAGTAGTGGGGGAAGGCTAATTTTGGTTAAAGTGATGCTCTCTTCGATCCCCATTTTCTTCATGTCCATGTTTAGGTGTCCTAAAATTTTCGATCACCGAACGATTCTACTCTGCTTTTCTTTGGGAGGCGGTATGAACAAAGCGGTATCATCTTGTCAACTCGGGACACGTACAATGCTATCGTGGTGGTGGGATTCAGAGCTTAAAAAGGACGAATTTGGCTATACTTGGAAAGTGGATATGGAGAGCGGGAAGGGTGGAGGAGAGGGGAAGTCTCTGATGGTTGGTGTTGTCCGAAAAATATGGTTTATCCTAGGGGAGTTGGGGGATATGACTTTCGTCTCACAGGAGTACCTCAGCGTGGTGGAGAGGTATTTCCCGTGTGGGAGTCTCTGGCTAAAGGGGTGCGATACAGCTGGGGGTGTGGCACCTGTATTCGTTTCTGGGAGGATATGTGGTTGGAGGTGGGTCCGCTTAAGGCTGCTTACCCAGACATCTATGCTCTTTCTTCGAATCCGGGTGGTAGGATTGAGGAGTTTGTCTCGTTGGCTAGTCGGAGGAAGGTTTGGGAAGTCGCCACTAGAAGACTTCTCAGGGACAACGAGGTGGGGAGCTATTTGGACTTGCTGAGAAGGCTGTATGAGGCGGAGCAGAACACCTTACGGGCTGATCAGAGGGTTTGGGTCCTAAATCGTGATGGGCAATTCAATGTCAAATCGTTGTATCGTTGGCTGTCGCGACGCCCGCTTATCAGGTTCGAAGGCAAATGGCTGTGGAGTGAACCTATCCCGCTGAAGATCCGGTTCTTTGTTTGGGCACTGTGTAAAGATAGAATCCTTACCAGGGATCAGCTGATTCGAAGAGGTAAAGACGTCCTGATTTCACGTGTAATGAGTTCCAATGGGGAGGAGACCGCTGCTCATCTTTTCCTTCATTGCCGTGTGGGAGGTGTGGGGTGTCATTCTCAAATCTTTCGGCATATCCTGGACAATGCTTGAGACTCCTTATCTGCATTTGTTTAGTTGGGCTGCGGTGAAGGTGGAGGGGGAGGAAAGGGTTTGTTAGAGGGCTATTCTGTTTACCGCTATGTGGTGTCTGTGGTGCGAGAGAAATTGCAGAATTTTCGAAGAGAAAAATAAACCTGTGGGAATGGTTATTAGGTCAGTTTCGGAGTTGGTTAGGTTTTGGGTCGCGAGAGGTGGGGCTGGGGATAGTCATCTTTCTTTCCTTTGGGACCCGGGTTAAGTGGGCCATGCTCTCAGGGGCCCGTGTGTTGTTGTATTCTCGCTTTTCCGTTGCTTACTTTTGGTTGTGTGAGTCGAGGTTGTATTGTGCTTCAGCGCCTTGCTGTTTATTTATATAATCTCTATTACTGATAAAAAAAAAAAAGAACTAGTGAATAGTGATATATAAAAAATTTGGAGAGAGAGAGAGAGAGCACCAACAACCTTCTTTACGAACTTCTTTATACGAGAGACCAGAAGAAACGTGTTGGGGCTAAGAAAAAGGAGAGAAATGGATATGTTGTTTGTAAGAGTTTATTTGGAAACCAAATGTCCTTTGGGTTTGACGACTCTTTAAGGAAAAAAGCTAAAAAATGTAGTGATAAAAACATCCAAAAATCTGTAGTACTGCCATGTCACCCTCCTCTCACTTTACTTCAATATATAGATGAGGGCCTTTAGTGTTCCGATGGGCAAAGGTGAATTCTCGTCAGGGCTTTCGAATTTTTTACTAACATATATGGACTCACTCACACTGGCAACTAGTAACCTATTTTCGCATATGTAATATCATAGTATTTACATGAGATGCACTGAGAGTGGATAGACTCATGACTAGTATGCTGAACATCATTACTTTATAGCCCTAGGATTCTATGGTTGGAGATACAATGCATGTATGAATTGACACTTTGATACATACTGTGAAGTGCAATATTGCAATTTGATAACCTCTACTCAGTTGAGGATCAGTATCACCAGAAGAAATGGCGCAAGAAGAAAAAATCTTATAGTGTCAGTTATGAATGTTCCCCTCCAACGCTTATCAAACTATTGTTATTCTTTAAGTTCGTACCAATATTTTGCTTATTCCTGCTGAAGTATCGATCTTATTCCTGCTTCCAAACCTCTTGATGCTCATAGTAATGAATACTCCTACCATGATTCCGTCAATCAAGGCGACCTTTAACTTAATCAATTATGTCGTAGTTATAATTTTGTCATTTTTTTATAAACCTTTTTGAGCTTATATATAAAGAATCAACAAATAATTTAATCTTTATATTTTACCAAGCAATACATAAATTTTTATTTTGTACAGTGCTTAGGCCTCCAATCTTTTTTAGCAAATGCTTGGTTGGTTGCTCTTATACCCCAATCCACTCCTGCTGCTTCGTGCAACTACGAACGACAATAAGCACCAGAACAGGTTGCCAAACAAAAGGGCCCATTTTGGACTGTGGAAACATAGCATCATCTCCCAATGCTCCATAAGATTGAAAAATCTTACTAAATCCAGGACAAGTAATTGCTCTCATCAATGTGTTCTTTTTTCTTTTTGGTTAATAAACCCTGTTCCTTATAATTCAAGATGAAATGCGCATGACACCACTGACCTTTCAAATTTTCATAAAAAAGAGAACGTCGATATATTGCATATAAGCCAGATTTACAACGGATTTTATACCTTCTTTTTGCATTCGATTACTTAGTTGACCTCTTCTAGATGATGAATCTCCTCCATCAAAAGAATTTTTAGTCTCATCACTTGACACGGCCTCTATCCAATCTGGTGGAGAGTGCCATCTTACAAAATCTTCTAAAATGCATCCAGGATTTGCAGCCTAATAAATATTTAATAGAATGAAAAAAAAAATGCCAGTCACCATCCATTTTCTATTTTTACGCACAAGAATAGCAAGGCATACAAACATCACATTGACTCAAAAAAATGTTAGAAACTTTACTCTTGATTATAATTTACCTTGAAGGCTTGCATGTCAGAGAGGAGTTGAGAACACCCAGCACCAACACTAAGAAAAACAAAAATGATGCTCAGTTAAAATTCTATACACTAATTATCCAAAGATATTAACTCCAAAAAGATTAAGTAGTAAATTATTAAAGGACTGAAGAAACGCTAACATCAACAGGACAAAGAATTAACACACACACACACACACACACACACACACACACACACACACATATATATATATATATATATATATATATATATATATATATAATCTTGATAACATTGTTGGCATCTTGTCTATTAAAATATACATCGTGCAACCTTGATTCAAAATATCGGACAACACTGGTATGTATTTTCGATAAATATCAGTTTGAAGCCAACCGATATATGATACATTGGGCATGTATCATCGATACATACCAATATATGACTTGTAACACCGGTACATTGGATGTATCGGCGATACCCTCTATGTATTGTCTCGGCATCGAAGGGGAACGATATGTATTGGTAAACCGAGATTTTGAACCATCAGTGCAACAATCCACTCACTCGAGTGACGAGTAGATACTCACCTACTCAAAGGGAAATTGGTCCCTAGCATGCTAGTTTTGACGAGTGGATACCCGCCAACACGAGCAGTGGTAACCTGTAAAGATTTTCATTGAATAAAGAGAGGGAATTAAAAGTTCCATTTGGCCGAATGAGAAGATGTTAGAAAGCCTAAAGAGGCAGTATCGGACTGATTAACTGAAGGTTCACTAACAAGGTTCTTTTAGGTAAACAAATGTTTCTGTTGACATTAGATAAGGAGAATAAGTGTTTATAGGTTTTGGTCATCAATAGCAACTATGGAGCATTGGGTATGGGATGGTGTGAATGGGTAGAATGTGGTGGGGGCCCTACTCATGTCTCTTGGGAGTGGCTAACAATTGTTAGCTTTCCTCGACTATGAAAAAGGGTTCTATTTAAAGTGGAATGGGTCGAGAACGAGATTTTTGTTGAATTTATAGTGTTGGACAAGCCTTCGCATTAGTATCTCTCTTTTAGAGTTATGGTAGGTAATGAAATTGACGAGAATGAATGCCTTGATCAATAAGGCAGAAAATCCATTTGGTTCACTCCTTTTCATATAGGTTTGAGAGTCAAGGTAGTAGATTAATTTATGTAGTTGCTAGAGGAATTTGAGAAAACGCACAGTCCTTTCAACTTGATGGATAAGAGAGTTTGGAGCCTTGAAGGTAACAACGACTTTTAGAAATTTCTTTCTAGAAGTGTTTAGATTTTGGAACTCTTTTTTTATTGTATATCATGGTGTGCAGGAGATCCCGACCTATTTACTTGGTTTGCCAGTTTGCTAGTGCCAAGAAAATTTATGTTGCTACAAGTAGGACGATATTTAAAATGAAGGCATAAAATATTTACTTTGGGAATTTTATAAATAAATATTACGGGATTTGTACCTGTGGTGCAAAACCCAGAATTCTACACCCAAGCAACATTTTTTGCACAATTTTCTGATGTCTGGTATAAATGGCATAGTTTAAATTACATTCAGCCCAAAACTATTCCATTTAATGATTTTCTAGCATCTAATAAAGAGCTATCAAATGAATGGCCAAACAGCTAATGAGTAACAGTCCACATTAAGGCACAAAAAGTCCTTCGATCAGATGGTTGGAACCATAAAATATGCATTCATTTTGGGCTGAGTCCTATCTACATGTCAGCCTGCTACCATGACAACTCACTTATATGCATGCAATGTGCACAGAATTTAATGAACCGTACAGCATAGCTGTTGCGTGGCTATATATCTTATACAGATTCAAAATACATACCCCTACACTGTCCAGTGAGGAATTAAATTACCTGATTGTCCAACGATGTGTGGTCGTATTTTTAATGTTTACAATACTACCTGTTTTGGGTATTTTTCATAAACTATAACACCTTTTGAATATGTTTTCCTTCGCTTTTATAAGCAAAAAAGGACATCATAGTTGTTGGTTAGGTCTCTCCTTAAGTATTTGGTCTACGTCCAATGCCCCCACCAGCATTTGTTCCTTTTAAATTAAACAAAATATATGTAGATTGAACTGGGCTGAACACGGAATCAAACAACCAGCTGACTCACAGTGAATCGCTTTGCATTTCACTATAAATGCAAGTGAATTAGGTCCTTCTGAGAGGCATATACCATGTATAAGACATACACCATATTCTAAATATATGGTGTATGTCTTATACACCATCTATCCTCTATACTTTCCTTTTACTCTTCCGTTGTAGGGGATCTTTTCCTATATTCTTTACATTGTTTAATTTTAGAATTGGACAGTATACATGGAAATATACCATTGTTAGGACCTTCCCATTTGAGGTCATACCATATATGGTACCCATCTAAGTCGCATTAAGTAGTTTTTCTTCCTAGATCTTTGTTACTTGTAATAGCTTTGTAAGCCTATAAACAGGTAACCTCCATTGATATTATATATAGACAATATAGTAATTAGTAAAGATGTAACCATATATGTGAGCTTCTCTCTCCATCTCTTCTTCTCTCTCCTTCTCGTCTTCTTCTCTTTGTAGTTTGATAGCTTGATAAAAGTTTCCATAGTATAAGAGCCTACGGATATGCTATTCAATTGGGCCCTTAGCTCATTATCACCACCAGCCAATCCCCCCTCAGGCATTTCAACAAACACCTGTTTTTCAGGTATTTAAAATTCAGCCCTTAGATTGACTCGAGTACCACTGAGATTTTGTACCAAACTGGGTGTTTCTATGCAGTTTTGGAGCCATTGGATCCCACTAAACAAAGTTTTGGGCCATTGGACATTTTTATTATATGCAAAAGAAACAATACTTTTTATATATCAAAGTCAACCCCCACAAGTTCCTACACAATATGAAAAGGAGAGTATGTCAGCAGTCTTTTTTGTGAATGCACATTTTTTAAATATCAAAGTCCACCCCTACAAGTTCCTACACAACATGAAAAGGAGAGTATGTCCGCGGTCTTTTTTGTGAATGCACGATAGTTAGTGCTCCGGTTCAGGGGGGTTTGATTCCTTCCTATGGTAACTTTTACTACCATTTTTCAGTTTTGTTTATAAGATAACTTTAGGCACATGATGCCAAGTATTAAATTAATCGTACGTGATATTTGTAACATCTACAATGTGTTTGCAAGAGCAGCATGTTTTACCTGTTAGGTTATGTGAGGGCCGATATTTGTTGGTCTAGAGGTGTAATCACCCAAAATTTTGAGATAAGTAGTTGCAATTAAGAAGATATAAAATCATTCTCTAAAAGGGTAAAATAATAATTTTGGTTTAGGGATGTAAGAAAGACAGGTAAAAAGGTAATTTTGATTCAGGTGGTCATTTCAGATAAGACGAGTAAAATGATAATTTTGGCTCAACATAATCATCATTTCGGATAGAGATAGAGGTAAAAAGATAATTTTTATTTAAGGGATAAAAAGTCAATTTCTCATAGAGATCAAGGACAAAAATGATAATCCTACATGATTCGATACACCTAACTAAGTTTAACAGCTTACTCTAGATATAGTCAAGGAAGTGATACAATATTTTTTCTTGAAGACAGCCACGGGGCATAGTCAAGGAGGTGATGCAACACTTGGCCCTTGAAAGTGACCAAGGGGCACAGTCAAGGAGATGATGCAACACTTGGCCTTAGAAGTTACAAAGGCACAGTCAAGGAGGTGATGCAACACTTGACCCTTGCAGGTGGTCAAGGGGTACTATCAAACAGCTAATATAGGAATTAACCCTTGGAAGAGGTCAAGCGACATTGTCAAAAAGGTGATACAGGACTTATCCCTTGAAGGTGGTCAAGAGGCACTATCAAAGAGGTGATACAAGACTTGGCTCTTGGAGGTAGTCAAGGAGCACTGTCAAAAAGGTGATACATGACGGTCCTTGAAGGTGATCAAGGGGCAACAGTCAAGGAGGTAACGCAGGATTTAACCTTTGAAGTTGGTCATCATAGTAGAAAAGAAAATAGATAAAGAAATAGACAAAAAAGAAGCATAATATGTATAGTGAAAGACAAAATGGCAATTTCATCCTGAAGATTGGGATAAGGATGAGGATGAAAATGAGAATAGAAACAATGATAAGGATAATATAAAAATTAAGGACAAGAAGGGCAATCTAGCATTTCCAAAAAATGCTAAGGCTGAATTGATAATTTTACTATAAAGATAAGCTTGAAAGAAAAAGTCAAAAAAACTATATAAAATTTTAAGGAGTTGAAAAAATATTATTGAAAAATTTTACGCAGGTGGAAGATGGAGGCAATAAATAACGGCAGGGGATAAAATTCCATACATCCCACTCCCCAGGTTGAGAAAGATAGATCAAGAGAGAAAGAGGAAGAGAAGGAGTACCTCGGTCAGGTTTGGCTCGACGCTAATCGGCTCGACAACACAATTAGGTCCGGTCCAGTTTAGGCTCAGTCAAGCAAGTTAAATTTAACTTAGATTAATCTGACATTTAGATTTTTAATAATTAGGATAAGTTAGATTCATATTGGTCTAGTTTAATTGTTTTAATTACTGTAGAAGAATTATTAAGATTTAATTAGGATAATTAATAATCGATTAGCTTTAAGATATAGATTTACAAATTAAACAAGATTAGTCTTTCAAATACATATTTACAAGTGAAAAATCAGCATTTAAGTCAGTTTGGCAATTTGATCATAATTATATTATAGAGAATTTAAAGTGCATTTCAGTTTGATTTCTAATACTAATTCATTTTTTTCTAAAAAGGAGATCTGACATTTATTTTGCAAATAACCATTTCTTTCAAGCATATGCTTAGGAGATTTGAATCATATTTACTAATTATTCGTCATTCGTTTTTGAATTCTGAAGATGATTGCTTGTTGGGTTGTTGTTCAAAAACTCATATACATTTTTCACCAAAACAGAGTAAGGATCAGAGCCGGGGATGATTGAAATATTAGACAAAAGAAAAAGTTAAGCTCAAGGCAAAAATTGTAAGGGATTTTACCCTCAACTTCAATTGTATTGTAAGGGTTTCAGCTAATGAAATAAATGTACATTTTTAGTTTAATTCCCTCATCATTTTTTGTTCTCTCTACCCCATGTTGCCTAGTTCTTTTGATCTAACGAGGTTCACACCCAAGAGTCTATGTAAGTGGATTTTGGGGCGTGACAACAGGTGTGCACTAAAACCATTTATTGTTGTTAGGAACAATGTTTTACTGCTTCGAGATATATTGTCCAGCTTGCAGAGAACTGCAAGTGTGTGCACAAATATAAAGATATGGAGTTACGATACTATCTCGTTCAAGGGGAATATTTAAAGCGTAGATGGAAACATTGGAGCATCCGACATCCAAGGCAATTGTCAGTATTGTTCAGTGTTGAACATCATTAGCATGTCCGCTCCAACTTGAGGGGGAGGGTTGAGAAGTATGCATGATGTATAAGACATACACCATATTCTCTATTCTTTTCTATCTTACTCTTTCCATTGTAGAGGACTTTCCAATTTATACTTTGTCTAATTTCAGAATTGCCTAGAATATATGTGAACAACCGTTGTTGGCACTTCCTGGATCATACCGTATATGGTATCTATATTCGTCGTTTACGTACTTTATTGCCTAGATACATGTTTCTTAGAGAGCATTATAGTCCACTATATAAATAGGTATTACCCAATTTGATAATATATACACAATATAGCAAAACGTAGTCATATGTGTGAACTTTCTCTATCTCTTCTTTTTATCCTCCTTACTGGTCTTCTTCTCTTCGTAATTTGATAATTTTATACAAGTTTACAGGTATATAGATCCCTACACCACCTAAAGCAGTTGTGTATTATTCGGTTGGTTACTAGATAAAATTCTCACTTAAGATTCTATTCACTGAGAACATCCCCTCCCATTATATTTCTGAAAAAAAATGGTTAATTGCCATATTTACATTGCTCAGTGACTTGGGAGATTAGTGCTTCTTCGTTAGCCTAATCGGTGTGTAGATCATGTCAAGTATGATTACCAATATATTTGTGGGGAGTGATCATCCAGGTCTTTCACTACTAGAAGCAGAATTCTGTGGATATTGCTAACGGTGGCTATCCTTCCATGCATTTGGAAGGAAAGGGCAGAATAACTGTTTTTTTTTTCATAAGAAAATGTAACAAACATTTGAAAAATAGTACTGTGTGGTACTCCATGATATCAAGGAGGCACTATCTGATATCAAGGTCTTTGCTTAAATTGGAGTTTTAGAGCATTTTGTAGAGACAATTTGTTAAGGAATAGATTGGCTATTGATGAATACAGTTAAGGCTGACCCCCGAAAACATGACCTCCTGTCAGAAGAAGACAAAGGCAACAGATTCATGAGAGGCCAGAGGCCTTAAGCTTAACTTAGATTGAATTTCATTGCCTCATACAAAGTTGGCAGTGGGTGTTCATCTCATAGTTATTCATTTTGTTGTTAATTGTTAATTGTTGGATTTTGGTTAATAAATTCTTTATGATTAAAAGAGAGAGAGAGTGAGACAGAAAACAATCACTACAATTCATAGATGATGGAATAATTTGTTCAAATTCCTCAAGTAAAATTCAGTAAGCAAACTTATCCTTCTAATTTGAATGTCAGCATATTAAATGAATAAGATGGTCACAGTGAAAAAATAGTTCTTACTTCTTTCGTAATTATCTCAAAAGAGATAGTTATTGCTGTACACAATAGAATTAGGAGAATTTATTCAACAAACTAACCTCCCTGTGCGCAGAACAAATTCCTCTGTTTCTCTGATAAGATCCTCTGTAAAAAGTTGGCCCTCCTGCATACTCACGAATGCAGATAAATCAAAATATCATAAATCAAGTCTTGAAGAAAAATTCATCATCTTGCAACGCCACAAACCTGGGTTACAGGAGAGTATACAGGTTCATCAGTTTCTAACATGGTTAAATTTTCATACGGATGATCAGCTCCAAGTCGGATAACCAAATCTCCAGTGCTAATTCTAGCATAAAGTAGGGGGATTGAAGATAGATGGCCTAGAGAAATATCTAAACCATCAGTGATTTGACTGGCTTCATTCATTACAGAATCCAGTGACTTGTTAGCAACGTCACGACGCATTTTCCTGGCAATGCAACAATTTATAACCTGCAACTTTTGATGCAAAAGACAGAGACTTAAATCTGGATTCTCATCTAGTGGCACACGAGGTACTGGTTTTCCTTCAAACCATAGTCTTCTCATCTGCATGTATGTGATGGATTCATTAATGACTTCACAAGCTGAAGATCGACAATAAAATAATACTTAACGCATCTATATGTGCCTAACTAAAATTTGAACTACTTCAGTAAAAATTACGCACCTACAAGGTAATTAGACGAGAAAAAGAATTATCTATGTTCAAGGATCTTAGTGCATATAAATTAAAAAAACTCGATAAAAATGGCAACATGATAAAAAACTGATCACTGATTTCCACCTTTGGGCGTGACTTATCGTCTACCTCGCTCCATAGTGAATGATTAAATTTCAAGTTAATTTGCATAGCCCAGATTACACTCCATTCGTGGGTGGGTGCCTTTTTCCTGTACCATGGAGGATGGACTAATTTAAATTTTTCCCATTATAATGAGTTCTCTCTAATACTTTCTCACCTCCAATAATACTACTGATTATATGAAGGCCTAAATGATATGATTAATAATCCTGCTCATACATTACATTGCTAAAAGTTATAATGTACATAAGTAACAGTGGCACTATAAACCCTGCACTTGTGGATAACATATTTATGTGCAATTAATAATGTGACGTTTCAGATGTTAATCTCAAATGTTTTGAAGTACTCGCAATCAGAAAGCTCTTTCTTTTGCCAGAAACTGTGCAGTTTGGATGTTGCTTTGAAAACAAAGTGACTCAAATAGGATATTTAGGGAACTACTGAACTGTTTAGCCTTCTAGACAAAATCTGTCTCTAGTATTAGCTGCCAAGATACAATGTACCACCTAGGAAAGATCTCTTTGCAAGGATCTGGGTAAGCCCTCTTCTTGAGCACAGGCTTTTGTGTGGAAAGCAATTAAAAAGAAGAAAAAATTTTTAAAAAAAAAAAACTGTATTTCACAGTTCATCCTTTGCCCTTTGTGAGACTTGACTTCATTGAGAAGATTAGAGTTAAACTAGGGTTAGGGTTAGGAAGGAAGAGGAGGAAAAATGGAGAAGAGGAACAGTAGAGAGAGAGAGAGAGAGAGAGTAAGAGAAGTAAATGACCTAGTTAGGGTTGAAGTCCTACTGACCTTAATATTAAACCAAAAGACTAAACTGCCTAAAATTATATGCTCACATTTCTAAACAACACCACTAGTAATCTACGCATACATCTATATGTTTCTCAATGCTCCCCCTCATGCTGGTGCATAGATATCCATCATGCCCAGCTTGACAAGAATACTCCGAAGAAGTGTAGACCCAAGTGCCTTAGTGAAAAAAGCTGCCAACTGATCTGAAGACGGCACTTTAGGAGTCTCAATGCCGACCTGAATTTTCTGCCGTATAGAGTGAATATCGACCTCAAGGTGTTATACCCTTTCGTGGAGGACAAAGTAACCTGCAATATCTACGGCCAAATGATTGTCACAATGCAGGCGCATGGGCGTAGATGGAGGAGATCCAAGCTCGGTGAGAAGAGAGAGAAGGCAATGAGAACTCACATGCGTCATCTTCCTTGGCTCTATACTTTGCTTCAGCACTAGATTTTGAGACCACACCTTGCTTCTTACTCTTCCACACCACCAGTTTACCTCCAAGAAAAGAACAATATCTGGAGGTGGAACGACGGTCAATAGGGCCCCCAACATAAACATAATTGTAGAAACAGATAGAGAAGTCTCCAACATCATAATAGAATATTTCTCTTTCAGGTGAGGACTTAATATATCGTAATATGAGATGTATTGCATCCATATGAGGCACCCGTGGTGTATGCATGAACTGAGCTACAACAGAGACAACAAATATAAGATCTGCCTGAGTAATAGTGAGGTATATAAGTAGCCCAACAAGCCGTTGATCCTCAGATGGGTCAGAAAGAGGCTCTCCATTGTCAACCTCAAGATGATATTTTGGATCCAAGGGAGACTTGGCAGGTTTACATCCCAGCATACTAGTGTCACGCAGTAAATCAACGTCATACTTTCTCTATGAGAGGGATATCCCTCTAGAAGATCTAACAATCCTTATACCAAGGAAAAATCTGAGTCTACCCAACTCGACAGATTCTGCCTTAGCATGAGTAATAAAGGCAGAGTCATCATCAGTGACTATAATATCATTAACATACACCAATAGAATAGTCTGCAAGTCTCTAAACTCAGTGTAAATGAAGCACGTGTGATCAAAGTGACATCAAGTGAACCTCATAGTAAGAACAACATTGTTAAACCTCTTAAACAACGCTTTGTGGCACTGCTTTAATCCATCAATCGATTTCCTCAAGCGACAAACCTTTCCAGAATACTTCACTTGAAGTTGAAAGCCAATTGGGAGTGCATGTAGATCTCCTCAATCAAATGTCCATGCAGAAAAGCATTTTTAACATCCAGCTTATACAAGGGCCAATGATGATGAGTTGCAAAGGAAATAAGTACTCGAACTGAAGTGAGCTTAATAATCGGAGCAAACGCTGCAGTAAAATCCAAGTTTGACATCTGAGTAAATCCTTAGCTATAAAGTGTGCTTTATAGTGCTCTACAGTGCCATCCTCCCTATATTTAATTGCAAAACAGAATCAACCAAGCATTTGTTAGAGTTCACATGTTTGATTCTTTTCAAGAGCCTTCATATCTTCATGCATAGCAGCAAACTAGGAGGGATGTAGAAGAGCCCCACCAACGGACTTAGGAATGGAGATAGTTGAGGCTCTGGCAGAGGATGCACAATATGAAGGTGATAGAGCGTGATATGAAACATAATGAGCAATAGGATGAGCAGTCACACAACTCCTTTGGCCTTTACAAATGACAAGAGTTAAAGAGAGGTCATCCACAATAGTAGTAGGTGGTACAACAATAAGAGAAGCCAAAGGGGAAGCAAAAGCTCGTATCTCTGAGGGCCTGAGTCAAGTTGTTAGGTTACCTAGGGGTATGAGTGTGAAGTACCAACTTACTTTTTCGTATTCTAAGAGGAAAAACACAGCACGTAGATGGTGGAGATGAAGGTTGTGTTTGGGTTAGCTCTTTCGAGGCAAAGAGCAACTCTTTTGCTCCGACGGGGAAGTGCTTTCATGTTTGGTAGCACAACTCCTTACCTCATTTGTTCTAGCAGAGAACTGTTTTAAATGATAAAATTGCTCTTTGCCTACTCTCTGCCAAGGCAGATTTTATATGCACTAGCGCAGAGCAGGCAGAGAGTTGCTTTTGCTCTTAAAGGAGCTAACCCAAACACAACCGAAGAAACTTCTGCAAGAGGTAAAGAAACCCGATGCGAGATAAGACCATAAACTACGTGAATGCTTATGAGATAAAGATTTGCCGAAATTAAACTAAATTAATTAAACAATAAATCTGAAAATAAGGAGAATACCTTAGGGCTTCATGGTTTTCCATTCAGATGATCGGTCGGGTTCAGGAAGGGTCCAATCCGTGCGCTAGATCCGTTAAATTCGCGGTGTAGATCGGTCCTAGAGGTAGAACTCTAGATTTTCCAGATTAGGGAGCCGCTCGTGATTCAATGATGGAATCGCAAGTGTTCTAAGGGTTCTGATTCGAATTGGTTTAACGGCTCGGATGAAATTTGGGCTTGAATCGGATCGATTTAGGGACTCAGATGGGATCTAGGGTTTATGAACTTCGGGGTATTTGAAGGTTGGATGGCTGGATTTAAGATTTATGAGATAGGTTTGATTCAATGACTCTAATGAATGCTAGGGTTTATGATTTTCTGGCTGAATCTAGGCTGTTGATGATTGATACGCAAGCAAAAGGTAAAATCAAAGAAAGGGATAGAAAGAAGATAGATTTTGGGCCTCACACCCTTGGCTTCACACCAAACCCTTCTTTGGAAGCGAAGATTCACTCTTCGAAGAAACTCATCTCAAGTTCCAAAAGCAAAAGCTCTTTCATTCAATAATCAAAACTCCTTACATTGTTTATTAAAAGACTTTATATAGGAGGATTCTAAAACAAAAGAAAACCCTAAAACAAATACTAAAAAAAGACAAGTATGCCCTCAAAACTTAAATTCCTTCAAAATTCGCACTGTAGCTTGATCAATCGAGTTATTGTAGCAATTTTCAATTTCTCCGAATTTGAACTGGAATGGTCGATCAATCGACTGGGCATTGCTCCCGCACACTAATTTTGCTCCTTTAAACCTAGTTCTAATCCTTTTGCATTTCTTCTTGCGCTGGAACTCTGTTGCGGCCCAAATCCAAGGCTCTCGATGTTGGCGTTCCCCGTCAAAACCTTTGCAGGAGGAGATAACACAAGATGAGGAAACACAGTAGATGATTCTTTATGAGATGGTGAAGAAGTGAATTGCATATGAGACTCACTAACGAAATAAGGGACATCCTTAAAAAAGGTTACATCTAAGGAAGCACATATACTCCATTTTTGGCATTGTATCCGTGTCGATACTGATACTTGAGGGATATGGCTGCATGCGTATCCTAGGTGTTTCCGAAAAAATAAATTAATAGAGGAAGAAAAACAAATTGCGAGTTCAAGATTTAAGGTTTTTCTTAAAAGAAGAAGAAATTGAAAGAGCCTACCAGCGTGCAACCTACCCATTCGAAATTAGTCTTTTTTTTTCGTTTTCTTCTTCTTCTTCTTCTTCTTCTTCTTCTTCTTCGTCTTACATTTACTAACCTAAAATATACCTAAAAATATGTAAAAAATAATTCTTATACACACGTATCCCTCATGTGTTGATTTTTTGAAAATTGTCATTTCGACCTACGAGTATCATATTGTACCCATGTCCCGTGTCCATATCCATACTTCTTTGGTTGCATCTATAAAGACAACCAAATGTAAAATCATTACACTAATTTTGTTTAGACAAGACTGAGTAAACAAAAAACACACTTCGTATGGTTTTGTCATCAAGTTATCCTTTGGGGACAAAGATTTTGAGAAAAAGATGAGCATCCAAAGACTTTGGGCTTCATCTCAAGTAAAGTTACAGTAGGCTTAAGAATATGAAAAGGAGTTTGGCCCATACGAATTCGACTTGAGGTACAGTTAATGAGTTGAGTAGCAGTAAGAAGAGCAATAGACCAATAGGATTAGGGAATATGCATTCCACAAAGAAAAGATCAGAGGGCATCCATAGGATGCCTACTCTTACGCTCCGCAGCAACATTTTGTTGAGGAGTGTAAGGACAGGAGAGTTAAGCATGATTCTCATCTTCTAAAGGTAAGACTTAAACGCAGTAGAGGTGTACTCTCCACCATTATTAGAACGAAGTACCTATTAGACTTTTCAAACTGAGTTTGAACCATAGTAGTAAAACTGATTAAAAGTGGAAAGCACCTCCTCGAGTCTTAAGAAAATACACCTAGGTACAACGAGAATGATCATCAATATAAGTCACACACTAACGGAAGCCATCAAAGGGAGTGATAGGAGCTGGTCCCAAACATCACTATGCACAAGGTCAAACAAACAATTATTACAATGCCTATATGAGGAGAAAAAGAAGCACATGTATGCTTTGAGGGCTTACAAGTTTGACATAGAAACTTATGAGCATTGCATGCACTTTTGAAGGTAGGAAACAACAAACACAAATGCTAAAGATTAGCTTGTCCAAGACAAGCATGCTACAAAGATAGCGTCTTTAGTAAAGGAACTGCAAGTAGATGGGGACAAAACATAAACATTAGAAGTGAGGGCAGAACTCCAATGAGCGTCAAAGTAGTAGAGGCCATCCCACTCATTTCCTCTGCCAATAACCTTCTTAGTCCTTAGGTTTTGAAGAATACAGTGAGAAGCGGAAAAGGTCACAAAGCAATGCAAAGACTTGGCCAAACAATGCACAGATAAAAAATTGACAAGGAGTTTTGGAACATGAAGAACATCAAAGAGTGAGAGATCAGGGAACATCACCCATACTGGAAAGTGGAGTGTAAGAGCCATCCGGAAAAGGAACTTGCCGAGATATAGTGTGTGGGGCTGATGATGACAGTAAATGAGGCTCACCAATCATATGCTGTGATGGCTCTGAAGTCAATGATCCACGTGGAAGGCCGAGAAAAATACATAGCAGGATATGTCAATGATGCAGAAGAACATAGTGGTCTTGTAACACACCCGGTCTCAGCAACGAGAAACCTCTCCTTGGAACTCAGACATTCAAGTCCCAAACCATCAACAAGCAGTATAACAAAGCACGTCCAATAATAATCAATGTGAAAAAGACATCCACAATGATTTATGCACTGGAAAACAAATTCCTCCAAATCAAGCCAGAATAGTATCAACAGATAGGCAATCACCCCAAAAATAACCACGATCCACTTTAAATTTATTGGAGTCACATTGAATCTATATCAATATCATTACAATCTCTTCTACAAAAGATCTATGCGCCAGAAATCAGATCTGTAACATCCCAAAAAATCAGATCTGAAACAGATATATATACACCAGAAAGAGAAATCAGATGTCTCTGCACCACAATACAGATATAAAACAGTCACAAGACAAATAAAAAACAAAAAAGAGAGACGAGATGAAGGAAAAAAAGATCTCCTTAATGAAGAAACCAATCACTCTGCCACATAACAGGGTGATCTGTACTACAAATTGAATGATCCTCAACAAGCAGGGCAATCAGATCTGCATCAGCGTCCAGAAAGTCTGGAAAGCCCCGTTTCACGGGATATTAGTAAAATTGATAAAAACGCCTACTGAATCTTGATAAAACTCAAAACTGTTTCAGGCGGTGGTAGCCTATAAGATTTGGATCCAAATCATAAACATCACACCCAAAAATCTGCCCCGAAATCGTGAATCCCCATAAAACTTTGAATAAAAAGATATATAAAACCATTCGAATAAGAATCAGACTTCAATTCAGATGATGTAGGTATTTTGGTCAACAGTGGTCAAAACATTTTGACCCACTGAAGTAAGCATGATGCATGCCGACTTCAGCAAGAGTTGGATTATGTCAGCTGAGGTTTAACTTGGATTTGTTGTCTCTGATACCAACTTGACTTTTGTGAGATGATTAGTGTTAGGAGATTAGGAGTAGGGTTAGGAGGGAATAGGAAGATGGACAAAAGTAGAGAGAGAAAGAGAAAAAGTAAAACAAGTAAATAACAGTTAGACTTGGAGTTCCTACTGGCCTTTTATATTAAACCAAAAGACTAAAGTACCCTTACAATATACACACACCACTAGTAAATTACGTAAACACATACATGTATCCCAATAGTGAGAACTCTCCTGACTTTGAATCATTTATTTATCAAGTCGCAAATTTTGGTTTTTTCTTTTTTTTAAAAAAGGGTATCGCTATCAACTTAAAAATTGTAGAGTAGCTTACCTTTGGAATATAAATATATAAGGAGTGTGCACCAATCCCAAGATAAAGGCAAAAGAGTCTATTTCTTCTAAAACCCTATACGGACTGGTAAATCATTAGAAGATGTGAGCAAACTTGCGATCGCGTGCCAAGTGATCTAGCTTTTGAACCCACAGCCCAGGCGGTGCAATCCAAGCTGCTGCATCCGTATGCATATCCCCAGGCTTATATATATATGTGTGTGTGTGTGTGTGTGTGTGTGTGTGTGCGTGTGTGGTGGGGGTTGTAGGTGTGTGTTTGTGTAAGGATTATACGAAAAGAATGCAACCATGAATATTTTATTGGTATATTGTCCAATGAAAATCTGGTAATTGTTTCTAGAGAGCAGCTCCACAAAAGTTCTTCCACAAAATTCCACTTCATGTTCTGATGCATATATGGAAGACCACTTCTTCATTTATGAGCCATGAATAAGACCAATGGATAAATAGAGGAGATTAGAGGATTGCTAGGTTATATTAAGCTTTGATAGAAGCATTATAGGTAATGTAGTGTTAGCACGAATTGGTGGTGTTTATGTTATCTCTAACGGAGAGTAGTACCTCCATTTTCTAAAACCTGTTAGGAAGGTGATGCGGAAACTAACACATGCAATGCTAGGGCTGAGATTAAAATTAAAATTAATTTAAACAATTAAAATAACAATTTTCCTTAACAAATTACTACAGAAATATTCTAGAACTTCAATTGGACAATTTAATTCCTGCCCAAAATAATGTCACTTTCCGCGCACATTCCCTATCGGATCTAGAAGACTAGGGTTCTTAGCGAACGGCTAGATCTCCAACAGTTTTAGGGCGTCGAACAAACTCACAAGCGGATTCTTTCGATACCGTACGAAAATAAAAGGCTAACAATGATTTAATGATGAATGGATAGGTTGATTTTGGATTATAATGAAATAAATAAGTTAAATCTGGAATTAATAAGGAAATAAATAAGTTAGGGTTACGCTACTTACGCGACTCATAGATCATAAGAAGATAGAGATGGAAGAAGAGTTGGCCTCACACCAAACCGCGCGCGGGACGAAGAATCGCTCTTCATTTTGAGAGAATCGCACAATCACGAAAGTTTAGAACTCTCAAAGTTTGCAAAAGCAATTTTCATTCACCAATAGTTAACAATAATGTTGTTTTACAAGCCTTTAAATAGGCTAACCAAACCCTAATACGAAATTAGAAAAGTCCTAAAGCAAATAAAACACTAAAGGAAATTTTGACCAAAATAACAAAAGTCCCATCAAAATTCGAGCGATTGGTCGATCGATCGATTCCGGAGTCGATCGATCGATTGGGATATAATTAAATTGCCCGAAGCCACAGACTAAAATCGATCAATCAAAAATTCCGGATTGATCGAACAACTGAGAAACATAAATGCACTCAGAATATGTGTTCACTGTCCACCATCGATCGATCAAAGGCTGGGGTCAATCGATCAACTAAAGCATGTCTTCAATCCTTCGAATTTGGGCATTCTTCTTGCTGATTTTTATGTTCTTCGGCCTCCAATATGTTACGGGAGGCTGGTTGAATCTGATGTCCCCATCAATTCTCCCCGGGTTAGAAGGATTCATCCCTGATGAATACTGGTTGTGATAAAAGTCCAAGAGATCCGGATCAATCTGTTGACACTCCTCTCTTGTTATCTATGTATTCTATGAATCAACTTTGTTCTTCCACTTGACCAAGTACTTCTGAATTCCCCTTGGTTGGTGGACACAATTTGATCCTCCAAAACATCTTCAATGATTTCACGAGATTGACGAGTAGGTGGAGATAATGGCATGGGTAGGAGAATAATGGTGGCATCGGATGTAGAAGGCTCAAATGGGTTGGCTGTGATGGTTAAAGGGCCATGGAACGGAACAAGATCCTCCACGTTGAAAGTCGTCCTAATCCCCAATTCTGAAGGTAGATTTAGGATGTAAGAGTTAGAACCAGCACGCCTCAAAATCTTACAAGGTTCACCACCACGAGCTTGTAACTTCTGTGCAATTCCTATAGGGAATCGCTCAGATCTATTTCGAACCATCACCAAATCATCCTCCTGAAACTCTTTGAATCTTCTATGAGATTCTGCAGAAAGCTTGTATTTTTCATTGTTCGCATTGATTCTTCTTTTAATCTCAGCATGCAAATCATGAATGGCGATGTGCAAAGGTGGATGCAGACTCAGATGACCTTTGATGAACAGACATGGGGATGAGGTCTAAGGGTGTCCTAGGTTTATATCCATGCACGATTTGAAATGGACTCATACATGTGGTCCTATTAACCTAATTGTTGCATGCAAACTCCGCTACAGGTAAAATGGAATCCCAACTCCTAATGTGCTCACCTACTAGACACCGCAACAAGTTCCCTAGACTCCTATTAACAACCTCGGTTTGCCCATCAGTTTGGGAGTGATATGCAGAAGAAAACCGAATACGAGTCCCCATTTTGTGCCACAGTGTCTTCCAAAAGTAGTTGACAAATTTGGCATCGTGATCAGACACTATAGTCTTAGGCAAACCGTGTAAACGAACGACCTCGTTGAAGAAAAGGGTAGCAATGTTACTTGCATCAGAGGTCTTCGAACACGCAATGAAGTGGGTCATTTTTTAGAAACGGCCCATGACAATGAACATTGAGTCGTGTTTTCGGAGGGTTTTGGGAGGCCTAACAAAAAGTCCATGGACAAGTCTTGCCATGGGGTGTGTGGCACCGGTAAAGATGTGTATAATCCGGTGTTTTGCCTGTTTTGCTTTGCCAGTTGGCAAACATGACACCGGTTGATGATTTTGGTAACATCTCAGGTGAGAATGGGCCAATAGAAGTGATCTTCAACCAATGCAACAGTTTTATTACGACCAAAGTGGCCAGCAACCACTCTAGCGTGTAATTCCCAAACAAGAAAGTCTCGTAAAAAAGTGCGGGAAATATACAATCAGTGTTTTAGAAACAAAGTACCCTTCCTGTATGGTGTACTTACTTTCTCTAACAGGTTGTCCACTCAAAAGTGAGGTGTACTCTTCACCAAAATCCTGACATGTGGGATAATCATCCACGAGGCGATCGAATCCAGTCACCTCAATACTTAATTAGTGCAACGTTGCCACTCTACAGCTAAGCGCGTCAGCAACTCAATTCTCCACACCAACCCTATGTTTCAGCACAAAGGTGAACCCTTGAAGTTGCTCAACCCATTTCGCATGTCATTGGTTTAACTTCTTTTGGGAACTCAAAAATCGAAGGGCTTCGTGGTCCGAGAACAAGACAAATTCATGTGGTAGCAAATAGTATTTCCAATATTTAAGAGATAGCATTACCGCATAGAATTCTTTGTCGTAGGTAGAGTACTTTTGTCATGACTCATTTAGCTTTTCACTGAAGTAAGCTATCGGATGGCCCTCTTGGCTTAACACTCCTCCAATATCTACGTCGAATGTGTCACATGCTACCTCAAAGACCTTAGAAAAGTTTGGAAGGCGCATGACAGAAGCTTCAGTCATTCGAGACTTAATCTCCTTGAAAGCTTTTGTCTCAACAAGTGTCCAATTAGACTCTCCCTATTTTATGCAATCGGTGATTGGGGAAGTTACCATACTAAAGTTACGGATGAACCGCCTGTAGAAAGTGGCTAACCCATGGAAGCTACGGACTTCGTGAATGTTTCGTGGTTCAGGCCATTCCACAATAACTTTGACCTTTTCGGGTCCACAATCATTCCTTCAGAGGTAACAACAAACCCTAAGAAGATAACGCTCTGTGACATGAAAGTGCACTTCTTCGGGTTCGCATATAACGTCTCTCCTCTAAGAGTCATGCAAACTTGTCTTAGGTGGCTTAAGTGTTGTTCCTTGTTGTGACTATAAATAAGGATGTCGTCGAAGTAGACCACAAGGAACTTGCCTATGAAAGGCCTCAACACTTGTGTCATGATATGCATGAATGTACACGGGGCATTTGAGAGCCTGAAACATATGACAAACCACTCGTATAAACCATCCTTAGTTTTGAAGGCAGTTTTCCACTCGTCCCCGAGACGAACTCGGATTTGATGGTACCCACTCTTTAAATCGATCTTCGAAAATGTCATGGCAACGACCATCATGTCCAACATATCGTCCAGTCTCGGTATAGGGAACCGATACTTAACCGTAATTTTATTAATAGCGCGGCTAACAACACACATCCTCCAAGTTCCATCTTTCTTAGGTGTGAGCAGTATTGGCACGGCACATGAACTCATACTTTCCTTTATGAACCCCTTTTGGAGAAGTTCATCAACTTACCTCTTTAACTCCGAGTGTTCGGATGGATTCATGCGATAGCGGGGCAAGTTCGGTAGAGTAGATCCGGGGACCAGATCAATGGCGTGTTGGATGTCCTGTAGAGGTGGTAACTCATCCGGAAGGTCCTTAGGAAAGAAATCCCGAAACTCACTCATTATTGGTTCAACCTCTCTGGGAATCTCAACGCCTGACTCTTTGGATCTTTCAACTGTGACAAGGACATAGACAATGTCCTCTGTCTTAGCGCCTCGTTCAAACTCAAGAGGGCCAACAATGTGAACGGTCTTAGATGTCTTCTCTCTCTCTCTATCAGGCCTTTATCACTGGACTTGGTTGTTTTCACTATGGGTGCTCTAGGAGGTAAAGGATTGATCTTTATTTTATTTCCGTTATGAGTGAATGAACAAACATTCGATCTCCCGAACAGTGTAACGTCCATGTCATACAACCACGGCCTCCCTAGGATGATATGCCCCACATTCATAGGCACAACATCGCACCACAAGGTGTCCTCATACGAGCCGAACTATATAGGAACCTGACACCTTCGTGAAACAGGGATGGATGATGAATCAACCCAAACAATTTTATAGGGTCGTGGGTGAGCTACCGGCAAAAGCCCTAAGCGAGAAACTGTACTCTCGGAAACCACATTGGTACAACTTCCATTGTCAACGATGACTCGACAGGCATTTTCACCACACTTGGTTACGGTATAGAAGATGTTATCCCGTCACCAATCATCACTCTCCTTCGATTGGGCTAGAGCACATCTAACCACAAGAACTCGCGAGGTATTATCCTCAATGGGGTAGGAGATCTCCCTAAGGCAAGCCATTGTTCGTTCCCCTACAAAATCTTCATCATCACTAGGGAACGACTCAGGCTTGTAAACTTCTACCGTACCCTCATCGTGCTCATTGTCAGTGTCCTCGGCTATAAACAGGTTTTGGGATGGACATTGTGCTGCAAAATGTCCAATGTCGTGACATTTATAACACTTGTTTTAACCACCACCCTTGGGGCCTTCAAGCATTGGGCCATTACCCTTATCAACTCTGGTTACCGGTGTGGCAAAAGGGCTGGACCTAGCAGACGGGGTATTAGTGTTGGGCTTTGACTCAAAAAAGTTAGACCTATAACTGGACCCAGTAGTGTTGAAACGTTTGGTTTAGGGGGTCCTGAGATATCGCTCTAACTCTTCGACTCTAGAGAAACATTCTTCTAGATCGATAACAGAGTATGGAATGAGTTCCCTCAGTAGTTCTGGGCGAAGGCCCATTAGAATTTGGGATAGGGTAACTCTTTCCGGCTCATCCACATTGGCCTGGATCATCAGGTCTTCAAACTTATCGATGTAATCTGTGACCGGTGAATTTCCTTCGCGCAATGATTGCCACTGATCAATAATACATTCATCATAAGATAGAGGAACATATTTTTCATTCAGTTGGATCTTCATTTCTCCCCAAGTAGAAATGCGACGAAGACCATGGGGCTGCCTACGACGCTCTAATCCTAACCAATAAAGTCTCGCTTGACCCATAAGCTTAACCTTGGAAAATCGGACTTTACGCTCCTCGGACATGGCGTACCACTCGAAGTAGTTTTCCATGTCGGTGACCCACTCGAGAAAGACTTTAAGTTGTCTTTTCTCGTCAAAAGTAGGGGAGTCCATTTTAACAGATTTCATGACTTTGTCGTCCTGATCAATTTAAACTTCGCGTCGATGAGGACCTTCTCTCATAGGGTCATTGGTGTTGATTCTATTGTGATTTTCAGTGATGAACTCATTGATCTCTTCAACACAAGTTTCTAATGCTTCATGTCGGGCATGTTGATCACGCAACTGTTGTTGCAATTGATCGTGGTGTTCAACCATCTGGGCTTGAAGGGTGGTTTGACTCGCAGTCAACTTAGACGTAAGATCTCTAGTTAAGGCTTCTATCTTGTTGGAATCCATGACTATACAAGACAAAACGAGATGATGCAAGACAAAATAATATAAAAGAAATAAACTCTATAACCTATATGAACACCGACAACCCTAAACTGAACAAATTCTCTGATACCAAATCTGATGCGGAAACTAACACATGAAATGCTAGGGCTGAGATTAAAATTAATTTAAACAATTAAAATAATAATTTTTCGTAACAAATTACAACAAAAATATTCTAGAAATTCAATTGGATAATTTAATTCCGGCCCAAAATAGTATTATTTTTCGCGTACGTTCCCTATCGGATCTAAAAGACTAGGATTTTTAGCGAACGGTTAGATCTCCGACGTTTTAGGGCATCGAACGAACTCACAAGCGGGTTCTTTCGACACCGTACAAAAATAAAAGGCTAACAATTATTTAATGATGAATGGATAGGTTGATTTTGGATTTTAATGAAATAAATAGGTTAAATCTAGATTTAATAGGGGAATAAATAGGCTAAGGTCACGCTACTTACGGTACTCGTAGATCATAAGAAGATAGAGATGGAAGAAGAGTTAGCCTCGCACCAAATCGCACGCGGGATGAAGAATCGCTCTTCGGTTTTGAGAGAATCACACCCTCACGAAAGTTTACAACTCTCAAAGTTTGCAAAAGCAATTTTCATTCACCAATAGTTAACAATGATATTGTTTTACAAGCCTTTAAATAGGCTAACCAAACCCTAATACAAAATTAGAAACATCCTAAAGCAAATAAAACACTAAAAAGGAAATTGATTGAAATAACTAAAATCTCGTCAAAATTCGTGCCATCAATCGATCGATCGATTCTAGAGTCGATCGATCGACTGGGAAATAATTAAATTGCCTAAAGCTACAGACTAAAATCAATCGATTGAAAATTCCGAATCGATCGATCGACTGAGAAACATAAATTTGCTCAAAATATGTGTCCACCATCCACCATCGATAGACTAAAACATGTCTTCAGTCCTTCGAATTTGGGCATTCTTGTTGATTTTGATGTTCTTCCGCTTCCGATATGTTACGGGCGGCTGCTTGAATCTGATGTCCCCATCAGAAGGTTAGTACATAGTTTGTGGAAGTTGATGGCTTGATACTATTTCTTATCGTAAATCCACAGACAAACTTTGGATCAAAGGTGACTCTTAGAACACACTACCACAAGTCTTTCTTCTTTGTGGTGGAAAACATGTTGCAAAATTCAGGGAGGCAAATTGATAGAATTCTCAAGGGGTGGAAACCAAGAGATTCACCCACATCCATTGAGATGAAAATGTTAAGAGTGAACAAAATAGTTAAAGATGTTGTGACGGGGAACACCAAAAAAAATATATATATTGTTTACGATGAACAGTGACAGACGTCCGTGATGAACAGCACCGAACGTCCGTGAATAGTGACAGACGTCCGTGATTTTACCCCCTCACTGTTCGTAGGTCACGGACATCCGTGGGGCACTACGGACGTCTGTGAACGCCGTGTCGGAATTTCTATTTTTGAATTTTTTTGCGAAAAACCTTACCTTTTGGACTTTTATTTCATTCAGAACTCTTTTATTTCGAATTTTATTTTTGGTGGCCTATATATAGAGGCTTATAAAGACTTTTTAGTTAGTTTTTTATTATTGAATGACAGAGAGTTGCTTCTGTGCAAACCCTAGAGAGCTTGTGAAGAGTTTTTAACCGAGGGAGTGAATCCTTCAAACCTTGAGGAGTGAGCAATTGTTTCTCGTGCGACTTGGTGCGAAGTCGGCGTACAGCCGTGGTGTGAAGCTTTGGAAAATCCTTGGTGTGAAGCCTTTGAATCTATCCTTTTATTTTGTCTTTTCTCTAGTTATTGTCAGGTATTATCCTTCTTTAATTTCGTTGATAAAATCAAAATCTCAAATTGTTCCCCTTCTATTAAATTATTTTAAGCCTTATTTCATTTAAAATCTCCGAGGAGTCAAGAGACGATATTGCAATTGTTGATTGATGCCCTAAACTAGAACGAATCTCGAGTTCCCCCATCGGAGCAGTTTTTTTAGATCGGGAAATTTTTACGCATGCGACGCTAAAATGAATTAATCTAATTGTTTTATTAATTTCATTGAATTAATTTGATGTATTGCTTGATTTTGAATATTTCCGCTATTCAATTCATTCTAAAGTTAATCCCAACTTCGCATATTAGGATTTTAGCGTTTGTCCCGCGTCATGCTGCATACGGGAGTAGCCTAAGATGGTGGAAAAAGGTTTAGCCTACTTTTCCCATTTTGGGACTTCCTACTATTTTTTCCCTTCATTTTGGCATTGTTCATATTTGTTAACTCGTACTTTGTTTTTGCTATTTAATTAAATTAATAACTTAAAAAAAATGTGGTCAAAATGCATTGATTCCTTAAACCCAACCATGAAGATTAAAGAATAAAAAAAATGCAAATGATGGGGATATTACAAGGAGTTGCTCACTTGTTGATGTGACATGTTTGAATCTCATTTAGCTAACTAGGTCGACAAAATTCAGCAATTAAGAAACATAAGGGAAAAATATTCCATGCAGAGGCAAATTGGACACAAATTCTTTTTTTTCGTAGGTAAGTTAGGCTCGAACCTGCAACCTTGAGGTTGTAATATCATCAACCTTCCATTGTGCAACAGGCTCAAGCCCAATTGGACACAAATTCTAGGTGACCCTCCACCCTGTGCAATAAGTGTGGGTCGGATCTTGGGTCCAAGTTAATGTTGTAGACAATCCTAAGCACATTGACGGTCTCTAAAGTCTTACTTCATCTAAGGATTTCAAGAAATGATCGATTTAGAATCACGGGCTAAGATTTTCATGCCCCTTTGATGTTTTAGTGTTACTTCTATTTAAATTTTCGGTAAAATATGGTTAGTTAAGACACTATTTGTCATATAAAAATTATAACAGTATTGTTGATAGTTCGTTTAAGGTGTGTAGAGAGTCACTTATGAGTCTAGGGCTATTTAGATTGTTCTACTTAGTTATGTTAAATTTTAAGATGCTTGATTTAGTATTTCATTATTTTATTTAATTATACTAAATTTCTTAGTATTATGGGAAAGAAATTAATGATAATAGTTTTAGTTTTGGTAGGATTATTAGAAATTTCTTTAGGGTAGTTATTATCAATCTATTTGGTAAGGTAAGCTATTCTAGGGTAATAATTTCATATTCTTTATCAATGTACGATAAACTCGTTCAAGATGATGACACCCTTATTGGGGTCCTTTATTGGGGTCATAATAATGAAGAGCTCATCTTTAGTCAAATGTGAATATTTCTTTGCTTTGCTTCTCTTCTTACAAGGAGTTTTCAACTAATGCTCACAATGAACCAAGGAAATCATATGTGAGGAAGAGAGATCAATTGGTTTCACACCATATAATGTGATCTAACGTAGGCAACTAGGAGATTCAGATGAAAGATGAGAATTATATGTTGCTTTCTTTGTTCAACTACATCAAGCAAAAGTGTCGAGTTGGCCTCCACCACTGGTCAATCAGTCAATATATTTCCCTTCCTAAAGATAGCCTAATCAATTTCAACTCCCATAGATCGTGCATCTTATTTCTAACATCCTATTTGAACTGTGTAGACCAGGTGTATGTATTATTGGTGCATTGTTGAATCTTGAATGAAGGCATTACACTTATTTGGAGTAGGAATAGTACATGTATTCTACAACACAGCATGAATTGTGGTCAACATACACAGCTTAATGATATAGGAGTCATCCAACATAAGCAATTATGGTTGATGAAATTGAAATCAACATTGAGTATGGCTTGTTAGCTCATAAAAACTTTAGCTTTTCGAAGTTAAGTTCTCTCCAATCGGCCGAGAATGATGTAGGTCATGGGCATAAGTCGGTAAGAGGATTTAAATCTTTGCGACAAGATTCATTTAGAAATTAATTAAGTACTTGATTTTGTCACCCATTATTCTTGTGTATTCTCTAGTGAAAAACAACACCAAAACATAATGAAACTGATAGCTTTGCAAAGCCTATCAAGGTAACTTTTCAAATTCAAAGAGCTGAAGGTCACGTAATTTAGGCATGTATTGAATGATCTGTAGCTAAAATACAAACACAGTGCAGAGGGATACGGTGAATCTTGTGTTATATTAATTGTTTTAGTAGCTATTAATTTAAGGATGCTTGATTTATGGTTTCCTTCTTCATTGTCATTAGTAATAGTTTAATCATGCAGAATAAAGACATAAGTGTGCTAGAAGATCAAGTCAGATGCAATTTTGCAGGCGTGGACTGGTATGTGGAAGCTGAAATTTTCAGTAAAAGTAAAATTATTTGTAGTGCGCTGCTCGGAAAAGATCTTGACTGTGTGCAACAATAACCTTGAAACGGTAAACCACCTTATTTGGTGCCCAATGGTGAGAATCATATGGAATCAATTTCTTTCAAAATCCAATGTTTCATACTGCTTCCCAAGGGGTGCAAGGCTTGTATGTTGGCATCTGGAGACATTTAACCCTTGAAGATATCCTTTATAATTAATATTCTCCTATGGCTGTATGATGGAGAATTTTTCAGGAAAGGAATGCAAGAATTTTATAAAGGAAAAAGAAGCTCAGCGCAGTCGGTAGAAAGAGCAATTATGACGGATATGTTCATTCGAGCTGCTACATCAGAGGAGTTTGTGAGCTTGGGTATCTTGAATTTTAGACAAGTGTGAAGACTTAATAGGAGGGTTGCTATGAGAAACCCAGTTATTTCATCCAGAGCCTTTATATCCTATTGTAACTAGCCATACTTTGTTCTATCTTTCTGTGGTCTTGTGGTTGTTTTGGACTTGTGTCAAATGGCTAAATCAGCATCATATCTTTGTATCTTTAGCTCTTTTATTTTAGTATAATTTTACCATTCCAAAAAAAAAAAGCTGCAATCCTTTATATGATGATAAAGTAACATACATAATATTATCTGTTTTCTCTATGCAATCTTCTCTGTACATGACATATCACTATAATGTCCCTTACGGGTTCTGATCTTAACAAGTACACCCTTAAAGAAAAAAAGTTGGCAATTTCCTGGAAATAAGATTCTCAAAGAAAAGAAGTGGCTATGTGACGGGGAACACCAAGTTCGGGAGCCTTGGATTTGGGGCCACAATAGATTATCGGAGTCGGAAGAAGCGTAGAGGAAGCCCGAAACAGATACAAATAGCGAGGAGAACAGTTCCACAGCGAGACCTCGCGCGAGCGAGTACTTAAAGTCGCTCGAGTGAGCCTCATGCGAGTGAGCACTTATCATCGCTCGAGCGATGATAAAACTCGCGCGAGCAAGCCCGTAAGACAGGATTTTATGTGAAACTTCCCTTTTTGTGTTTTATTAGTATTAGAACTCTTTATTTCGAACTTAATTATTGGTGGCCTATATGTAAAGGCTTGTAAAGACTTTTAATTAGTTGATTGATTATTTGAATGCTTTTATGCCTGAATAATCTTTGCCTGAGATGGGTTTGGTGTGAAGTCAAGGGAGTGATTCCCAAAAGCCATTGTTATCTTCTCTATTCTATTTGATCCTTTCGATCTATGTTTGCCTCTCTAAACCATAGCCTAATTGTTTCCTTTCAAATCCAAAACCATAAACCGATCTAAAAGTCATAAGCCTTTTACAAACCCTAATTCCCTTTTACAATCCAATTTGGAATCCGTGAATCTACATCGGACTGCAGACGAGCGCCTAATCCTGGAAAAGCTAGAGTCCTATCTCTAGGCCGATCTTGCCTCGACTCTAAATGTACTTGCGCATTGGACTAGACCCTACCTGGATCTCGTGTGATCTATTCATCAAAATTCTGCAAACCCTAAGGTATCTTAAGATAATTTTGCGATTAAACTTGAATTACTTTATTTAATTTCGTCAAAATCTGCATAAAATCATATTCCGCATTTTAGGGTCATTGTCCGGCGTCACTATGTAAATTTAACATTGTCACGCACAATGCATATCATCATATGGTTGGACGCAAATACAGGAGAATTCACAAGGAATAAGTCACAGAAATTAATTATACAAAAAAATCAAATTTGAACTAAATTGCAGGCTCTCGAAGCAAATGTTATACAATAAAAAATTACAATACTCCTAGCTTACCACAATCAATAAATTAAACACACATAATCCGAATTTAAAGATGCAGATAAAATAAAATTATGATATAGCAAAAAACAAAATTAAATTATAATTACCCATGAGAATATAAAGCACAACCAATCCTTTGTGTACAGTGCTACATTTAACAATGCCCATGCAAATACGTGTGTGTGCACGCGCGCAGAGATATGCATGCATATAATTATATAAATGATTTTGAGAAGAGTGACCTGCCATCAAATATTATAGGCATAGAAAAACTTGGCTGCTCAATGAATACATAGCCACCACAATAAGATAAGAAACAAATTGAATTAATTTATGCAGCGACTTTTCCAATGGTTGGGATGATGAAATCCTAATACATTCACTTACTTCAGCAACAACACTGTACCAAAATAATGCCATATTCCGCAAGGTCTTGAAGCTTCCAATGATTTCAGAGAGTCGAACAATAAAGCTTTCAGGAGGGGCGCCATGAATATCTCTTGGCAAAGATGCCATAGTAATGGTTGCCAAATCAGAACCACTCTTCCTTTGCAGAAAACGTTCCTCTGCGAATATCTTGCAGATATTACAACGGAAGTGAAAGATCATCACGGGATAATGCAAAAATTTATAATGAAAAATCCACCCAAGGGAGCAGATAAATGTCACTGATTTAGTTAAGTGTATATATACCTTCATCAAATAAATAAGGGATCAAAGAAATGACTTCCTCTTCCTCATCACATTCAGTTAATTTTTCTTCCTTTTCCCGAAGCACTAATGACTTCATTGCAGAAAAGCTTAGGCCTGATTTTTCTTTGACAGGTGAATAATGTATGATGGATGTCAGTAGCTCTTGCATTGATTTGAACTTCTTCGCATCCCTGAAAGGGGCAGTGGGTCAATTAAGGCGTGAATCTGTGCAAGAAACTAAACGAAAACATAGAAAGAAAAGCAGAGAAGAATTTTTCATCAATCGAAAAAATTTGCCGCACACTGTAGAGTTAAACAGAACTTATGGACTCCTTACGCTAATATTAGTCGGAACAGCTATTGGAATTATGGTTTGCAAAATCAACAACAATATAATGAAACTAGAATTCAGTAAAAACACGGATATAAAATATGTGAGAAATTATTTACAGTATTTTTTAAAAAATAGTAGAAGTGTATTTTCCAATCAGAATGTTAATAAGAACTTACCCAACAGCCTTTGCTAATTGTTTAATAACAGATCCTGGAGGAATAGTAACCATGCTGGAGGCATTTGAAGCATCCTCCTCCCCAGTGGAGCCCATTCCTGAACTCTGAAAATTATTGGTAGAAGTTACCGAAAGCAAGTATCAAAAAATACTCTACTAGATATTTTCATTGTATTAACTGACTACTAATACAGGACAGATATCAACAAATATCAGGCAACAGGTTACACGACCATTAAATACAACAAGGTACATCAAATGCTACTCTATCAATCATAAGCTCAGCAGTAGCATATCTAGCATATGAGAATGGCAAGGTCACCCCATAGGGACAATTCTCAGCAATTCTGTTCATCTGGTGAATTCATGCAAAAATGACAACCCATTCAACAGAGAAAAATGGAATGTTAAACCAGCTCTAAAGACCCTAAATTAGCTACAGAATACAAGCTCTAGGTCAAATTGGAAACATAGTTCGGTAATAATTCGGCAAAGTTAAAATCCGGAAAAATTCGGCAAAGTTCGGGATGTTCAGGAACAACTCGGGAAAATAAAAATTATAACAATATAATTAAATATATAGATATATATATATATATATATATATATATATATATAATTTTATGATTTAGATATATATTAAAAAAAATTAATATACTTTTTTGAGTAAAATAATAAATTACCAAAGCTTACATGACAAATTAATAAAGCCAATGCATGTACACTGTACACAAACATACATAGCTGATAGCACTCAGCAGTCAGCAGAAAGAGTGGGGGGAATAATCAGAGAAAAATCAGAGAAAAAACCCCAATGCAATTACAATTTGCTTATTCTATTTATTTTATTTTTTATTTGAAAAAAGTGACAAAAACAACAAAATGAATCAGAGAAAAAAAAAACCCCAAAATTGGAGAAATAATCAAAGAAAAATTCAGCAATTTGGGGGAAAAATAAGGGCAAGTTGGGGGAAAAATACTCTAATAATCAGAGCAAGTTGGGGAAAAATCCAGCAAGTTGGGGAGAAAAATTGGAGAAAAAATATGAGAAAAAAAAATAAAAATTTACAAGAAGATGCAATCAGAAAAAAATCAGAGCAAGTTGGGAAAATTACTCCAAGAAGATGCCGGCGTCTCCACTCTCCAAAGGTCCAGCCATCCAAACTCCAGAGACTCCAAAGACCAGAGTCTCCAGACTCCAAACTTCGGTCAATTTCGGCGGCGAGGAGCAGAGAAAGACGAAAGGTTTGAGGGAGAAGATGAAGGGTTTGAGAGAGGAGAGCCAGAGAGAGAGTAGGGTTTAACTTTTAGTTACTATTAACTTTTTAACTTTTAGCTTTTAGCTTTTTAACTTTTTTACTTTTAGTTACTTTTATTTTAATATATAAAATATTAGCTTTTAACTAGTTGTAGGTTGTAGCTTAACATTTCAAAAAAAAAAACTAAGTAGCTTAGCTAGCGTGCAAAGATAGCCGACTTCGGCGATGTTCATGGGTTTACCGAATTATTCGCGAACTTCGCAAAGTTCGGTGATTTCGGCGATTTTTTCAAAAATTCATGATTAATTCGTGTTTTGTTCATTTTCCACAAAAATCAGAAATTATTCACGAATTTTTCAATACTTCGGTATTTTTGTGACTATGATTGGAAAACATATTTTGTAGATATTATGCCCGCTATGATGACAGAAAATATTCATATAAAATAATTTTAGTCCAAGAACTAAACAAATTCATATAATCAATTCTGTCCCATGAAACACAACTACACCACAATTCATTGATGCCAATCTAATGAAAAAAGGATTCCATTACTAGGACATAACAACATATGTCAGTTCTTACTCCTCATTTGGTACTATTTTCCATTTTTAATTTGTTGTCTTAGTTGTATACACTATACATCAAGGTAGTTAAGGTGGTCTGGCGAGGTCATGGCGAAGAGGCTCGCCACACCATAGCGAGGTCATGGCGTTGCCATTTATTAATTTTTTAATATATTTTATTTATATTTATTAATCATTAAGATATATTTTTAATTTTCTACTATTTTTTAATTTTTATATTTTTTTATAGAAGACGAAAAAAATTCAACAAATTAATCAGGTGGATGAGTTGTGGGGAAAAATTGGAACGATTATCTGATGATATTTTCATGATCTCAAGATCAGTTGTGGGGATGATTTGTTGTATTAAAGTTCATAAAAAAAAGCATATAGAAAAATAGTAAAAAAACAGAAAACAATATATACATGTGCATGGGTTTGCAAAGATCTTGAGCTTTGATGGGCTTTGATTGATTGTGAAGATACTAATTGGATTAGAAAATGAGAGAGAAAGAGACGAGAGAAAGTGCCGATCAAAAAAAAAAGATGGCAGAGATGAAAAAAAATATAAACCTGCGTTGAGAGATAGAGAGAGCGTGGCTGCGAGAGAGACTAGAGGATTTCTCTTAAACCCCTAAATATGATGGGTATAACTTATCAAACATATGTTATAAGTTAGTTATAAGTTACAAATATAACTTATAAGTTTTATAATTTATAAGTTATAACTTATAAGGTTATAAGTTATAACTTAATAGGTTATAAGTTATAAAGAAAAAATTCAAAATAGCGGCATGGCACTGCCATGGCTTATTCATATATGCATTCTCGACATATAAGTTCATATGGCGATTTGTTTCGCCTTGACAACCATGCAATACATTACTATGGTGCAGGTATTAAGTATTTGATCAGAACACAAAGTAAGTTTGCAGTACAAGAACAACACAGAGTTTGCAATATCTGGCTAACATTGTATTTTTCAAACAACATATGCTTAAATATTAATTTTTTAGACTACCTTGAAAATTTTGAGGAAGATAAAGTAATTACATTGGGGTACAACAAATCCAGTCATATCTGAAAATGAGCGCTCTACAACTTCTTGTAAGATAGCACCAAGACAGCTAAAGGCATAACGACAGTACTTGTTGAGAACTTGGCAGTTGTCAATAATACTTAAAGAAAATTACAGAAAAAAAGGACAGGAGGAACAAGGGTCCCCAATACGTGATTACTATCAAAGCATACCCTCTCTCACAAGTGAATTGACCACCTCATTAGCTTTCTTTTCTCATTGATATGCAACTCTTTAGCTATCTCTTTAGGTGTAGAAAAAGGATATCTCTAAGCATAGAGCAATAAAGAGCTTCGATTCTTTGTATCCACCCATTGAAACTATTCAACTCACTTTACAGCATATCAGATTCTCTAAGTGATCAAATAATCAATAAACCTACTTACGAGGCTAGAATTTTGGCTTCCACTTAACTGAGTGATCCGATTAGATAGGGTCAAGGACCGTTCTCACCTATTATCGCTAAAGGCATCAACACCAGATGGATAGGGATTGTCCAAATAACTAAACATCATCGCTTAATTTGATAACTCTTTCCAGTGACTTTTCTGCTTTATCATTGGATGTGTTACTGTTGCAAAATGTTTTCATTAGAAACTTTGGTGTCAAGCTTTCACTTATTGAACCCTACAATTACTTGAAAGAGAGCATTGGTGGATATATAGGGAGGTAAAGTCAAAGTCGGACAAGCTAGCATATAATGGAGCTCATTCAAGTGAGATACTAGGGACAATAAGAAAGTTTGGCAAATAGATTGACATTTTTAGGAATCGGTTGGCCAACATTTGGCATTGTTTCATCATGTGTTTAAATTGTTTTGCTCAAGTTCTAAGCTGAGAGAAAACTATAATAAAGCTAAAGTAATGAAGACAAATTTCTTGGGCGTATGACAGGTATCATGAAAATTATCAATGTCCTGTTTACGTTAGTTGGGAAAATATTTGCAGTTCTGAGGAGTATTCTGCTGAGTCCCGGAACCTTAAACACATCTGTTATGTTACAATACGCCTGTTTGGACTCCAGCAACTTTACAAACCAGGTGATTCTAAATCATCTCATCCGTGAATTAGCACACAGGCATGTTAAGCAACTTTGAAAACAACAGTATGTCAACCATTTATATAGGTTTCCACCCAAATTCATGAATGACACAATTTTAGATACAATCTGTTTTCCTCTCATTTCAGAGTTCGGTAGCCAAAAATTGGGGATGTAGGGATTTAGTGGGTACCCAAACCAGGCTTTAATGTCGCATATAAAGAAGAAAATAGGGATTTCAGACGATGGAGGTTAGGATACGTAGAGTAAGTTTAGGGTTAAGTAGGAGATAGGAGAGAGGAGAAACAGAATGGGAAAGCCTAGTGAGTAGAGGAGCCCCCCACTATCTTTTATATTAACTATTAAGTGCATAAAATGGTACAAACACACTGAATATTCCAGTTTACAAACCACATATGCTAATGACATTATACACATTAACAACACTCCCCCCTCAAGCTGGAGCACAAACAACTAACCCTCGTTGTCAAAGGGGCATCTAAGAGTGCACCTAGGCACACGCTCTGCGCCTGGGCCCTCCATTTTAGGTGCAGATGCAGAGAGGCACACACCTTTTGCGCCTACGCCCCAAAAGCGAAGAAATGCGCCTAGGGGAACCTCAATGCGTATAGCCGTATATATCATATAAGTTTATAAGTTACAGATTTATAATCTATAAGTCATATACGAGTAATAAGTGGTTCAATTGTTAATTCATTAATTCTTGAACCTAGAACTTCAAGGTTGCCTCACTTGGCACCTTTCGTTGAGCTACAGGCCCTTCTCATACTTGTTCTCTCTTACTTGTTAGTTTGTCAGCTTGTTCTTAGATAGTTATACTACTTGCTATTGTTGCTTGCCTACTTGCTAGTTTGTTAAATTGTATTTTTTTAGTGCATATAGTGTTCAATTATTTATGATGTTTATTTGTTTCTTGTATTTCATACTTGTTGAATGTTACTAGTCTTTATGTACATGTTTATGTTTAAAAATTTAAAAGAATTGATTTATAAATATATTCAAAATTTAAATTTCATAATTATTAGTAGAAAAGTAAAATATTATGATATATATAATTTTATAATTATTTATATATATAATAAAATATATATTAAATAAAAAATTATATATATTAAATAAAAATGTGCCTTGAAAAAAATCCTTACGCCTAGGCCTCACCTAGGCCTTAGGGACCTTGGTCGCCTCAGGTGCGCCAAGCGCCTTTGACAACACTGCATCTAGCATGCCTAGATTGACCATAGCATCACATAGAAGACCTAGACCAACGACTTTAGTCAATATGTCTGCAAGTTGGCTATAAGGAAGAGACATCAATAAGCTCAATGGAGGCATCCCATTCTTTTTCCAAAACAAAGTGAATATCTACTTCAATGTATTTATTCCTCTTGTCAAGCACTGAGCCCGAAGCAATTTTTTCTACAGCTTCATTATCAAAATGAAGCAGTATGGAGTTACTGATAGGTAATTGAAGTTCGGATAGGAGAGAGCACAATCACAAAATCTCACACATGTACATGTTATTGATACACCATGCCAGCTAAACTTGATATACCGAAGAATGTGACCGTTGATACTCATGAGCATGGGTCAAAATCTCGGACGAAATAGATACATATCATCTGATACTCGTTGGCCACCGCTACGATTCAATGCCATTATATCGTACCTATACTATATCATCCAAATTATCGAATGATGCAAACATTGTCTCGTTTGTATCGTCCAATAATTGAAAAATCGTGGGTGGCACTTTAAGTGACACCCCTGCTTAAGTTACCCGAAAATTAGTGTTTTTAAAACTCATTTTTCTCATTTCCTCTATCCTCTTCCTATTCTCCTTCTCCAAAGGGTTGGATCGTGCAGAAAGAATGGTCGAGGAGCAAGGTTCTCAACCTCGTAAAAGGAGAAAACTTCTATGTAAATCCATGTCACCTCCTCAAGACAATCCACATCCCAATGATGATGATAGTAGTAGTGGAGGTGATGAAACCTATGATGGTGGTGGAAATAGTGGCGGTAGTGGTGGAGGTGATGAGACGGGTCCAAGTTATGGACACACTTCTCAAGGTGTAGCCCAGTGGAATGGTGATCATATAACGACGTTCAATAATACTCCAATATTTCGCGGTGGAGGGATTGAAGGAAGAGGACCGTCGAAATCATATCAATCCCCAGAAGCACTTGGTCATACGATTAATAGCTTCGGAGGATTTGGATTTCACACTACTGGAGAGTCATATATCATCAACCCAATCCCTCAACCAACGTACCCCGGAATGAAGGATTCGTCTTTTAGAGTCCCGACATATCCTTATTACCCATATGCTTCAATAGAAAGGAGGGACCTATGATTATGGGCATGGGTATGATTATGAACAACATTATAGGCAACGTCGAACGATGATGAAGACGAATAAGAATCGGTGAGGAACTCAATGTGGTTGTAAATTTAGGTACTATTTGTTATACCTTGCTTCAAGTTGTTACTTGCTTGTATTTTAATTACTCAATTTATAAAAAATTGTCTACTTTAGATAGGAAAAAATGTAACAAATGCATTATAAATAGGTTAAAAAAATAGGTAATTATGTTTTTAAAAACCTCTATTTTTTGTGAATTTTCAAGCATTTTTTTTAAAGAAAAGTTGGCTGATAAATTGAATAAATGTATCGGCATTGAATTCAATGTATCAGTCGATACAACAATACGAATGGGATTTTCAATATTTTGACCCATGAGGGTCTGAAAACAAGTCACCATCATTATCATGTAAGAAGAGCTGATCCATGGGAGAAGTAGTTGGCTTGCATCCAAGCATTCTCGTGTCATTGAGGAGGTCAATTGCATACTTTCATTGGGAGAGGAAGATCCTTTTGAGGATTGAGCAACCTCCAATCCAAGGAAATACGTTAGGCTCCTAATTCTTTCACCTTCAAAAATGCGGCCCTACTTGCATTTAACATAACTAATGAAGGATTGATCTTCTTCAGTGAAAATGATGATATAAGAAGGAACAAGTAACCAATAGAGCTAAAACCAGTGAAGACTATATGATCATAGTGGCATCTCTGAAATCCCAATCTTATAAAAACACCACTAAAGCAATGGAACCACACACTGAGTGACTGCTTCAAGCCATAGATCGACCTCCAAAGTCGGCATACTTTCCCTGTCTCACCTGAAGTAGGGAGTCAGGCAAGGGATCCATGTAAACTTCTTCAATGAGATGCCAATACATTCTTAACGTCTAGCTGATGAAGAGGCCAATTCTGCATTGTTGCCAGACAAAAAAGAAAACGAGCAGAGGTCAAGTTCGCAGATGGGGCAAATGTAGCCGCATAATCTATTCCATAAGCTTGGGTAAAGCCTTTTGCAACCAAGTGAGCTTTATATCGGGCCACAGAATCGTCTGGATCGTGTTTCATAGCAAATACCAATTTGCAACTACAGTGTTCTTCTCTGATGGAAAGGCAACCATCTCCCAAGTGTGAATATTCTATAGAACATTTAACTCTTCAATCATAGCAGCTTTCGAGGATGGGTGGTCAAGGGCAGCATGGACGATACATGGAAGTGATAGTATCGATGGTTGAAAGAAAGGCCTTGTAAGATGGAGAGACGTCCTGATAACAAACATACTTCGCAAGGGTAAGGAGCAATACTGATGTAGTCTGCCTTGCCCATGCGGCTCTGCTCGTCCATGTGGCACAAAATATGGCATAATTTAATCTGTCCACATGGCATGCTTATGTGGCACACATTTAATGTTTTGTGGGTTTTTGGTCATTAGTGGTTATGAAGTCTAATTAGTAGTTAGTGTTAGGAGTTGAAGTGTCACAGGGGAATTCTAAAGGACATATTGGGAGTTGAAAAGTCACTTAGGAAATAGGTTAGTTTTTAATTATCTAGTTAATGGTCAGAAGCTCATTTCCATAAATTGGGCATTTGGTGAACGTAAAAAGAAGAAAATCTGAATTATTTTGTGTTGAGGGCTTGAGCCTCCATTATAGAGTGAGTGATTCCTCTAATTAGGTGAGTGATTCCCTAATCTAGGTGAGCGAATCCCTAGTCTTGGCGTGAGTGATTCCGCCCGGTGTGAGTGATTCCACCACCTTAATCGTTTGTTTATATTTTGTAGTACATCAAGTAGTATCAGAGGAGGTTTGTGCGATGGTGATGCAAGGAATGGAAGTTGATCGTGGTGAAGATCTTTGGGATCTCTATCACGCACGGACCTCCAATTTACGACGTTTATGCGGATGAAGGAGAAGATTCATAATTTGACAGTGTAAGTAGTGATCATGAGCATCAAAAGTCTTTTTATGTCGATCTTTCTACTAATAACTTTTTATGAAGGCCCACATTCTGTCCAAGCTCCATTTCAAGTTGAGCTTTATAAAATTCTATGAAGTGGACGGTATTAAGCAAATGCTTGAAGGCCTGATCATTGTTTCTCTCAGATTAAAACTAGCATTCGGTGACAAGGGGGAGATAGTTCCAATTCATAGTGGAACATATTCATTTGATAGAGAGGTAGAATGGGATGACGCACAAAGGAAGATAAGCCCTGAACGGAATGTGGGCCTTCATCATCAGTGATTAAAGAAGAGAAAGGTACATCAAGTCAAAGGCGTTGTGTTAATGAAAACTCGAGGACGAGTTCTTTCAATGGAGGGGAGAATGATGCAGTCTGCCTTGTGCATGTGGCTCGTCCAAGTGGCACAAAATTTGGCGCAATTCGGCCCGTCTACATGGCATGCCTATGTGGCACACATTTAACGTTTTGTGGATTTTGGTCATTAGCATGGATCAAAATTTCGGCCAACTGAAATTTTGGCCGAAAATATGAATTTCGGCCGAAATTTTGGAGTCCATACAAATCTGGACAGTGATTTCGGTCATGCCCGAAACCGAAATCCAACCCGAAATTTTGATCCTTGGTCATTAGTGATTATGAAGTCTAAATAGAAGTTAGTTTAGGAGTTGGTCAAGATCGAGAGCGTCGGATCTGGGCCGCAAATGATTCTCCAGCGTCGGAAGAAACGAAAGGGGAGCAAGAATTGAAAAACTAGAAGAAATTAAGGATTTGGGGTGTGTTTTGGTCGATCGATCGTGTATTTTGGTCGATCGATCGATTGAGGGTAGAGACTTTTGAACTTTTTGCGAATTGCTTCTCTCAATCGATTGATCGATTCCAAATTTTTGACCGATCAAATGTGAACCGAGACCTGAGCGATTTATAAATTTATAAATCGATCGATCGATTTGTCGCATAAGTGAGATCTGACACAAGACAGAATTTTAACTTTAAGGAAAACTTGGCATTTTTAGTGTTTTATTCGTTTTAGGGTTCTCTCATTTTGAGGCCTACTATATAAGGTCTTTATAAGCATTGTAACAGAGTTGATTATTAATGAATGAAAAATTGAGAGCTTACTTTTGTGCAAACCTTAGAAGACTTGTGAAGAGTTTTCAACCAAAAGAGTAAATCTTTCAAAATTTGAGGAGTGAATCTTCATTTCTCGTGCGACTTGGTGCGAAGCCGACATACAGCCTTAGTGAGAAGCCTCGGAATCCTTGGTGTGAAACATTGGAACCCTATCTTTCTCTCTTCTGTCATTTCTTAATTATTGTCAGGTAACATTTTCCCTTAGTTCCTTGAAAAAAAAATCAAAACTCAAACCCTTACTAATTTATATATTTGATCTTCCCCTTTTTTTGATTGAATTAATCCTTCGATCCTTCAATTTTCAAACCCTAGAAGAGTCAAGAGACGATACCGTGATTGTTGCTTGGTACCCTAAACTAGATCGAAACTCGAGTTCCTTTATCGGAGCCATTTTTCTAGATCGGGAAATCTTCATTCATGTAAACACTAAAATGGAATCATTCTAGTTATTTTTTAATTGAATTAATTAAATTATTTTATGTGTTTGGGTGATTTCGAATATTTTTGCTATTCAATTTAATCTGAGATTAATCCCAAACTTGCATTAATTAGGATTTAGCGTTTGTCCCGCATCACATGGCGAGACTATTTATTATTGTAACTTTTTTAAAAAATTATTTTATCTATTAATTAGTAGTATTCTTTTTTTTATATATTTTTTATATAAGAACAAAAACATAGGAAGAAAAAAATTCAACTATTAAAGCATTATACTTTGAATATAATATTGAGGATTTCATGTTCTAGGAATTAACAAATATCAATAAATACAAATCAAATCTGGAACATCAACAAATTTGCAACATCGTAAGTATAAATAAATAAGTATGAAATATCAACAAATATAGAATATTAAAAAATATGAAATATTATGTACACATACGGTAGTGTCGCCGACGCTGAGGTTTTGGCGGCGCTGGTGTTGATAGCTACTGTGACGAGAGAGAGTCGAGGATTTTGTAACTTATAAGTTGAGATTTTGTGACTTATAAGTTAACTTTTGTAACTTATATATTATAAAAATGTCATAACTTATAAGTATTATATGTTATTATCCAAAAAATAAAATAACGTATATAGCAATGTCGTAATGCTATTCCGCCATGACGACGGTATGGCATCGCTATTTAGCCATTATGGCTATTTGGTTACCTATGGCGTTTCTCATCGCCCTTCGCCATGGCGAGGCCATAACAAGGCTATAGTGTGGCCTTGACAACCATGCCATATATACTAATTACGTTATCCACCCTACCACATATAAGAGTGCTTATTTTCCAAAAACATAAACTTATTTAATGGATTATTCTCCCCTGATTAATAAAGCAGAGATAATTATGTGACTTTGTGCAAGTACAAGCGTGCCGGAAAGGACAAAAAAAAAAACTTCAGACATTTGTTGAACAAATACAAAATTTTTACCTTCACTTCACAAATAGTTCCCTGGTCGGTCTGATTCAAACTTTCATCAATTGGAGTATCTGAATCTGAATTTTCTGCTTTCTTCTTCTTTTCCACCCATTTTTTGGTGGTCGCCAAGTATTGCTGCCAATCCTGCTTTTTCCCTAGGTGTATTGGTTTCCATCTTGAATGCTTGGATTCATGGTAACACTGATAATCATGCACCACTTATAAGATATGATATCAATAACTTGGGAAATAAGCTTTTAAATAAATTCTCCATCATGAAAATGGCAATGCTATTTAGAGATATGATTGCAAGCACAATGCAGGCAATGCTATATAGAAATATGATTGCAAACACAACGCAGAAACAATAAGAATACCTTTTAAAACAACAAAAGAAAATATTTTACTGAATCTGTCTTTTGAATTTATTACAAGCCAAATTATTTAATTGAATCTTTCTTTAAATATACAGTAAATCAAAAAAAAATTATTGAAACTATCTTATAAAATAGTATAATCATGCAATTTCAATGTCAAAATCAAGAAGTGCGTAACAGGGGAAATAAATTACACATTAGCTAGTATCTAGTAGACAATAACAAACTGCTTCGAACGTATTTTACTTACTATTTATTACCATTGTACCCTATTTTCTCTGTGATTAAATTTACTGTTATCAGTTCAAAGAAAAAGCCCCTGTAACCACATCAAGAAGTGAATAATCACTCTTCATTACGTATGCAAGTATCTTGATTTTAATATATTCGTGTAGCTGATGCTCTAGTAAATATGGATATGTCAATGCAATTTGAGTAAATTGTGAGGATCCGAAAATGCACTAGGATATTCTACATGTTATTTTTTTCAAGCTGGTATTAAGTGACCAACCCGCTCACCAACGGTGGAAACTAGGCCATCAATTCTGTGCATGTGGCACCGTTTTGGCACAGTATGACGCCATGTAGTGGACAGGGCCATCATCTTGATCAGATTCAGTATCAAGATTGCATTGAACGTCCATATCTATCTGTGATTAAGAACTAAGGTGAGGTTAGCGTTCTCCAAGGTAAGGGGACATTGTATATATCAGTTCCAAAAAATTAATAAATAAAACTAATCTCCCCCTTGTGATTAATCCATTATCAAAATTCAAGCGTTGATTATAGTCAATTGTTGACTTTTGCAATGGAAATGAGTTTTCAGTTTATTTTAAATAATCTATGAAATGCCCTATTGCTCCATGTGGCACCCAAAAAATGTTTTGGATGTCGCGTGGAGCTCCATGTGGACATTGGAGGATGCTTACCGTCCTCCATTAGAGGACCTAACCAGTATCCTATATTTACACACACACCGACACGCACACACACATAAACCTATAATAACTTGGTTTTCCTATTTAGGATCATTTCAAATACGGTGTTTGTTGGTCATTTCCTAGTTGTTCATTTCCTTCGATAAGTTCTTTCTACAATATGTGTTTCCTTACTTTCCTGTTTAGGATCATATCAAATAGGATATCTAGATTAGTTGGTCATTTTATAATTAGTTTATTTCCTAGTAATTTATTTCTCTAGATAGGTTATTTCCACAATGTTTTTCCTTATATAGATCTGTAAGCTTGTATTTAAAGAAGCTTTATCATTGATAAATAGACATACTATACATAATAATTAATAAGGTAGTCCCTTGGGTCATCTCTCTTTTCTCTTTCCCTCTTCTTCTCCATCTCCATAGTTTAACAAATCCTCAATGGGTTATTTATTTCGTCCTCTTCTTCTTTATATTGCAACATCGTATCTGAGTGGGTTGGATCCCATTATTGGCACTTTTAGTTTTTCTTTTGGGTTATTTTTTATGACATGCTTTGTAGATTGTCACCTCATGGGATTTTTATTCATCACAAATTCGGAAATCATAATCAAGTCTCTTTTTATCGGCAAATGATAGACATGTTTTGGTCTTTGGTATTATTCGTTCCCCCTTCATAAAAATCTTATTACTATTTATTGTTCACTGTTGCTGCCATTGTTGCGTTGGCATCTATACATGTTGAGGAGGTGGATTTCTATTAAATTTTGCAAGAAATTCTTATTTATTACATCATAATCTAACACACATCTCTTATTAGATAACTCCCTTCCATTCACATCTCTCTACAGGCATGCTAATGTTGTATCTAAAACTTCCTAAAATCTCTCTCTCTATTCAACATACATTTATTGACGCTTGGCAAGGATTAAACAAAAAAAAAGACTATGATTTCCGAATTTCTGATGTATAAAAATCCTATGTTTTTTTTTTATTTGATAACCTAGGTATCCGGGCCTCTTAGACCCACCTAAAGGGGCACATGTGCACCCCAAATTAGCAAATGTCGGGTCAGCACAGGATATAAATCCCTAGGATTGCCTCAAGGGGGGGAGGGGATTCGAACTCAGGTCTCCTACTTTTGGAAGCAGATACCTGACCAGCTATGAAGTCAGGTCTCCTGCTATGAAGTGACAATGTACAAATATAGTCATGTTTTGGACTTTGATTTTCTTTGTTTCACCTTCATAAAAAATTTATTACTATTACTGTTGGCACTGTTGCTGCCAATGTTGATATATATCTATGTTAAGGTGGATTTTGTTAGATTGTTGTAATATATTTTTGGGATTTTTGCATTTACCCTGCTAAGATCTGTCGTATTTACACTCCGTCCCCCGTGTTTCACCTATTTACATTGTTGCCCCTGCTTTTGTGTTTCCTTTGCATTTTTACCTCCTACAGTGACGAATCAACCGTTGACTATTATAAAACTAAACTTTGACCGCTTGGAACCAAAGGATGGAGATCATTGCTCACCATAATTTTCTATCCAATGAATCTTGAGATCATGAGTCTTCCATCAGACAGTCAGATTTTGATTCACATGGCACACGTATTGAAAAGTGATCCAAGAACCATGTTTGATGTACACCCACGATCACGATCACTTTTTCTATTATTTGCAATATGAAATTAAAATCTGACCGCATGATTGTAGACTTCTAATCTCAAGATTCATTGGGTAGAATATTAAGGTGAAATGTCATATACATCATCTTATTCAAAGCAGTCAAAGTTTAGTTTTTTAATAGTCAACAGTTGATTTGTCACTGTAGGGGCAATAAGTAAAGGAAAACACAAAAGTAGGGACCGCAGTGTAAATAGGTGAAACACGAGGGGCGGAGTGTAAATATGACATATCTTAGGGGGGTAAATGCAAAAGTTCCTATATTTTAAATATTACATCATAAATCTAATACTTGATTCCTATTAGATAACTCCCTTCTATTCACATCTCCCTCTACAGTCACACTAATTTTCTATCTAGAACTTCCTATAATCTCTCTCTTTATTCACCGTACATTTACGGACAAGTGGCAAGGCTAAAACGGCTTATGTCACGCCTCCTTAAATCTCTATTTCATTCTCTCTATAAAATTTTGGGTCTCTAAAAGCCTTATGATGTGTATGGTAACTCCTTGCAACTGGTAACTCACTCCCTCTCAATAAATAACTTCCCTAAATGTCAGCCCGAAAACGTGGCTTATTTGGTATTTATTTTTTTTACTTTCTGAGTTGATATTATTATACCCAACCTATGCACCAAGAGAGGTACATTGGTAAATTTCCTTCCACTAAATTAGTCAAACCTTAGGAGATGCATTAATATCCATGATCATGCAAATAAGTGAATGGAAGTTGATCTCCAACCTTCCACTAATTTGGTGTTCAAATTAGTATTCAAGCAACTTCCATGATTAGTGGTGAAAGATTGATCTATGCTACTTGGTGAACGAATGATGCAGGAACAAACATTAAAACCCTAAATATGAAATTTTTCTGAAAGTAAATATATGTGTGTGTGTGTGTGTGTGTGTGTGTGTGTGTGTGTGTGTGTGTGTGTGTGGAAAAGGGTTCTATCCTCCAATGAAAGACGATGACTATCCTCCAAGGTCCCACATGGAGCTCCACGTGGCACTTGAAACATTGTTTTGATGCCACATAGAGCACGGGTGCATTGCTTAGATCATGGTAAAAAAAATTGAAAACTCATCTTCACCATGTATTTTTTTAGCCGTAATATTTGAACAATTGAAAGTAATCAAATTTGACTTGTGCTTTAAAGTTAATTTTTTTAAATTCTTTATTTTTTTAATTAATCAAAACAACACCCCGCCGGTGCTCCACGTGGCACCCAAACAGTGTTTTCAGTGCCACGTGGAGCTGCAAGTGTACCTTGGAGACCGTCCTCCATTAGAGAAGCGGATATATATATATGTGTGTGTGTGTGTGTGTGTGTAAAGATAACTTCTATCGTATTTGGGTGTGTGAGTAGTATACTTTGGTGAGTTGGATGTAAGTAGGTTCACTTACATCATATAAGATATTGGGGTCACCATATTCGGTATCCCATGTAACATGGTATAAAAATTAATGCATTGGGAAGACTGCACACAACACTTAATCCCTAATTTTCTCCTTCTCTCTCTCCTCCTTCTACCTAACTCTAACCCTAATAATTAACTTGGTATCAGAGCAATCGATCCACGATAGAATTTACATGACGCGACCCATCTCGCAGCTGATGTCAGCCAATGTTGGAAAGTCACCGGAATCTGTCGGGTATTTTTGGATTTTGGTCTGAATAATACCCTTAGCATTTGCTACTCTTGCACCATTCTCATCTAACAACTGGAAGTTGAGGATTCCGAGTCGTCTGCAACCTCAAGCTAACCCACCTGTAACAGTTGCAAAGATTTAGGGTTCCTGTTCTAAGCTTCAATAGCTTTCGAAATAAGATGTAAGGCATAGAAATAATCAAAATTGTGGATTCTGATCCACCTATAGGCTGTTTTTATAAGATCTAGGACAATCTAGCGCCTCTGATGTTGAGTTGTGTCGTCGGAAAACCATAGCTTCTGGCCAAAATAATTTCATAGGTGTAAAAGTTGTCGGAAAAATTTGCTAGAGGGTCTACTAATGATCTAAATGGTTGAAAATGGTTTTATGTCGCCGGAAACTTGCACAGAGGTACCGGAACCTTTCCAGATCTCGTCGGAACCTTCATGAACTCATCGGAAAAGTCAGGGTAATTATATTTTGAGCTCTTATCTACGTTTTTTATAGTCGTGTCAATATTTTGGTTGTGTATATGCATTGAAAAGAAATTTATTAGCTGCTTGATAAAGAAGAGTTTTGTAGTGCGATAGTTGTTTGTAAATGCATCTCGGGTCTGTGTTGGATATTAACTACGAGTGCGTTTTAGTAGTTGTTGAGCTGTCTAGCCATGAAAGAAAAGTGCATCTCTCTCCTAATGTTAAAATAGTGATTCTATAGCAAAAATTTGTTGAAGAAGACCCTGTAATCGAAAATTCTAAAGTGGGTGTCGGTGCTAGTGTCCATGAGTCGCATGGTTTCCAAATCACTACCAAGAAGTTTGACGGTACGAATTATTTGTCATGGTCTAGGTCTACATACATGATTTTGGGGGCAAAGAAGAAGCTAGGGTACATCGATGGTACCATAGCTCCCCCTGATATTACAGGTCCCCAGTATGGTGACTGGGAATCTGAAAATTGGTATGTGATGACTTTATTGCTTCACCCTATGGAACCTAACATCAGTGAATCATTTGTGAGTTTTACTACAGCTCATGCTTTGGGGGAGGCTGTCCGTAAAGCCTACTCACAGCAACAGAATTTGGCAAAGATATTTCAGATCAGTGATAAGATTAGCAACCTCCGTCAGGGAGAGATCGTTGAGTGATTATTACACTCAACTTCGGTCATTATGGGATCAGCTATCCCAGTATTAGGAGAGTGATATGTATAGTGTCTGCAGGCCCATAAGACGGTTGATTGAAAATAAGTGTTTTGACTTGTTGAGGGGTTTGAACCCTGAATATGAAGCCATCAAGGCTAATATTACTGACGAGGGGAGTGTCCCTTGATCGTTTCAGTGTTTGCATAGTTACTTCATGAGGAGAGTCGTAGGCAGTATATGCATGTTGGTTCTCTGAGTGATCTACTCTTCCATCCTTCTCTGAGTTTCGTAGAGGTGGGGTAGATCTAGTGGAGGTCATGGTGGTAGAGGCGGTCATGGTACGTTTCCCAGAAATGATAGAGAATAGCCAAAATGCACCCATTGTGTGGAAGAAAGGAACATCAGACAGATTTGTGTTGGGATCTTCATGGCAAGCCCAAATTTCCTCTTGGGGCTTGAGCATATTAGATAGCTAGTGATGAGGGGACAGGCCTTCCAGTTACTGCCACACCTACTTCAACTCCTTCAGTGAGTGCAAGCATGGATCAAAATTTCGTCCGATACCGATACGTATCGGACGATACGTATCGGTATCGGAGCTGAACGATACGGTACATTCAATGTACCGTATCGTCCAATTGTATGGCGGATACCGAACGATACATTCAATGTATCGTTCGGTATCGGACAATACCGATACGTATCGTTTTGGAGCTCGGACGATACGTATCGGTAACCCGAGATTTTGACCCATGAGTGCAAGCCAGCCTTACGCAGAAGCAGTGCTGAGATCTTCATAGTCTTCTTCGGCATGTTACCATTTCATAGGCTCCGACTCCAAGAACATCTTCCAGTTCATCTCATTTGGTTGAGTCGGGTACCTATGGCTCTGCCCATGTCTCATCTTCTTCCTCCACCCCACAAATCATTGATTTGTGGTTACAGAACCTATGACAGGTATGTCACATTTATTTCCTTTCATATCTAGTGTTTCCGATAGCTGTCAGATTCGTATTGTCGATGGGTCTTTTGTTGTTGTGCGGGGTAAAGGGACAATCGAGTCGGGTCATCTATACATGGATTCTACACTGCTTGTTCCTAAAACTCTAAACTTGTTATTTGTTAGTCGCCAACTGCTGCATAACTTTATATCCCTCTCATTGTGTGTTTCAGGACCGACTTCGGGAAGGACACTTGGCATGGTTGTGAGGAGCATGGACTTTATCTATTTAAGGTGTCAAATCTTCAGAGGATACAGAGGTTGATAGTTGCTAGTGCTAAATTGGAGGAGATTCAGTTGTGGCATGCCAGTTGAGGCCACTTACCTATTTCACGTCTTTCGTTACTTTTCCTGAAAAATTGCAAAATTGTTATGTCTTGTTGATTAAATGTGAAAAGTTTGTCAGTTTGCTAAACATCGAAGAACAAGTTATCCTGTTAGCGAAAGTTGAAGTAAAATTCCTATGAATTAATACATTCTGATGTTTGGGGCCCATCTCTTGTTGTCACTGTTCTTGGTTATAAATATTTTGTTTCATTTACCGATGATTATACGCGGAATTCTATCCTTTATTTGCTAAAAACAAAGGACTTCGGTGTTTCCAGTTTTTCATAAGTTGGTCCAAACACAGTTTCATGCTCACATTAAAGTTCTTCACTCTAATAATGGTGGGGAGTATTTTTCCCAGCATTTTCAGACATATGTGAGTATGGAATCGAGTGGCAGACCACTTGTCCTTACAACCCCCAACAAAATGGAGTGTCTGAACGAAAGATTTGTCATGTGCTTGAGGTTGTTTGATCCTTACTAATCGGGATGGATGTCCCCAAGTACCCTATGAGGGGAGGTTGTTCTTACCTCCATTTTGTTGATCAATCGCATGCCCACTCTTGTTCTCCAAGGAAACTCTTGATTCCTGGTCGTCCACTATTCCCGGTTACTACTCGTGTTTTTGGGTCTTTGTGTTTTGCTCACATTCCTGCAGAGCATCAATCCCAACTTGATCCCAAAGCAACATATCTCTTTGTTGAATATCCTCGTACTCATAAGGGTTACAAATGTTATGATCCTTTCACACGCAAATTCTTTGTCTCAATGGATGTTATATTCTTTGAAGATACCCCCTTCTACAATAGTCAAGGGGAGAGGTCTCAGTGCCCTCTTCAGGGGGAGACTTATGGTGAAGAGAGCACGAGTGTGCAGCCAAGAGTAGATCTGAATGATGTATTTCCTGAACTCAATGGTGAAGAGCATGATGAATCGAAAACACATCACACACCTCCCTTTGATAAGTTCGCAAAAGTAAAAGAAGGAAAGTTCCAGTAAGTATAATCACTTAAAAAAGTTGCTTCTCAATCTTGTGAAACATTTACATTGACTAATTACGATAATTTAATTATTTGAAGGAATGAAAAAGGAATTAAAATCTTTAACTTGCTTTCAAATTATTTCACCCTCACCAAAGTTTCAAGCTTGACCAGAAAAATAAAATCTACAGCTAAAATAACTACAACAGCACATACAATTGAACTAAATTATATCTGCATTCTTTATTTGGCAACAAATAAATTAAATTCTTATGCATTTGAATTAAAATACAGAAAGAAAAAATATTAATAACAAAACAAAAGAAAAAAAATCAATGACGACGGAATCAGTAATATTTCACAGGAAATTAATTTAAAATTGCGTGATTTAAGGAAAATAAAATAGGAATCACTCTTTAGAAACAACAAACATACTCCCTCTTGGCTTTCGCTAGAGATTAAATCAGTTCGAATCATTTCGTTATCCGCAACTTTCCCTAGTTCCTTATTCGATTGCGCATCGCTTTCTTCAAATATCGAAATTCAAACAAACAAAAATTTAGCGGAACAAAAAGGACTTCGAATAACAAAGATAGAGAGAAAAAAGTAAAAAGTAAATAAATAACCTGGATCGCTCTTTCGATCGGATTTAATGTCGGTGATAACCTTCTCTGCTTTGGCTGCAGCGGAATGGAAAGCCGTTTTGGCTTTGGAGACGAGAGAGGGGGTGGAGGATTCCATGGAATCGCATCGGGGCATACGTTAGCAAGCAACCCAGATACAAAAGACGGAAAGGGGGCGGAAAGGGGGAGAGGGCGGCCTCCGAGAGGCTTTTAAAATGTTTTAACTATTTACAATTGGCTGAAATGAAGAATCGGCGTAGGATTACGTAAGGTATGAGCACATGTACAAGCTCATGCACAGATAATCGTAGATGGATCAGTCACCCGCAAGTTAGAAATATATGCATTATATATATATATATACCTTTAATTAAAAAACGAGAAGGGTATCTAATGTTAGATTCCTTCCTTTCACTAAGACAAAATAGCTCAATCTAGCAAACCTTTGGCTCCAAGGGCAGGATAGTAAAACTCATTGCAAAACCCATACGTCCTTACACAGAGAGAGAGAGAAGAAGGGTAATGGCGTTTTCGAAGTTCTGATCTGATGAACCGATCGACGAGTCAATTTTTGAATCAGAAATTTCTGATTTTTCTCTGAAGATCGAGTTGAATATGCTCACGTCCAAGATCTCCAGCTTGGGTCAATTCCAATCTTTCTTCTTGGAATTTTGTGGATTTTTCTTTTCTTTCTCTTTAATTCATTAAGATTTTGTTTAATTAATTGTTTCTTTTTTGGGGGGGGGTTTATTTCTAGAATTATTTTTATTTGATTAGGGTTTTATTTTTTAGAAATTAAGTTTCATATGCCCTTTTAATTTTTGCTTCTATTTTGTTAGAGCCATCTTAGAGTTAAAGCCTTCTTCGATATATTAACAATGAACGAAAAGATGATCAGATTCACGATCTAGGAAGACTATGTATCCTCTTTCAATCACCTCGAAATATTTTGAGCAACAAAACCTCTAAAATTTTTCTTGATCTTAATAGTGGAAAACTTAAGGATTTGTTTTAGAAAAATTTCTACCCCACTAATGGTTCCCCCATTCACACCATTAGGTAGATGCAATCAGATGATAGAGGTCGAATTTATTCCAGTCTTTCACATGTTAGATCTTGAGATCAGTGCCCATATACCAACCGGTCAAATGATGATTCCATGTGGAATACACCCATGATCATAGTACACCGTAGTACACCATAATCATGTGTAATCAACGTTAAACCGTCTGATATTATCTTCCATGATCTAAGATCTTATATTTTAAAAGATTGGAGTAAAAAATGAGCACTATTAGCTGATTCAAGAAAATGATTTTTAAGTGTTAATTTTGGGGATTAACCTTAATCACCTTGTTTTTAACAACTCACTTGACGCCCTTGAGATTAAGAATAATGTGATTCAGGTTAGTTCCAATCTTAAACTCATTGTAGTTTGTCCATATGTAAACGGATCTCATAGTAGTTGTTAATATTTCAATTTTTAATCTCTGAAAGTGCCCACGTATGCAACCCTTCAAAAGTATTGATTGCTTCGGACCAAATGATGGAGATAGTGTTTCACCAAGATATTTCACGAAATTAATCTCGTGATCATTTCTCATTTATCACACTATCAATTTTTTATTCCACAACTCAAAAATCCCCAAAAATGGCCCTAAAATTACGTTTGAGCGTGATGTGTGTCATAAGATTCAAAGGGCATTTGTTAGGGCTTTGGTGCCATGAGGAATAAAAAAAATAACCTTCTGATAGGTGATACATGGTCTCAAGATCCACCGTGTAGAAGATTTCGGTGAAAGACGATCTCCATCATATGATACAAAGCAATCAATGATTTTCAATGATGTGGACGCCTTCTGAGAAATCATAGGCGCCAATGGCACCCTTAGTAATATTGATGAAAATGCGCAATTGACAATAGTTGTGCAACTTCAACATTGAAATTTAGATTTTGAACTTTTTTTTTTGTTATAGCTGCATTCCTCATATAGATAGATAGATAGATAGATAGATATAAAAGGTCGGGACTATGAGCTCGGGTGTAGAAATATCTTTGTGCCTATTGATATGGGCATGATACATAATGCAATTTTGTAAAATGATAGGTGTTGTTTTATAATAATTTAACTACGTTTTAACTATGGTCACTTTTGTTTTCAAAAAAGTAAATAATCCTTTTGAAATATCATGCGTCTGACCACCTCGGTGTCAGAACCCCACCAACCCACCTCATTTCCACTAAAGAGGTGCCAACCCTTCACTATTGGGTGCCAGCGCTTCACTTCCGGGGTACCTGTTCCTCACTATCGAGGTGTCAGTGCTTCTCTCCCAAAGTATTAGTGTTTCACTATCAAAGTGTTAGTGCTTCTCTCTCAGGGTATCAGTGCTTCGCTTTACTACTGGGGTGCCAGTGCTTCGCTATCGGGGTTTCAACGCCTCACTATCAAGGTGTCAGTGGTTCTCTCCCAGGGTGCCAATACTTTGTTACCGAGGTGTCAGTGCTTTGTTATCGGAGTGTCAGCACTTCGTTATCAGAGGCCCACACTTTTTAGTAAAATAGACCTAAAAAAGTAAATATGATGCTTTCTTGAAAAAATGGAAAGAAGAGAGAAAAGAAATAGACTTTTAAAAAAAAGTAAAAAATAACGACCTCAAAGAGAATATAACTTTTATAATACTTTAAAAGTTTTAATCTTGATTATTAAGGTGCACCCCATGACACATGTCGTTCATAGAGCAATCTGAGCATTTATTAAAGTGAGCCCCAGTATCTTATTCATATAAGATAAGAACCGATTAAAAAGGAACAACCCGAACAATGCACATATACCATTGTTGACAGAGAGGCCCAAGCATGTTTGAACTCTCAGATTTCCAAGGTGTCTCAGAGAGATGGCGTGAAATGAAAAAAATATTTTGAATGATCTTACACCATTAAAGTAGGCGTTTGATCTTACAACATCAAAGAATACCTCACTGCCATGTCATGTTGCAAATATTTCGTATCAATCTAAACAGTCCAAGGGACTATTCATGATTGGAACACATCTTAATAAAAGAATCACCCCTATTAATCAATTGTATACTCTCCGATCAAGGATATTTAATATTAGCAGTTAAAAAATAAGGAAAATGAATCATACCTAATGTGCATAGATTTGGACACACCATAATAGTCATTCACGAGATCATCACATGGATAGGATACTATAAAATAAAATAGTGTAGCATATACAAATAGAGTGGTACACTTTAAATAGTATACAAGCCCAACACCATACATAAACTAAAATATAAATATTTTTATGTTGCTACTTAAAATAAATCACACCTTAATTTCGTCTCGTTGAGGCGCGAGATGCGAGACGTCCCGCTCGAGATGGCTTGCGAGACATCTCGTCTCGCCCGAGATTTCAAACCATGGGCCCAACCCTATTAGGTTGAAATCAATATGGTTTTAACAAGGGTTTTTTTTTTTTAAGTTTATATTGCCACCTTGAGGTTGCAATATTCTAAACCTTCCATTGTGTCAGTATGTACGGAGGTCAAAGATCATCGGTGCCATGCATTGCATATATATTGGTAATGTATTGGATGATATATATATATATATATACCTTTATATAAAAGTGGAAGGAAAAAGATAGCTTTACATTCCTTATTTTCGTTCTATCAAATGAAGACAAAATAGCTTAAGATAGCAAAACATTTCTTCAAAGCGCACGATAGCAAAATCCATACGACTTGCTTTTTATGAATCTAGGAGAGAGAGAGAGACAACCGCCCATTCATCATCATCTCTCTATAGTCATAGGCTTCCATCTTCCATAGTCTTCCATCTTCTTCAATTAAAGAAGATCGTGCAGAAGATTTCAGCGGAACAAAGAAGAACATATATATAGCCGAACAAAGAAGATTTCGTGATCGTCGTACTCTTTTCTAGGGTTTCTATATGGCTGCGATTTAGATGCGTGATCTCTTATTTCTTTATTTATTTATTTGTTTTTTTTCTTGATTCTGAAATCCTTTCTTAAATTGTTTTATTTTTATTTTTATTTTTTCAGTTCGAAGAATCGAGAGATGCATATAGTTCATGAATTGGGGAGATATGCAAATGGTTGTTTTGAGGGGGTTATTTATTTGAAGATCCAATTCATTTGGTTTTATTTCAGTTTGGATATTGGATTTTAGATCCAGCCCATCATAAGGTGTTTTTTCGGATTATAATTTTCTGATTATGAAATGGATCAGATCGGTTTTTTATTTTTTTTTTGTTGTGGATTGTTAGGTAGGATTTTTTTTTCGTTTAAAAAAAGAAAAAAATTCCTCTGTGTTTCCTGAGGTATACATTTCGAGGGTTGTGGAGCATTTTAGATTTTTGTAAATGATTATTATTATTATTATTATTATTATTATTCTGTCATAGAGCATTAGGGTTTTGCTTTATAATAATAATTTCTCTTACAAACTATTCTTTGTAAGGAAAGAATTAATAATTTTTGGGTTTTTAAGTTTTTCAATTTTTTTATATTTTCGATTAGGGGCTGTTTTTTTGGATTTTCTTTTTTATAAGATAAATATTATTGGTTACAATTTTTATTACTTTTTTTTGCAGCCATTAGGTATGATTGTTTTTATTTTATCCATTGCTTTTCTTATTTTTAACTTTTTATTTTTATTTTCTAGGTTCTGTTGATAATGTGGATTTGATTTTATTTTTAAACTTTATTATGTTTGTTATAATTTTTTTAACAAAATATTCTACCTAATCTAACTTTTTTTTTCCTATTTAAAATGCAACCTTTTCTTTTTCCCTTCGATTTAATGTTTGCTCTTGTTAATTGTTCTTTCTTATTATACTATTTATGAAAATGCTTACCACAAATATGGGTTTATTCATTTTGATATTATTTATGATTAAAATATCTAGCTATATGTTAAGTGTGGAATTGCATGTGAGGTGTTCGAGAATATGCTTAAAAAAGGTTGAATCTAGATTTGTTAAATCGAGTGGAAATGATCACTTGCATGAATGAGTTGCATTTTAATATAAGGAGGTTAGATAAAATATTCACATTATTTAAATCTCTTTACCAATTTCAAAGTCCTTAATCAGGATTGGTTTGATTTCTTTTAATTTATTTTTATTGTTCTTATTTTTTGTGCAAAGCATTTTGATGATGTCTTTGAATGCAAGTTCGGTATTTTTATTCAAGATCTGCTCATGAACAATAAGAAAAATAAAATAAAAATCTAAAGTTAATTGTTCTTCCTCCTGAAATAACCTAGCTGCTCCCCAAGAATCAGCTTCTCTCCGAGGTAAGTTGATGTAATCATGATTTTATCTTTTTTTTTTTTTAATTATAAATGGTCTTCTTCCCTCTTTTTTTAAATTATGAATACGTTTTTCATATTTTAGTGGGGGTTTCATCATTTTTTCCCTCTTTTCAGATTTCATTTATAACAAAATGAGATGGGTCACATAGAGCATAACACGATACCATCGGTTCATCATTTTGTGATCTAAGTACAATGATCCGATTTTGAATGATAAAGTTACTTGTCACAAATAAATTTCAATTATAGCTTTCTTTCTTGGTCTCCTTTATATGTTTAATGTAGTCTATTGGTGACCTTTGTGCTAATTGGTGCATTTTCTTGTAGATTTTTTGCTTTACTGTGGACTGTGATAATAACATGCAGCATAATATGATATCAAAAGATGTATAAACCCACATAACTCTTGTGATAATAATAAGAAAAATAAATTTTAATCATACCTTGTGCCATGGATCTTTTCCTTTCTTTTTGCTTGATTTTGATTTTCTACAATGAACTAAGGCCTTCTATTCTCTCCCACTTATATCACACCATACAACTAATGTTAGGATCTGTGGTTGTTTTTCTTGTCACGAGAGTAGGTACCTAAGCTAATTTGGGTTTTATCCAACAAACGGTCCATCTATCACTAACCATTTAGAAACACAATCAAACACACACACATATATAGGAATCATTCTTATATAACAGAGTTACAAAATAGCCTACGTATATAGGTTCATCAAAACCGCCCATTTTAATCCAACAGTCACAGATTTGGGTTTTAGAAGATTCTATGATATATGATAGCCCACATGATAAAATCTTACGTAGTATTCATATTTCATAACAAGTAGCAATTATGAAATGATAATTGGTTTGTTTAATTTATATTTTGGGCTTAAATATTATTTTTTTTGTGACTTTCATATCAATTGGTTTGTAAATTACTATATTTGCTTTAATATGGTAAGAGTTTGTAGTATAGAATTTGTAATATAGGGAAGCAATTAGGTGCATAGTCACCAAGTTGGGGTTTTGAAATAAGTTGGCAAGAAGAAAATTTGAAAAAATTCAGCAAAAATACAGGGAAATTTGAATAAAATAAGGGAAAATAGAAAATAAATTTTAAAATAAGATTGAAACATATGCAAGACATAAATGATATTAACAATTCACGAGATTTATTGAAGAAGTCATGATGAATTAATCATAATTTTCACAAATTTTTTGAAAAAGTTGCAATTAATGTAAACCAAAAAACTGTGATTTAATCGCAACTTTTTTAATAAGTCAGTGATTTTGGTAACTATGATTAGGAGATGCCATTAGAAACTAAACTTGCTTCATTATGCTTCGCATGTTTCCTATCCAACCAGGTTATCCCAAAAATAATCCACCGAACAAATCTTTTAACAAGTGATTGCTAAAATTTGTTAATAAATTTCAACTATTTCAGAATTGAAGCAGAATAGATAATAAAGAAGATAGATCAATCCAAACCTGCTTTACTACCTTGAAATCCAAAAATAGGGTTTGGGGTCGTTCTTCCTCTTCATGGCACAAGAAGCATCTTGAAAGTTGATACTAAATGGATTCTTCTACTTTTTACTCTACTATCAACTCGAATGGCTGAATATAACAGCTTTCAACCAATCTTGAACACCATTCTCTCAAGCAATTTATTACAATCATTCAAATTTTAGATTTCTCGAAACTGTTAGAAAATTTACCTGTATGCATATCCATCATACTCTGTTTGTTAATTATAGAAAAAATTTCATTGACTTCCCAGATTCATTAGGGAGTGTCATTGAACCATGGAAATTTTGAATTTCTCTCTAGCAATTTCTCAAGCAATAATTCATCTACTTTTTATTATAATTATTATTCATAGCATTGCAATTAAGAAAATAGATTTGTCATAACTATTCCAATAGTCATTTGATATATTCATCCAATATACCTAAAGTATACAACCATGCAAATTTTGGATGAAAGTTTAAATTAACTCTTTATGTGATGCAATCTCAATGCACCCCCAAGTAATCTCAATGCACCCCCAATTGGTTGAAGAGCCACTTTTGATGAAACACGGTTTAAATGCTATTGGGATAAAATTTCAACTTTTTGGTAATTCAGGTATTCTTTTTTATCTTCCCCTCTCTCCTTTTCGCTTTTTAAAGGGTTACGATTGATAGTACTATAAGTCGTGTGAAGATTCCTATATATATATATATATATTACGATATGATGTTGGTATCTATTTTATTTTTTTGTATTTTGAATTCTTTTCGATTTTGCAGATTCACAGTGTTAATAAGCATAATACTTTTTTAGAGAGTAAACAAGAAGCACAAGAGTTTCTTACAAGTTTTCGTTGTTTTCAAAGTTACTATTACCAAAGCTTACCTTCATGTGGTGAATGGTTTATGGATGGTGAGCTTTTGATCCTCTAGGTATAGTAATATTTTTCCAAACAGCTGGTCTGTAGGTATGGTAATACTTTTCCAATTTACTAGACATCCTTCCTATTCCTGTTATGACTACTCCAAAGGAACTTCCTATTTTACACTGTTATTAGCCAGTGGATTGAAAAGTTTGTAATAATGACCTTAATCATCGATTTTCTCCTTCGTAGGGAAAGCTAAGAGCCCTTACGGGTCCAATCTAGACTCAACCTCATAACAGGCTCTCAACCAAACACATTTTTAGAGTGCCCCTTTCAGAGGCATTTCAAGATCATTTAATGGGAGGGTAGCGAGATTCATACTCCAAAAATATAGCTAAAGTTATCAATAAAAAAAAATGTAGCTAAAGTTGGTAAAAATGACACATTTATATTATTATATGTACCTGATTAAATGTTTGACTCATATTGGACTCAAATCACCATTGACAGGAATTTGTGAGACTTGACCCTTATTAATTGTAAACTTGGGAAGGATAACGAGGTTATCTATGTCTTTCACTACTGAAGTATTTATGCTAGATGTATAAGTGGTTTTTTTTTTTTTTTTTTTTCTATTGTATTAGCAAAATAGACTTTCACTTATTAATTTTTTTCTGTTTTATGTTTATTTATTATTATTTTGATCGGTTAGGTTTAATTATATATAATAGCTTTTATATTAACACAAGAGTCTAGATGATGATTTAGTCAAAGTTGAAAACCTTTTAGTGTTACAATGTCATAAATTTTTGTGTTGGGTTCTATTAAACAATTGAATGGAGAAACGAGAGACAACATGAAGGACTTGGAGTAATAGAGTGTAGCCCTGAACAAAAATGAGTACAAAAATAAAATAATCAAAGCCAATTGCAAATGAACAGGACAAGGCGAGAACAATGTCGATGGATGGTGATGGTGGGTTTTATTTTCTTTAATAAACTTTAGGCTCATCTGGGGGCTCTTTACTTTTGTTATATAATTATAGAAACTGTGTTCAAAGTCTTGATTCTTGATTGTTATTGATTGCTATGCATCTGTAATCCAAGAGTTCTTTATTTTTTATGAAAGGAAACTAATGATAGCCAACATATCTATAGTATTATTGCTTATTTCTGATGCTCTGATGTTGAAATGATACATGCAATTTGAGTCAGAGTTAAGCATGACTAATTTTATTTTTGGCTTTGTTAATGCATTGATAAACAAATGTGGTTTATAGTATGTTAGCTGTATAAAACTCTCTTTTAGTTGTGAAATGTTTTGTCTTCTTTTTTGCATCAAGTTTGATCTCATCAGATTAGGCCCAATTGTACATTATCAGTGTTCGGCGATACTGTATCCGAGTTTGATACCTTGTTTATAATGAATAAAGTTCATTATTATGTGCAAAAGGAATGTGAACAGGTTTGGCCAATATAGCTTCGGAGACCTCACAACATACCCATGTTATCATGGTGCTATTTCGTTTTTTGTGCAACTTTTTAGCTCTTCAAGTGGTAAGGTTCGAGAATAGGTCGACTTGCCTCTCTCTTTCTCTCTTTGTCATTGGTAAGTCAATCATAGTCATCAAATTCTTCGATTTTTTTTTTAAATTCGTGAATAATTCCTGAATTTGAGGTTCTTCGAACTAATCGCGAATTATTCGCAATTTTTTCAAAAAAATCGTATGTTTGTTAAAAATCACAAATAATTCACAATTTATTCAATAAATTGCGATTTTAATATGTTTTAAACTCTTTTATACTTTTTAATCTTAAAAAAAAAAAAAAAAAAGCTTTTTCTCTCTGATTTTTGTTTGAATATTTCTAGAACTTGCCAAATTTTGTCGGATTTTAACCTTGCCGATATTGCATAACCTTGGCTTGGTGACTATGAGGTCAATCACAAAAAAAAATGTGTTTTTATATTGGTTCCCCTTCTCTTATCTTTAAAAAGGCAGTATGGGCATTGGGTAATGTAGTTGGTGACTCACCAAGTTGTAAGGATCTTGCTCTTAGTGATGGTGCCCTCATGCCATTCTGGCTCAATTAAATAAACATTCTAGACTATCCATGCTTAGGAATGCTACATGGACTTTATCCAATTTGAACAGGTATCTAGACAGTAGCATTCATTTGCTTCGTAATTTGTTTTGCAAATGCAGTGGCATGGGTTGGCTGATGAGGAAGTTCTAACATATGACTTTCTTTGGTTGGTCATATCAGGCAAAACTTGCATTGCTAGTTCTGTGGCATCTTATACATTCAACTGATGAGGAAGTGCTAACATATGCTTGCTGGGCTCTATCTTATCTCTCTGATGGTTCAAATGAAAATACAGGCTGTAATTGATTCAGGTTGGTGTCCAAGATTAGTGGGACTTTATCCAATTTGAACAAGTATCTAAATAGTAGCATTCATTTGTTGTCTCCAATTTGAACAGGAATGCTACATGGACTTCATCCAATTTGAGTAGGTATCTAGACAGCAGCATTCATTTCCTTCGTAATTTTTTTTGCAAATGCAGTGGCATGGGTTGGCTGCTATTGTATGGCTTTCTTTGGTTGTTCATATCAGACAAAACTTGCATTGTCAGTTCTATGACATCTTATACATTTAACTGATGAGGAAGTTCTAGCAGATGCTTCCTGGGGCTCTATCTCATCTCTCTGATGGTTCAAATGAAAAAATTCAGGCTTTAATTCATTCAGGTTGTTGTCCAAGATTAGTGAGACTTCTGTTGTAAGAATCTATCTATAATTTGCATATTTTATTTTTGGGATTGCTTATATTAAAAGCCCTTTGTAGATTTAATTATGTTGGCAGCTTTTCATTTTCTTGTTTTCCTGTTCTGTTAGCTTCATAAGCATTTTTTCCCCTTATATAGGGTTAGTCTTTTCAGTTTTCTCTTGAAGAAGTCTATAACTGACTAGATTTGTATAAGTATTGATGCTAGCTCCTCATCGTAATCCTCATCTCACGTGTAGGGTCTACTAGTATATATATATATATATATATATATATATTCAAGGATCATGGTATATTCAAGGACCAATCATGATAATTTCACCCTATATATATATATATATATATATATATATATATATATATATATATATATATATATATTCAAGGATCAACCAGGATAATTTCACCCTTTCCAACATTGAACCTCTAATTTCACCTTTTCAATAGCTGACCACCTTGAAGTTCAGCCAACTTAAAAAAATGGTAAATACCCCAAGGTCTTTAAAAGGTGATAAAACTAAGCATTTCGTATTGAGCGAGTTTAAATGTCTTAACATTATTGACTACTTTGAATCCTATGTTAGAGATCATTTTTCGTGTTGATCTTCCACGGGATTAATCTTGAGATCACGGGCATACCATAAAATGGTCCATTTTACTCAAAAAATTAGAGATCCTATAGAGGAGCGATGAAGCTCAAACCCTTTATGCCAATAACATCACCCTTCTGTGACAACGATATTGTTTTCTCATAAAAGCGATATCGCTCCTCTATGACAGCGATATGCTCTTCTCATAGTCCAATAATTGTATGTGTTGATTTTTGTTTCCTTTTTTAGTAAAATGGACCGTCTAATGGTATGCCCATGATCTCTAGATTAATAAAGCGAAAGATCAAAACGAAAAACGATCTCTATCATAGGATTTAAAGCAATCAATGATATTAAGGCGTTTATAAGCGCCCAAGACGAAAAACTTGGTTTTATCTCCTTTGTAGACCTTTAAGGGTATTTATGATCTTTTAATTTGATTCGGTTTCAAGTTGGTCGGTTGTTATTGAATAAGTGAAGCAAGAGGTCCACTACTTGGAAACGGTGAAACTAGCATGGTCAATCTTAAAAAATTTCATATATATATATATATATATATATATATATATATATATATATTATAGATTTAAAAACACCTTTTTTATTTTTTAAATATTAAAATTATTAAATAAAAAATTAACCAGAGGACTTTTTGATACTTTTTTTAGTTCATATGGGATACAGATAGGGTGATATGACCCCATATAGCGCTTATATTCGACAAATTCAATCCGAATATTTGAATTAGGGAATTACATCAAATCGGGGTCTATATGCATCGTATTGGGCCACACCCGATAGAATTAGTCTATAATGAGTGTCCACCTATCACTCATCATGAGTGGACACACCAGTGCATATAGTCCAATGCATGAAAGTCCGGGCATGTCATGCACTCACATGGATCTGTGGATGGCTGAAATGGCTGTAATGCACATGATGCGCCGACATCCATGTTAGACTAACTCAACCCTATATATATATATTATATATAAAATATTTAAAACTTGTTAAATTTTTTTTTTTTTCAAAAAGGACTAACATTTGAATCCTGTTTACAAATGATGTTGTGTATCTCAATGGTCTAAGATTTATTTGGTATGTAGGGATGACAAAAGGAGAGGAAAAGAAGTTAGAGTAATTAATAACGAAAATAAGACCCACCGCTTGAAGTTATGTTTCATTTTTCTCGCTTCTCCCATCTTTGTTTTTCTCTCTCCTTTTGAGGATTCTCGCTTCTCCCATCATGAAATCACGGTAGGCGATAGATTACATAACCCGTACACTAAGGGCAGTGCACTTGTCAATCTCACTCACTCTATAAGCTTAAAGATTTACGGATATTTTGAGCGCCAACAGTGACAGGTTAAAAGAGTAATTGCACCGATTTGTGTGCTTCTAATAGGTGTACTTCTAAGGTTTGACCACTTTGGCATAAGGAGATTGATGCATGCATTGCCCTCGGTGCACAAGTCACTTCATGATAGGGATCACATCATCAATTTAATACATGTGTTGCTATTTTGACACCACGTGATGCATGGAGCCATCTTAGAGCACCCCAACTAAGTCACTCGGGTATCTGCAACACCCGTACATCGCACTTATCATGGAAGTAAAATAAATCCATGCGTATACCCAAATCTTGCACATGTCATCATGCCATTAACATTGAACCTATTGAGGTACGAAAGGATTTATAATAGTGGAATGCCCAGTACAGATATTAGATGAAAGGAGTATGTCTTATAAAGAAAAATTATCCCTCTTGTTCTTCTACAATGGGACCATCAAACTCGAGCAGAAGCCACTTGGAAAAAAGAAGAGGAAGTGTGTGTCTTATATCCACACCTTTTCAACTAAGGTACGTAAATTTTGGAGACGAAATTTTTTTATCAAGTGGGGAGGATGTAATGCCTTACTTTTATTTCGAGCGATTTTAGATTCACAAACACAAAATATTGGTGTTAGTGCCAAACATTGAAACCCACCATTTAATAAAAAATAAAATAAAAAGAAGTTTTTTGTCTAATTCAAATTAATATTGTCGAAAATAGATAAGGTCCACACCTCAAAGGAAATTAGATCGAAAAAAAATAAAAAACTTCCGCTCAAATCTTAGCTGGAGACTCATCTCTTTCGAGTTCTTTCTCTCTCTAGAGTCATCCCTCTCTCTCTCTCTAGAACCCTCAAATAATAAGAAGAAAATAAAAGATGGTGAGCCAGAGGTAAAAGCTCAACATCCGAAGCAAACCTTCACTCGCGACATCAGGATCCGAGGTAAGGAAAATTTAAAAGTATTTTATAGATTTAGTTTATTCTTAAAAATAAAATAAAATAAAATAAAAATAAAAATAAAAATTTTGTTGAAACTTCATTAATGGAACTCAAATGAAGAAGAAGATTGAAAAATAATAATATATATCCTTACTACCGTATAAAAGTAAAAATAGTTTCTCCGACTTTTCATGCCTAAAATGCCCCTAATTGAAGTCCTGAAAACAGAGTTCTCCCTTCAAAACTAGGACTCTGTTGAGCCCCGAAAATGGCCGCAAGTCCCCACTCTCTCTCTCAAAACGCCTAAAGAAGTTCTAATATGAAACTAAAAAGAAGTCTATAATCAAGAACTAATCTTAGCTCTCGAATAAAATACCCTGAAATTTCTCTTCCCTGGCTCGCAGAAGGATTCCAAATTCATAACTTCATACCTTGTAACTAATCTCAGCTATCGAAACAATATAACTCACTGAATCGAGTGTGTATTCGTAGTCAGCCGCGGGCACCAAAAACCGATTAACACTCCTCACACTCAACCCCTTCGCGGTGGCAACACCACCCCTCTGCCCAACTCCAATCCCTAACTGCTCTAAAACCTGCTCTTTCGACACATCTTTCATTCATTTGAAAACATAAATCTTCGACAACTCCAAAAACCCTAACTCATTAACATGCACCTGCGTCCCGAACGATATAAATTTGACCAACGCATTGTCAGGCAACAATCTGATCGCCTGCCCTATTGCTGACTTCACAAACCCTAGCTCCTCTTCGATCAAGCAGGTATCGATAGTGAAGAGGAAAATAGGGGGCGGCGAGGAGTCAGTCGGAGCGGCCGCGGCATACTCGATGGTGGTGTACTGGGGATAGAGCTTGGCGGGGACGCTGGTTTCGTTGATCATGGAGTAGTGAGGTTGGAAGTGGTTCTGTTGGAAGCAGAAGGGGCAGATCCAGCTCTTGACAGAGAAATTGATGCGGCAATAGGGGACGATGGAGGTGCAGGTTTTGCAGCGGAGCAGGGGGTAAGAGAGGAGAGGGAGGTAGGGTGAGTGGCGGATGGAGGATATGGCGGCGGCGAGGGAGATTACGCATTTGCTGGCTTTGATTTTGGAGCGGGGCCAGGAGTTCCATGTCATGCGGACGCCGTCGAGGCTGTTGACGTCTGAGATTGGGGTTTCTAACATTTTAATGGGGGTTCTGTCTTTTTGGGTTTAAGGGGGGTGGGGGATTGGGGTTTTAGGGGGATGGGGGATTGGGGATTGGGGGTTTTAGGAATTGGGAAGAAGAAAAAGGAGAAGGTGAAGATCTAGTTTTTTGTTTCTCCTATGATTTTCTTTCCTTCTTTCTTTTTTTCTAGTTGGTATTCGGTAATTTGGAAATTCACGGATATCACGACGCTAAATCCGTAGAAGTCAAAACCTTAAACGGTACCGATTTACATGCACATTAATGGCTGTGCAACTCACTGAGGCTTGACTATTTAAGCACTAAGATATTAAGTCACGGTGCAAATAAGGGATACATTTATTTGCAATCACCAAGGCTGCGTATGGCATAGCTCTCTGCTAGCCCCTGTCATAGCAGAGTTCACCTGCTTTAGTAGGTTCTCATCCTCTTTATTAACACCCTGCTACTTGTTTTAGCATGAATCCCTTCTCCTTGATAACTCCTTGCATAGCAAGATTTTATGCAAGATTTATGTGTTTAGCAGTTCTACCCTCCTCTCTCCTCACTCCTTGTCAGAGCTGATTTTATTTGCTCTGATAGGGAGCTAATAGAAAGCAGGGAGGTTGCTACTAGAGCAGGTAAATCTTCCTTTGCAGGGAGTTAGCGTGGAGACTGAGAATCAACTAAAGTAATTGAACTCTAAATCTTCCTTTGCAGGGAGTTAGAAAGGAGACTGAGAATCAACTAAAGTAATTGAACTCTACCGTGGCAAGGGCTAGCAAAGAGCTATGCCATGCATAGCCCAAATCTCTTAGGCACCTATGCAAAAATAAAATTAAATGCTTTGAATACGATTTTCATGTCATATTTTGTTATGTGTATCACATTAAATACAAAAATGACGATTTGATGATATGCTCATGATCTTAAGATCTATTATACAAAAGAATGGGGTAAAAAATGCTCTCTATCATCTGATTCAAAGCATTTGATGGCTTTTAGCATAGGTGTCCTCAAATATTGATGGGTGCAAATAAGGGCACTCATTTAAAATGGGTGCACGCTCATTATAGATAAACATTAAAAAAATCATAATAAATAAACATCAACAAGAACAAATAGAAGGTTTGCACCAACCATTAAAGTGCAAAAATAGAAAGAAAAAAAAGGTGGAGAAAGAAGGAATGCTCATCCTTACCCAGTAGCGTGTCAGAGAACTTAAATCAAATGGTGGAAAATAATAAGAATCTATTGATACTAAAAAATAATCCAAATTTAAGAGTATTTAAGAAAACTTGCTTCTTGAATATGCTTATAGGCAATTTTGAAGTAAGAAAAAAAGAAGAAGCCAATTACAACAAAGGGACTTATGAAAAATGGGAGTTTTACAAAAGAATGCTTAGTTACAAAGTGTATTGCATGTATCCTTAGTTACTAAATAAATTATTAAATTAGAGTTTTTTTACTTAGAGAGGGTCCTTGTAATATCTCGAAAATTTGAGCGTTAAACAGTGACCTTAGGATCTATGTCCGACTGGTCGTAGGTTTGACCAAGTGATGGTCAAACAGTGGACTCATGAAGTGATGAACTAATATAATGTAAATGTGACCTAAGTGTAGTGTATGGTGTTAGTTTAGGGCCATATACACCTATCTTTGGTGTATATGCTTAACACCGAAGCTTGAGAAAAGTTATAAGGGTTTTAATAACCTAGGATTCTTTTGTTTGGTTGGTGAAAGAGAGTTGAGAAGAGAGAGAGAGAGAACCAAGGTGAGTAATGGTTAGGAGTTATTGTGGTTTGATTGAAGGAAGAATTTCAAGCATTTAATGTCGGATTCAACGCGTGGAGGATCGTTGAAGCAAGAGCCGGAACCCTAGCCATTAAACCAACCTACCAATCCTTCAGGAGATTGATTTGAGGCGAGTCTTATTAGAATTAAATGCATAGATGTTTGATGATTAAATTTAGTCAAGTGTAGTTAAAAATGTAAAATTAAATGATAGAAAAGAAAGAAAAATAGAGAGAAAAAGATTTGGAAGAACAGCCCAAAAAGGGTTGAGTTCTGGCCAAATCGATTAATCGATTTTGGTCTAGAAGTTGAAAAAGAAAGAATGCTTGAGTTCGATTAATCGATCTGAAAATTGATTAATCGATTTTGAAAGTCGATTAATCGATTTGAAAATTGACTAATCGACTGAGTACCTCTAGTGGCTAGAGAGATAAGGCTTAGGGAAATCGACTAATCGAATTGGGAAATCGATTAATCAATTTTGGATTTCAATTTGGGATCGACTAATCGATTTTGGATTTTCGACTACTCGATTTAGGAATCGATTAACTATCTTTGAGATTTTCGATTAATCGATTTCAGATTGATTAATCGATTTTGGATTTTCGATTAATCGATTTAGAGTTTCGATTAATCGATTTTGGCAGTTTGACTTGACTTCTTAATTAGACCTTGGGGTTCATGGAGGGTCTTGGACATTCTCTATTGCGTCTTTATTGATGTGTTGCATATGTTATGATGTACCATAAGTGGTACGTGTGAACGCAAGCATAAGGAGCCGTGTGGGACCTTGATGCTTGGACTTCAGAGACCTGAGATAGGGAACACCTTGAACATGCACTTTAATTGCAAGAGCATGCATGTAGTGATATAGAAATTAAATTGAAAATATTTTAACTGTATAAATCTTTGTAAAAAGGGTGTGTGTGTGACACCAATAAAGTAAATGAGAATGAGGCATCCCCAGGGGATGAGAAAGTAATAAAGGCATCAGTGTGATACGAGTAATTTAGACATCCTAGGGATGTAGGTAAGATTGGATAACGACTGATAAGGCCTAACTGATATAAAGTAGAACTTTTACACAGTGAATAACTATATGTAAAGTACATGATATTTTTATTATTTAAGGTTTGAATAGAATACCCCACCGATGTGGCGGGATCCCCACGACTAACTCGGCAGGATATCCGTGACCGGTACGGCGGCCAATCCGTACACCGGTACGGAGGTTTATCCGTACACAATAAGCACATCCCAGGGATGTTGAGATGAGATTTAATCCCGCCGCCTATGAGAAATGGGCTTGGGTAGTATTCCCAGGAAATACATATGACAACTGTCTATTTAGACGACGATGGACGGTATTCTATCGGGGCTCGATGCTATATTACTCGGAGACTACTTAAGTTGAAGATTTAAGTTTTTCTTTAGGCCTATTCAGTGTCATTCATGAACAATTAACAATTAAGGGAAACATGAAACTACCAGTAAATTTAAATACAAATTGTCATCTTTTAAACTATTTTTTCAGCAAGTGCACAGATACATCATGCTTAGAATATCATGGAATATATGTGAGATTTTGACTTTTATGTTCATTGTGTTGTTCCCTATTGAGCTAGGATGTAGCTCACCCTTTAGACTATACGTCGCAGGTCCAGTGTTAGCAGTGGTCGAGGCTTCGGGAGACATAGATTCGGGTGATTCGGATTACGCGCCCGGGGACGAGTTGGAGTCCCCTCCTGAAGACTTCTTCTAGGAGACTCCGCTGAGTACTTTAATAGAGAGATTTTGAGAGTACATTTGTACAGCTTGGTATGTCAAGCCTTATTTTGAGAAATATAATTAAATTAACATAATTCTTTTGGCGAACCATCTGAGGTAATCTGTTCATCACCGATGGTTCGGATCGGTTCTCTGTTCATGCATTGGCATGAAAGCAGAACTGTCTTTTGAGGTTTATACCTAGAGTAGTATGTTGGTTTTCGCATCATTTAGTCATTCGTTTATCTCATTTTGTTATTGTTTGCCGTACCAATGGTCCGTACAAATCTATGGGGCACGGTCTTGAGGATCGTGCTGATGACACAGGTTTCGGGGTGCTGAAATCCGGGCTGTCACAGTCCCTCTTTAACAACATATTTACTTGAGAGGGTCTCACTGATGAGTAGTGAAATATGATGATATTTCACCCCTAGATACTAATATTTAGTTATCCGATGAAGGCTATCTGATAAGAATTATTAGATTTGAAGTGTTTCAGGTAAATACAAGCCAAGTGCAGAAAACAACCCAAGAATTCTGAAAATAATATCAAAACATTGCAACTTTGGGCCATCAAGAACTTGGTGCGACTTGTAGCTCAATTTGGACATTCAAGACGGCTGAATTATAAAATTGTTAAAACACAAAAGTTGTAGATCTTTCTGTCAGATTTCCAACGGATTAAGAATCGCCTCAATCCGAGTTTGGGACAGAGAGTTATGGCCAAAATACCAGAGTAGTGTCTGATGCAAAGTTCGGCGGGAATTCACAAAAATCTGGAAGGTCGATGCATCGACCCTAAATTTTCGAGTTGGAACACCTCTGTGGCTGGAAAACTTCGGCTCTATTTAAAGCGGATCAAACACTTCGAAAAGAGGGAATGAGAGATAGGAATTAGAGAGAAAAATTAGAGATAGATAATTAGAGAGTTAGTTTTGGCTTTTCTTTTTTAGAGTTTTTGGAGAGAATTTTTTAGAGGATTATTATTCATTATTATTATTTTTAGTTTTAGGCCCCTCTTGGCATCTTTTCAAGAGTTCTTCTTTCTCCTTCTTCTAGGGTTCCATCTGGATAGATTGTACCTAGGATTTGCATTATTTTTTCCTTTACGTTAATGAAAGCATAGATTGTATTTAGGAAAAGTCATTGTAAACAAAGATCTTTGGAAGAAATAAAAAGAGGAATGACTTTGAATGAACAAGGAGATTATACACCAAAGATGGCGGCTTCATCGAGATCGGGAAGATCGATCGAGATAAGTACCCTTATTTATGATTAATACCATAGTCAATTTATTGTCATCATGGAATCGTTTTGCTAAAAGTTTGTGTTATTGAAAATATATTGAATGCTTGTTATGACCGTTGATTGCGCGTATCAACGGCTATAATCGCTAGATCTGGACCTGCAGACTGATCTAGGCTGCAGAGCGATTATGTGTTTACTGTTGTGATCTAAACATCATGAGATACGCTATGCTTCTTACATGACTCATACCGCAATGATAGGCTGAGTCATAATTTTTAGATAGAGTATGCCGGATTGATGATCATATTTTATTACGAATCATCTCTATAGATGAATGAAGGTGTGAATGATGCTTTAATGAAACTGTGGGTTTTAATGGTAGAAAAGGGGTATAAATTTGGGGTAGCATATTCCTTGATCTCATTTAATTATTATTTTAGATTCATCAGTAATTAGTTATTTAGATTAATTTATTTTTCTGCATTTAGGAAAAGTGTGATAAATTTTGGTAAAATTGAATCTGCCCTTTGGTACTTCCTTAGGGACGTTTTTAAATCTCTGAAAGAATTAATTAAAATTCAAGATTTTCCTGTGGGTTCGACGCCTTTGTTCTTGCCATACTGCAATAGATCTTGTACACTTGCAAGGGTTACACTTTAAATCGACCAAGTTTTTGGCACCGCTGCCGGGGAGATTGGCGAAATTTTGATTAATTCGGTTAGGAATTTTTGTGTTTTGATTTAAATAAAAAAAATTTCTAATATTTAGATTTTTGAATTGTAAAATCTTCTTTCCCTTATTTTTCTCTCTTAGGTAAGTTTTTGTAGGACTCTTTTAGGAAGTTTAGGTTTTTAGGACTTCTTATTTTAGTAGAATTCTTTTTCCTTATTTTCCTCTTTTAGATATTCTAGGATTTTCTAAAATTAGTTATTAATTTTTTTTTAGGAAGTTTATAAATTTAGGATACCTTCCTTAGGAAATTTAGGAATCTTTTATTCTTTCCCTTATTTTTCTCTTTTAGATAAAATTCTTAGGATTGCTCTTAGATTTAAAATTTTAATTTCTAATTTTAATCTTAAAATTTTAATTTTAATTTTTGAAATTCGAATTTAAAAAATAAAAAAAAAAAAAAAATCAATTTTTGGATTTTTACTTTGCAGAATCTTCTTTCCCTTATTTTTCTCTCTTAGGTAAGTATTTTTTTAGGAGTCTTTTAGGAAGTTGAGATTTTTAGGCTTTTTATTTTAAATTTTGCAGGAGTCTTTTTAGGAAGTATAGATTTTCAGGATACCTTCCTTAGAAAATTTAGGAATCTTTTATTCTTTCCCTTATTTTTCTCTTTTAGATAAGATTTTATAGGATTGCCATTATGTTTAAAATTTAATTTTTTTTATTTTAATTTTTGAAATTCGGATTTAAAAAAAAATAATAATAAAAAAAATAATTTATCTTGTTTTGCTTTTCTTTTCTTCTTATTTTGGCCACTGTTCATATTAGAGCTCAATCGATTGAAGCTTCAGGTTCAATCGATTGAGACTGAAATATTCTCTGTCGTGATCTTTGCTTTTCTTTCAATCGATTGACATTCCTCTGTCAATCGATTGACAAAATTGCTTGCCATTTACCAATTTGAAATTCCTGTGTTAACTTGCTTTGGCCTTTGAACCTCAATCGATTGAGAACAGTTCTTCAATCGATTGACTGATAAAGTCATTTCTGTGAAATTTTAAGTGTGCTTCTGTCAATCAATTGAGATCTTTGCTGCAATCGATTGAGCCTATTTTGTGGATTTGTTTTGGATTCTTCAATCCCTGTTTGTGAGCGTGGTGTATGAGCTTTACTCGTTCTCATCACCCACATCTGCTACCATTTAATCTTGAGATCGAACGATCTTGTAGAGAGAATCGTAGAATTCAAAGGAATCAGTATCATCATACTGATACCATGGCTGATCAAAGGCAAGAAATGAATGGGAACAACCAGAATATCAATAATGGCAATAATGGAAATAATGAAAATGATGGGAATAACAATTACAATGAGGGCCCTAGAACACTCGAATATTATAATGATCCTGATTTTTACGAGGATCAGGAATGTATAATGCATGATCCCATTCCAGGAAACCACTATGAATTCAAATCAGCGATGATCCAAATGCTACCAATTTTCCATGGGTTAGCAAATGAAAATCTGCACGTTCATCTAAATGAATTCACTGGGGTATGCAAAATGTTTAGAGTCCACAATGTCACTGATGAGATAGCTAAACTCCGACTCTTTCCTTTCTCTTTACGGGACAAGGCAAAAATGTGGTTTTATTCCTTAGAACCGCAATCTATTCAGAGTTGGATAGAGCTACACCGTCAGTTTCTTAAAAAATATTTTCCCATGATCAAAGCCATTGAGTTGCGTCAGAAGATTCAATTCTTTTCCCAACAACCTACTGAAACATTCCATGAATGTTGGGAACGTTTTAAGGAATTGATTAAGAGTTGTCCAAATCATCAGGTTCCAAGGTGACAACAGGTCCAAAGTTTTTATAATGGACTGATTCTTGAAGAGAGACGCATGGTTGATGCATCGTGTGGTGGATCATGTGCCACAAAAGAAGCTGATGAATTGTGGGCATTGTTTGAGAAGTTATACCAAACTTCGATACAAAGTGAAACACCAAAACTAACTTGGATTTGGCATCTAAATCTCATGTGTTGACAAGAGATGGATTGTATAATGTCAAAATAATACCTCGATCTATCGACAAAGGTTGATATGTTGTCCAAGCAAATGAATATGTTGTTAGTCATGCGACCAAGCAAGCTAAAGCTCTTCACCCCATTGTGTGTTCAATTTGTGACCACCAGTCACATGGCTAATGAGTGCCCACTACCTTGTCATTATTCCTCGATGAACCTACTCCTCAAGAGGAGGTGAATCGACTCAATCTTATCAACGGCGGTAGAAACATATACTCCAATACCTATAACCCGAATGGAAAAATCACCCCAACTTAGGATGGGGTGGTTCGAATAACCGTCAGTAAACCAATGATCTGAGCCAACACAATGGGTGGACAACAAAATTTTCACCCACAACAGAATCCCACTACCCAGCAGAATTCTAATTTCCAGTAGAACCCTCCTTATTAACATTCAATTAGATTAGAAAAATCGAATTTTAACCAACCTCAGGCTATCGTTTCTAGAGATTCTGATTTGGAGGTAAAGGTGATGCGAAGCATGCATACTTTCCAACAGATGATGATAGATCAATTCAGTCAACTGACAAATCAGCTGAGTCAACGAGAGGAAGGTAGGCTCCCTAGCCAACCCGTCAACAATCCTCGAGGTCAAGCACCACGATGCAGACCATCGAATAGTCAACAGGTTGAAAAATTATGGAAGTGGAGAGAAGTTGATAATCAAGTGAAAATACCTGTGAAATCTGATCAGGAAAAAGAGGAAGCAAGAGAAGTAGCAAAAGAGAAAGAAAACAAATCAGAGAAAAGAACAGAGAAAGAGAAAAGAAAAGAGAAAGAGAAAGAGCAAAGAAGAGAGAAGGGAAAAGAAAAAGTAATCGAGGATGAGTCTCCCTTAACTGTCCAACTAGGACATGAACAAGAATAAAAAATGGAACCTGCACCTTATGTCCCAAGGGCACCATTTCCTCAATGCCTAACTCCTCCATCTAGAATGGGAAAGGGACCAGCAAAAATGGAAGAAATTTTCGAAACATTCAAGTAAGTAAAGATAAATCTTCCATTGCTTGAAACAATCAAACAAGTGCCTGAGTATGCAAAATTTTTCAAAGATTTATGCACTCGTAAGCGAAAGGCGCGTACTCATATTTCCAAGAAAGTGTTCCTGACTAATCAAGTCAGTTCAATATTACAATTGGAAACCCCACGGAAACTGAAAGACCCTGGAGTTCCAACTGTTCCATGTGTCATTGGTGGGCAACCAATTGGAAAAGCGCTATTAGATTTGGGAGCAAGTGTGAATTTAATCCCATATTCAATATACGAGAAACTCGGATTGGGTGAATTGCAACCCACGACGGTCACACTACAACTGGCTGATAGGTCAGAAAGAAGACCTAGGGGAATTATCGAGGATGTTTTGGTTGGAATAGACAAGTTTGTCTTTCCAGTGGACTTTGTTGTTTTAGACATGGAACCACCTGTTAAATCAATTAATCAAGTCCCCATCATCCTTGGACGTCCGTTTCTCGCCACTGCAAACGCTTGCATTAATTGTCGAACGGGAGTCATGGACGTTTCTTTTGGGAACATGAAGGTCAGATTGAACATATTTCATGTGATGAACCATTTCCCTAACGAGGATGAGGTCGAATGTTTTTACATCGATCAGATGGACGAAGTGGTGGATGAAGCATTACCATCAATGCTCACCAAAGAAGAATTTGAAACCGCTTTGTTGGCCATCTATGAAGAAAAAGGATCTGAAAGGAAGCAGTCCGAAGAGACGAGGTTGAGTTTATCATGTCCATATGATAACTTATGTGAAGTTGTGACTAAGATAGAACCGTTACCCATTGAAGTAAAAGCTGAACCGACTCCATCAATTGAGGAGCCACCAACTGTGGAATTGAACAGTTGCACAATCGCTCAAATACGCTTTTCTGGGGCCACGAGAAACGTTTCCGGTGATAATTTCATCCACGTTGTCTGAAGAAGAAGAGCATGACCCGTTGAAAGTGCTTCTAGATCACAAGCAGGCTATCGGATGGACTCTAGCTGATTTAAAAGGGATTGACCCATCAGTATGTATGCACAAAATACATCTGGAAGATGAGAGTAAACCATCGAGAGAACCGCAGAGGCGACTTAATCCGAACATGCAAGAAATCGTTTTAAAGGAAATCATTAAATTACTCGATGCTGGAATCATCTATCCGATTTCTGATAGTGAATGGGTTAGTCCTCAAATTGTCTCAAAAAAGTTCTAATCACCGTGAAAGAAACTGCGAAGGAGAATTATTGCCTACTCGTGAAACTCTTTGGGTGGCGGTTGCATTGATTATAGAAAATTAAACACAACTACCAGAGAGGATCATTTTCCCCTTCTGTTCATCGATCAAATCCTCGAGAAGTTAGCAGGGCAAGAGTTTTATTGCATTCTTGATGGTTATTCGAGATACAATCAAGTGCCCGTTTTTCCCACTGATCAAGAGAAACGACATTCACATGCCTGCACGGTACTTTTGCATATCGAGAAGGATGCCGCTTATGTAATGCACTGCCACTTTCCAACGATGTATGTTGGCCATATTTTGGATATGATTGACAAGTTCATCGAGGTGTTCATGGACGACTTCTCGCTTTTGGGAAAATGTTTGGTTCTTGTTTGAATCACCTCTTTAAGTTTTACAACGTTGTGGATTCTAAACTTGTTCTTAGTGGGAAGAGCCATTTCATGGTTCAACAAGGAATTATTGGCATATTGTTTCCAAGAAAGGAATTGAAGTGGATAAGGCCAAAGTCGACCTAATTGCCAATTTGCCCCACCAAAGAGTGTTAGCCAAATTCGATCATTTTGGGGCATCGGATTTTATAGGCGATTCATTAAGGATTTTAGCAAGGTGGCTAAACCTTTATGTACCTTGCTTGGTAAAGATGTCCCTTTTGAATTTGATGAGAATTGCATGAAATCATTTCTGAAGCTGCGTGAACTCTTATCAACTGCACCAATAATCCAACCACCGGATTATTCTCTCCCATTCAAACTCATGTGTGATGCATCTGATTATGCTATCGGAGCTATTTTAGGGCAAAGGGTGAACAAATTACCTCACGTAATTTATTATGCCAGTAAGACGTTGATCGATGCACAACTTAACTACACCACCACTGAGAAAGAACTATTAGCTGTGGTGTATGCTCTGGATAAATTTCGTTCTTATCTGCTTGGATAAAAAATAGTGGTCTTTTCAGACCACTCTGTATTGAAATATTTGTTGGCAAAGAAGGATGCCAAACCACGATTGATCCGTTGGATTCTGCTACTTCAAGAGTTTAATTTCGAAATCAAGGATAAAAAGGGAGTCGAGAATGTTGTGGCTGATCACTTGTCTCGCATTTTGCTTGAAGAATTGGTTACACCTGAACCTATCCGGGACGCTTTTCCGGATGAGAAATTAATGGCAATTGACGCGACCGCTAGGAAAGTTCCTTGGTTTGCCAATATCGTGAATTATTTGGTCACGGGCAAAATCCCTACTGAATGGGGAAAGAATGATAAGAACCTCTTTTTCTCCCAGATCAAATACTATTTTTGAGATGAACCACATTTGTTCAAGATCTGTTCAGATCAAATCATCAGGAGATGTGTACCAGCAGAAGAGCAACTAAGCGTTCTCGATTTCTGCCATGCTGGAGCCTGTGGAGGCCATTTTGGAGGACAGAAGATTGCACAAAAAATTCTTCAAAGCGGATTTTACTGGCCCTCCATCTTTCGTGACGCTGCTCAATTTTGCAAAGAATGCCAACGATGTCAACAGCTGGGAAATATTTCACGACGAAATATGATGCCCCTTAATCCGATTCTAATTGTTGAAATTTTTGATGTTTGAGGGATTGACTTCATGGGTCCATTTCCCCCATCTTTTGGGTATTCATATATTCTCGTAGCTGTTAACTACATTTTCAAATGGATTGAAGCTGTGGCAACTCGTTCAAATGACCACAAAGTGGTGGTCAAATTTCTGAAGGAAAATGTCTTTAATAGATTCGGGTTTCCACGTGCGATCATTAGTGATGGCGATTCGCACTTTTGCAACCGCCATTTTGCTACTTGAATGAAGAAATACGGCGTCACGCCACCTACAAGGTTGCAACGCCGTATCACCCGCAAACTAGTGGTCAGGTGGATGTGTCAAACCGAGAGATTAAACGAATTTTAGAAAAGACGGTACGATCGGATAGAAGAGACTGGTCAAACCGGCTCTCTGATGCTCTGTGGGCCTATCGTACCACCTTCAAGACACCAATTGGAATGTCTCCGTTCAGAATTGTCTACGGGAAAGCATGCCATCTTCCTGTTGAATTGGAGCATAAAGCATTTTGGGCCATCAAAAGATTAAATTTCGATATGCAAGCAGCAGGATTAAATTGAAGGCTACAGCTAAGTGAATTGGAAGATCTACACTATGATGCGTATGAAAACTCAAAGATGTACAAAGAAAGGTATAAAAAGCTGCATGATGAGTCCATTTCTCGGAAAGAGTTCCACATTAGACAAAAGGTTTGGCTGTTCAACTCCAGACTAAAGCTTCACCCGAGAAAACTGAAATCGAGATGGGAAGGCCCGTTTCAGGTTGTTTCTATTAGTGCGCATGGTGCGATTGAGATCCAAAATCTCACGGACAATCGAGTTTTCAAAGTGAATGGGCAACGTCTTAAACCGGTGTTTGAGCCCATGACCCAGATGAGAATTGAGGCAATGCACCTTCGTGACCCAGATTCTTGATCAATGAAGAGGTCGAGCTGTCGACACTTAAACTCAGCGCTTCCTGGGAGGCAACCCAGTGTGTTTTATTTATTTATTTTTTCATTTTTGTTTTTGTTAGTTCTAGAATATTAGTTTTTAGTTTAGTTTAGGTTGTTTTTAATTTCCAAATTAGTGTAGCCACATTACCTTCAATCTATTTTTGGTCATGTTCTAATTTTATGCACATATTTTCTGCACCTGATCTTTGTATTGAGGTACTTTTCAACAGGTTTGGGGGTGTAATACCTATTTCAATCAATGAGGACATTGTCATTTTTAGGTTTTGGGGTATGATTCTCTATCTTGCGTCACTTTCTTATTTTTCTTCATATAAAAAAAAAATAAATTTTTTTTTTTTTTTTTTTTGAACCATCATACATGAATTATTTTTCGATAGTTTTCAAACTTTAGTTGATGATGCATGTGAATTTAATTTTGATAATATCGATGTCAGATTTTGAATGCTTGTATCTAGGATAATGAAGCTTAATGTGATATTTTGTGGGTAATTTTGATATTCATGCTTAGAATTTTTACACTTATACCAAGCTAAGACTCAGAACTCGATGAACTGTTTTGAACGGTGAATCTTAGGTTCTTAGTGGAGACTAAACCCGGTAAGCTTTAGAGCTAATTTCCCGTCATTGATGAGTAAATACATAAACTCGGAGTTTTCTTTGAATACGAATTATTTTGAATAATCTCATACATTTTATTTTGACTTGTGACTTTGTATGATATCAAATTCATATTATTGTGTTAGAACGTACTGTATATCTACTCAAGAAAAATAGGGAAGGTTACCATCTTTTAAGGAAATGATTGAAGGCCATCTTTGGCTCGTTTGTGCTTAAATGCCCTACCTCATATAAATTTATCCTTCTAGTACCCCTTTGAGCCTATTGAAAAATTTACCTTTATACATTCTTTGATAAGCCACGTTAACTTTTAACCTTTCACCATTTATGAAAATTCAACTTTACCCTTATTATTTATGAGAAATTAGGAACGAGGGATGAAAATGAACGAAAAGAGAGTAAGTGGAGAGATACTGAGTTATGGTGTTTACTGAGAGTGTATTACAAGAATATAAAAGAAAAAGGGGAGAGAAAAAGAAAAAGAAAATTGTGAAAAATATGAAAAAAAATATGAGGTGCTTCAAGAAAAGAAAATTCAAAAGAAAAATATTGAGAAAAATAGTAAGAGATTAGAAAAGAAAAAGAAGAGAAATAGAAAAATCAGAAGTTTTTTTCTTTTCCGATTTCTCAGAAATTTTGAATCTCAATTCCTATTCTTTCTTACCCTTTCCTGAGCCCCATTACAACCCTACAAAAGACCTTCATGATCTAATCTTGCATTGGTAACTGCCTTGTGGAGAGTAAATATGTTATACTTATGACACTTGATATGACATGATTAAGATATACAAGTATCTGTTCTTATGAGATTTATTTTTGTTCATTGATTGCATCGTGCTTCATTCATCATGTGAGACCTTTTTGCTTGCTTTGTATTGATCTCTCACATGTGTGCGAAAGATTACCCATCATCGGAGTGATTTTATTTCGAGAGTATACCTAAAGTGAGGATTGAGTCGAGACAATGTAATTCGATTTATTTTCCGTTTGGACTAGTTCCGAGATGGATGAATCTTAGCTTTGGTTATGCACACACTTCCCGTTTAAGCATGAATGGATGAGTTATCTAACGATTTGAGCATTAGACTAATTTGAATGGATATTAGTATGATTAGTATAACATTGTTATTTAAAATTGAGAATTCGCATGTTGAATTGAGTAATGATTTTGAGTTTTGAATGGTATATATGTTATCAAAATAACATTTTGAAAACTCAATTTTATCGATGGTTTAAAAAAATGTATTGAAGTTTGTTGGTAACTTCACTGTAAATCCTCAGGAGACACAACTCCTCTACTAGGGATCACCTAGGGGTTTAAAGGCTTGTTGCACACGCTAAGTGCAATCGTGTTCCCTACGAAAGTGGCATTTATTTTCTTTAGTTTGCTTTGCTCGAGGACTAGCAAAGTGTAGGTTTGGGGGTGTGATGAGTAGTGAAATATGATAATATTTCACCTCTAGATACCTATATTTAGCTATCCGATGAAGGCTATCTGATAAGAATTATTAGATTTGAAGTGTTTCAGGTATATACAAGCCAAGTGTAGAAAACAGCCCAAAAATTCTAAAAATAATGTCAAAACACTGCAACTTTGGGTCATCGAGAACTTGGTGCAACTTGTAGCTCAATTTGGATATTCAAGACGGCTGAATTATAAAATTATTAAAACACAAAAGTTGTAGATCTTTTTGTCATCTTTCCAACGGATCAAGAATTGCCTCAATCCGAGTTCGAGACAGAGAGTTATGGCCAAAATACCAAAGCCGTGTCTGATGCAAAGTTCAGCGGGAATTCACGAAAATCTGGGAGGCCGATGCATCGACCCTATTGGGTTGATTAATTGACCCTAAATTTTCGAGTTGGAACACCTCTGTGGCTGGGAAACTTCGACTCTATTTAAAGCGGATCAAACACTTCGGAAAGTGGGAATGAGAGATAGGAATTAGAGAGAAAAATTAGAGATAGATAATTAGAGAGTTAGTTTTGGCTTTTCTTTTTTAGAGTTTTTGGAGAGAATTTTTTAGAGGATTATTATTCATTATTATTATTTTTGGTTTTAGGCTCCTCTTGGCATCTTTTCAGGAGTTCTTCTTTCTCCTTCTTCTAGGGTTCTATCTGGGTAGATTGTACCTAGGATTTGCATTGTTTTTCCTTTACGTTAATGAAAGCATAGATTGTATTTAGGAAAAGACATTGTAAACAAAGATCTTTGGAAGAAATAAAAAGAGGAATGACTTTGAATGAACAAGGAGATTATACACCAAAGATGAGCGGCTAAATCAGTAGATCGGGGAAGATGCGATACCCAGATAAGTACCCTTATTTATGATTAATATCATAGTCGATTTATTGTCATCATGGAATTGTTTTGCTAAAAGTTTGTGTTATTGAAAATATATTAAATGCTTGTTATGACCGTTGATTGCGCGTATCAACGGCTATAATCGCTAGATCTGGACCTGCAGACTGATCTAGGCTACAGAGCGATTATGTGTTTACTGTTGTGATCTAAACATCATGAGATACGCTATGCTTCTTACATGACTCATACCGCAATGATAGGCTGAGTCATAGTTTTTAGATAGGGTATGCCAGATTGATGATCATATTTTATTACGAATCATCTCTATAGATGAATAATAGTGTGAATGATGCTTTAATGAAACTGTGGGTTTTAATGGTAGAAAATGGGTATAAATCTGGGGTAGCATATTCCTTGATCTCATTTAATTATTATTTTAGATTCATCAGTAATTAGTTGTTTAGATTAATTTATTTTTCTGCATTTAGGAAAAGTGTGATAAATTTTGGTAAAATTGAATCTGTCCTTTGGTACTTCCTTAGGAACGTTTTTAAATCTCTGAAAGAATTAATTAAAATTCAAGATTTCCCTGTGGGTTCGACACCTTTGTTCTTGCCATACTGCAATAGATCTTGTACACTTGCAAGGGTTACACTTTAAATCGACCACTCACCTATCTTTTATTATCGAAAAGGGTTGAGATTTTAAATTTTTTTCTAAAATGTGCACATGAGTTTTATCCACTTCAAAAGATAAAGATATCCTTTAACTTAAAGTAGGTGTGCATTATTTTTAAGTGAGGAGATCGATCATTTTCACATAAGATTACGATCTGATCGATTCGTCTGATACAAGTCCGATCAGTCGTGGTCTCGTACGAGACCTCGCAGTCTCTATAAGACTGATCAATCTTGTACAAAACTAATTTATCAATCCCAGTCTCATACGAGATCCAATCAGTCACATTCCCACTTAAAAAAATGTGCTAATACCTTAAGTTAAAGGATATTTTCACTATTTATGGTGATGAGAATTGTGATATGAATTGTTTCGATTCTAGCATGTTTGTTTAGGTGGTTTTGTGATATGAGTTCTGATTGATCTGACTTTTTTGATAATATTTTTGATTTTGTGATCTGGTTTATCGGGCGTAGATGGAGATTCAATGAATTGGATAATTGTAATGGGTTTTAGGTCATTTTTGATTGATTTATGTATGATTAATTCTTATAGAGAATTTTTTTTTTTTTTTGTTCCAATTATTGGGAGATGATATATATATATATATATATATATATATATATATATATATATATAAACAAATAAGAAAGATGGAGTTTCCTTCTTTGAAGTTACTGCTACAGTATAAAAAATTAAAAAAATTAAAAAAAATCATGAAGAAGACTTCTTATCCTTTGTATTGCTGCTCCAGCCAAAGTAAAAAAAAAATGAAGAAGATGTCTTCTGGTTCTGTTTTCTTTTTTTTAAAGAAGAGAACTCCTTCCTCTCTCTCTCTCTATTTAAAAAAAAAAAAAAAAGAGGACTCCTTCCTCTCTCTCTCTCTCTCTATTTAAAAAGAATGAAGAAGAAGACTTCTTCCTCTTTTGTTCTCTGCAATAAAAAAAAAAAACTCTGCTCGCCACTTTGGGTAGATTGTCCGGCACCGGTGATGAATGGTCGACAACTAAACCGGCACCGATTAAAGCCTTGTAATCTACCTGACCAGCCGGCGCTCCTCATCGTCAGATTGACCGACCTTGATCCGTTAGGATCACTCTAGATTTGTGAAGGAGGCGCCTCTCCAATGGAGCTGGGTATTAGGAAGAATTTTTTTATTTTGGCTCAAATTCAGTGCATTGGAGTTACACCAGAACATGGTGCAACCCCTATCTAAAACCGCCCTTTTATATATATATATATATATATATATATATATATATATATATATATATATATATATATATATATATATATATAAAGATGTTTAGTTATTTTGGGACTGTGGGCCCACATAAAAAAATTAACAGAATAGACCCCTCATAAAATGCTATGATATTTAGATCTAACGATTCAGATTGTACGATAGGACCCGAGAAATAACTGTAGAAATTAGTACTCATCAACCATTGATTTAACAAAACTTTGTCTTATCGATAAGGTTACCCTAGAGGTAAATTAGAGGTTGGGTCCAGTGACCTACCACTAATTATTTTATTTTTATTTCCCATCCAATGGATTAAATTAGATGAATTAAACTCCTAATTCATATTTCAGTTAATTGATATAATAATTTAAAGTTTAAAATTATAGAAAATACGTATTTTTAACTTTAAAAATCACGCAAACCTTGTTTGAAGAAATTGGGATGCATCTTGAGGTTTTTCAGCATTTTGGACACAATGACATAGTGCGTTTAGCTATACGATGAATTTTTTATGACATAAAAGCGAATACCCCTTTATCTATAAGTATAAAATCTTCATAAACTTAGGTTAAAATTAAATGATGGATATTTTCCAACTTTAGCATCTGTTTAAAATGAATTAGGACTTGAAATTAAGGCTTTTCAATGTTGTGGATGCTTTGGCGTAGTCCATTTCCACACCTGATATACCAAAAAATCAAAATTAATTAATAAAAATTATAATATAAGTATTTTTTATAACCTTTAAACTTATGAAAATTTAATTATATATATTTATCATATGACAGACTTGTTTCAATCACGACCAACACCTATCTTGAGGTTTTGACGTATTCTAAACGCAATGATGCTATCCGTTTGACCTACTGACCTACAAATTAGCTATAATTAAATAATTACTTACTATAATAATCAAATTACTACATATTTAATATATCTTTTTATTCCAATGCCCCATTTCAACAAATCAGGATTCTATCTTAGAGTTCTTGAGTCTTTCGGATACAATGACAGTGTTCGTAGACTCATTTAACGCTTTAAACTTCTATTATTAAAATATCATGTTCTTTTATACTATGACATACGGTCGATAAGCTAAGAATAAGATTCAAGATGAATTAAACTTATATGAAACTATGGTACGAAACAAAATTAAGTAAAATACAGATGATGTACGAAAATTATTCTAAGACGACTAACAATCGAGTTATTTAATGATTTATGTCGAATACTGAGTCTATTTAGTAGGATACTTGTATTCGGTGATATATTAGTAGGACCGTGGCCTCTGAAGATTAGTAAGGGGTTTGCCTCCGGTGATTAGTAGAAAGTCTGTGGCCTTCGGTGACATAGAAAGATGTTCACATTTGGTGATATGAGTTGGTCAACTATCGATGGTAGGTATTCCCGTCTTACTATATATAGTCTATGATTATTATCTATGTGTCTAAGTTATTTTAAATTACGATTTAAACTGATACGATGGATATGTCATAGTGTTAAGAATAAATATGATAAGTTAAGTTAATTTAAAAAGAGGGTTAATGGGACCTAAGCTGTGAGCCTAAAGGTATATTCGCGCGACCTAAGTCGTAGATAAACTAAGATAAGATAAGTCAAGATAAGCCTCGAGACCTAAGCCGTAGGCGAGATAAGATAAGTTAAAATAAGGCACAATAATTAAGCCGTAGGCGAAATATGCTAAGATAAGATGCAAGACTTAAGTGGTGGAAATGATGAAAGCCTAATACATTAAAAGTAAATTACGAATTCAACAAGAAGAATATGTTATGTCACATTTTACTCATGGTGTAATTACCATCATAGGATTTCATAAGACTTGATCGAATCATCTAATCTGAAAGTTTTCCCTATACGGATTGGAACGTATAGAACTGCTTCCACGTGAAAAGATGTGACTATCTGGTTAAGTGATGGTTGTGACTCTTACTGCATTATAGGTCTCTCTTATGTATCAGTTATATTATGAAAATGATAAGTATTTGAACTACGATTCGCTTGATCCCGATTTGGATACGTAGGTAGCTAAAATGGCACAATCATATGCTTATGAATTCAGTATATGTTTTATGGATAGACGTTATGCGTTACGTGAGTATTGAATCAGTTTATAAGTAATACTTTCTAAAAATCATATATCAGACGTGTTAGACACTATAAGTTTTTCATATCCATTTAAAATAATACAACTTATATTTGAAATATGATAAATTTAAAATTAAACGCATGTATTAAGTATTAAGATATGATGGTTGAAAACTCATGTTAAGTTTAAACTCGATCTATAGAGTACGCTAAACACACCTATTGAGCACTGTGGCAAATTTTCTCACCTTTCGAATTTATGTCGATAAATTCTACCAATCAATATCAAGAGGGCTACGAGGAAGATTTCGTAGAAGAGGTGCCATTGACGAGAATCCCAGAGACTATTTTCCAACTGTCTGATATCTTCGTAAGTATGATTGAATGTTTTATTGGAAGTTATTATAACTATTATATTTTGTATATTCACAATTTTAATTGTTAAAGATTTTTCGTTGCAAGAGATTACTCTTATTAAAATTGAGAGTCAGACTTGTATTTAGTTTCATTCCTAGTATATCCCAAGAGATATAGTAAATCAAGATTTTACTTTATTTTACCACTATTTTTCATTACATTTCATAGTGACGTTGGATCGCTTATTATCATGACATACGGCTGTTAAGCGCGACTTAGTTATCAATTTCTTACCATTTGGATACTCGTCTTGTCTAGCATTTATGGCTTTTGATTTACTTAGAAGAAAAAAAAAAGTTGCCACCTTTTTTCATGCATCGTTATAATAATTGTCGCTTCACGGTCATGATATGTATATGATGACTTGAGTTCCCCAATTATACTTAAAAGGGATTAATTTAAAATAAATCCATGCACATAGTCAAATCTCATACATGACGTGTGTGTGTATATATATATAAGATTAAAGACAGTAAAATGTTGTAATAACAGCCATTGAAACTGTTATAATGGCCTTTATAACACGATATAAAAGATTAAAATAAAATATTAAAAAAAATATAAACTTTGTGATGTTCCATTTCTAATATGAAAACTCTGCAAATTTAAAAATTCACCTTAGCAGACGGTTTATAATCTTCAATTATTTCTGAAAAGTTCAAGAAATCGCCATCATTCTGTAGTAGATAACTAATGATCTTTAGGGCGTAAGGCTTCTTAATTATTGTCTGCATGACTGCATCAACCCTATATATATAACACCCGTTTTAAGAGCATGACATATGTAAATCTAACGTTGGTCCACAAATGTTTTTAAACTCGTTAACTCTTTGGTTGGCTAAATGATTCATACGAGCCCCTCTCAGCCTTAGAGTCTTTGAGAACAAAGACAGTGACAACGTGCTGTCAACTTCTCCATTTACTGCTCCTCTTGTGTCTCCATTTACATCTTCATTAGGATGTTCATCTCTTCTTGTTTCATGGAACTCCACAGTCTCCTGTAACGGAGAAATTAGAACGAGTACCATTACCCTGTGAAACTGTGACCACATCCTATCTTCTCGTGCAGGTACACATTGATGACTTTGAATCAGACGATGGAGATCTCTTTCGCTCCAAATATTTACACAATGGATCTCGAGATCATGGACATATCATTAGACGATTCGGTTTTTATTCCCAATGGCCAATGTCACAATATCCTGAAAAATGACCCTAAAATTATGTGGCAGACATCACGCTCAAATGTGATTTCAAGGTCACTTTTTTTATGTGTGCCATGCGGAATAAAAAATTGACGATTTGATGAAGCCTCCATAATCTTAGGATCCATTATGTGGAATCCCATTATCTGATTCAAAGCAGTCGATACATCTATAAAAAGAGAGAGGAGACTATGGTTGTCAGATGTGGGATTAAACTCAACAGGTGAGATTATAGTTTCACGTGGTGTGAATGGGCATTTATCTCATTAGTCTATAGAATGACTCTGTTGAAAGTGCTCTAAATGGATAGCCAGATTAATTACCTTGGTATGATTATTGCTAAGAAGACCCTTGAAGATGATGTACGATTTTGGCTTTTCCTCCAATCTCTCAACGATTTCTGAGTGTGAATCCTCACATGGACTTCTATCATGGCATGCGGTTTGCCTGTCTAACATGCAAAATATTAAAAATAAAAACTTATAAACCTTTTGAATTCGATGACAAATGCTTGAATACTTATGGTTTGCATCATAATCGATTAATATTTAATATGATGAGCGTTCAACTTTAGTTTTTCTCGATTGAAGTCACGGGTACTAAGCTCAAGACCACGTTACCATTATCTGCAGCTAAATTGATAGCTGTTGCTAATCTCACAATGAAATTGATAAGGTTAGCGTTTTCATATACATATATATATATATATATAAAAGAATGCTAACCTTATCACTTCATTATGAGATTAGCACCGGCCTCATACTAGAAGGTTCTCATGGGTTGACATTTTGATAAGTAAATGAAGGGCAAAAGTGTCATTTTTATTTTTTCGGTGGCAAACATGTAATTCTTTTTATTATAATTACAAGTTTGTCATAAATTAAAAAAAAAGGCAATCTTATCCTTCATTTATTTATCTAAACACCATATGATGATGGCATTTTGGTATGAAGACGATGCTTACCTCACTATGAACAGGGTGGGGTTAGCATTCCCTATATATAAAACAAGGGGTAGTTGTACTAGAGGTGTAGTATTCGAATGCTACACAAGTGTAGATCACATGGCACGGCTAGTGCAGCCACCCTTGTCCATATAAGACAGTGAGACGCTGCAATATAGGTGTAGTGTTCAATGTTGGACTAGTGACATTTGGGAGCCAGGTGACATCTAATTCAAGGATCAGGTGCCAAGGCAACATGAATAAAGTTAGATAAGATTCATCCAAGTAAAAAAGAGAAAAAAACGCAAATTTTATTCACCCATTGTCCAAATGTTGGTCAAAGTTGGAAAAAATTAATCCACCATGTTCAAGCAGTTGGAAAACTCTGGCCAAATTGTTGAAGGCTAAAAAAGTACCACAAAAGAGTTTTATTCTTTATATCACGTGCAACATGACTGATAGAAAGGCAGTAAAAAAATTAAAACTATTAGCGGCAGTTTTTGACAACCAAAAATTGTCGCTATTAACAAAAATGCTATTAAGACTATTAATGGCAACGGTATTAGCGACAGTTTTTGGCTGCCTCTAATAATCTTATTTTTTGTAGTGAGGGGTGTTTCTTTTGAGATCAATCCAAATATTGTGTAGTGCATGTACAAATTTGTACACAAAGAGAATCTATTTTTGGTGCAGCGTATTGGGAGGAGACCTGCACACAGGTCAAGAGTAAGGTGGGGTTTAGAACCTACAACCTGTTACTTTCACAAGGGAAGTAGATACCTATTGAACTATTGCTCAACCGATAAAACGTACATGAGCTATGCACATAAAGTAACCTTATGCTATTGATGAGTGATGACCCCGCAAAAATGATTAATTAATGGAATATAACTATCTTCAAATCTATTTAACTGGCATACTTCACTGCTCAATCCTTTTTAAGGGATGCTCACAGCCTTAATATCTATATAGCCATAGGTGTCAGCTAAAGTATATATCTTGCTTCATGTCTCTAAGTCCAAAAGAAAATAAAGAAATAAAATAAACATTTTCTTCATATAAATATATTTATAACTAATTTTTAGACTTACGTTGGGAGAAAGTTAAAGGGATAATTAGAGAAATATGACTCAAAAATAAACTTTTTAGCTAAAAAGATCCGACCTCAAACGTTGTAGAAAACGGTGCTTTCATGAATTTTGGAACTTCAGAAAATCGTGAAAGCCTCATAACTTCAAAAATCGGTAAAAGCACCATTTTTTTGAAACGTTTGAGGTCAGGTCTTTTTTACTAAAAAGTTTGTTTTTGAGACATTGTTTTCTAAAGTGCCCAAAGTAAAATTATGATAGAAAATTCTGAGTTGTAAATTTTTTAGAGATATTTTTTTATAGCCATGGAATATGGATTAAAAAAAAATGAATAAATTATTTCCAATAATTGTTACTCAAGCTACCGAGTACCCCACCCTTGTAGTGATGTGTTGTCCTGCATAGCTTGAAAGTTGTAGGCTCCGTAGTCATAAAAGTTGTGTGAGCTCTCTTTGAAAAATGCCCTTTCAGTTCCATGGCTTGGAGACGTATGTGAGAAGAAACTTGAAGGCGCCCCCTGCATTTGAATGTTCCTCTTTGATTCACCCGTTTCTGTAACAGCACCCACGTTTCATGCCTCTTTAGTTTAAAAAACCAGTACAATAGAATTTTAATTGATTTTGTTCGAGCTTGAGTATGAACAAAATATTTTGTTGGTACCTGTATTTGTAACCGAAGATTCAGTTCCATTAACTAGAGTTTTTGCATGTGAAAATTGTTGATTGCCATCAATCAAATGGTGGAGATGAACTATAAATACTGGCTCACCTATTAGAAAGTTGGATGTTGATTCCACATAGGACACATCCCAAAAATAACTTGAGAACCGCCTCTCATGATACACCCATGATCATAGTCCTTTTTTGGGGAAGTGTGGCATGTGGAGAAGATTGGGCCGAAAAATGATCTCCATTGTCTGATTCAAGGCAATTAACAGTTTTCATATGCAAACACCCTATTTGCAGAGATCGAATCTTTAGTTGCAAATATCGATACCATTTTTTTAAAAATTAATTTTGTCGTAGATGGGTCACATTGAGTTAAGTATTGTTTGTACTTTTTCTTTTTCTTTTTATAACAGGGCATCCGGTCTCTTAGAGCACTTGACTAAGTCCTCGGGAACGTGCAACATCCACACACCACACGTACCATATCAGTATGAATAAATATCTATGAGCGGCCAACAAGGGGGGCATTTACTATTGGATAGCTCTATTTGCACCCATTGAAACTCTAAGAGCACCACCCGACCCTTCTAAGTACTAACATATGCACACACTTCCAAGAGTTTCACCAGGTGCAAATGGAGCTATTTTTTTATTTTTTTACTTGTGCACTAAATAGTTAGCATCAATGTGTTAATTTTCTCACGAAAATAATTTCAATATGGGAGCAGTACAAGTGGACGGAAATTGAGAAAGAGAATGATAAAATTAAAAATAATGATACACGAGAAATTAATTTTAACAAAAAAATATATAATAAAGTTTAGAGGTTGACTAAGGTTACCTACATCAATAGGTGGCATTTCTCTCCGGCATATTTTTAGGTCATTTATTTTAAGGGCACATTTTTGGCCAACCCACTTCATCCAAAGTGGTTAGACATAATGCGAACTTCAAATAATCCACAAAACACCAATCCCCCAAATCTGAACCATCAAGCCTAACGCTTGAATATGGAACCTACATTAGATATGAACAACTTTCTCTCCTAAAAATCCCAAAGCGAATGGTTATAATCTTTTGATGGCACCAAATTTAAGCTAACATCAACAATTTGGTACTTGGAGGACTTGGACATGTCAAGAATATGTGCCAACTTAGGCAAACAAGTGCTCTTGTGAGTGTTCCATCTATTAATGTATGTGACTTTTTATATCTAATGTTCTTGAAGAATTTAACTTTTTATATTGAGTACTCTTTCATACTTGTGGCACAACTTAATCCTTTTTTGAAGTTTCTAATTTATTCTCCCCTTTTTTTAAGGGAGTCATTACTTGCACACGCTTTTTAACTGATTGCATCGAATTTAAAAGAAAAACTTGTAAGTTTGGCGACCTCTACTATATGAAAACACCATCTAAGCCGTTTGATTTGAAGGTCATGATTTAAATATATCAATTGCAAAAGATTAGAACAAAATATAAATTTCATCATTTGATTCAATGGAGTCAAAGGCTATTATATAATTTAACAGTTGACTGCAATAGATCATATGTCAAGTATTGTGTTTTGCTCCAATTTTATCTATTAGAGATCTATTGATCATGAACTTCAAATCTGACAGTCCATATTGTATTTTTACATATCACATGTCCCTAAAATATCAAGTCTTTCTTTAAATTCGGTGCAATCACTTGAAAAACGTGTGCAAATAACGGCTCCCTTTTTTTAATTATATTGAAGTATTTAAAGTATAAAAAGTTCACTTTTGACAGTGATATATGTTTATTGCGAAAGGGTAGAGTAAATGAGAATAATAAATCATTTTGATGTGCTGACAAAAAACAAGAAAAAATGGTTAGGGAATAAATTGAACCCTTTTTTATTAGATATTGTATGAATCATGACAATTGTTAAGGTCGACAGATTTTCAATTTTGGCATGGCACAGGCCGCACAGCTAATGGCTGCTAAGGATATAAAAAGTAAAAGAGTTAGTCTACAATGAGTGTCCACCTAACATATGCGGTAAAGTAATTTGCACGGACTTTCATACATTAAAAATCCGTGCACATCATATAATCACATGCGTGCATTGTCTTCCCATGATGGGTGGACACCCATCATCAACTAACTCAAAGTAAAACAAAGAGTTAATATCCAAGGGGTTAGGGGGTGTTTTGTACCATCTTGGTTCTCTACTACGAAAGTTGCACTCAACATTGCAATTGTTACCAAGTGGGAATTTAAAGCATGGTTAAAGAGTCAATTTGGATACACAATTTCTTGAAGTTTAATTCCACATCTAGTACTCATAATCTCGTCTCTCCTCTTATAAGATTTTGGGCCCTCCACTTATAATCAATTAATTTTGAGATGGATTGATATTGATTACATAACAATGCTGCAACTATGTGACAACATCAAAAGTAGGGATATCCTATTTACTTATAATGAATAATTTGGTATAACCTTTGTTATAAGTTGATTCTATAACCATTTTGGATTTGTAGGAGTAGTATATATATAAGATGCAGCATACAGGTCAAATGCTCCAGTGTGCTAAGATGTGAGGTGGATATTGATGATCACCTCAAGATATTTGCTAATGTCCTTGAGGGGCACTCAAAGATTAGCCAACGCTCTCTTGGGGAAATCAACTTGTTATTTTTAGAGAAACTTTTATCCCTTAAGTGACGAACCTTTCTCTCATCAATTTTGATCACCAATGCCAACTTTCATCCCAGCTCGACCTACTTAAAACACCGATATTGATGGTATGGGCATAGTGACAAATTTCGTTTTCGCCAATATTTTCATTCATTTCTGATAAATTTTGAGAAAATTAAAATTCAAAAAACTTCGAAAAAATTCGGGGAGTGCAAAAAATATTAAATATAAATTATATTTAAACTTTTTATTTAAATGTGATTACTTCAATTTGATACTAAACATAGATACAAATATACAATATCTTCTTATGCTGCTGTTTCGAATATCATCTATTTTTTTTTCTTTGAATTTGTTCCCAAAGAAATTACCATTATTCAAAGAAACTCAAACTATATTCCTTGAATTTAGTACCCATAAGTGGAGTCATGTTTCTTATTAGTTGCAGAATGATTTGCTCTCGTTCAACCCACAGTCACAAGTGCATCACATATCCGTGCCTACTCTCTCTCTCTCTCTCTCTCTCTCTCTCTCTCTCTCTCTATATATATATATATATATATAGTCATGAGACAAAATCTCATGTCTCCAGCTTATATTGGCCGGATGTTATATCAGTGAGCTTTGAAAAGTTAATTGATGGGACATTCAACCAATAGGAGCTTGAGTCATGGGATTATATCTCATGACTGAGTGAGAGGATCATTACCATATATATATATATATATATAGGGAAGAGGGCATATGGATTGTAATGCATAGATGAATCGGTGCATTTTAATTTTGGATCACGTGCCATGTGGTAAGTGATCTCAAAATAACACCCGTTTTCGGATCATGTGTCATCTGGCATGTGATTGAGAATTATTTTTCTAAAAAAAAATATTCTTGACTGTCAAAATCATGGTAAAAGTTTGGGTAGTCCCTCACAAATTTTTGTGCATTGAATTTTTTCCACTTTAACCATATTTTAAAATGTAGATATGCATGAGATTATACCTAAAATTTTTGAATGACCTCTAATCATGTATGGACAAGTTTCCATCTCACCCGATCCCATTGATAGTTTCCACATGGACCCCTCCTAATTGAAATGCATGGATCGACCATGCATTCCAACCCATATCCTCAGGCCTCATATATATATATATGACGGGGTATCCTAACCTTTTAGAGCACCTTGTTAGATCTTATTATCACATTCTACACCAACATTCGTGTAGATCTTCCTTAGCTAGATTGGTGTGCCAAGAAGGATGGATGGTGTGTTGCTGGACAATATCATAGGTTTAAACACCGAATTCTTATTCATGTTTTCAAAGTTTTAGACTCCAGAAAATCGTATTTTTAAAAGAAAGGTGTTTGTGAAAAATGAAGTTTGAGAGGTATATGGCTTCTTGGTTTGCAGCGAGCTGTGTTGTAAACCACCTCAACCTGCTACCGCGACACGTTTCTAGATTGGCATAGCTCGCCGTGGTTAGCAGTTCGTTGCGAGTTTCAATAAAGCGTGCTGCGAACTCTGGAGCAGCACACTGCGACGGTGCGACCTTTTTAGAATAACAATTTTTAAGGGACTTTTTGTACTTTCCAAAGTACCCTTTCTTAAGCCAACTTTTAGGGTCTATTAGCTAAGTTTCATTGTAACTCTTTAAATTATCCTAAGGATCAAAATTTCGGCCGAAATGATTGAAATTATCGGTTTCAGTCCCCACCGAAATGATAATTTGGGACTAAAATTTTTATCATTAAATATATGAGATTGAAATTATCGGTCGAAATTTAAATTTTTGGCCAAAATTTCAGTCCAAAATTTTGGTTTCGATCCCCTCCGAAATCGAAACAAAAACCAAAATTTTGATCCTTGAATTACCCAATTACGCTACCCTCTCTTTTTGAACCACCCTTGATGCCCATCTTCTTCAGCCCATTCAAATGCTTTAACAAAAGATCTTTTACCTTCAACTTCTCTTTATTTTATCCAAGTGATTTGGGTGTTTGCCAAGGGATTTGGGTGTGGAACTATTGCCTAGAGGAATTCGAGGTGGATCATTGTATGGTCACTAACGATTGATGGGAACGATCAAGTTCGGAAGCTATGGAGACGGTTTGCGAGGGATCAGTGAATTGCATCAGTGAATTGTTAGTACATCATTCCTACTCAATGTAATCATTTTGTTTCATTGTGAATTTTGTAGGAGAAATTTCAATTAGTATCAAAGTTAGGTTAGGGGTTTGGGTCCCTTTCGGGTGGTGCTAGTTGTGGGTGCAGGGGTTGGGATGTCTCCGAACACTTTAAAACATTAAATTGTACCTCTTCCAATCCATTCCTATTTGGTTTTTGTTAGAATGATGACTCAATAGAGTATAAGATCCTACACGCCCAACTAAGTCCTCAAACACATGCAACACCCGCACATCACATATACTAGGTAAGTAAGGAAAAATCCTATAGAGGTTTTCACATATAATATCTGTGTACAATATCTTAGGAAAAGCCGCACACATATAATTTGGCAATTTAATATATGCAAAAAATGAGCAAAATAAAAAAGAAAATTAAAGGAATATGATTCATCCTTCCATGGGGTAGAGAAATGAGACCCATGGTGGGGCGTGTGGGCGTTGGGCCTTGAGAGCCACTATAGAAAATGGTTGTAGCCCAAACACCGACATCAATTGAACATAATAAGCCATATGATGGGGACACTCTTTTGCCTCAGTCAGTTGGAGACATTACTCTCTCATGGAGGCTATTAATCTCACTGTTAAAGGCTATTAGTTGATTGATGCAATTTCTTGAGAGGGCGACATTAGCGTAAGTAATGACCGTTGGCAAATTTTCGATGCCAAATTGGGAAATGCAACCTTTTGGGCTGTGTGACCAATTTATGGGTCGTTCTTCCTTACGGATAAGATGGACGTGGCCATGTTACCGTCTCTCTCTTTTTTTTTTTTTTTTTTTTTTTTAATGGGAAAAAGGGTATTTTATTATACTAAATCACTGGAAATCACATCAAATAATTGAGGAGGAATACATTTTGTCCAAACCTCATCGCAGCCTTGGATCAAGCCAATTTTAGCTAAGGCATCAGTAGCTGAATTTGCTCATCGGTAAACAAAGCTAATCGAAAAATCATTGAAAGTCTTGAGGATCTCCATAATGTCGCTGTAGAACGCGGAAATTTCTAAAAGATTGGAGGCCTGACTGTTCACTGCATTGATCACAGTCAATGCGTCCCCCTCAAGAATAATGCGCTGGAAACCATTTTCAATGGCAAGTTGGATCACGTTAAGGAGGGCCATGCATTCGCAGTGCTCCGGGCTAGAGATCCATTGGAGATTTTTTGCTTTAGCAATAATCACTTTACCACAGTAGTCCTTGCATATAATGCCAGTCTCTACATTGCCTTTGTGCCAGGCCCCATCGAAATTAATTTTGATCGTCCCATTATTCGGGGGTCGTCTCCACCTGGTTGCAACGGTCCTCAGTGTTGCTTGTTCCTGCTCTAGTTGATTGGCGAGGCAATATTGGGAAAGGAGGTTCATTACATCTTGGACAATTTTTAGTAGGTCTTTTGGTTTTTTTCCATGGGTAACTCGATTCCGCTCATTCCAAATCGCCCAGGCGATCGTGAAGAACATATTGAGATGTAGGGCTCTGTGCTTCTGTTGAAATTCTTTAGCCCATTGGATAAAGGATAGAGATTGTACTTTGTGGACTTGGACACCTAGTGGGGAGAGGAACCAACAGCGTGCAGCTTTGTCGCAATCCCTAACTGCATGTTCTATGCTTTCATCTGAAACTCCGCATATGTCGCATGCGCACGATACCTCATTTATTCTCTGCTTTAGTTTAGCACGGACTGGTAGAATATCATTACAAGCCCGCCAAGCGAAAATCTTGATTTTGTTTGGTATACAAGAAGCCCATATTATTTTCCAGAATGCCTCCATTTCTGTGGTGTTGGAGCAGCTCGCCTCTCCATCATTTGTAGCAATCTCCGTTGCCACATAATACACTGATCGCACCGTAAATTTTCCCATTTTGTTGTACGCCCATGCTGCTCTATCATTTGTCCGGGAAGCAGGGAGAGGGATATTAAGGATCACCTTTCTATCTTCCTCAACGAAGTATTCTTTGAGTGCTTCAAGATTTCATCGCTGCTGATTTTCACAAATCAGCTCGCTAACCCAAGTTGGACCATTCTCGGTTTGAGGAGAGAAGGGTCTGAATGTCTTTGGCCTTGGGATCCAATTATTGTCCCAAATATTCACAGAAGCGTCATTCCCGATTCTCCATATGATACCTCGCTCTATTATGGATCTTGCTTGAAGGATACTACTCCACGTGAAGGACTCATTACGTGATCTTTTGACCGCTAGAAAGGAAGTATGCAGAAAATATTTAGCTTTGAAAAGACGAGCCACAAGGGAGTCCAGGTTGGAGAGAATTCTCCAGCCTTGTTTCGCAAACATTGCATTGTTGAAAGCTCTGAGTTCCTTGAATCCCAACCCGCCACAAGCTTTGGATTTACAAACATTCTTCCATGTAAGCCAATGAATACCTTTGCTTTCGCCCGAACCGCCTCACCAATACCTTGCAATAATGGACGAAATCTCTTTGAGGAGGTTTGTCGGTAACTTGAAGCAACTCATCATGTATGTAGGGATGGCTTGTGCCATAGCTTTGATAAGAATCTCCTTACCGGCTTTGGAAAGTAGCTTCTCCTTTCATCCTTGGGTTCTCTTCCAAATTCTAAACTTCAGACATTCGAAAACTGCCTTTTTTGCTTTGCCCACTATAATAGGTAACCCAAATATTTTCCATGTCTAACCGTCTCTCGGATTTGTAGTATGCCCCAAATAGCAGTTCTCTGTTCCTCCTTGACGTTTTTGCTGAATGCGAGCAAGGACATATCGAAATTGATCTGTTGGCCCAAAGCTTTCTCGTACACTTTCAATATATTGAGGACCTTTGAACATTCTGAGTCATCAACTTTAAAATAGAGGGTGTTGTCATCTGCAAAGAGTAAATGAGAGATTTGTGGGGCCCCACGGCAGATGCGGAAACCCGTTAGCTTTTTGGATAGCACCGATTTGTTAATGAGTTTGGAGAAGATTTCGACGCAAATGATAAAAAGGTAGGGAGAGAGTGGGCATCCTGCCTAAGTCCTCTAGAGGGTACAATATGACCAAATACACACCCATTAATAGGGAAGGAGAAGGAGGTTGAGGTGACACAACCATGATGAGAGAGACCCATCTATCACTAAAGCCCAATTTAAGGAGGGTTTTCTCAAGGAAGTGACATTCGATACGATCATAGGCTTTACTCATGTCCAGTTTGAGTGAGCACCAACCAGTCTTGCTAGCTCATTTATTTTTTAGGTAGTGTGCTATTTCAAAAGCAGCCAAAGAGTTATCAATTATCAGCCTGCCGGGTAGAAACGTGCTCTGTGTATCGGCGATGATGTGGGGAAGGATGTATTTTAACCGGTTAGCTAGGACTTTTGCTATGAGCTTATACACAACATTACACAAGCTATAAGACGATAATTGATGAGTAGTGAAATATAATGATATTTCACCCCTAAAGACCTACATTTAGCCACCCGATAAAAGCTATTTAATATGTTTTATATAGTTTTAGTGATTTACAGGTCTGGAGATGTGTTGAGAATAAAATAATCAAAGAGTTCAGAATATAACGTCAAATTCGTGCTACCTTGGATCATCCAAAACTTATCCCAACTTGAAGCTTAATTTTGACCTTTAAAACATCTGATTCATGAAATGGTTAAAACACTAAAGTTGTAGAGCTCGTCTTCTTTCCAACGCCACAAGAATCGCCTCAATCTGACTTCGTAATTAAAAGTTATGAGCAAAATACTGAGGTTATGTCTGTTGAAGTGTTGGGCCGAGTTTCACGAAAATTTGGGAAGGTTGATCAATCAACATTCACACCGAATCTTTAAGTTTTTAGAGCTCAAAATTGGGGAGAAAAGTTAGGTTTCAAAATTAGACCCTATTTAAAGAAAAATTAGAGTTAGGGTCGAGGGGAGTGTCTCCCTTTGTTGAGCCTTTTATTTTCCTTAACATTTTTAGTTTTTTTTTTTTTTTTTTTTTTTTTTTTCAGTTTTTCCCTTTTTATTTTCAAGCATTGTTCTTTCCATTTACTAGTTTTAGGTCCTAGATTAGTTTATTTTCTGCATTCAAGAAAGGATTGTACGCATTGGATTAAAGCTTTAGTGAATTTTTATGAATCATTCATTACGGTATTTTAATGTCATTTTCAATTTCTGCATTTATTAAATTATTTATTTCAATTATGTGTGGCTAGTTTCATTAGGGATGTGGATCTAATGAACCCCATTCGAGGGAGTCATTCATATTAATACAAATCTGTGATTAAGATGTCAGATGGTTTTAAGGGCCCTAATATTGTTATTGAAAATGGTAAAATCTGATTTCAATATGAGATCTAGGAGCTAATCATGCCCTATGATTTCAGATCTGCAATAATAATTTTATCCTAATTATTACCCATCTCGGGGTGAAGTTTTACTGTCATCTGAGGTGTGAGTGTTAATCACACACTCATGGGGTGTTACTCATACATCTCCTTGATCTCGGATTGATAGTGTGACTTTATCCTAGTGGTGAGTTCCAATCACTATCTGAGGTGTGGGTGTTAATCACACACTCATGGGGTGTTAATCATACATCTCCTTGATCTTAGATCGTATTTTAGAAATTACCTAGAGATTGGGTTCTGAGTATCGTTCGAGGTGTGAGTGTTAATCATACATTCATAAGATGTTAATCATATATCTTCGTGATCTCAGATCTATACTTTAGAACTCACGTGTGTTTGGGGTGGTGCTTCTTTTTAGATATCTGTTAAAGATCTCACATCTTAATCCACAGATTTGTATTGCACAAATGATAAATCTAAGATGAGAGGATTTAATATCTCAATCCTTATCTTTTATAATCTGTTAAATTTCAATTAGTGGTTAGTATTTATCTCATCCTTCAAATTCTTACGTTTTTAATTTAAAGGATATTGTGATAGATCTGTGGTAATTCTTTTGGTTTATTGCTATATCAACTTTTAAGTTTTATAATCAATCATCGTGGGAATGATCTCGTACTCTACACCCACTATCTGTAAACTGATTCGTGCGCTTGCGAGTATAACACAACTTAATTTTCACAACAAGTTTTTAGCACCGCTGCAGGGGATTGGACGTAGAAAATTTAAAATTTTTAGGAAATAAAAAATTAATTTTTAGAAATTTTTATAGATTTAAATCAGTATTTTCATTAGTTCCGAAAAAAAAAGTGAAATTTTTTTAGTATCGATCGATCAACCTAAACCCTCGATTAATTGAACCAACAAAAAAAAAATGAAAAATTAAAAATTTTTGAGGTCGATCAATCGAGCAAACCACTCAATTTGAAAAAATTAAAATTTTGAAATTTTACATTTTGAAATTTGAATTTTAAAATTTTAACTTTTGAAAATTGAATTGTTTTGAATTTTGTATTTGGAGGATTTATTTTTTTTTTTTTTTTTTTTTTTTTTTTTTTTTTAGGATTGGTAGGATTTTTTAGGATTTCTAGTTTAGGATCTTTAAGATTTTTTTTAGGATCCTTAGTTTATTGCCTTTTAGGACTTGTATAATTTTTAGAATTTTTAGGATTTGTAGGTTCCTTTTAAGTTATTGCCTTTTAGTTTTTTTGTAGGATTTTGTGGATTTATAAGATTTTCAAGGTTTTTTTTTTAATTTATTTCCTTTTTGTTTTAGTTTATTGCCTTTTAGGATTTGAATTTAAATTTTGAATTTTGAATTCGAATTTCAAAAAAAAAAAAAAATTTAAAGTTGAAATTCGAAATTTAAATATTCAAAATTTAAATTTGAAATTTGAATTAAAAAAAAAGAGTCAAAATTCAAAATTTGAAAAAAAAAAGTGCGATCAATCGACGTGTCTTGTTGATTAATCGATTTAAAAAAAAAAATCAAAATTAAATAATTCAAAGTTTCAAAATTTTAATTTTTCGATTGATCAAGTGAACCATTCGATCAATCGAATCTGGAAAAAAAAAAGTTCGATCAATCGACGTGTGTTGTTGATCAATCGATTTTGAAAAAAAATCAAAAAATAAAAAAATAAAAAATTTAAATTTTATAGCTCAAAATTTGAAAAAAAAAAGGTTGATCAATCGACGTGTGTTGTCGATCAATCGATTTTGGAAAAAAAAAAATTTCAAAATTAAATAATTCAAAGTTTCAAAATTTCAAAAATTCGAAATTCTATTTTTTTCGATTGATCGAGTGAACCATTCGATCAATCAAATCTGAAAACAATAAAAAAATAAAAAAATAAAATTTGGTGTTATTGGTGAAATCATGTAAATGCATGGATTTAATCTAGAATCATGTGTTATTTGTGAAAATTCGATGCACATTACACCTATATGTCCCTTGAACAACTCAAATTATTACCCTGAACAAGTCCAGCCCAATTCTGTTTGAAACACTCGTGACTGGCAGAGTTAATCCAATGACATGTAAGGGTTTAATCAACCTCCAATGTGTGATATGATGTCTTTCTCTGATCAAAGTTACTGGCAGAGTCAATCCAATGGCATGTGTGAGTTTAATCAACCTCCAATGTGTGATATAATGCCTTACGATGATCAAAGTTATTGGTAGTGTCAACCCAATGAAATGTGTGGGTTTAATCAACCTCCAATCTGTGATATAATGCCTAACAATGATCAAAGTTCTTATCCCAACAACTTTCCTCATGACTTTTCACAACAAACTCAATACTTTCAAGATACAGAACCATGTGAACCAGCCCAAAATTCTTCTTACTCCTTAGAATATTTAAAGAGTTTGGTGTACACCAACACTCAAAGAATTTATAGGATACAATCTCAAGTTAGTGAGATGATTGAATACTTACAAATGAAAGATAAAATACAGGAATCCCTTATCAATCAGAATGAAGAGGACCCCTCTAATTTTGTTCAGAAATATGAGGAGGACCAATTGGTCACTACACTTGAGGATGACATAACGAGCGTTGAGGTAGTGCAAGTGCGAGTAAAAGAGGAAATGAAATGGAACGATACTTATGTCGATGAGAGAATTGAGAATCAAATTAAGATGAGAGAGAAAGAAAATGGCACCCTTACAACACCTGATAAGGGAGACATAACTTTTTCCGATGAGTGTGAATTCGGTTTAGGAGGGAAAGAGGAATTTCAAATCTGTTGCCTATTCATTGAATACATAGATAATCAACAGAATGTTGAAAAAAGATTAATGAGTTTAAATTCTGAGTGCGATTTTAGAAATATCAAGTACATGGTAGAGATTGAAAGGTTAAAAAGAGACCAGAGTGGTGAAACGTGGGCACAACATGGGACTGTAGCTAAATCCTTGATAAGATAAATGAATGGACTATTAAACAAATAAATAGTCATTCTTAGAAAAATTTTCATGAAGATTTGGGATCCTGGTAGACTTGAAATGAGTTTACACCTTGTAGATTAATTTCACAATTTTCCTTTCCAAAAAAAAATAAAAAATAAAATAAAAATAAAATAAAGCTTAGATACACTCGTTTTTATGATTGATTATAGTTTTAATAGTGTTATTCTAGTAGCATTTTGTTAGTTTTGATAATCTCCTCACTATTGTTGATATTTTTTTCGTGTGAAGAGGGTGCTTGGATATACTGGTATATTTTCATGTAGGTTTGGGGGAGGATTTTTCCTACCTCTCCCCTTTTCATGTGTTATCATGCGCCTCAAATCATTACTCCAGGTATGTTGTCTCACTTTAATCCAATATTTTATTTATTGTCAACAATGAGGATATTATTTTGTTCAGGTTTGTGGGTGTAGTTTGTGTAATTTTATTTTTTTTATACCCCTAAAATCATTAAAAAAAAAAAAACCAGTTTAGAGCCATCACACATGTTATTTTGCGATAATTTTCAAACTTTAGTTAATGATGCATGTGAATTTGATTTTGAGAATATTGATACCATATTTTGATTACTTGTATCTAGGATGATGAAATTTAATGTAATAATTTGAGGATAGTCCTGAAATTCATGCCTAGACATTTTATGCACGTATACCATGCTTAAGATCTAGAAATCGAGGAACTATTTTGAACTTTAAATCCTAGGTTCTTAGTGGAGACTAAACCCGATGAGCTTTAGAGCTAATTTCCTGTCCTTGATGAGAGTTTACATAAACTCGGAGTTGTCTTTGAATACGAATTATTCTTGTATAATCTAATACATTTTATTTTGATTTGTGACTTTGCATGATATTAAATTCATATCATTGTGCTAGAACGTATCATATGTTTGCTCAAGATAAATAGGCAATGTTACCATCTTTTAAGGACATGATTGAAGGCTATTTTTGACTTGTTTGTGCTTAAAATACCCCACCTCATATAAATTTATCCTTCTAGTACCCCTTTGAGCCTATTGAAAAATTTACCTTTATACATTCTTTGATAAGTCACGTTAACCTTTAACCCTTCACCATTTCTGAAAATTCAGCTTTACCCTTATTATTTTTGAGAAATTAGGAACGAGAGATAAGAGTGAACGAAAAGAGAGTAAGTGGAGAGATACCAAGTTCTGGTATTTACTGAGAGTGTATGATAAAAATATTTTTAAAAAAAAGGGAGAAAAAGAAAAAGAAAATAATACAAAATATGAGGTGTTTCAAGAAAATGAAATTCAAAAGAAGAAAAAGGAGTGAGAAAAGAAAAGAAAATTGAGAAAATAGAAAAATATTGAGAAAAATAGTGAGAGATTAGAAAAGAAAAAAAACAGAAATAGAAAAATTAAAAGTTAGTTTCTTTTCCAATTTCTCAGAAATTTTGAATCCCAACTTCCATTTCTTTCTTACCCTTACCTGAGTCCCATTACAACCCTGCAAAAGACCTTCATGATCCGCTCTTGCATTAGTAACTGTCTTGTGAGAGTAAATATATAATACTTATGGTGCTTGATATGACATGCATAGGATATACAAATATCTTTCTATGAGATTCTCTTTTATTTATTGATTACGTCGTGTTTCTTTTATCGTGTGAGAGCCTTTTATTTGTTTAGTATTGATCTCTTACATGTGTGTGAAAATTTATTCATTATTAGAGTGCTTCTATTTTTGAGAGTATAACTAAAGTGAGGATTGAGTCGAGATATGAGATCTGATGGTTTACTGTTTGGACTGGTTTCGAGATGGATGAATTTTGATTTTGGTATGCACACACTTCACGTTTAGGCATGAATGGATGAGTTATCTAACGATTTGAGTATTAGACTAATTTGAATGGATATTAGTATGATTAGTATAACATTGTTATTTGAAATTGAGAATTTGCATGTTGAATTGATTAATGATTTTGAGTTTTGAAGTTAAATATATATGAAAATCATGTTTTGAAAATTCATCTTTATTGATGGTTTCAAAAATGTGTTGAAGTTTGTGGGTAACTTCACTGAAAACCCTCAGGAGACAAAACTCCTCCACTAGGGATCACTTAGGAGTTTAAAGGCTTGTTGCATACGCTAAATGCAATCGTACTCCCTACAAAAGTGGCATTCTTTACTTTTCTTAGGTTGTTAGTTTATTTTTTAATTTTATTTATCTTCTTCTTTGCTTGAGAACTAGCAAAGTATAGGTTTGGGGGTGTGATGAGTAGTAAAATATGATGATATTTCACCCCTAAAGACCTATATTTAGTCACCCGATGAAAGCTATTTAATATGTTTTATATAGTTTTAGTGATTTACAGGTCTGGAGATGTGTTGAGCATAAAATAATCCAAAAGTTTAGAATATAACGTCAAATTCGTGCTACCTTAAATCATCAAGAACTTATCCCGCCTTGAAGCTTAATTTTTACCTTTAAAATATCGGATTCATGAAATGGTTAAAATACCAAAGTTGTAGAGCTCGTCGTCTTCTTTCCAACGCCATAAGAATCGCCTCAATCCGACTTCGAAATTAAAAGTGATGACTAAAATACTGAGGTTGTATCTGTTGAAGAGTTGAGCCGAGTTTCACGAAAATCTGGGAAGGTCGATCAATCGACCAACTGACTCGATCAATCGACACTCACATCGAATCTTTATGTTTTTAAATATCAAAATTGGGGGGAAAAGTTAGGTTTCGAAATTAGACCCTCTTTAAGGAAAAATTAGAGTTAGGGTCCAGAGGAGTCTCTCCCTTTGAGGAGCCTTTTATTTTCCTTGGCATTTTTAGTTTCTTTCAGTTTTTCCCTTTTTATTTCTAAGTATTGTTCTTTCCGTCTACTAGTTTTAGGTCCTAGATTAATTTATTTTATGCATTCAAGAAAGGATTGTACGCATTAGATTAAAGTTTTGGTGGATTTTTGTGAATCATTCCTTACGATATTTTAATGTCATTTTCAATTTCTGTATTTATTGAGTTATTTATTTCAATTATGTGTGGCTAGTTTCATTAGAGATGGGGATCTAATGAACCCCATCCGAGGGAGTCATTTATATTAATATAAATCTGTGATTAAGATGTCAGATACTTTTAAGGGCCCTAATGTTGTTATTGAAAATAGTGAAATCTGATTTCAATATGAGAAGGAGCTAATCATGCCCTATGATTTCAGATCTGCAATAATTATTTTATCCTAATTATTACCCATCTCGGGATGAAGTTTTACTGCCATATGAGGTGTGAGTGTTAATCACACACTCATGGGGTGTTAATCATACATCTCATTGATCTCGGATTTATAGTGTGACTTTATCCCAGTGGTGAGTTCCAATAACTATTTGAGGTGTGGGTGTTAATCACACACTCATGGAGTGTTAGGTGTTAATCATGCATATCTTTGATCTTAGATTGTACTTTAGAAATTACCTAGAGATTGGGTTCTGAGTATTGTCCGAGGTGTGAGTGTTAATCATACATTCATGAGATGTTAATCATCAATCTCCGTGATCTCAGATCTATATTTTAGAACTCACGTGTGTTTGTGGTGGTACTTATTTTTAAGTATTTGTTAAAGATCTTACATCTCAATCCACAGATTTGTATTGCACAGATGATAAATCTAAGATGGGGGGATTTAGTATCCCAATCCTTATCTTTTATAATTTGTTAAATTTCAATTAGTGGTTAGTATTTATCTCATCCTTCAAATTCTTACGTTTTTAATTTAGAGGATACTGTGATAGATCTGTGGGAATTCTTTTGGTTAATTGTTATCTCCTCTTTTAAATTTTTTAACAAATTCTCGTGAGAACGATCTCATACTATGCACCCACTATTTGTAAACTGATTCGTGGGCTTGCGATTATAACACAACTTAATTTTCACAACAATAATCAGATAAGATCCGAGGGGACTTGGTTTTTGGGATCAACATAATATTAGTTTTGTTTATGTTTTTCAAAGAGACTGTTCCATGTAAATAAGTAAGAACAAAATTAACAACGGAATCACCAACAATGGCCCAATAATGTTGGAAGAAGATGGGAGGCATACCATCCGGGCCCGGCGCTTGATTGGGTGCATATGTTTGTGAGATGTGTGAACCTCCAAGGCCGTGAACTCCTTCATGAGCCAACTGTTTTGGTCATCGGTGATATTTGCTTCGATTCCACTGAGTGCTTCATCAATGTGTGTGGGATTGGATGATTGGAATAGTTCCGTGTAGTGGTTGATGACAATTCTTTCAACATCCACACGATCAGTTTTCCAAGCCCCATCTTGGTCAATGAGCCCTTCTATATGATTCTTTTTTCCTTCTTTGTGATGCCCTCATGTGAAAAAATCTCATGTTTTTATCGCCCTGTTTGAGCCATGTGTCCTTCGACCTTTGTTGCCATAAAATTTCTTCCTTTTCTAGAAGATCATTCAAGACCATCTTAATCTCAGATTCTTTACGTCGATTACTTCCATTCTTAGTGCCTTCTTTTATACGATCAAGGTCATGCTGTAGAGTGTTGATCTTCCTTCTGACATTTCCAAATACCTCTTTGTTCTATGTATTGAGATGGAGAGATAATTTTTAAATCCGACCGTTGATGTTGTTTACTGGATCAAGTGATTGGTGTAGCCCCCATTTCTCCTTTATCAGCTCTTCCCACTCGCGAGTTTTGGTCCACATTGCTTCGAAGCGGAAAGGTCTAGATGAGGGGGTCCATTGGTTGGTTGGCCTTACATTGGAGATGAGGATAGGGAGATGGTCAAAGGCAGCAGAGGTAAGATGGGTGACGGTTGTAATGTGGGATAGGTGCTGCCACGAGGTGGATGCAAAGGCTCGGTCCAGTCTTTCTTCAATAAGTTCATCATCTCTCCTCCTATTGTCCCAAGTAAATTGATAACCTGAGAACCTGAGGTCATGGAGGCCATAGTAAGAAATTACCTTGTGAAACGGATTCATATTATCTGAGTGGGGTTGGGATCCACCTTGTTTCCAAGGTATTGCAAGGCATTGGTGAAGACTCCTAAGGAGGTCCCACGAATTGAAACGATTATGTCTCTTTGAATCGGCATACAAACCCGTGAACCTCCAATTGATATTGATATAAGAGATTACAACAACCACATCCACATGTGATTTGGAGAACGTTTGGAGCTCAACCTTCCAGTGGTCCCTCCACATTAATGCCAGATCGCCCGATTTGCCCATAGAATCAACGAAAAAGCCGCAATTGAAACCCAATTTGATTTTTATGAAGACCATGTGCTTGCTATTTTTCTTGGTTTCCGAAAGAAAAATCATGTCGGGATTTTCTCTCCTCAAGATTAGTTGGAGAGCACGAACTGTGCAGGGGTTCCTGATCCCTCGACAATTCCAGCATAGTATTTTCATGGTGCCCGGTGGGGTTGCGACGCAACCTCCGCCGATTGTATGTCAAGACAGCTCCTTTTTGCATCTTGTTCATCAGAAAACTCGGTCTCAACCAGATTGTATTGATCAGATTTACTTGCCCGATTACGCTTCCTGTGAGAACGAGAGGGAGGAGGAGAGAAGCCTAGGGGATGCAAGCTGTCAATGGGGGGTAAGTTGGCACATGGAGAGGTAGGGGAAGGTGGGTCACAAGGCGTGTGGTTAGTGGTTTTTGGGGTGGTCGCTGGAAGTGTAGGCTGATTAAGTGGGCTTAGAGGCGTAGGATTTGGTGGGTCAATGGAGGAAGGGTGTGTGGTGTTAGATTGATAGGCGAAACGTGCATACCTTTTGAGGGATCTTACCTTGGGTGATTGGCTGGGGTCCACGAAGATTCCTTGGGATACGTTACATTTGAGTAATTGATCCTTAAGGTAAGGGATTTGGGTCGATGACATGGGATGTTGGGCTGAAATTGGGGGTGAGGTAGGTCGGCTATTGTGAGTAACTTCTCTAGTAAAAAGGGGGCGTGGGTTATCAAAGGTGTTATTGGTGTGGAGATGTGGGTCTTTATTGGGAAGACATGGGCTATCCGCGGGAATGAAGCCGTTTTGGGGAGGGTACCGTCATCAGGCGTGACATTAGGGATTTTGAGAGTAGAGATTGAGGGCCTTGAGATTCGTGATCCCCCATCGAATGGTTCATGAGTACAGGCTACGTTTCCATTGCTCTCTTTGTCAGCCTGCGTGGAGACTCTCGAAACACCTCCACCATCGATATCAGCAGTCCCCGGATGTGCCAAAATGTTTGAAGCATTCTTGGGATTATCTTTCTTATGAGCCGACCCTATCGAGGTGTTGACAAAGCTAAGACCTTTTGGAGTTGCTCTGAGCCAAGCTCTAAATTGTTTATCAGTGGTGCAGCCATTTATCAAGGTCGTAGAGGATTCACAATCCCTCTCGTTGTGACATATAATTCCACAAGAGTAGCAGAAATTAGGTAGTCTTTCATATTGGAATGAGATCTATCTCTTCTCCTCATTCCCAATCTTGAAGAAGACACCTCTCTTGAGTGGTAAAGAGATGTCTATGATAACCCGGACTCGTAAGAATCAGCCCTAACACTTTCCGTTCTCATTGGCTTCAACTTCCAGGACTTTGCCCAAAGCACTCCCTAAACGGAATCCCACTTTGCTTGACATGGCACCCAACGGGAGACCCATACACCAGATCCAAAAAGCAGCCACGTGGAAGGGAATTTGATCAGTAGACATTTTTTCCTTGTAGTCAGAAAATGTAATGATATTGTTATCAAAACACCATGGTCCCGATTGAGTTACCCGCTTCATTTTGGCCTCATCATAAATTGAAAGAGAAAGATATTGTCACCCAGCTCATTGATTTTTAACTCAGATTTCAATCCCCACATTCTTCTTATGGCTATTTTGAAGGTTTCACCATTGATATATCGAGGAAGGTGTATCTTGCCCAACAGACAATGGGTATCCATATCGATTATGTCGTCTAAATCCGCTCTGATCTTCAGGCTTTCCTTAGAAGAAAGTCTGAGTTTCTTGTTGATATCCACAAACAGATCTTCGTCCATGTGGATCAGCAAAAGCTCTCATAGTTGAAAAAATAAGAGGACAGAATAAAAGTGAGAAAGACTCACAAAGGCTCACACAGTCACGAGGAAACGGTGAGAAAAAACTTCACGCCAGCCTATCTTCACCGTCTTCTATTACATTGCAAAATTATAATTATGAATCGACGGGAAATAATAGATCATTCAACGGATGCTTACAGGGCACAATATAAATAGTGGCACCCAATGTGCATTGTTGGGCTTGGGCCCTACTGTGCTTGCATCGCACCGCATCAACAGTCCGTTGAACAATCTACCGTTCCTGTCCGCCCGTCTGTCATATAATATTGTCCTAGTATATTTGGACTATTACAACACCCTCTATGGTAGTCGGTAGGGGCGGAATCAATTTTTTCTTCTTAGAGAGGCAAGTTATGGTGCATTTGTGCTAGGTAATGGGTACGAGTGTCAAGTGGGAGTGCGGGGCACCAAATAGATGACGCAGAGAGCACGGGTGTATTGTTTAGTTCATATTTTAAAATAAAAAAAGTTTTAAAAACAATTCTCCACCATATAATTTTATAGTCTTGAAATTTGAACCATTGATAACAATTAAACTTTCGCCGGAAGCTTTAAAGATTTTTTTTAGTATATATAAATATTTAAAAATAATTTAACCCTTCCCTGTGCTCTACATGGCACCCAAAGAGTATTTTGGGTGCCATGTGAAGTCCACAACATCTTGGAAGATGCTTGAGCGTCCTCACATGGAGGACGGAACTGACTCCCATATAATTATTAAAATAAGTATTTTTGTAAAAATATACTATATTATAATATTATTCGCTTTTTCAAATATCGTGTTTTGGCAACTTTTTCAGAACACCAGAGAATTTGGTCACTATGCTCTATGGTCTTAGTTGAAGAGCCAGATTTTAAGGGCTGGGAGAGTAAAGCGTGAACCAGGTGAGATTAATTTTGTCTATCTTTTTAGTTTGTACAGTTTTTTATTAATATATTTAAATATCTCTTTTTATTTTCCAGAATTATGACCGCTTTTTCCTTGAATTTGACGAATTTTACTCTCAAGAAGGATTATTCCCGAACCCCGACTTGATCACTAAGGGCGTGTTTGATTGCTCGTAATAGCACTGGAAAATGCATTTCAGGGGTACTTTACGTGAGTCAAACTCTTTTTTGCTGTTTGGTGACATGTTTGATGCTACGCGTCTTGTACGAATAAGACTACGCGACTTCGAAATTGGATACTAGGGCCGACAATTGTAAGCCCCAAAGGCTATGTGTTTCACGAGGCATCGGACATTTAACTTCTCAAAACCCAAAAGCTAGCCACAAGTTTCTTTCTCTTTCTCTTTCCCCATTTTTTCTTCTTCTTCTCTCTACCTCTCCCTCTGCATGCTTAGATTTGTTTTTTTGTTTTTTTTGGGTAAAACCCATCCCCTCTCCTCCAAACAGCAAAACCCAACCCCTCTCCACCAAAACCCCATCCAAATGGCATCACCGCCTTTCCCACTACCCCACGAAACCCTACTCGAAGATGGCAACGCCGCCCTCTGGGCACGAAGCAAAAAGTTGTGCTTAGTGTTCAGAAAGTTGTTGAGATAAGAGTTGTTGATCCCGCTACGTACCCCATACATAAGACCAAATTGCCGCTTAATTTTTGAGGGATTATGTTCACCTATGGCCAAGAACCAATACAGTAATTTTTATTTGATTTTTTAAATCTATTAAGCTGTGTTAAATTCGTCCCTTTTTTCATCGAACGCAGTTTTAATGAAATTATTGCGGCTTATTGAAAATGGGTTCTAAAGCTTATTTATTTATTTATTTTTATGCATGATAAAATTATAACTTATAATTTAAAGGATACGTTACAAGCTCATATTAATAGGTTTAAATGCGTTTCAAGCTAATATGCATTTTACTGTATATGCTATCAAACATTATGCTGATGCATATAATACCATTACAGGTGAAACGCATATTAGCCTCCGAACGCGTTTTGCCATTACATGCAATCATTCGCGCCCTAAGAGTAACGTGCACCCGTTTCATTAGAAAGCCTTACACTATTAGGTACTTGGCCTGCACACTACGGCTAGTGCACGCTGTCAAACACTGAAAGTACGTAGTTGACCGTTCACCGATATAACGCTCTAAAACATTTGTGCATCTCTTAAATTTGGCGGTAGATAAACAGCTCTCAGTACACGGGTCGAGTACCTAATAACAACAACTAATCAACACACATGCTGACTGATCTGGAATTGTTTCTTTGTTTAATCAAAGCGCTGTCTCTGATGGATTCCCGTCGCACATAGATCACACCAATTATAACCCAAACAAACAAATTGAGCAATTAATCACACATTCAAATTCATCAATTGGTGCAATCTTATGATCGTCCTTATGATCATTGACAATCCAAATAGTCGTCATCAAGTGGATGGTCCTGATTGACCCATTTGTCGCCCAATTGTGTGCAAGAATGGGTGTGTCATATAAAAAAAGAAAAGAATGGGTACCCCTAAACGAGCCACATGTTCTCTGAAAGTGCTCACGTCTTAGACCCCTTAAAAACCATTGATTCTTTCAAATCAATTGATGGAGATCATTGTTCAGCCCGATCTTCCACATAATAGATCTTGAGATCATGTTTCATCAATCACACCGCCAATTTTTTATGCCATGTGTCATAGATCCCCACAAAATGGCCCTTGAATGATATGGCACACATCACGGTCAAATGTGATTTTAGGGCTTTTTTTGAAATTTGTGATACGTGAAATTACAAACTAACCATTTGATAGGTGCGCCATGATCTTAAGATCTGTTGTGATAAAGATCTGTTAAAAAACAATCTCCATCATATGATTCGAAGGAACCAATGATTTTCAAAGAATTTGGGACATGAGTGCCTTTAGAGAACCCATAAGTGCATTTAAAAGTACCCAAAAAGAATGGGTGCCTCATACACTATTGTGGTGCAACGAGCCACGCAATCATAGCAGAGTCATAAACATATATGCATACCTTGAATAAACGCCTCGTGCTTCATGCTCCGATACATCTGCCGGTGAAAAAGAAAACCAAATTTCAATAGCTAGCTAGATAAAGTTTGTCGTCATGCATAGAGAGCTAAGTTTAGGGACTTGTGGCTCATCAAAGTCATCTGATTTTAAGATCATTTAAACGTATTTGATGCAAAAGCTTGGCACCAAATTCCATTTCTACCATATGATTCTATGCGGCCAGCTTTTGAACCAGATGGTAACTTCTAAGTTCTAACTATTTTCAATCATTTGATAAATATTAATTATGTGTGGTGTCCTTCAGCTTAGATGGTGTTTTCATATAATATGGGTCCCAAAAATGTTAAGTCTTTCTTTTAAGGGTACCTCTATTCGCACTCACGCGTAATTTGAAAGCGCCTACGTCTTAGACCTCTTGAAAATTGTTGATTATACTTCTTCGGATCAGATGATAGAGATTATATTTTACCCCGATTTTTCACACAATGGATCTTGAGGTCATGGCATACCTATCAGACAGTAAGTTTTTTATTCTATGTGTCACAAATCCCAAAAAATGCCCCTAGCTAAAATCACTTTGAGTGTGATGTGTGCCATATGATTGAAGATCCATATTTTGGGATCTGTGTCACATGGAATAAAAAATTGTCAGTGCACCATGATCTCCAAATCTATTGTGTGGAAGATCTAGGTGAAGAACGATCTTTATCATTTGATCCAAAGCAATCAACGGCTTTCAAAGGGTTTGAGCCGTAGGCGCTTTCAGAGAGGCAATCAACGGCTTTCAAGTGGTCTGAGACGTAGGCGCTTTAAGAGAGTTTGTGGCTCTAAGTGTCAAGTTTATGTTTGCAAGTAATGATTCCCTAATAAGTAAGGTAATATAATCCCTTTAAAAACAGTTGAAGATTGTACCCTACCTGAAGGTGGCTCTTTACATGTGATATGGTGAGTTCTTTAACATCCATCACTTCTAGCACCAGCTTTGGTGTCGCCCCTGGGTTCAAATTGTACATATAACACATGCATATATATATATAGAGAGAGAGAGAGAGAAAATGTTAAATGATGTGTTGCAGTTTGAAAATGTTGAACTTATAAAACATTTCTGCTTTTGATCTCTAAACACCATTTTGAGCGCCACAACGAGCGAATGAGACAGTGCATAAATCATGTTCAAAACAAGCAATTAATGAATCTTTACCATCTGATTTTCATCATTTAAAACTGGATGTTGACAGTGTACCTATTTGAATCATTCATTATATACCCTCTTAATCCACATGGCATCAAACCCAGTGGCGGAACCAAGATTCTCATCTAGGCGGGGCGCAAAATGAATTAGAGATAAATTTTATACATTTCACATTCCAACTGATTATAAATAACAATAAAAAATTAAAAAATCACATTCCAATTTCAGGGTTTTAATTTTTTAATTTTTTATCAGTTTTCTCATCCTACCTCTTTGTTTCTGGGTTTCCAGTTTTTTTATTTTTTTATTTTTTTAGGTTTTCTCATCTTACCTTTGGATTTTCAGTTTTTGCCGCCTAAAATCAAAACTGGACCGGAAACTGATTTGGTTTGCTCGGTTTCCGGCCTGATTCGGGATTCAGGTCAAAATTTGCATCTCTAGTCTTCTATAAGTATCATCAGATGTGGGGGACTCATTTATTGGATAATAGATAGTAACCCAAAAACGATCTTAAAAAATTCACTCAAGGAAGATTCATAAGCATTCAAAATTGCAATTACTACTATAGCATTACATATGATACAATTGATTACTCACTTGAAAGTTGCAAATGGCATGGAGATGGATTGATGGAGACTTGGAGAGTTGGAGATGGCGTCGGACTGTCGGAGACTTAGAGTCTTGCAGTTGCAGAGGAATAGATGTGTAATAGACTTGGAGTTGGAGTCTCTTGCAGAGGTTGCCTATTGCCTAATAGAGTTGGAGGTGGATGATAGATTTGGAGTTAGAGTTGGAGGCTTGGACTTGGAGAGTTGGAGTTGCATATGTGCAGTCTTGCTGAGAAATAGAGGATGCCTAATCTACAGCCTGGTTTGGAGCAAGGAAGAAGACGAAGCAGAGAGAAAAGAGGGAGGGAGGGCGCAGGTTTAGAGAGAGAAAAGAGGGAGGGAGGGCGTAGGTTTAGGTTTTGAGAGAGGCGTATTGGGGAAGTTAGCTTCTTTATTACTTTAAGTTTTTTAAAAAAAAAAAAAAAAAAAAGGGAGAGTTTTGGGTTTTGAGGGAGGGCGCTCGCCCGCACAAGCTTGTATGTAGTTCCACCACTAATCAAACCCATATTTTGGGTTCCATCCTTTTTCTCTCATGGTTTTGTTTTTTTTGGCTTGTTTCTCCTTTTCGCTGGTTCCTTGCTCGCCGACTGTCTCTGTGGTTGTGAGCCTTTTTGATAAGCTAGGGTGGGTGTTTTTGTTTTCTCCTCGCTGTATTCTAATGCAATTGCAAACCATTACCGATCAATATATATATATATATATATATATATATATATATATATATATATATATATATATATATATATATATATCGATCCCTAGTATTCTCCATATACTTCATGTATTTTGTAATTTGAATTGAATAAAATAGAACTTGTTTTTATCAAATTTATGTATCTAATATACAGCCGTTTTAGAACAAATCTGTTGGAAGGTAAAACTGATACATACTGTCTTGGCCACCAAGCCTTTCTACCGCATGAACGAAGCAGTGGTGGAGATCAGGCGTCCATCGAAGCCGTGGCATCTTTGAGCGCATGTACGGCCTCACAGTTGCACAATTTGACAAGTTTTCCGGTGACCCTTGTTCGATGGATGCTCCTCCCTTAGTCGCCGAAATCCGGTGGTGCTCAAGGGAAGTGTTCGGTGGCCGTTTTAGAGACTTCTCACCACTTTGCTTCTTCATTTTGTTTGCCAAGATGGATGAATGGATCTCACTTGTAGAGAGGCAGATATACATATAAGTTAGTAATGAATCGCTCAAGAGAACCAAAACTGGAGTTTGTTTTATTCTGTATCTGCTATGCACTGGACACAGAGCAGCGCACAGGGTTCGACAGTCCTAAGATCTAACTAAGCATATTTTATACTCCACAAAACCTACGGCTCTACAGAGGTTGCGGTGCGCCTTTATTTAATTACAACCCAAGATTCTTACCTCTCAACAAAGGTTTTACATGCTTAAATCATTGATTGCTTTGAATCAAATGATGAAAAAAAATTTCATCCCGACCTTCGACAAAATAGATCTTGTACCATTTGACAGCCAGATTATGATTTCACATGGTACACATCCTAAAAAATGGGCATGATCATGACATGCATTAAATGTGGTTCTTGATTACTTTTTCGGGATATGTGCTACATGAAATCAAAATGTGAACATATGATGATAAGACCATAATCTCAAGATCTATTATGTGTGCCAAAGAATGGGATGAAAAATAATCTCTATCCTGCGATTTAAAAGAATCAAAGGTTTAAGCATGTAAAATCCAGGTTGAAAAAGAAGGATTTTAGGTTGAAAATAAAGGTAATCATCTCTAGAAGTTTTGAATATACTACAAAAAATAAGATTATTAGCGGCAGTTTTTTTAACCAAAAACTGTCACTATTAGTCCTGTCGCTATCAAAAACTGCCGCTATTAGTCATGTCATTACCAAAAATTCCCTTAATAATAAGTGCCGCGCTGAAACACCTTATTTTTTATAGTGAATGGTCCTTTTGGCCTATCAATTTTTTTTTTTTTTTATTCCTTTTGGCCCATCAATGAGTAGAGTATTTCTCTAATGCAATTAATGACTGTGATTGACTCTCCTTTTGGATATTGACTGAGGTAAAATGCTGACTTTCACAAATTTCAAGGTGCCCTCACCTATGCAAACAGCTTCAGTCATATCTTTTGAAGCCGGTGCTGCTGGCCATTTCTGACTGACCAAAGAGAATGAGTATTCCACTCATTTATGTCTGGCTTATATAAATTTCATTCGTAATCTTTAATCACATGCCACGACTCACGACTGACGACAAGCTTTATTCTAACAAATCTCGCAGCTACTTCTCCCGAGAAAATATTTAATATATTTCTCTGTAAAAGCAACCCAAATATTACGGATTCACCTTAAAAATAAATAAATTACATGTGTATTAATTTGTTGGTCTTTCACTCTTTTATTCAGAGAAAAGCAATCAAAAGTATTATCACCATCATCGTAGTCATCAAAGACTTATTTTATCTTTTTGGGATCGGCATTGCAAGTCTTATTTCTCCACTTATTTCATCTATTTATAATTTAATGATCATTCATATCCCTTCTCACGGCTTGTCTTCACGTCTTTAAGGGTCATCCTCTTCTCCTATTTTTTTGTGCTTGTAGCATCTTAATCTTTGGTATATAGTCTATTTCGTCTCTTTAACTAAGATGTCTAAACCATCTCAAGTCAGATTTCATAATTTTTTTCTTTATAGGTGTCAGTGTCACTCTCAACTTTTCTCTTATACATGTACTTGTAGCGAGTTTTATTCCTTTGTTAGTCCTCACATCTATCTGAACATGGCATTTTGGTGAAATGTACTCTATCTTCTTATCGTTTTTTGGTGGCCCAATATTCTCCACTATATAATATGGTAAGTCTAACAATTTTCTTATAAGAATGCTCCTTTAATTTAAACGAAACTATTGGGTTGTACAATACTCTTGCTTCCTTTCTCCATTTCATCTTAACTAATCAGCTTGCTTGTCATCATTATCAACTGATTAGAGCTACCTTATCTTTCACTTTGCATCTCTTCACTAGTCTTTATCTTCTTACTTTTTTATACTCGAATATAAAGGCTTTACTTAGTGATTTATCTCTTCTCTTACTTCTTTATGCTTGTAGAGTCTCTCAACCTTTCATACAAGGTTTTCTTTTTACCTCAAATCAACATTATAAAGCAACGTGAATGACATTCTATAATTCTTTACTTTATAACTACTATTTCCAAATCTCCTCCTAGCTTTGATAAGAGAAATAATATAACTACATCTCATCACCCCCAAGACGATTTTCACATATTTCCAAGGTCTCCACAGATGTTGAAGTCAGCCTTTGGCAGGATTGAGAGACTTGAATAAGGCTTTTGACATCCCATTAAATATCGAAATCAAGGTGTTAACTTGGGTACCAATATCACGTATTGGCTCATGGAGGATGGATATGAATCGATAGATACGTATTGATTGATACCTATACGTATTCGTGTATTTAAAAAAAAATAATAATAATAAAATTGGAAGGTATAGACTAATATAAGTTCTGTATCGGCCGATATGTATGGGGTATGATACGGATATCAATATAAATACATGATCATGTATATGAACCGATACATATCGGTTGGCCAGAAAATCGACACATATCGGTATGGGTCGATATTTGATACCTTGATCCAAATATTAATTCAATGCACTTTTTTTTTTCCTGCAATCGTTCAATTCAAGAGATATGAGTAATGAGTTCAAGCAACACTGAATATCTCAATTAAGCGTCAAAGTTAAGAAAAAGAAAAGGTAATGTGCTGAAGTAAGCCCTGCATGTCGGAATTGAAGCTTCCCAATACCTCGACGGTCCGCCATTCTCCGAAGAGAATGAAAGAAGATACCGTCTTCTAAACATGTCTCCAAACGGCTGACACAGGGCCATGGATGGGGATCACCAAAGCTGGAGAAACTGCCACGTGTCTACCGAACCGTCAGCTCAGCTGGTGTTTAGTGCGTGAGCAATGCATAAGGCTGACTTGGCACAAGAAAGTTTTATAGCGTTACTGCCAAAGCGGTTTTGGTGAGCAGAAATATTCTTCGTAAAAGAGAAGGATGGTTGAAGAAGGTTTTGTATGGACATGGTGAGGGAGATAAAGCGTAGAGAGGTTGAGGTGACACGTGGATTATATTCTTCTCATAATTATAAGTGCCCACGTCAGCCCTAGTTCAACAACTGGAACGGTCTCCTGTTTTTCATCGGCCGTGATTGTTTTCTTTTGGCATATATGAAAGGGTCGTACGGCTATATATTATTATCGCCCATTTTAGGAGATAAGGATCACCCTATTTTTCATTGACGAAAATCATTGACTGATATGAATTATGATGGAGTTTCTTAATTTTTTATTCTAATCTTTTTATAATAGATCTTAAGATCAAGTGACACCCATCATACGGTCATTTGTTGATTTCACATAACACACATCCCCAAAAGTGATTTGGATAATGTGCAAAGGAGTTGACCTTCACTTTTAGGCCTCGTTGGAGAGCTAAGAAAATGACTTTTCCTAAGGATTTTATATAGAAAATGAGTGTTTAGACATTTTTTGAGGTTTGTTTGTGTTTAAGAGTTTTCTTGGTTTCTGTGTTTTTTCGAAGAACTTTTTTCAAAAAGCGACATTTGATTTCCTGAGCTTTTCTCTCAGGAAGCCTCATTTTCTGAGATGGTCGAGTATACTACACAATGAAGCGCTACACGGTATTCATTCTTACCATTAAGAAGAAGCGTTACTGCCACACCTCTTAAAACAAGTGTTACTGCTACACTTTTTTAATTACTGCCACCCACTTCAACAATGAAGACATCATTGACTGATTTGAATCAGATGATGTAGAACGTTTTCCATCCCAAAATTTCACACAACAGATCTTTAGATCACTTGCCTACCATAAAAGAGTCAGATTTTGGTTTCATGTGACACACATCCCAAATCGTAAACGTGAACCACTTTTGATGGTACTCTATGATCACGTTCATTTTTTGAGAAGTGTGTCACTTGGAATCGACATTTGACCGACTGATGCAAGACTCATGATCTCAAGATCATTTTATGCATGATTTGGATGGTAAATGCTCTACATCGTTTGACTGACACCAATCAATAATGATTTCTTTGTTTAAATGTGGTGTCATAATTACCAAATTCTCCGATTTGTTTTTAGAAATATTTTAATCGCCATTTTCTAAAAAACTATTCTTTCACGATTAAAACACATATTATTAAAACAAAAGCGAGTACTTGAAAAATGTGATTTTTGCGTTTTAAACGCATTTTTTTCGTGATTTTTTCTCGATAACGATCGGGTTAAGGATTTTAGTAACGGGTCGGGCCGGTCCCTCAAATTATTTATTTATTTTTTAATTTTTTTCCTTCATCGATTTTTTCCTGATTTCTGACTTGTACTACAAAAAATAAGACTATTAGCGGCAGTTTTTTATTAAAAAAAATTGCCGCTATTAAACTCAATTTCTGGAAAAAATCACGGGACCTAAGTCCACAAGCCAAATCTACTAAGAAGATAAAGAATATTACAATGAGTTCGAATGATATACCGACAAATGCACATGCCTTATCAAACCCCAATGCAAACACACATCCCTTCTCGGGTCACCTTGATAGCTTCAGATTCGGACGCTTGTCTTTCACGTTGATGATCACACAACGAGTCACCTTGAAACCCACAAGAATGCCTAACACATACTCTAATCTCTAGGGATGAGAAACACTAAAAACACTTGAGCAAAATGAGTTAAAATAAAGGTGAAGAAAACTATATCTCTTTGACTAAAAATCTTTTTGTATAACTTTCAAAAGGATTCAAAGAGAGAGGAGGAAGATGATCAAAGGATTTTAGCTCAAGAGAGAAGAAGCTCTAGCTAGCTTTCTTAAAAACAAATTTTCCTAAAAATTCTCTTTTATATTAAAACCTCATAAACCCTAAAAACCAAGGAAAAAGACAAAATACCCATTTTTAACAAAAGACACGCTAAGTCTTTCGACAATCACAAGATCAGGATGCATGTAACATACACAGATGATGACATGACCAGGCATACATCACGGCTAGTGACATGAATCACACAGCCAGTGGTGCACAAAAGAATTCAGACTTGATTTTTTTGAAATAATTTCAACACAGTTTTAAGGGCCGATCAAAATAGAATATAGAAAACTTTGATCCAAACTAGAAGTCCATCGCCATCTTGGCACACTCACTCTAAGGAGATCGACACGAAGTTTGGAGTAGAGAGTGACAAATAAGTTCTTACAATTTTATCTCTTTATTATTTTTATTATTATTATTATTATTGTTATTTTTTAGTCAGTTGATTTTATTTCAATTTATTCATAAAAAAAAAGTGGGAGATAGAGAGAGAAAGAGAGAATCGGGGAGAGAGAGAGACAGAGAGAGAGAGAGAGAAAAAGAAAGAGAGATATTGTACAGAGAGGAGAGAGAGAGCAAGAGAGAGAGAGAGAGAGAAAGAGAGAGTTCTCACCCAACAAAAAGAGAGGAGGGAGCATAATGGTAAAAGATTTCCAATAAAATCCTCATATTTTAGAGGGATTTATCGATTTTCAATGGAAAAGAAAATTTTAAAATTTTCTATTATTTTTAATGGCACAATTTTATTGTCAAACATAGGAAATTAACATATTTCCTTTCCTATGCTTTTTTTTCCTTTTCCCCTATCCAGGGTTTGTTTGACAAATTTCTGAAAAACATAGAAAAATGATTTGTAAATCTAATGGATTCCAGCTCTTTAGGAATTCATTGTTTTCCGATGTTTGGATTGAGTAATTCGCATATAGAAAATAGAAAAGGAGCACAATTGAGAGAATATATCTCACACACCTAATAAATTTAACTTTCTATTATAAATGAAATTATATGAGAGAAAGAAAAATTATGAGAGAGAAAAAGAAAGATTAGGAGAGAAAAAGAGAGATTAGGAGAGAGAGAGAGAGAGAGATTTGGCAAAGAGAGAGGAATTAAGAGAGGGAGAAATTAAAGAAATATGTAGAGAGAGAATTTAGGAGAGAGAGATCATCATTAGTGTACACAATACACACCAAATAAAAAATTATAGAAAATAGAGAGAGATTAAGAGAACGATAAGAGAGAGAGAGACAGAGAGAGAGGTCTCGGTGACTGAGAGAGAGAGAGAGATTTTATTTTTATTTTTAATTTATTAAATTTTTATTTTTTAATATTTTAATTTATTTTTTATTTTTATTTTTTATTTATTTTTTATTTTTTTAAAATTTTTTATTTTTTTTCTGTATTTTTTTAAAATTTTTATTTTTTAATTTTAAAATTTTAAAATATTTATTTATTTATTATTTATTTTTATATTTTTATTTTATTTTTAAAATTTTTAATTTTTTATATTTTATTTTTAATTTTTTTTATATTATTTATTTATTTATTTTTATTTTGTTTATTATTTATTATTTTAATATTTATTATTATTTTATTTTATTTTATTTTTAATATCTTATTTTATTTTTATTCTTATTTTTATTTGTTATTTTTTACTCTTTTATTTATTTATTTTTAATTTATTCAATAATTAATTTTATTTTAATTTATTCATTAAAAGAGAGAGAGAGAGAGAGAGTAAGAGATAAGGGAGTGAGAAAGAGAGAAATCAAGAATCACAAGTTTTTCGATGAAATCCTCATATATTTGAGGGATTTTTCAATTTTTAATGGAAAATAAAATTTTGAATTTCTTTATAATTTTTAGTGGCACAACTTTGTTGCTAAATATAGGAGAGTATTATATTTCATTTTCTTTTTCATAATTTCTTTTCCTGTTCCCTTATCCAAACACACTCTTAAGAAAAAACTTGAGAAAAAATTAAGAAGCGAAATAATTTTTTCTCAAAATAGGATAAAAAGTATGAAAAAGAAAAATAAAAGAGTCATTTTCTGAAAGAATCTAATCATGATATTAGCGACTTGTGAAAAGAATAGGACATTTTAAAAAAAAAGTTGTTATTAAAATGTGATTTATTTGTTTTTGTAAATAAGTCGCATTCTATGCATGTTTCACCACCACCGGAAGAAAATCCTTGGTCCGCACTCCGCACCCTATGTAGGTAGCACTCTTAGTTTTTTGAAAGTTAATATATCTTAGTAGTTACTTTTAAAAATAAAAATTATAATGTAAACATGTATATAAAAAATAAATTTATGACTATATATCGAACCAAGCCGAGTTGTGCTGAGCCTATTTTAAGTGCTTCAACTCTCACTTGACTCTTTATTACTCCAACTTCAGTTGCCGTATCTCTGTTAGGCTAGCTAGCTGAGCACTTGACTCTTTATAAATAAGTCGCATTCTATGCCGTATCTCTGTTTGCTGAGCACCCTAAAATCTCTATTATTTTTTTGTCGAGCTGAGTTGAGCCATTGAACGAAACTAGATGCCAGCTGTTTGATAACACAACTCATCACTCACTTTGTAGAGCCAGAATCCCATCAAAACGTGGACTTTCGTAGATACAAGGGTCATTGCCAAGCATGAAGGTCAACTTTTGATGATAAAACATTAAAACATCTAAGGGAACTAGATGCCTCTAGACTTGATATCTTCTAATGGCCGAATATGACCCTTTTTTTTTTATCTCCTATAAAAAAAAAAATTAATTCCAATAAGGTTTCACCATCGCTCGTATTTTTTATCAATCCAACTCGTCCAAAAATGGTAAGTCATATTTTAACCGAGCAGTGCCGCGAAATCATGACAATTAAAGGATTCATATATCTTTATCATCACACCAATTTAATTTGGGCCCATCCCCAGTAATGTATATAACTAAGATTCTATTCTAAATATTATAATTAGGGCTGTCAATAAATTTGGTCAAAATTTAGCTACCCAATAAAAAAAACTTAAATGCCCGATCTGACCCGACCTGACCTAACACAACACGACTCGAGAACTCGAATTCGACCTGCAAATACCCGACCAGACAAAATCTTTTGGTTGACCTAACCCGTTGCCAGCCCTAATAAGAATGGGATAATTAGAACTTTTTTATGATCATAAATTTAGGATTAAGTTTAGTTCAACTGATGACCTGCCAATTAAACGATAGGGATTGAACAAAAATTTGTGCCACATGGTTAAAAAAAGAAAAAAGGGTTTTTTGCATATACCCCCTGCGTAATGCTAATATTATAAGAAACCCCCTGAGTTATGAGTATTTAATCTGCAGCCCCTACTTTTGTGTTTCTATTTCATATAACCCTCTATCGTTAACTAGCCGTGAGTTTATAGACGGAAAGTCTATTTTCCCCTTAATGAAAGCAATATTTTAAAAATACCACCATTCTAAAAGGCCTTTCATTCATCTATATTTACAAGTCATGCCATTAAAGTTTATCACAATTCTAAACCCTTCATTCACCTTTATTTACAAGTCATGTCATTATAATTTACCACTATTATAGAAGGAGTACCTTTAAATCCACCCACAAAATCTTTTAGTTCACCCATGCTAAAACACATCGACTGCATTGAATCAAACGATGGAGATTGTTTATCGTCACAATCTTTCATGAGATCGATTTTTAGACCATGAGTGTACTATCAGACGATATATTTTTTATTTCATGTGGTACACACCCATAAAAGTGACCTTAATATCAATTTTAAGCATGCACGTGATGTTAAGGTCACTTTTCTAAGATGTGTGTCACGTGAAATAAAACACTGACCGTCTGATGGTACAATCATGATCTCAAGATCTATCGTGTGAAAGATTGGGAGGATAAATGATTTCTATCGTTCGATTCAATTCAATCAACATGTTTCAGTGTGCGTGAACTTAAAGATTCAGTGGGTGGATTTAAAGGTTTTCATCTAAAAGGCTCTTCATTCACCCATCAGATTCAAGACTCATCAGATGGGTGATTCCCCATTAAAGTATACCAACGTTTGGACGAATACTCAACCAATGGAGAATTTGTGGCAAACAATGCAATTATTCTTTAAAAGAAAACCTTCAATCTACATGTTTCACTCAAAATATCCGTCCTTCTAATTTCCTATATGATTCAAGACCCATCAAATGAAAGACCAATTGGTATTGACCGATACTTATTGATACAAATTTTTTTCTCGATATTGGCCGATCCTTAGAACCTGGGTTGCCAAATAAGGCCGATTTTATCGATTTATCGATTTATCCTCCAGCTTTGTTGTATCAAAGTGGAGTTTACTAAAAGTGAAGTCATAACTCATAATGCAGATTGGGTATTTTCATTGTTGGGTCATCATCGACATCAAGAGAATATCAAGCTTATGAAGAGCCTATTGTGTCGAAAACTTGCTCCTTCAACTATCAAGACCCTAAAAATCAGTGAAGATTAGGTTGTCAATGGGTCAGGGCAGGCCAAAATTTTGAAAACCGACCGGACTCGATCCCCTACTTCATCTGACCTGATCCGGTTCAAAACTCCCTTATTTCCTAGATTGTATATAAAATATCGTGTCCATCTAACCTTTTAGTCTACCCGACAAATCCCGAGCTTTGAGGCCCAGTTATAGATTAGAAAAATTCTAAATTCGATTGATTGCTACCATTTGATGAATCACTGGTTATACAATTGATTAAATTCACTACTATATCATCGTTGGTATAATGGTAATCATTATATTCATATTATCATTTTGTACAAAAAATTTATCTTTTTATTTTATTTTAGGAATTGGATTGCCTAACCGCGTCTGTTTCAATCCACCGAATCTTTGAGTTCACACATGCTAAAACGCATTGATTGCATTGAATCAGACGATGGAGATCGTTTAGTCATACCATTAGACGATCAATGTTTTATTTCGTGGCACACATCTCAGAAAAGTGACCTTAACATCACGTACACGGTTAAAATTAATTTTAATGTCATTTTTTTGGGTATGTACCACATGAAATAAAAAATCAACCGTCTGATGATGCCACCATGATCTCAAGATCCATCGTGTGAAAGGTTAGGACGATAAACGATCTCCATTGTCCGATTCAATGCAGTCAACCGTCTGATGGTGCCACCATGATCTCAAGATCCATCGTGTGAAAGGTTGGGACGATAAACGACCTCCATCGTCCAATTCAATGCAGTCAACTGTTTGATGGTGCCACCATAATCTCAAGATACATCGTGTGAAAGGTTGGGACGATAAATGATTTCCATCGTTCGATTCAATGCAGTCAACCGTCTAATGGTGCCTCCGTGATCTCAAGATTCATCGTGTGAAAGGTTGGGATGATAAACGATCTCCATCGTCCGATTCAATGCAGTCAATGTTTTTCAGTGTGAGTGAACTCAAAGATTTGGTGAGTAGATTTAAAACTACTCTTTTTTTTCTAAGTGAAGGGCCGCCAACTCTAACTATGTGTAGAGGGTGGCAATTTAGTAATTTAATTTTAAAAATGATAAATATGATATTTAGGCTATTCTTTAACGGCTGATTAACCATTTAAAGTTGCATCCGTTAAAGAGGGTGTTTTATGAATACCAAAATACTAATTAGAGGGTTTAAAGCAAATAGCTACAATTAGGGGTTATTTGTAATATCAGCATAATTCAGGGGGTATTTGCAAAAAACTCAAAAAAAAAAAACAAAAAACGAAAAAGAATGGTGATAATGTAACCTATAGAGAAGGGTGAGCTCCGGTTATGTTTTACTTCCTTTGGAGAAAGCCATAAAGGGGTACATAAAGCTTTAGAGTTAATGAAAAGCATCTATCTCGGAAAAAGCTCACTAGCATCTATCTTGGAAAAAGCTGACTTCCACATACGTAATGGCTTCAGAAAGCCTGGCAGCCTGCAACTCTGCAAGTCAGCTTTGATAGAACACCAACCCGATAGATATTAGAACGCTTGATGACTTCGCAAGTCATGATGCCAACGAGGAGAGTGAATCTTTGTTTTCTTCTCCTTGAATATTGCTTGTTTATGATTCATTACTATTGTTGGTAACTCGGTGAGCCCCATCCATGGATCAAAATGTCGAAAAATTGATACGTATCGTCCAAGCCTAAAATCGGTACGTATCGGTATTGGCCTGTATCGGACAATACATTGACATTTGAATGGAGTAAAATAATACGGTACATTCAATGTATTGTATCGGTAGGGTCCGATACTGATATGTATCGGTATTGGACGAAATTTTGATCCATGGCCCCATCACACGTAGGGCTTTCAATGGGCTGGATTAAGGCCATGCTGGGATTCAATAGGCCGGCTTGGGTATGTTTTTGGGCTTTTTTCGATTATTTTCCTCTAATAAAATTTGGTTAGATTATTTTTTGGACTATTTTTTCTAATAAAATTTAGTTGAGTTTAGATTATTTTTTTAAAATAAAAGTTTGAAGAAGGTTAAAAATTTAATTACATAATTATATTAACATTATAGAGGTTTAGGTATTTGTTTTTATTTAAATACTTCATTTTCGCTTGTTACACAATGACTATAACAGATAACGCTTACTTAAAAAACAATGGTTGCACAACAGTTATAACTGACAATGGCTATAACAGATAACGAATAATCTTAGGGCATTTAAGTGTAAAGGGAATAATTAGATAAACATGCCTCAAAAACAAACTTTTTAGCAAAAAAGACCCGACTTCGAACGTTTTAGAAAAACGGTGCTTTTCAGACTTAAATTTTCAGAAAAAGACCCGACTTCCATCAACCAAATTATTTATTTCTTTTGTAAAACGTTCGAAGTCGGATCTCTTTTGCTAAAAAGTTTGTTTTTGAGGCATTGTTTTCTAAAGTGCTCTTAAGTAAACTAGTAAACATGCATGTGCTTTGAACGTGCTGCTCAATAAAATCATAAAAATAATAATAAATTTATAAAATAAAATAGGTCTATGAGTTCTAATGAACTTAGTAAACAGGCGTTGTTTATATGTTTGGTGACGAAGATTTGGGTAATGAACCTAATTTCTAAGCATCGTGATCCTTAATTTATTTTTATTTTTTAGATTTTCTTAAAATTATTAAATTAGTACCAAGTCATATGAATGATTTTGACATTTCATTTACATAATCATTATAATATATTAGTTTATGAAGAAAGTTTGACCAGCAGAGCAAAGGGTGGCCCAATGACCCAAGTTGATTCCTACATCCCACCACCTCCCAAAGAGGTTGGATTTGAGTGGAGTTGTCTTCTTTCTCTGTTTTTGCTTTTCATCCCTTCTCTCTCTCTCTCTCTACTCTGTTGGGTTAGGTACTCTTAAATTATCTGAGTTTCCTAGATTTAGTAGTCAAAGATATTTGTTCTCACTTCGGGGTCCTAGATTTTGCGATTTAAAGTAGTGAGGAGTTCGAGTGGGTTACCTGTATAGATCGAATACCCCAAAAGTTGATCTGGGTGTCTACGATTTAGAACATTGAAGAACAATGGTTTTGAGTTAAACTACTCACCAAAATCTCATCTTGGTCTCTCATGTTTGATTCCTCTGTGGCACCAAAACACCCTTTTGATAGGCAATGGGTTTTTTTACCCACTTCTTGGTTTTCCTTCATTTGTTGCTTTCATTTACATGTCTCTTAGGGACGGAGATTCCATTTTGAAGAACCCAAGTTGGGTTTTGTGGAAAGGAATGGGACCCAATTCTTTGTGGATGGGAAACCATTCTATAGGAATGGGTGGAATTCTAATTGGTTGATGGATCAAGTTGTTGATGAGTTTACTAGGCCAAGGCTTAGAGCAATGTTTCAAGGTGGTGCAAAGATGGGTCTCACTGTTTGCAGGACTTGGGCTCTTAATGATGGAGCCTATAATGCTCTTCAGATCTCGCTCGATCGGTTCGACGAGTGTGTCTTCCAAGTTTCAATATTTGATTTTTTTTTTTTTGAAATTCAGTCGCAAACTATTGCCAAGTTTAAAAACATTTGATTTGGAATATGACCTTTTGAAATTTGAATGCTAAAAATGAAATTAGGATTCATCTCAATAGAAGTGCCCTGTAATATAGAAGTGTCCTAGTTAATTATGAAAGTGTAGCTATTCAGAGTCCTAGTTATACAGAAGCGTAGTTAGAAAATTAGAAAATATAAGAATACATAAGATAAAATATGAGAATAGATAGAGTAGCTTAGGAGTATTTTGTTCGTAAAATATGAATACACTAAAATTGACAAAAATATATATCATTCATGCTTTTATATAGTATAGTAAGGAAGAGTTGTAGCTATATCGAATTATATAGAAGTGTAGTTATAGAAAATTAGAAAATATAAGAATATATAAGGAAGAACATGACGGTAGATAGAGTAGCTTAGGAGTATTTCGTTCCTAAAATATGAGAACACTAAAATTGATAGAAATAGCTATCATTCATGCATTTATATAATAGTAAGGATTATATTTAATTAAAAAGCTTTTATTTCAAACTTTAAAATGATAAGTATATAATATTATATATATTGCACGATATTTGTAGACGGATGCTTGGCTTTTATAGCACGAGATTTCTAGATATATAATTTTTAAGTATAGGGTTGATAAGATATTAGAAAAAGTTTAGGGAGGATTAAAAAATATAAGATTAGACAGGGGTTTTAGAAATTTTCAAAAAAACACTCAATTCATCAAATCATATCTTGGTTCATTGGTGTTGCATTTCCAAAGGACAAATAATAACATTTGGAGTCTTTGAAAAGGCATACTTAAGATCTAATTAATTTGGGGTCTCCATAAAAGTGCTTAAAACTAAAATTTTTATCAGCTAGTATTAAATATAGTGACAAATTTTGTTTTCGGTAATTTTTGGTTGGGAGGTCCTTTCGGTATATTTTGAATTAATTTTGATATATTTTGTAAAAATTTCGGGAAAATTTCGGAGATTAAAAATATATAGAAAATATATTTAATATTTTTTAAAAAAATTAGCAATTAATCCAAACATTGTCGCCAAGCTCAAGCATAGAACAATAAAAGAAAAATTGACAAAGGGTACCATTATACTCACCAACAAGGCTGCTTTCTCACCCCATCTTCTTCAGTCAGCATGTATTGACCGCCTTTAAATCAGATGGTAGAGGTCATTTTTCATCCTCATCTTCTGCACAATGGATCTAAGGTTTGTGGGCGTACCATCAGACGGTCGGTGTTTTTTTTACATATGGCACACATCTCAAAAAGTAGACCTTAAATCATATGACCTCCATCACGCTCCAGTATATTTTAGTGCCACCTTTTGAGATGTGTGCTATACGTAATAAAAAACAGACCGTTTGATGGTACGCCCACGATCCATAGATCTAGTGTGCAAAAGATGAGGATGAAAAATGACCTCCACCTATGATTCAAAGCCGATCAATACATAGCAGGTGGAGGTGGTGGGGTGACAAAGCAGCCGTTTTGGGGGTGTATAATGTACTTATTGGCAAACTGGAAGCGATTTTAGTCCCACATCGTTTATAAAAGAAACTACACACTTTACTCCACCTATAAAAGATACTTCCACTTAAACAAGTCACTGAGACCTGTGGCAGCCAACACGTGGTCACTTTTTATTTGTCACAAGCTCACGTTAAATAAAAATTAAACTTTAAAAGAAAAATATCAAAATTTCAACAAAATATAGACGGAACTTTTGTTGAACCTTCATTTCGGTGAATTTCGACCAAATTTGTCACTATGGTATTAAATTGTCATTGCGCAGTTTGGGAGTCACTATATAATTTTACTGTTTGTGTGCCAAGTGGAACCAAAGACAATGGTAGCCCATGATCTCAAGATCTATTGTGTTACAGGAGACCCAACCTTAATCGGACATGAGAAAGACAAAGGTTGCGCGTGGGATTCAATATTTAGTCCCATATCAGCTAAAATACTGCTGATGAACCGGTTCCCAATTCAAACTGTATATGGGCCCGGATCCGATGTGAAGATTTGACCGATCAAAGATAAGATTGCATCAAATAAATATGTCCATTATCTAATAATTCAAAGAATTCAAAAGCCCTTAAAATGTACGACTAAAACTGATTTTAGAGATTTACATCACAACTGTTCATTTTCACGGCATTTGACAGCTATGAATCGCTCCATAGAAATGATTTTTTGGACCCAATCTTCAACAGTCCAGATCTTTAGATTGTTGTCTTCATGTGATACATTTGATAACTAAATAGTGCTAGGTGACCAAAAGTGTCACCTGTTCAAACAGGACAGTTGCCCAAAAACATCCTAAAACATTCAGGCTTGATACTCTGCCTACTAATGTTGCAAGGTGTGCCAGGCTGCCAGCTCATCAAGATCTTGAGTTACTAAAAAACCAAATATCAAGCATTTCTTTAAAAGGTAGCTCTATTTGCACCCCAAAACTCTAAAAGCATCCACCTGCTCAATCTCAGAATGATCTACAGGTGCAACTAGGTGTGTGCTTTCAAAGTTTGGATGGTGCAAATACAAGTACCCTTCTTCAAAAGGCTAAGGATGAGAACAGATATTTCCACACAGATGCTTTTGTCTGATCTTCTGTTACAGGTTTTTCTGCAACATAGTAATCAACATAAAAAAAAAAAAAAAAAAAATATATATATATATATATATATATATATATATATATATATATATATAGAATAATGTGTATCCGACCTCTTAGAGCACCTAACTAAGTTCCCGAGTACACACAGGACACATGCCAATCAGAAGGGATAAATCCCTGCCAGCATTGTCACAAAATTCATTGAATAATACAGAATATCAATCAAATTGGACCCCCACCGAATATCCATCAGTTCGCCGGATTGACGAATAATTCACCAATTGCCGACTAATCGGGATCGGCAAACCCACGTACAGAGAGTATTGACAAAGGCAATTGATGGTTTCTTTTATAAAGTCGCTTTGCTGTATTAGCTGTCAACCATTAATGTTATCTCCTCTTCCTTCATAAAATTACCTCAATAGAGGAGCCGTCAATGTTAACAATTAAAGCTATCTCAAGATTGGCATCTATTCTCTTCCTAAAATCATAATTTTTTAATGATAAACATTTAATTCAAGGGCACTTTAGAAAAACAATCTTAAAAAATAAATTTTTTAGCAAAAAATTTCAGAATTTAAATGTTTTAAAATAACAATACTTTCACAATTTTTTAAGTTCAGAGATCATTGAAAACATTATTTTTTAATAAAGATTTGAAATCTCACGGATCTCTGAAATTCAAAAAATTATGAAAGCATTATTTTTTTAAAACATTTAAGTTCTGAACTTTTTGCTAAAAAGTTTATTTTTTATTGTTTTTCTAATTTTCCCTTAATTTCAATTTATTTTTAAAATTAATATATAATGACAAACTTATATAATCTAACATGTGTATATGTTGTGAAATACCTATTTATTAAATAGTCTTTTTAACTTATTAACATTTGAATACACTTTCTTGTTTGAAACATCGAAACGTAATTTCATAGTGGAAATGAAATTTAGTTTCCAATTGTTATATTTTGATTGCTATTTAAGGAGATGGAAATGAAATTGAGTCACCTCGCATGGAAATTGAATTTCTATACACCAAATCATTTTAGGAGGACTACTAACAAAATAATAAGTTTTTGTTATTGCAAATCTAAAGTTACTTGTAAAAAGCTTAAAAACAAAAAAATTATTTTTTGACTATTAAAAAGTAACTTCAATTTCTATGATCATCATATCGGTACGATCACTATGACCACCACATTATCTACATCATACTTTTTTCAACTAATATTTAACTTTGATCAAAATTTGAATTTTAATCAAACTTTAATTAGATTTATAAGTTATATAAAGTTTTGACTTTTGATTAAACTTTAACTACTGAAATATGATAATAAGTTGTAAGTTAGTAATATATCATCAAAATTTTAGGTGTCAAAGGTTGACTTAAGGTCAAACTTTGACTTTTAATTAAAATTTATTTTTTATTAAACTTAAACTCAAATAATTTGATGGCAAAAAGAGAATACTGTCGTGTTGATGTATAATTTGATACTAAATTTTTAATTGTATTAGTCAATAGTTTGACCTTTAGTCAAACTTTGACTTTTACACAAATTTTACTTTTAGTCAAACTCGAAACCTACTTATAGATAGAGTCTACTACTACATAAATTTATATCGTATCAGTATAATTTTTTTGGGTCAAAGTTTGACTTTTGGTCAAAGTTCAATTTTCTATAAAATGTTTTAAATTTTTATTAGTGAAATATTATAATTAAAAATATCTATCATTATTTTAATTTATAACTTGAAAATATATTACCTCATTTTTATTGGTCAAAGTTTGACTTTATTCAAATTTTGACTTTAGTCAAAAGGTGAGAAGTGTATCTTGATAATAGATAGTAATTATTACTATTGTTATTTATATTTTGGTAATGTAAATTTTAATCAGTCAAAGTTTGATATTTGGTCAAACTTTGACTTTTAAACACAATTTAATTTTTTTGAACTTCTATATCTCCAATGAGATTATCATTTTTTTAATTTATTACTTTCTAGTACATTATAAAATTTTATTTGATTTTTTTTATATTTGGTCAGAGTTTGACTTTGTTAAAAGTTGATATTTAGTCAAAGTTTTTACTAGTGTAACCTAGCGATAGATACGAATACTGTTATGTTAATTTGTAGGTTGTCGATAGATTGTCGAATTTTTTATTGATCAAAGTTTAAAAAATTAATCAAAGTTTGACTTTTTAAAAAAATTGAATTTTCTTTCAAGTTTAAAATTTTAATTTTTTTTCAATATATAATACATACTAGCATTTACTATATAACTTTGTATTTTAGTCTTAAAATTTTTTATTAATCAAAATTTTACATTTGGTCAAAATTTGACTTTTATTAAAAGTGGATATTTGATTAAATTTTGACTAGTGTAACCTAAGGATATATATGAATATTGTTATGTTAATTTGTAGTTGTACTTTTATAACTTGTTGGTACATGTGCAAAATTTTCTCTTGATTAAAGTTGAAATTTTGATTAAAGTTTGACTTTTATAAAAATTTAATTTCATTTCAACGTATAAACTTACGTTAGATACTAGCATTTATAACTTTATTATTTAGCTTTATATATTTTTTTTATCAAAATTTTAAGTTTGATTAAAGTTTGGCTTTTTATTTGAATTTGACATTTCAAACTTTGACTTATATAATTTAGTAATAAATAGTGATTACAATTATATTAATTTGCAATATAATAGAATATCATTAAAAAAATTATTAGTTAATATTTGATTTTAATTATGATTTTAATGATAAATGATCCAAACTTAAAAATTAATTTGCAAAGATACTAATCAAACAAGAGAAATCAATTTCCAATGAAATTCATTTCTCAAACACACTAATTAAACAGTGAAAAATCTATTTATAGAGGAAATCATTTCCTAAGAAATCAATTAAGAAATTAATTTCATTACCTCTTTAGAGTTTCATTGCTATCAAACAAGGCCTTACTGTATTATATAAGAATATAACGAATTTTACCGAATCAATTCACAAATTTTACTGCTGGCTATAGATGATAAAATATATAACACAAACAACGAAAACCTCATTTAATTTGGCGTTGGCCACATTTAAACCGTAGTACAAGACATGCCATGAATTGGCATAAGATCTAAAATATCAAAAGAGAATCAGCTAAGAGTAACCCAAAAAAAAATAATAATAATAACAATGATAACAATACTCCAATGAAGATAGCAGCTCGAGTTGAGCACTAACAATGTCTCCCAGCGGTGCGCTAATCTAATCTCCCTTCCATCAAAGAAACTGTCACCCCTTCGTGACAGAATCTGATACGGCCTGGTTGATCAGAGAGGCCGAGTTCGCCGACCTGATGCACGGCCACAGAGAAGAGCATTTCGAGGGATTGGGTACTCGTCTCTCCATGAATTGACTGGGGAATATACGCGGAGATAGAATTGCTGCCCCAAGTATTGACGGGCCCAGTTCTCGGATCGTACGTTCCACATGCCCACATTGTCCAGAGGCATGTAAATTGCAGTCCATGACCTGGGGTACACCTGCAGTCATGGGAAATGCAGCACCAAAATAAGACTTCTGGTTTCTTCCTCTTTTTTTTTTTTTTCACTAGAAGCGGTAATTTCATTAAGGGAGCCAATACTTGCACTCAGGAAGTTGGCCATTGCACCGAATTTAGAGAAAGACTTGCTATTTTAGGGACATGTGACATGGAACATGCAATCTGGGCATGAACTATAGATCTCATAGGTCAAGTACAAAAATATACCAGTAGGTATTTTTCCTTTAAACCATGGCTCTAAAGGAAAAATATATGACCCCAATCCAAAACAAAATATACAGGCAGGTATTTTCCTATACCAACTGAGATTTTAAATTGTGGATCAATTCCACTACTGGGATTCATGGATTCAATAATTCTATATGTTGGACCCCTGTCCAACCCTCTTGGGCCGGAGGGGAAACGCTCGAAACGCTCTCCCAACACCTAGAAAACATTGAGTTTTGCCTCTTCCATCACCAATTGGTATTGGTTGGAATGACAATGAGGTATAAGATCCCACACCATAAATCCATGAAACCTATTCAAAGTGGGAAAATCTTCCGTACTTTGGATGACCACAATGAAATCTATATCGATAATAGAATAACTCTGAAAATTGTAATATGAAGTGTGGGAAGAACTGTGGATGTCTTAGATATAATCTTACAACTAAAGTATCTAAAAGTTAGTGGTAATTTGACAAATATGTAGGTAATAAAAAAAAAAACAGTAATAATAAATGATTGCAAGTAGGTTCAGTCAGGTTTCTGTGCATAGGGAGGCATGGCGGAGATGAGTAGTTAAAGTATTGAACAGGGGGCAATTGAGACATTAAGTAATTTCTACCAAAACATGCCCCAAAATCAAACTTCGTATTTTTTGTATGGGTAAACAGTGATTGAACCTGCACCCTCAAGGTTGCAATATTATCAACCTTCCAATGACCAGATGCCCATACCCTAAATCAAATTCATTATTAAAAAGACACCTGCTGTCAAAATATTTATCAAAACATGCCTCAACTTGTCATACATGGGAGGAATAAGAGACCGATCAGTCTTTTATTCGCCGTGTATGAAGCGTGTAGGCATGTTTTGGCAAATATTTTGATAACACGATTTTCGGTAATATGTTCTGCTTTGTAGCATATATTGGTTGGAATCCCAACTTGACAGGACTATATGCATGAAGACATGTGAGATTCTCTAGATAAAGAAACAAGTGGAAAGCAGATATTTCCTACCTGAGTAGTGCAACGAGCAACCGTGTCTCTCAGATTGTAACTTAGCCTGCTTGCCGGTGTCCACTGCCCTCCATCCATCCTGCTCATTTTCCACCAAATATCTACATCATCAGATACCAAGATGGAGAAAAAGAAGTCATATTGATATATAATTTCGGCAACTTATAATCTTACCCTACAACCCAGAAGGAGTAACCATCGATATGCCACGACTCTACTGTGTCTTGCCAGTTCTCAAACACAATCTCAACATAAGCTCGGAAATCGGCGGCCATGACGGAAGTTTGGAGGTAACTACCTCCACCATTTGGGTTGTCAGGGATGCTCCCAGGGTAAAAGACACCAGAGATCTTGTAATAGTCAGCAACTTTCAATGGTGTGTCTGCGGGGATAAAAGACACACTGTTGACAGCGTATCTCTGCTTGCCATTGATGACAGGGGCCGTGTTTGCAAGCCTTATGGTTCGGGTCGTGTTGACCATGCCATAATGATAAGAGCCTTGGGGATTAGGTCTGGGCCCGCTTGCCGTCAGATTCCAGCTGGTTTGAGAGGGAATGAAATAAGTGGATAAGATTAAATTCTAGCATTAATGGTATAAACAAGATTAAATTCTTTGAACGAAAATTGAACAAACCATAATTTTCAAATTAAAATGCAGTAGGTTTGAACATTCCTTCACTGATTATGGGAATGGAACTCTGTAGAGCGGCCTTCCATTTTGATATATCTGTGCATCCAACTCAAAACCGATTGGCTATGAACTAGACAAGGCTATGATTTACCCGATGTGAAGCCAAATCACGTGAACAAATGAACTAGGTGACGTGGAGTGGAGAAGGGCTTGCTTTGATACTATGATAAATTTGGGCATCCAACTCAAAACCAATGGGCTATGAGTGGAGGGGCCTAGGATATTATGAAGGGAGAGGCAAGGCTATGATTTACCCGATGTGGGAATAATCTTCAACACATTTCTCCAAATAAATAGAAAGGAGCACACGGGTCGGGACTGGATTGGGATCTGCCGAGGAAGTTCTAATGAGATCAAATTAAGGGTGGATAGCTGGACATCCCCCCTCTCTTATGGGTCGTGGGTCACTAGCATAGGGGTTGGATGCGTACAAGGGCCGATACCGTTACTGCTAAATGGGGTCCAAGCACGGGATCAGGGGGTTTCGGGGGATGGGTGGCTGAATATCCTAAATTCTCAAGTAGAAGATGCTACCACCTCTGTTGAAGAGTCCGAGTCTTCGACTGAACTTTATGGAGGGGCCCGACCGTTACGATCCCTTCGTCAGCTACAGTCTGGAAAATGGGTCGACTGCTCTTTCTTGGTTAGTGACACATTTATGTCGGCAGAGTCTGAAGAATCTTCTATGTTGAGGGCCTCAAAGGAAGGGGATCGGTACGAGAACCTAGATGCCATCGAGAGAGTTAACCAGTTTGGTTGAGATATTGGGATGACTTTTAATGGGTCTGATGAGGCCCTTCGAATGCAATTTGAGGATATCTATGGCATGCGATCGAATCGACGCAAAGGGAAGAGGCGATCACGATCTTGTGAATTGGCCCGATTGGAGTGGGGCTTGTCAGATGGAAAGGGTGTCTCGCGCCGGTAACCCTTTTAGCTGTCTGGTCGGGTTTTTTTCAAGTTATTATGAAGTTTATGTCTTGGAATGTGAGGGGAATTTGTGATCGTAAGAAGAGAGCAGGGGTTAGCAAGGTGATCTAGATGATTAACCCTGCGGCTTTAACGCTACAAGAGACAAAGTGGGGGTGTTGCGATAGCTTCAAAGTGGAATCAATTCTAGGGGGAAACCGCTGGGAGTGGATTGGGGTTGACTCTGCGGATGCGTCTCGGGGAATTCTGGTGGCATGGAATGCGACGCTTTTTTCTAAAGTGGATGAAGAAATTGGCCGTTTCTCGGCTTCAGTGGTGTTGCAGAATAGGGATAATGGTCTTCAATGGTGCTTGTTAGGGGTGTATGGCGCGAACAAGGACGGAAGGAGAGAAGATTTTTTGTTTGAACTATCGGCGGTCGCTGCTAGGTGGGATGTGCCGATTTGTTTTGGCAGAGACTTTAATGCAATAAGGTCCTCGTCTGAAAAATCAGGTGCCCCTCCTGATAGGTGGTCCATGCGGGGTCTTAACTCCTTCATTCAAGACTGTGCTTTGTTCGATTTTCCCCTGTTTGGAGCGAAATTTACGTGGTTTAATCTTTAAGAGGAGGTAGTATTGAGCCGTATTGATCGCTTTATGTGTTTTGCTAGTGGTTGCTTCTGTTTTCGAACGCCGCTCTTCATGGTTTAGCAAGGGCGGTCTCTGATCATCGTCCGTTAGTTCTGGAGTACGCTTCATCTGCTAAAGGCCCTTCTCCTTTCAGATTTGAAAATATGTGGTTGCGTAATGAGGAGTTTCGAGCTCTTGTTCCGTGTTGGTGGCGGGAGCGGTTGCTTACAGAATCATCACTAAACTGGGGTACCTCAAAGGAAAAATTAAAAGGTGGAACAGAAAAGTTTTTGGTTTGGTCCATGTCCCCAAACCAAAAACTGCTTGATAGGCTGAAGGAGTTGGATGATCGTGAAGAGGCTAGGGAACAGAGTGAGAATAGATTTTAACGAGAAGTGTTTTGAGGAAGGGGTCCGCTGGAAGAAAAAGGCTAAGGTGCATTGATTGAAGGCAGGGGACAACAACACTAAGTTCTTTCACTCGGTGGCTAATGCGAGGGGTAAGAGGAAGTTCCTCTGGCAGATATCGGTCGATGGGGAGGTCTTCTCGGCTCAAGAGTATATCAAACAACACATTGTCGAGTTTTATACTGATCTTTATTCGGATGAGGGACGACCTCACCCGCAGTTGGACGGCATCGCCTTCCCCTGCATCTCGTTGGACCAACGGACTGAGGTGGAAAAACCCTTCGAGGAGTCCGAGATCCGGGAGGCTATTAAACAAAGTAGTAGGAATAAGTCTCCGAGTCCGGATGGATTTACCATGGAGTTCTTCAGGGCCTTTTGGAGCATGTTGAAAGGTGATTTGTTGGATTCCTTTGCCGAATTTCATGCGAAAGGCTATGTGGGTCGTAGCCTCAATTCAACCTTTCTTGCTCTCATACCCAAATCAGATGGCGCGGTTGACATCAGGGATTTTAGGCCCATTAGCCTACTAACTCCCTCTACAAAATCCTGGCCAAAGTTTTAGCCAATCGGGTCAAGCCTCTAATGGGGGGACCTTATATCGTCTAATCAAGGGGCTTTCGTGCAAGGGCGGATTCTAACTGATATGGTGGTTGTGGCGCACGAAGTTATTCATGACGTCCACCTTAATAAGGTCCCTACGATGGTTTAGAAAGTTGATATGGAGAAGCCATACGACAAGGTTAGTTGGGATTACTTGGACTATATGTTGCAGCGGTTTGGATTTGGTGAGATTTAGAGGGGGTGGATCAAGGCTTGTGTCTCTTGTGCTTGGTTTTCGGTTTTGGTCAATGGCTCTCCTGTTGGTTACTTCAGAAGTTCGAGAGGACTTCGACAGGGGGACCCTCTGTCACCCTTGCTGTTTACAATGATGGGGGAAGCTCTCGGGGGTCTCTTATCGCAAGCAAAGAGGCTAAACTTCATTTCCAGGGTTCCTGTGGGTGGCTAGGGACAAACTCTCACCCACCTCCAGTATGTAGATGACATTATGCTCTTTTGTAAGGATGACCCAACTGAGGTTAGATCGATGGTGGATGTGCTTATTTTTGAGGCGTTTCGGGCCAAAGGATCAATCTTTTAAAGTCCTCGATTTATGGGATTGGGGTTCCCCTTCGGCTGATGGATCAGATAGCTACCTTGGTGGACTGCCATTCCAAGCCGTTGCCTATCACTTATTTGGGGCTTCCTCTTAGTGTGGGCCGTCCCTCAGTGGCGGAATGGGATCCAGTTATCAAGAGATGTGAGGCAAGGTTGGCTACTTGGAAAGGCAAGCTTTTGAGCAGTGGGGGTCGGTTGACCCTCGTTAAATCGGTGTTGGCTACTCTACCGGTGTTTTATTTCTCCATGTTTAAATGCCTGATAGCAGTGATCGAAAAGATCAAACAAATTCAGCAGAACTTTTTATGGGAAGGGTTTGGGCTCGGTAGACGGTACCACCTTGTCAGATGGGATGTTTGCCAACTGCCGATTCAGGTTGGGGAGTTGGGTATCCGCAGCCTTCGCACTGTCAACAAACCTATGTTAGGCAAATGGTTGTGGAGAGCTGGTTTGGATGAGGAAAAGAACAGTATGTGGGTTCAGGTCCCATCTCATAAATATGGGTGGAGTAGCGGGCGAATGTGGGATTCAGTTGGCTGGGTCAAGAAATGAGTCAGCTTGGTGGAAGGGAGTTTGTTTGGTCTGGCCAGAGTTTGTTAAATGGGTTCAATTCAGCTGGGGGAATGGTTCTCAGATTAGGTTCTGGTTAGACCCGTGGATTACTTTTAGACCTCTCTGCGAAGCCTGCCCTAGTATCTATAGGATTGCTGCTGCCCCTTCTTGCTTTGTGGGCGAGATTTCTCAAGAACGCGGGGAAGGGATGACGTGGTCTATCCTTACTCGTAGGATCCTAAAGGATGACGAGGTGCAACCTTTCCTCTTGCTTCAGGAGTGGGTTCATAGAGCTAAAAGAAATAGTTTGCGGAATGACTGCAGATTCTGGTCGTCGAGTGCAAGTGGCTCTTTCTACCATTTGTTGTCCCTCAGACCTCTTGTTTCTTTAGAATGGACGACGTTGTGGAAGGCTCCGGTTCCCCTCAAAGCTCGTTTCTTTGCTTGGACGGCGATGAGAGGAAGGATCCTGACTGTTGATCAGCTGATTGCACGGGAAAAATACATGTAGAATAGGTGTGTGATGTGTTTGTAGGCTGAAGAATCGGCCTCGCACCTATTTCTTCAGTGTTCGGTTGCGGCGGAAATATGGGCCACTATTTTGAGATCTTTTGATATGGTATGGATGCCCTCTAGTGACTGCCCATCTCATTTTTTGTCTTGGTCTAGTACCCAGCTGGAGGGACAACAGCTGACTTTTTGGAAAGTGAGTTTTTTCGCAGTTATTTGGAACATTTGGCTAGAGAGGAACAACCGAATCTTCCGAAGGAGGCGCGTACCAGTAGGCCTGATCTTGAAAGATATGCTAGCCTCGATGTGTCTCTGGGTCACCTTAGATAAGAAGCCCCCCTAAACAGTTGAGTTTGGTTAGTGGGGGATTGGTCGGTCTAGGGTTTCCCCTGCGGAGGGGAGGCTGCTTTTGCATGATTTTTTGTTTGGTTTTTGCTCGCTTTTTTTGGTCGCTGCGCTGCTTGTATTTTCCCAGCTTCTCGCTGATTTTCTAATATATTTAGCCTTTATTGATAAAAAAAAAAAATAGAAAGGAGCATTGATTTATATTTAAAAGTCACATGGACACATTATAAATTGACATTTTACAGAAACTTTCAATTTTGAATCAACAAAATTCCTATCGATTCATCGCTGCCTTTAGGCTGTTATAATTGCATTGCATAGCCAAGCTATATTCTACAACTGATGATTGGCTAAAACATTGATGGAAGAGCAGAACTACAGTTTTTTAATGTCCATCAGTAATATACTCTAGTCACAAAACCTATCGTAGTGTTCTTTATGTATAGATACCTGAACAAACAGGTTTGTAGTGTATAAGTTCATTTAATTGTTTTGACTCTACAAATCTCAGTACGAACTGAAGCTTACTTCCACATTCAAGATTTGTTGAGTCAGCAATTCCAGGAAAATACCATAAGATTATAACCCCTCTATTTATGCAAAGCCATGCAACCCATAACATGTTCAAGTTTGTTTAAAGAGTTGGGATAGGTACCCGACCCAAGTGCCAGCCATGGCATCATGGTCAAGCTCCCCCCGGCACCCCAAGTAATTTGAGTGCAAAATTCAGTGAAAGGTCAAAAGTGTGGTATCACTGATTTATGTTCTCATATATAAGAACCTTGGCCATTTGCTAAGAAGGAGATTGACCCAAGTGCAAGCCAGCACTCGGTTTAGTTACCAAATACTAACTCTTGTTTTCAACACACAACACACAGGAACAAAAAGAAACATATAAAAGGACACCACAAATGACATTTGAATCTTACCGGATAGATCTAGCTTGATTGAGGGACCAATCAATCTGAATGGTGGGTCCTCCTGGAGGGGGACCCGGAGCTCTTCCGGCAGAGTTACTGTAATGGAGTATGGCAGTGGTTGTGAGCACAGGGCTGGTGAAGCGAGTGGAAGCTACAATGTAGTAATCTAGACCAGGTTGATCGGCAGTGACCAAGACTGAGAGTGACTGCCCTAGATGAACATCTAGAGATGAGTATAAGTTTTGGAGAGTGTGAGATCCTTCCACCTCCACCAGCTTCATCATGTGTCCTTGAATTCTAAAGTTGATTGACGTTGTCAACCCCACATTCGATATCCGAAACCTATATGTTTGGCCTGCACAATAATGTTAGAATTAATTTCCGATGCTTAAGTTTGTACTGTTAACAATTAGTTTTAAGCATATACACTGTATAGAAATGATAATTGGTAAATAGACACTTTTCTTTTTCATTAATAACACTTGGGTAAATAAGATCGGCTTTAATAATTAAACAGAAGGAATTATTAGAAGACTGTGTTACAGATTGCATGTCCATATGATTGCAAGTCCTCTCTCTCTCTCTCTCTCTCTCTCTCTCTCTCTCTCTCTATATATATATATATATATATATATATGCTTTTTCTGTCTTTAATTTTTCCTTGTTCTTCCCTGAATGACGTAAATCCTAATCATTTACACATAGCAAGAAAGAAAAGAGGAACAAAGTCATTCATGGGTCTTTTAGTGTAGTGTGTGAGCATTTTTTTTCTTTATTTTTCCTTATTAGTGTAGGATAGTATACTGGTTTTGAAATTTGCTTGTATGGGCACAAAGTGCTACTACTCTTACTTTTGTTCTTCACTACATTAAAAAAACTAATGTCGCTAATTTACGAAATCTACGTCCTGCGCATTTACAGTGAAATGAAATTTTTGTATAGACCATAGTTACTTAGTTCTCTGATTCGCTTGATTCGAATCCGGGTTTGCAATTCGCTATCTTTAAAAGAATCCAAGTCGCTGGGGGTAGGATGGGCTTTAAAATTATTTATTAATTGCATAAAGCCTTCAGTTTAAATCATCTCTTATGCTTTTAAAATTTTAAATGAATTCAACTCGCAGGGATTAATTCGACAATTCGCTTGTTATGCTGAATTCAATTCACGGTATTCAATTATCGATTCGCTAGATGAGTGAGCGGATGAAGTAACATAGGTGTAAACTATAGAGTGGCGAGATCCGTGAGAACCTTGATCGACCGTGAAAGTGTATCCGTTCGCTCCCCGGCCATTGATAAGGAGCCCATCAGGAAAGGGAAGATCATGCCCGCCGTCTAAGATACCTTTCAAGTCCTACAACAAAGAAAAAAAACAGGCATATGACCCATCGAAAGAGTACAACGTGATTAAGGACAATCGAATTTCATCAAATTTTGTCTTTGTGAGCTGTAAAACTTACAGTGTGATTGGCCTTGAACCAGTCCCCAGCAAGTACAGTGTAATCAGCTGCAGGAGGAGGGAAAGGGACAGGAATCCTCGGACGGCTCCAGATCCTGAAGCCTCCGAACCCTCCTGCGGCCTTGTGGAAACCGAGCGAAGGATAGTAGAAATAGCTTCCAATTTGATCCTTCACCTGGAGCACGTAAGTGAAGTTTCCTCCTGGCGGAATCGGACAGTTGGTGCCATACACCCCATCTTGCCACGAATTCCTCCTCTGTTGTATGCCATTCCTGCTCGAAGACAACCGAATGTTAATCAGAGATCCTCAATAGCTTCTAAATTTAAGATGAGAAATGTTATGGAATGCATTAGTGTTTGTGTTTCAAATTTCACTATCTGCTCAATACATTGAGAACATATCCTTTGTTTTGTTAATTCCATATAAACATTTTAAGATGATCATTCCTGAAATAATGTTTTTATTTTTTCTAAATAATTAACAAACAATCTGATCAACATTCTATACAGGTAAGAGATTGTAACAGGAGATTTAATGAAAACTCGATCAATCAAAGACCATCCCAACTATGATCCAAAGGTAGTGGACTTGGGGCACATTACATAAAAGCACCTAATTTTCATGAGCCTTTGAATCATATCCATCATCACAGCCTTATCCCATTTATTAGGGGTCGGCTTTGCAAGTCCCATTTATACACTTGTTTTTCCACTTGTTTCTCACCCGCTACGCTCTATGTAGCTTTGCAATCCTTCATATTCCTTCTCACAGCTCCTCTAGACAATTATAATGATGACAGATCAAGATTTATCATATGGAGTTTATTATCTAAAAACCTAGTTTAGTAGCGTTTCATCAAATTTTCATCAATTTCAGAACCCTACATTTGAGTGTACGACAGCACCTACAAACATAAATTTTACATTGTCGATACCCTATGAAATAGTTCAAAGGATTTTATATATATATATATATATATATATATATATATATATAGGTAAGCATAGGATTTGAACCCCTGGTCTCAACACTACATGCGTGAAGGCATCACCACTGGGGCAAAGATCCAATCCCTTTGAAGGACTTGAGCACATCAGTAGTCCATCATTACAGAGCCTGTCGTGACTACCCCATTACTGATAGAACCGTTGTAAATGTTTTACTTTTAAGTTGCATAAAACATGCTTTGAAGCAATTCAAATGATTTAAGTGGTAGCTTATATATTGAATTTAATTGGGCTTAAAAATCACATTCCGTAGGAGTTTGGTCTTTTGATGTCTACCCCTAATATGGACAGTTTTGTATATCCTTTAAACCGTTGATATTAAAGTACACACTTAATGGATGGTTCTTCTCCTGTACAAGGCATGATTCTTTGGCTGTTATGTGTACCATTGAACAACTATGTGGACCGTGTGGCATAAATCTGGCGAATCATTAGCATGTGTACAAACAGTCGCTCAGCAGTCACTCTTATACGAGAATACTAATGGAACTAAGGGTAGCAACGGTCTCGGTAGCCGCCCTGGCCGTTTGGCCCTGCCCAATTTCAGGCTTGACTATAGAGTCTGCAACCTTGTTTGGGCTAGAATTTTAAGCCCGAAATTTAAAGAGGCAGAGATCGGACTTAAGCTCAGACTCCTAAATATGCATGCATTTGAGTTCCAATTGCAATATTTCAAAAAACAAATCCTTAAAAACTATAAATTTCCTATTTTTTAAACTCTAGAAACAGATATAGACTTCTTACTAGTATTTGCAATATATTAGTTTCATATTCTTCGAAGGCTTTGAATCAGACAATGGAAATCTTTTTGTGTCAACTTTCCACACAATAGATCTTGAGATGGGCTTATCATCAAATGGTCAGATGTTGATTTCATGTGACACACATCTCAAACAGTAAACATGAACCATGTTTGATGGTGCATCATGATCATGTTCACTTTTTGGAACATGTGCCACGTAGAATCAACATCTAACCAGGGTTACCAAATTCACTAACACCCGTCACACATGTTACCAACGCTCATTATACTGTTTTTATTTAATTTTTATTACTATTTTATATATTGCATAATAGGCCTTATACAAAAAATTATTACTAATTAAATTTAATAATAATATAAAAAAATCTAAAACTCATCCTACCCAAATTAAATTTAATAATAATAATAATAAAATTCTAAACTCATCCTACCCTAGCAAATTGGGTTCGTTCAAACTGAGCGAACCAACGAATCAGGTAACATTACATCAAACATCTTGTGGTCGAATCAGGTAACATTGCATCAAACATCTTGTGGTAGGCATGAGATCTAGAGATCTGGTGTACAATTAATTCATATATAAGTTGGCGTTGGACTTTGGAATTGGGATCAAAAGCCCGCCCCACTGCCACCCCTAAATTCAGGGGTCCGCATTTATAATGGATAAAAAGAGCATTCATTGACCACTTAAATCTTAGCTGGCCAGCATCACAGTCAATTGGGAATGGCTCATTGGCTGGAACAAGGGCCCCACCGTCTGATTTAAACACGTGGTTGGTTGCCTTTTACCCATATAGAAAACAGCACACAGATCCAGAGCGTCTATCTCAAAAGTCAGCACCGAATGGCCCGAAATTAAATTTGACCGATCAGACCATCTTGACCATCCAATAAATAATCTGTCAGAGCCTACAATGGAACGGTTGATCTGAGAACAGGAGACGGTCCATAAATAAGCATTTAATAGGTAGTTAGGATGTTTTGATGGATTCTCAGCATTAGCAAATCCACGTGGCAGACATCTACTTGGATCATCTAGATTAGCTTACACCGATGCTGTAAGGTGCAACTGTGATGTAGATAAAACAAATATCAATCTTGGTGTTTAGCCCCAACACCTAATACTAACTCTTCCTAGCGTCTGTGGTCTTTCAAGTTGTAAATTCCAATGGATTAGATCATCAAGTGACTAAACAAAACTGGACGGTCGATTGTGTCCTGTAGACTTATACCTGCCTGCACACAATCGACCGTCCATTTTTACGACAGATCCGCCAGTATTTCGTAAATGGCAAACAAGTAGCTCTGTTTTCTCTTTACCGTCACAATTGTTTAGGGGACACCTTTATTTGCTCGAACAAAAACTCTTAAGCACCCATGTGCTTCTTTCTGTACATGATTTGACAGGTGTGGGCAGTGGGTGTTTTCAGAGTTTTGGTTGGTGGAAATAGAGCTACCCTTGTTTATTATCGATTTCGACAATATCTAAAAACGCGGGTTGGTTTGAGAAGCGAGAAGTGAAGATGGTTAGGTATACCCGTCTCACAACCAATCCATCCCGTTAAACATGAGGGATTGATCGTAATAAGTTTCATCGTTTTCCTGAAAGTAGACGGTACAAATAGGAAAATGACCATGTATCCTTGATTGGAGGTAAGATCATTTTCTCCGACTCCAAGTGGGAGCTTATCGTTAGGGTTGCTTCGCTAAGTGACTAAGGCTGTGTTTGCTTAGCTCTTATAAAATCCAAAGCAGCTCTTTGCCCGCGCTGTCCGTCAGAAAATAACATATGCTATGAGATTAAGCAGGAGCTGTGTCTAAATGAGGCAAGGAGCTGTGTTATCAAATGTAGAACTAATTCTTTGCTAGAGCCAAAAAAATGAGAGAGCTGCTCTTTATCCCAAAAGAGCTAAAGGCTGAATTTGGGTTAGCTCTTATAAAAGCTAAAGCAGCTAAAATCTGCTCGGACATAGAGTAGGCAGAGAGCAATTTTATCACTTAAAATAGCTCCCGATGTAGTAAATGGGGCGAGGAGCTGTGTTACCAAACATGAAAGCAATTCTCTTCCAGAGTCAAAGAGCAAAAGAGCTGCTTCTCGCCCCAAACGAGCTAACCCAAACGCAGCGAAAGAGCTAACCCAAATGCAGCCTCAGTGAAAAGAGCTAATCCAAACGCAGCTTAAGTGTTGTCACGGACGAATTAGTCATTTTATACAAAGATGGGGGCGTAATCGCCATTTTAGAAAAATAGGAAAAATGATCAAATAACTGTACAATAGGAAAAACGCCTCAAACGCGTAACGGTGGAGCGATATTTAGTAGTCCAACGTTTCGGGCTCAGTAGCCATTTATAATTAACGAAAAAGAGAAAAATTAAACATAAAATAGAAATAAGACAAAAAGTTTCTACTTACCAAGATAAAAGGAAGGGCTCGGTCAAGCTATTATACACATTGATGATCAAGTTATCGTTGGTAACGGAGTCGATCTGAGGACCAGGAAACTGACCATTGATCAAGATCCCCTGCGACACGTCTCACAGTTAGCAACACTTTCTCTCTCTCTCTCTCTCTCAATAAACGAAGAAATTTATAAAAAAAAAAGTACCTGCTGCTTGACTCCGAGAGGGTAAATATCGCCAAAAGTCACATTCCATGTAAAGAATCTGTAAGGATCTTCGCCATTAACGCGCGAAACAACTAACAAGAAGAACGATAAGAAACAGCAACCAAACCAACTGTTATTTCCCATACTGCCTTCTTCTTCTTCTTCTACCTTTTTTTTTTTTTCTATATTATGGTAAAGAGTCAAAGAGCTAAATGTTGTATGAGATACTGAAATGGAAGAAGAGATAAAGAAGAATCTATGGCGCCTTATGAAAGATTTGGAAAAGGAAAGATGGTTGGGTTGGGGTTTCTTTTCCCGCTTTGTCTGTAAAAGGGCTAAATTCGTAGATTAAGTTGATCTCTGGCCAACCTTTTGTATGCAGAACTGAGACCTATGAGCTGTCGCTCTACTTAAAGAAGTGTGGATTGTCTAAACCGTACTTATTAAATAAGAATAAAATACTAAATTACTAAATATATTTACTACGTCGGTGGTGAGTTACTGAATATACTGCTGCAATATCTGTTGGAATGGTCCACATCGATTGTGGGCAGGCCCTTAAGGAGCTCTTGGGCAAACCTTATAAACTGATTTTGTGAAATTGACTTTGGACCGTTTGGACTTTTATAATATTCGTGCTACTATCTCTCTCTAAGTAGGGCTGTCAATGGGCAGGGGATCTTGATCAATATAGTCGGTCCTAGTCCTGGCCCTAATTTTAGTGGGCTCTAACATGTTCGGTCCTAGCCCTAACCTTAGGGCACTAGGCCATCTTTATAGCTTTCGAACATTATCATTTATTTTATTTTTTGGTTAATTGTATGCTATAAAAATTATATATAATTCCTATTATAAGATAATTTTAAATATAAATTATAAAATAAAATATGAAAGAAGGATGGGTAGATTTTAAAAATTATCAAATTAACATTCTATATATTTATTATGAAAGAATGAGACATTTGAGAAAATCAAAATATAGAATAAATATTTACTTATATATATTTAGGGACGAGCCAAGCAAGGGTTTTAGGTCTAAGCTAGCACTTGACAATCCTACTTTGAAGTAATGGATGGGGAGTTGGTATCACTACAAAAAATAAAACTATTAGCCACACCAAATACTACCGCTATTAACAAAAAAATTGTCGGTACTTGTCCTATCACTATTGAAACAACATATATTTTTATTAATGGTGGAAGTTTTTGGTACCACACCAAACTATTAATTGTCTTTTTTTTTTTTTGTAGCGTATTGAAGCTCTCGCTCGAGCACTGTACCTGGTGCTCTCATCGGTACGTTTGCACTATAAAAAATAAGACTATTAGCACAATTTCTTGCAACTAAAATTGTTTCTATTAAATGAAAAACTATTAAGAGTATTAGCGGCTGCAAATTATAAATGACTTTCAATGTTTTGTAATGAGCTATTTCAAAACTTTCAGTGTAGGCGTCAACAAAGATTTAATGGTTTGGGAAATTGTGCAATGTGAAAACAATATCTCCGACTTATCATATGAATTAATGCATTGAATCATATGATAGAGAGATCGTGTTTCGAAGCTCCACAATTAAAAGAGCATGGAGATCCATTCATATCTCATTATTATAGTTTTATTCGATTCAATTGAGGCTAACATTTTTTTTATATAGGTAAGGTAAGTATAGGATTTCAACCTTTGATCTCAATGCTACAGGCTTGACGACATCATCAGATTCACCACTAGGGCAATCCCAATCCCCTAGCGTTATGAGTGATATTTCTGTGCTTATATTTTTAACGGTATTAAAGTTCTTTGTAACTACTAAATACTTCGATGTCTCTTCCTACTATTTCCCTCAATTTCTTCACTAGTTTTCCCTTTACTTTGTTGCGCTTATTTCATATTAATTCAATTGAAGTGTCACTCAAATTTTCTCCTCTGTACTTGGAGGATTGGCTGAAAGGCCAAACTGCACAAATTTGATGGTCTATATTTCGTTAGAATAGTCCCACAATGTCTGTTCGGCTTGGAGGTTTTGGGCTATATATAATTTAGGCACTCGTCACCTTACAAGCTGATTTTGTAAGATTGAGTTAGGCCCATTAGATTTTTTTACATGGTATCAAAGTTATTAAAGTCTAACGACTTGCTTTTCGATTCTGTTCTATTCTTCATCTTATTTTTTTCCTTGTTTGTTACTTATGGAGTTTGCACAATCAACAATATTTCTCATCTTGTGTCCATCAAGTTAGATCGCACCAACTATATGCTTTGTCTCGCTTAGTTTATATATGTGCTTAAAAGCATGAATATGCTCAGCCTAGCTGATGGTTTTAGGTCAGCTCCTTCACAGTCCATTGGATTTCTGTACATATTTATGGATATATTTTTTGTGACATTATATCATAAACCTAGGTCTAACTTAAATATTATTACTTCTATTCTATTATGGCCACTCGTAGACTTCCTTTTGTGTTCATCCACCTAAAGGTACACATCTAAATCACTGTAGCCTAAGACTCTACTATTACCATATAGTAATGTAATTATTAAAAAAGGCTCAATCCATTAACGTGATATTTCCTCTATTACAAATTCACACACCATACCACCAATCTATCTGCTCCTTGCAACCCCTATATTGATCTGATTTGAAATCATTATCATCATAAGCACAACCTTGTTCTCTCTATTTGGGGTAAGTTTTGTGAGTTCAATTTTTTCACACGTTTCTAATTGGCACTATATTTTTTGTAACTTCGCATTCCTTCATATTTCTTTTCACAATTTTTCTCTAAGTCTCTACTGGTCTTCCTCATTTCCTACTTCCATATACTTGTCGCATCTCAACCCTTTGTTCAAATTTTACTCTGTGCTTCCGTTAAATATGTCCAAACCTCCTCAAATGACATTACGTAATTTTGAAATGCTTGAGGTGGTTTCTTTAATTTATCATATGACTACATAGGACTACTTAGATATTAAAATTTATAGCAATGAGATCCTAAATAATCTCTTTTATCCCTATGAATTTTTATACCCTCCATAAAAGGAAAGAAAATTTCTTGCATAGTAAGATTTTATGCAAGATTTATCTGTTTAACAATTCTACCCTCCTCTCTACTCACTCTTTGTTAGAGTAGATTTTATTTGCTATGGTAGCGAGTCGGTAGAGAATAGGGAGGTTGTTGATAGAACAGGTAAATCCTCTTTTACATAGAGTTAAAAAGGAGAATAGAACCAACTAAAGTAGGTGAGGGGTTAGGAGAGAGCTATTTTATACGCAGCCTATGTCTTTTCATACACGTTTAGATGCTTGATATGGTTAAAATAAGCAAAGATATAATACATTTAAGTGTATAAAATGCATTATAGTGTCCTTCCATCAGGTTTTAATGGTTTATTAGTGAAATGCAATTCCACTTCTCAATTTCAATGAAGGGGAGTGCTACCTGAGTACCAACCCCTCACAAAACATTCTATGTCCCACATTAATTTGAGTTGAAAATCATTGATTGCTTTGAATCATACAATGGAGATTGTTTTTCATTTCAATCTCTCACATGATGGATCTTGAGATCATGAGCTCACCATCATATAGATAAATTTTAATTCAATATGGCACATATCCCAAAATTGAATATGATCATGACATACATCAAAAGTGATTCTCGAATCACATTTCAGGATGTGTGCCGCGTGGAATAAAAATTTGGCCGTCTAATGGTACGCTACTGATTTCAAGATCTTTTGTGTCAAAGATTGAGATGAAAAATGATCCCTGTCATCTAGTTCAAAGCAATTAATTTCATCATTTGATTCAAAAAATTATTGATTGCTTTGAATAAAATGATGTGGATTATTTTTCCTCCAATCTTTAACACGAGGGATCCTCATATCATGGGCGTACCATTAGACAATCCATCATTGATTACGTGTGGCACAAATCCCAAGAAAATGACAGTAAAATCACGTGTGAGTGTGACATGTACCATGTGGTTTTAGGATACTTTTTGGCAACTGTGCCCATATGGGTGTGGTCATGCACAAAACCATGTGACATCTCAATGACTTGGTATTTGTTACCGACCCGAATGCCCGTGCTCTTGGCATTATACCTTTCATGTGGAGGTGTGGAATCACAATGTGGTCCATTCAATTTGTCACCCATGATCTCAAGATCTATGGTACAAAATACAAAAGATTGGGTTGAGGGACAATTTTTATCATCCTATTTAAAGGAGTCAATGGGCGTTTAAAATTAATGAAATATACTATTTCTATGAGTTAGTTTTGGTGGAGATTTAGTCTGTCGAATAGTTTGATAACGTGTGATTTCATCATATGTATCTTTTGTTGATCATTTACAAGTCAGCCACTTCCAACTGTGCTATTCTCCATTGTTCTTGTTGGGTTTTTAGACTCGATTTTGTTTTAAAAAGATTGATTCAAATTGTTTTAGTTTGACCCTTCTTATTTTGACTTTGAATAAATTTAGAATCCTCACTAATAGGATCTTGATAATCCTAATTAGACAAAATGTGTGTGAGTGGAACGTCATTTATTTTGGAAACTTGCATTATTCTCTAATATAAGATCCTATTATATAGGATGTGAAAGATAGGAAATAATAAAGGGATTTTTGGGTTTTGTTTTGGTAAGAGAAAGCTTGATTCTTAGATTTAAGCATGAGGGTTTTAGAGAAAGGGATTATGGTATTGGTTTTGTAAACCCTTTGAAAAACTTTTCTAGGATTTTTTGGGTCTCCCTTATGGAGAGAACTTGGGATTTGTTTTGGTTGTGTGGCTCTCTAGCTTATTGGGTTTTGATGAGGGTACATTTGAGTATTTGTTTGAGAGAATTTTGGTGTCTTAATTTGAACTTTGGGGTTTTGTATCTTTGCTGATCTTTGTGGTTTCTTTGTGTTAGGTAAGATTGGAGAATACGATCTCCATCGTTTGTAGCCTTTGTGCATCTTCTTCTTGATAGTGGAAACACTTGTTTGACTGCCCGTGGACGTAGGCTTAGGCCGAACTATGTAAATCTTGTTCTTGTTTTTTGTGTGATCTCTTTCTCTATCTCATATTTTTTTTGTTATTTGATTTATTGATTTTCTTCTTCGCACGTGAAAGTCATCAACGTAATTAGACGTGTAAAGGCCATCTTAAAAGGTTTTTTACACCAACAGTTCCCCTGTATAGGTTTGCTCCAAAAGAAATCTTTTCTTCTGTTGTTACCTGCAGTTTAGGTATTAATTATGGATTTTAGATATTATTTGACTGCTTTGATTCAAATGATGAAGAGAGTTTTTTATAATAATCTTTTACAATGATCTTTAGATCAGGTTCCACGTAATATAAATCCAGAAAAGTTACCTGACACTCCGGTTTACTCTGCCTCATTCTCACCCGTATTAGCACCTTGTAATAAAAAAGAGTAATTTTCATTACAGTTTAAGATTCTTTATTCTCAACCAGAATTAACGTGTTAGAATAGTTGACTGGATCTTGAGATCATGGCCGACTATAGAACGATCAAACTTGGATTCTCAAAATTATCAAAGAACTACTTTGGATGCAGGCCTATAATCACATTCACTTTTAGGAATGTGTACCACATGATATCGACATCTGACTCTCTAAAGGTAGGCCCAAGGTCACAAAATCTCGTGTGGGAGATTGGGAAGAAAAACAATATCTAACGCCTATATATGTCAAAGAAATCAACAGTTTTAGCACTTGAATCCCTAAGTTGAGAAGAAATAATTAATCTCGGTTTTAGCAAGTGAAATCAACTTCTCACTGCCTCGTTCTCCTTTTACCCAAATAAGGCTCGGGTGCTTGGCCTAAATCTCAAATCCTGAACCGAGAATTATGTTTAATGATACGTCTATGATCACATTCACTTTTTGAAATGAGTGCCACAGAGAATGAAAATACGACCATTTGATGTTAGGCCCATAATCTCCAGATTTATCGTGTAAAAAATTGAGATGAAAAATGATCTCTTTTGTCTAATTCGAACTGCAAAATTTGGCTGTAAAGAAAGGATATCCGGGCGTAAATACAGGCACCAAATGAAAAATGGGTAACAAAACTTCTCACTCGAGTAGTTGGTAACCAACTGGTAAAATCCGAGATACGTCAGATATTATTTTTAACATATAATATGTGAAAAACATGGGTCCAGATATATAAACATTTGAGTCCTTCGTTATCAAAGTATATATTGTTAATTGATCTCTCTTTTTTTCTCTTTTTTTAACAAAATATCTTGTAAGCTGACCTTTGCCATGATCAGCGTTAGATTCAGAGATAATCAGATAATGGGTTCTATTTAACAATTTAGTGTTAAATAACTTAGAACCAGCTGTTTTCTTCACGCATGCAGCTTAAGTTTAAGGAGTTACTACTTGGTAGTAGGAAGCCCCACCAGGTCACTGACATCCAAGGGCTTGAGACCATAGTTAACAAGTCGGAATTCGGGAAAAAAATTTTCAAGGCAAAAAATGAAAAAAAAAAAAACATGAAAAAATTTGTAAATTTGGGAAAAAAATGAGGAAGAATTTGAGAAAAAGTACTGGAAATATTGACGAATATTAGAAAAGAATTTGGGAATTTTTCGTTAAAAATTACATTTAAAACGTAAAAATCGTGATCTTTTAAAAATTATGAGTATCTTTGAAAAAAAATGCATTTTAAACGTATTTCCGATGTTTTAAAAAAAAAGCATTTTAAACGAGTTTTTTCCAATAAAACAGAAATTTTGGTAACTATGCTTGGGAGTTGGGACACATATATGCCATGTGATTTCTATCATGTTTGATTGACGATTTAATCAACTTGAAGGAACATCTCAATCATGGGATTCAAAGCTTTGAACTCCTTTTGAAATCAAGGGTGTCCATCATGTGATTAAAAGCTATGCAAATTTCTGTACTTTTAACTTCTAATATTAAATCTATGTTACTTAATTGGCTCATTTGCTTAGGCTGCGTTTTGATTAGCTCTTATAAGAGCAAACGCAATTGTGTCCCTGTTAGAACAGATAAAATCTAGTCTCATCGAGAGCAAGTAGAGAATAATTTTATCACTTAAAATAATTTATTGCTAGAATAAATAGGGCAAGGAGCTATGTTACCGAATATAAAAACCGTTTCCCTGAAACCAAGGAGCAACTCTACTTTGGCCCGAAAGAGCTAGCCCAAACTCAGCCTAAGCGAATCTCGAATTGGATACATATTTCAATTCAGCTTAATAAGCAACCAACTGGTTAGTGCTAGCTTTTCCGTATTAATAAAAAACACTAACATTAAAGGGGGGAGACCTGAACCTAAGGCCTCGAGAGTACAAAGTTAAAAGTTATATTACGTAATTAATATATGAAAATAAAAAAATAAAAAAATTAACACTCATTTTACTCCTAGCGAACCAGATTGGCTTGATAATGTCTAATTGTGAACCTCAACAGGAATTCAAAATGAACAAACTAACAAACAATAGCATCGTCTCTCTCTTCTTGCCTCCTTTTTATCATCAACACCATATATCTATCTTTATGTGCATAGTCACTAAGTTGGGGTTTAACAATAATTCAACAAGGTTAAAATTTGAGAAAATCCTGTAAGTTCAGGAAAATATTCGGAGGAAAAATTGGAGAGAATTTTTTTTTTTTTTAAATTGTTGAAAAAATTATGAACATTAAAAAATCACATTTTTATGATTCGAGGCAGCCAACAATGTGAGGGGTAGAACTATAATTTTTATATTAAAAACTTTTCTCCACATGTGCATCTCATATCTAAATTATTAGTACGCCCATGATTTCAAGATCCATCGTGTGAAAAATTAGGATGATAAACGATTTCCATCATCGAATTGAATGCAGTCAATGTGTTTCAGCGTAATTCGGAGGGGTAGCTCAGTTGCTTAGGCCTTAGGTTTGCTCCCCAATGATCATCAGTTCGAGTCCCCTCAGGGCCATTGAAGTATTAGTCCCGTGGAATTAATCGTGGTGTGCGCAAATTGGCCCGAACACCCACGAATATAAAATAAAATAAAATTATATATATATATATATATATATATATATATATATATATATATGTGTGTGTGTGTGTGTGTGTGTGTGTGTGTGTGTTTGTGTTTGTGTGTACCTTACTTATATATAAGGCCGTATGTATGTGTGTACCTTACTTATATAAGGCCGCACTTCACAGTTTAGTAGTTCACACACCGTCTAGGCTAGAAGACAGATCTCGGTGTATAAATATTCTATTTCTAAGTGCTCACAGGAAAACTGGAATAGCATATAAGATTAGTACTTAGTAGTTTGACAATTGTCTATAATATGTAATAATTTATATGAAAAAAATAAGGAAGAGTGCTCCATATCACTGCTACACTCGCTAGTCGCTAGATATTATTAGCATGCGATTAAGAGATGTGGCTGTAAACTGCCTGCAATTTAACCAACGTACATAAATTCATGCTGTTTAGTGAGATTTTATTATTCTGCTTAGCTTTAAGGAGTGATTTGACGGTCCTGATTCTTAAGGATCTATATTGAAATATTGGGAGCATCACTGAGACTAGAGGGTACATATGAACATTGGATAAATACTTCTTAAAGAAATCAGGAGAATCTGAGACGTCTGCAGATCTCTAGACTTTGTTTTGTGGTAGACTGGTAGAGGGTCATTTCCGAATCCCGAGACCATGTCTTCTCTCTGTCGCCCGTTACAGCTGGCAACGAAGACGCGTACTTTCCGCCCCGTCAGCTACTGATGTTCAATCAACGGGCCGTCCACGGGTACTGAACGGAAAGTCACCGACATCACAAGATTTAGGGAGGAGCTACTTGCGCACGAGATTTGTACATTGCACATATTTTTAAAAAGGGAGATAAAATTAGGAGTGTTATCGGGTCGGTTCGGATCGGTTTTCATGCAAAATCGAAACCGAACCGATAACTATCGGTTTTTATTTTATGAAACCGAAATCGAACCGATAGTATTGGTTTGATCGGTTTTTAAACCTCATTTTTTAAACTTTTTTTTATTTGTAGCATTTAATTGAATCGAATCGATTTTTTCGGTTTCGGCTTAGAGTTTTCAAAGTTTATACAAACCGAACCGATTTATACAAACTGCTTTTGCAAACTCCTATGAATCAAATGATTTTAAGACTTTTGGTGATTAACAAACTAAAGCAACACCAGTTGGCTTTCTATAATAAGCCTCACATACCATCAAACTCAAACATAGACATACTATAGTCCATATATACACCACTATCGGTTTGGTTTCGATTTTTTAACGTTAAAATCGAAACCGAACCGATAACTATCGGTTTCTATTTTTTGAAATCGAAACCAAACCGATATGTCCCAAAACCGAAACCGAAACGAAATTTCAATCGGTTTCCAACGGTTTGGTCGGTTCGATTGGTTTTTTGCACAACCCTAGCTAAAATTTGCACACGGAGTTTGTTCATAGACATAGGATTCAAAAAAAAAGACTTCGTTATTTTTAGGATGCGTCACTTAGAACACATCTAAGTCGTTTGATTTGAAGACTGTGATGTAAAAATCTTTGAGGGCAAAATTGTTGGATTTTTATAGTCAACACCTTAAATCATCTTTGGGTTTCCATAAACTTAGGTTGAACCTTTGACCACACATATCTCGAGGCTATAGGAAATAAGAAGTTTCCTAATATAAGTGATATGTCTCCACTCTCTTTCCTTGATGAGTTAGGAAAGAGAGTTGGCTATATAAGGAGACTACCGTCCCATCTTCCTCTTAACGTAGTCTATCCCCATCTAGAGGCAAACTTTGGGAAGATGAGAAGTAACGTAGACTTGGATTCTTTGACGGAGATCACTGATGCATCAATCCGAAAAGAAAATAAGGTATGCATATTCTATAAAAGATGTATATTTGATCCTGTGATTCAAGCTTAGATCCTTGAATTTCTAACAATTGGTATTATAGCAAGGTTGACTCGATTTTATGATTAAAACATGATCTATGGTAAATATATTCGATTATTTCCAAAAAGAAATGGTTGTTTATTAACTTCGTTATTTATGTTGTTTATAAACTTGTTCGATTGAACTTTTGCGCGAAAATTGTAATATTTTTTATCGAAATTATGTCTTCATGACTTTTCTAGTGAACCAAGCTTCTATTTCTTTGATCTGAATATAAGAACAAGTTGACAATGATATGTTAGAATAGCCCCACATCGGTTGCGGGCTAGAAGCCTTGCATTATATATAACTTAAGTAAACCTCACCTTACAAGTCGGTTTTGTAAGGTTGAGTTAGGCCCGTGGGATTCTATCATGGTATCAAAGCAGGTACCACAGGGATGTAAAGAGACACGTTGCACGTGAGGGGGCGTGAATGATAGTCCCACATCGCCTGTGAGTTAGAAGCCTGTTGTGAAATTGTAATTGTATTTTTTACTCGTAAGTGCAAGAATTGTATTGCAGCAATTGGGTATAGAGTGCGAAGTCGGTCCCATGAGGATTTAAAATAAAATTTTGAAAATAAACAATTATCAATCACAAAATTTTCTAAATTTATCTCAATAGTAATTTAGTCTCTCATTTATAAAGATAATAAAAGAACAATAACTAAATAATTTAAGATTACTCAAATGAAACAGGCGAGGTTTAGGATACTAAATCTTTCCATCCTTGATTATCATTCAAGATTATAGATCTACTAGTTGAAAAATTAAAGGATACAAAAACACATAAACATTAATCAATTAATAGTTTATGAAAGATAAAAACAGTTAATCCACAATAAAAATCTCAGAGCATGTCATTCCAAAGCCTCAAATGGAAAGAAGTAAAACATTTACTTTATTAAAGCAAATCTCTCATCACAATAAATTATTACCTCTGATTTATGCAAAAGAAAAATAGGGCATGGATTTTAAATCACAGATCCGAGACTATGGGAAAAACATGACTAGTTCTCATATCTTAGAATGATGATTGGATTCAAAAAAATAGGGAAGGACAAATAAACAATAACACAAAAGAGCATTGATAAAGAAGATTCCAATCACAGATCTAAATCGCTGATGAATACCTCAGATAGGATTCATTAGATCTTAAAACTCTAGAAATTTAGTCAAACATTTCAATGCAAAAATAATACATAACTGAAATAAATAGCAAATAATTAATTAAAATACATGTTTATGTTCTTCAAACAAATCCAATGTAAGCTTGATCTACTTGCTATAATCCTTCTTCAAGAAATAATATCTATTCTACTCTAAAAGCTAGGAAATTGAGAAAACGGCTAAGAAAAGAAACCTAGAAATGTAAAAACGGCTAACAAAAGAACTCCCTGCCCTAATTCTAATTCTAACTTATATAAGGCCTTGGTTCAAAACCCTAAAAATTCAGGATCAATTGATCAACTCCAAATTTTGATCGATCGATTCTAAACAAAGTCTTTGTGTCTAATAATTCTCTTTAAATCATTCGATCGATTTTAAACATTCGATCGATCGATCGATTTTGAACAGTCTTCTGTAGAATTTATTCTTTTAAGCTTCGGTCGGTTGATCGATTTGAGATTTGATTGATCGATTTTTCCCGGACTTCGGTGCATAACGGTCTCTTGGTTCTATGTTCCATTGTTTGTTGTCTTTATGCTCTTTTATTCCATTAAACGCATCAAGCGATCAGAATTACTTGAAACCATCAAAACTCCATAAAAGTAGTTGTCAAATTGCTCTCATCGGATAGCTAAATGTACATCTTAGGGTGTGAAATATAATTATATTTCAACACTTATAAAAGCCTTTGAGACATATATAATCTGGACAATCCTCACCTTACAATCCAATTTTGTGAGATTGAGTTAAACCCATGAAATTTTATATGATATTAGAGTAGGCATTTCTCCACTCCACGTCACCCAGTTCAATTGTCCACGTGATTTGGTATGGCTCAATCCCGCTAACACGTGCAAGGGTGTATTATAACAGTCCCCCATCAACTGTGGACTGGAGGCCTTGGGTTATACATAACTTGGGCAAACCTCACCATACAAGCCGATTTTGTGAGGTTGAGTTAGGCTTGTGGGATTCTATCAGGATATAGAACATAAGAGTCGTTTATATGCACTCAAAGTTTCTAAGGTCATGCTTATCTTTGATGAGCAGGAAGCAGAAACAACAGATGAGTATAGTCGTTTTATTTATTTATTAAAAAAAAAACTCATTTTCCTTGGTTGGGGTTGGCTGGACACTTAAGACCTTTGGGCAACCCACGCAGGTAGATGCAGCCATGTGCCTTGGAGAAAAAGAAGCACAACCCTCCTTATTTTGGTTTGAAGTTTTGGTTTTGAAAGAATTCCCATGTGCCTGACGTGGCCAATCCGATAATTGATCTGGTCGATCAGTGACTGGCGATTGTCTGGTGACCACGAGCTACCAGCAGTGGTGCACTCAAGGTGTGAACATGCCACAGGGCTTCTATTGATTAAGATTTTTAGGTGCTAAGGAGCGCATATCCAGTACTATGAGATGTTAAGTGTTTCTCTAAGAGAAAAAGTATTGGTTGTCTTTATTAACATGGTAAAAAAAAATTGATTTTGAAATCCGAGTTACTAAGGAACAAAAGATGGTTTCTTTTTTTTGAAGCATAAGTATACATTAATAGCTTTCTGCTAATTTTGTCCTATTCCTTAAGAAGGAAAGAAACTTGAAAGTGTAATATTTGGGTGTTGTGAGAAGCACCAAGGTTGGGGCTTCTACTTAATATATTTTGACTCTTGTTTTACAAGAATTGTAGGGTCGCTAATATTAAAAAAAAAAAAAAATTGTCATAATGTTTTCGTTTTTAGTTTGATTTTGGCTTATAGGTAGTTGATTTTCATCTACTCGACAAAATCTATGTAAGCGGCTGGTCATTGGGATTTTTTAAGATTGTTATAAAGTATTTTTCAAACTTTTAAAGATTGTAAATTCTTTGTATCATTATGGACTCATTTTAAATCCATTTTTTAAGTCATAAGATGTCGTTTCATGTGAATTTTGGGATCCTCATATCGGACTAGAAAAGAATTGTGTTCAAGTAGTATTTGTATATTGTCTTGCCTAATTTTTCTTAGACTATTACATTTATGTGCAACCGTGGGCTCTCACAAGTCCGTTGCGACGATGCGCTCATTTACTAAAAAAATCAGAATCGCCACCCGGAGCTTTTAGTGTCTCTGAAAACCTCAATCAATATTGAAAGCACCGAAGTATAAAAATATGACTTTGATTTACCGATCCACGCTAAAGGCTCTTGGGTAAGGGCTTCGGTTATCTACCGGGAAAGTGTTAGGCACCCAATCAACCCGTTCAAAAGCGGTCTCTACTTATAACCAAAATAAAAAAAAATATAAAAAAGAAAAAAAGAAAAGAGCACTTCCTTTTGCTCGAAGGCACTTGGACCTTATTTGTGTCTCTTCGCAATTACCGAGATTTTAACGGCACAAATTTAAGGATAAAGAAAAAGGTAAGAAGGTAGAAGAGTAGAGGAGAGAGCCGGAGCTCTCGGGCCCTTGTAGCACACTTGTGGACCTTCGCGTAGGCGCACTTAATGAGCTTCCGATGGCTTGGATGATGGAAGAGTGGGTTCTAACCTCTAAAGCTTGCTAGCTACGGGGTAAGAGAGGAGGGCTAAGGGATAGCTCTCACCTAAATTAGGAGATTTTTTTATGAAAGGTAGGGTCTAAAGGAGACTTTGAAGTTCTAGAATTTGTATGAAAATGGTGCACCAAAGGGGAAGAAAGTTCTCTCTTAATTTTTTCTCTCTTTTGAATTTTTTTCAAGCCACTTGTAAGGGGGGGTGTCTCTCTAGTAAGTTAGGAGGATACTTAAGAGCTAATTAGGGTTACCAATTAGGTAATCTTCTAATCTAAGGATTCTTAGGATCTTAAAGGCTTGAAAAAGTGGGCAATGGGCTTCAATGGTAGATGATAGGGTAAGGTTTCAAATGACTAGAGGATTGCAAATAGGGTAAATGAGGGTGCAACAGTTCTAATGATATTCACCCTAAACATTAGGATAGTTAACAAGTCAAACCCCAAAAGTGAAATTCGGATAAAAACCAACAGTTACTGTTGCTAAGCTTGACATGTGTATTACACACGCCAAACATAGCTATAGTGCCAGAGAAGTTCAGAACCCGCTGGAGGTCCACCTGTATTTGGCGTGTGTAATATACACACCAAGCCATTTCTGAAAAAAATGGCTTGGCGTGTGTAATACACACGCCATGTATGCCTCAGTCAGGTGCAGTTTTAAGGCACTTTTCGGATTGTCGTAACTTTTGAAGTATAACTCAAATTGAAGTGATTCTTGGCTTGTTGGAAAGATGAAAACCTCTACTTTTTAATAGGATGCGATTTGGTCTCAGTAGAAATCCCTGCCAATCCTGATACTTCTCTCTCTAACTATTGCCCGGGAGGGTTAACTATGGGTTTATAGAGGTCGGGGGTAATTCTTAAGGGTTTAGGTAAGGTTCTAAGGGTTTGGGGAGGCTCCTAAGGGTACGGAGGATGCTATCAAAAGCTCGGGGGGTGAGTCTCTCTCGAAATATATTTCGATCGGGCTTTGGGACAAATTTTGGTGTCTAAAATTTAGTTCAAAGTTAATATCACGTGCGATTTCATGTTCTATTGTTGATGTTGAATATATTTGTGACATGCATGTCCAAATAATCATAATTTAATGATTTATAGATAATTTATTCACTGAATGCATATGTATCTCATAATTATTTATTTTGATTAACTTATTTATTAATTATAATATGTGACATTAATTTATTTATCGAAAGTAAGTCAATTGGCGTGATGTGCACATATCTAAAGACAAGTTTTGAAACTTTGAAATCAAACTCGATTCGGTTGAATCATATTTAGGTCTTACCTTAGAGGTCAAGGTAGATCGGTAAAACGGCCGTTCGAGGGTTCGCAGTTGAAATAGGCCGAGGTTTGCCTAAAGGTAACCACCTATGTAGGATGTGTGACTCTTGGATCTTGAGACTTGTGTCTCATTAAGACCGGGTTGGTACATCCTTGTATGAGAATTCTAACTTTTGACTAAAGCTGATTTAGAAGTTTCATATAAGTAGGGTGAATATAATAATCATATGTGTTTAAGGGAGAGAACGATAATCTTTCTAGCCAAAGCTGATGGAGAGTCTGGATTAATCGTACAACCCTAGTGATTAGGTCTATACATATTTTATCAAACACGATCTTGGAAACAAACTGCATGCCGAAATTTACGCCCAAAGGTGATGCTGAGACGATGTGATCGAGTTGTACCATTGAGTGAAATTTATTTGAATCTGATCCTAAATTCGAGTTAAGTCCTTGGAGGTTAATTAGTGACGCATGGTCATAGTTCTTGATGAACTTTTAGAAACATATAGTCATGAGACATAATTCTCTAGGACAATTTGTGGCATATGGTTAGAACGTATCCCTTGCGGATAGTCAGTAACATATGGTTCTAGATTCATCAAATATATGATTATGACGTATTAATGATTCACGTATTGATAAATGAGATCGAAACTTGGATAATCTCTAATGTGATGGAAATAAAACATGTGAGAGAATATTTAAAAATATCAGCCTATATCGATATGTGATTCACCTCGTAATTTATTCACTTTCGCCATATTAATTCTGTTAAGGTGAACAATATTTATAGTAACAAATAAAATTATCAAAAAAAATATTAGACATAACATTCGAACTGAGAATCGAACCTTGGTTAAATATTAAATATCATAGAAATTTGATAATTGATTGACTGATATTATTTCTGACGTACATGACACTGTTTTCAGATAGTTGATGCAATAGTTATGATTAGACTACCTGATTCTACTATGTTGTAAATTGATAATTCTTAAGAATAACGAAATCAGTGGGAGTTTATAGTTGTTGATACTTGTCATGAGTCTTGAGACTCTGATTTTTATATTAACTTAGTAGAGTTTGATTGCACAGTTTTAGTGGGAGTTGCCTCTCTAGTCTTGATTAGTTTTTTTTGTTGTTGTTGCATCATATCTTTTGTTGTGTATATGTGATTATATTTTAACCACCTAAATGAAGATTTTATCACATGACAGAATTGTGAGGTTGTGTCTCGTTATGCCTGATTTTACTTGGGTTAGATGTGATTAGGCACCACATCGGTAAACATTTGTTATGATAATTTGGTGACCGGGAGTCACAGGTGGGGGCCAGTAATGTATTAGGAATGACATATCCTTGGGGGTATGAAGCATGGACGAATATAGGAACTGTACAGATATGTGAGTTGTCTGGTATTACTAAGTAAAGGCTTCAGTTCATTAATAATGCTAGTTATGTGTCTATAGATTGCCTAATATTGATTCGTAAGATAAAATACTTTGTATGCCATGATCTTTCACTGGTATTGTTCTTGAATTTGGATAATTATTATAAAGCATTAAGATAGTGAAAGTTAATAATTGTTTAAAATAAAAACTAGATGGCCATCCACTTTTCAAAGATTGTCAACCGAGAGTCGTTTTCAAAAATTATATTTATATGAGTTAAGTTATAGACTAAGTGGGAGAATGTTGGATATTTGTAGTCAACACCTTAACTCATCTTTAGATTTCCATAAAACTGGGTTGGACCTTTGATCACACGTATCTCGAGGCGAAAGGAAGCAAGTCGTTTCCTAATATAAGTGATATGTCTCAACTCTTTTTCGTTGATGGGTTCGGAAAGAGAGGTGACCATATAAGAAGACCACCGTCCCCTCTTCCTCTTAACCTAGCATGTCTCGTTCTATAGGCAAACTTAGAGAAGATGAGAGGTAACGTGGACTCGGATTCTCTAACAAAGATCAATGATACATCAACCTGAGAAGAAAACAAGGTATGCATGTATATTTGATCATGTGATTCGAGCTAAGATCCTAGAATTTCTAACAAAAACTTAGGGAAAACCATAATCTCTATTTATTTCTTAAGATTTTTCCTTCTCAACTCGAGTTTTACATGTTTAAACGATTCACTACTTTGAATCAGACAATGAAGATTATATTTTGTTCAAATATTTGACACAATATCTCAAGATATCATGGGTTTACCATCAAATTGTCAGATGTTGATTCTAAGTGGAACACATTCAAAAAATTTAACACGATCATGGCATACCGAAAATGTGGTTCTCGGATTACTTTTCAGTATGTGCGACACGAGTGATGATAGGACCATGATCACAAGATCTGTTGTGCCTATGATTTGGTATGAAAACAATCGCCATCGGGCTATTCAATGCAATCAATGATTTAAGCACGCCAAGCCTAATTTGAGAAGGATGAATCTTGAGTTGAAAATGAAGGAACACAATCCCAAAAGTCTTGGACTTTTCTTTTTCCCTCTTGCTAACATCCATAAAATCCGCAAGACACATGCATTATATGGGCAATGGTCAAGTCCTACTAGGTAGAATCAGATTTCCAGTCCTACCCCATCTACTGCCCTTGGCCCTTGGAAATAGTAGAATCTTAACTTTCTAAGTTTTCACTTTTTATAACATGACGTGCAGCCAAGATTCTCCTATTTCCAAGAGCAGCGGATGGAATAAGACTGAAAATCAGAGAAGGTGGTTTGGTCCCATCCATATGTAATGTTATAGGTTAGGGCCGAAAGATGTCCCAACTTTCCTCGAAAGAGAAACGTTGGGACATCTTTTCGTAAATAAACCAAAGTTCACCATCATCCTTGTCCGCCGACATTGCAGGAGCTTACTAGTATGCTAGTAGCCACTAGTCCCTACGGAAAAACCTCTTTGACGGATTTTTAGTGGCCACAAAAATGTCTCAATCAGCTTAGGGCATATTCGTAGAGTAAAAGCTACTTGTAAGTTTGGTAAATTTGTTAACCCGCCAAACTAATTCAAATTAGAGCTCTACTAGCTAAGCAGATAAGGCCACGACAGCTCAAATTTGGGCCACATGGGGTGCATTTTCATTAATCTAAGTAGTTCACTTGGAAGGTTAGGCTGCTTTGGCCCTTGCACCAAATTTATAGAAAGAGTTAATATTTTAAGGGATATGTGAAAATGAAATTGGAGCTATATGATTTCAACTTCATGATTTATAGATCTCCGGTGCATAAGATTAAAGCAAAACACAATATTTACCATATAATCTATTGTAGTCAACCATAATCACATGATAAATTATATTTCGTGTTAATTTTTTGCAAGTAATATCCTTAAATCATGACCTTCATATCAAACAACTTCGATATTGTTTTCACATAACAAAGATCGCCGAGCTAGCAAGTTTTTCTTTTAAATACGGTGCAAAAACTTTTCGAGCGCAAATAATGGCCCCCAAATCATTACTCGCAAGTTTCAACCAAAAAACAATGCTTCTACCTCTACAAGAGGATGGCAACTATGGGCACCTCTGTTCACGCCTATAGCATCATTGAGAGCGCTTACATTTGAAACCCGTCCAAGCCCATCGACTGGTTGGAATTAGACAAGAAAGACCCTTTTTCACCCTAATCTTCCACATTGTGGATCTTGAGACCATGTGCGTATCATCGGACGATAGTTTTTTTTATTCAATGTAGCACTGATCCCAAAAATGTGGCCCTTTAATCACATGGCAATGCTCAAATTCTATTTTAGGGGCATTTTTGGAACATGAGTCATGTGAAATAAAAAATTTGACCATCTGACGATATGTTCATAGTTTCAAGATCCATTGGGTGGAAGATTGGGGTGAAAAATGATCACCGTTGTCTGATTCCAAGCAGTCAATGGGTTTCGATGGGTTTTAGGCGACCTTAGTAATTATGTAGGCTCGAATAGAGGTACGTACCCGGCCGCGACATTTTGTCATCTATATTTTAACTACTTGCTCATGAGAAGTTGGCCCTTCCCATAGCTTAATAAAAGGACTTGATATTTTGGCCACTGACACTATTGAACATACTTTCTAAGCCGTTTGCTTTAAAGGCCATAATCTAACATATGATTCAAACTAGTCAGCTGGTGAATTAGATAATGGCCTTTAATTATATTGAATCGTACCATAAAAAATCATGTTTCATGCCAAATTTTCGCATCTAAATTATGTGCATTGGTTGACTTCTCGTGTGGATAATGGATTCCTTAGAAAAAATGTAAAACTGCATGTTGATAGCAGAGAGATGATACAAAGGCAATTCCATACCAGAGCTAGTAGTTTGATGACTTGGATCTCTCAAACGATCACCGGCCTAAACATGCTATGTACGCCTTATATGGGTAGCAGTGAAGCAGCTTTTTAGGGGTAGCTGTATTCGCAACTGAAGATTCTTTTGACGTAACTGGTGGCTCCTTTCGTTCACATTATTCCAATCTTTCACACAAAAGATTTTGTGATCATGGCTCAACTATTAGATGGATGCATATGTTGATTCCATGTGGCATATATCTGTGATTATGAGGTACCATGAGAAGGGTTTTTACGTCACTCTTAAAGATGTGTTCCATGTAAAATCAACATTTGATCATCATCTCAAGCCATTTTGTGTGAAAGATAGGGCTGAAAACGTTCTCCATCATCCAATGCAATTCAAGACAATTAACTGTAGTGTAAGTAGTGGAAGCACCGGTTGCACAAAAAAATCTTCATTTGGGAATACAACTACCCCTCATAATATAGAGTTAGGTTGTATATGGCATAACTCTTTGCTATCCGCTGCCACAACAGAGTTCACTTGCTTTAGTTGGTTCTCATTCTCTTTTCTAACTCTCTACAAAGGAAGAGTTACCTATTCTAGTAGCAACCTCCCACCCTCTACTAACTTTCTATCATAGCAAATGAAATCGGCTCTGGAAAGGAATGGGCAGAGAGGAGGGTAGAATTGGTAAACAGATAAATATTATATAAAATTTTATCATGCAAGGAGTTATCAAGAAAAAGGGATACTTGTTGAAACAGGTAGCAGGATGTTAGCAAAGAGGATGGAAATCTACTAAAACAGGTGAACTCTGTTATGACAGGGGATAATAGAGAGCTATGTCATACGCAACGTTAGTACTCTACAATGGGACATGTGGACTACGCCCACTCATGATGACAATCGGTCACAAGGACTGCGATGTCCACTCATGATGAGTGGACACCAGTCGTAGACTAACTCTATAACAAGGATCAAAATATCGGTTTTGTTTTCGGGCATAATTGAAATTGAAAATTTAATCAAAATTTTTGTGTCTATTTTTATTTATTATTTTTTTTAACTTAAAATATTTAAATTATCGACCGATAATTTAAATAATTTTTTGAGAATTTCATATCGGATAACTCCGAAATCGATGTGATCCATGCTCTATAATATGTTAGCGACGTTGCCTAAAAGGTTATGCAATCGTCATAAAGTTGAAAGAGTATAAGAATCTCGGGCCCATTCCCATGTGACGCTACTACTCCTTGCGTGTGGGGTAGAGGTTCTTCTCAGCCTCACGTGACGCACAGAAAGTTTTGTCACGTAGCAGCAAATGTGCTACGCAACCATCACACCCCCATTCCCATGTGTTCATAAATCTTAATTATATGTGATTTTCTTCGGACGCTTTCAAAACCTCGGAAGCTGGGGACTGGGAGACGCTGCATTACATTACATTTATAGGTGTTGGTGACATTTTATTGTTATTTATGCTTGGTGCTGACCTCTTCATGCATATGGTCATTGTTTCATAATGGCTAACTTAATAAAAAGATGAAATTACCATGGTATATAATTTTAAAAAATTAAAATAAATTTTTTTTTTATTATTATAAATAATATAATTAGAGTTAGTCTAATGAGCCTCCACTTATCATGAGTGAACATTGCAGTCTATATGTCCCCATGACCGAGTAAATTGGACATACTTTCAATCCATAGATATCCGTGCAAGTCAATTGTGGTTTGCGATGTCCACTCATAATGAGCAGACACCCATTGTAGACTAAGTTGTAAGGTTATGGGTAAGCATAGCTTGGTAAAAAGATGAGTTAACTTAGCTGATCTGCATTAGTTTGTTGTTACTTGGCACCCATAATATAATGGGCTTTGTACCAAATGGCTCCCTGCGCTTTTTTTTATTACCAAATAATCCAGTGCCTCTTTTTATAATCATCCAATGCCCTCTTACACAGGAAATTACATCTATGCCTTGAAAGAATAATTCTTCTTCTTCTCCGGTGATGGTTTGGAGCTATCTTCTCTCTCTCTAACTCAAAACTTGAAATTGGAGTTGATGGGTGAGTTTTTAGTTGCTTCATCCACCTCCTTCCCCAAACTTCGTTCCTTCCCTACCTTCTGCAAAACTCTATATTTCGCCATCACCGAAACCTAACTTGCTATAAAATCTAAAATCTCAGATCTATCTTTCCGCTACTTACCTTGGACATTTCCAAATCTCGATGGCTGGCCACCCCTCGGACGATTTAGACAAACTTTTCGACAGTGAGTACCAACCTTTCTCTCTCTAAAATCCTTTCTCTCTCTTTAAAATTTTGTTTTGATTCTCTCTTCAAATATTTATCAGGCGCTTTGGATGATTTCGGCAAACTCGATCTCTGCTCTGCTCAAAGGTTGGTTCGTTTTTCTAAGCTTTATTTTTTTGTTGTTTTTTTCGATCTTCTCCTCTTAAGCTTGATTATGGCCCCTTCAGAATCGAAGATGGCGACAACGAACGAGAAAAGTCGTCAGCTTCTCCAACTATGGTGTAGGAATTGGGCCTCGGATTGCTTGATTTGCCTAGTAAGAAGAAAGGGAAGCGCAAGGAATTTAAGGAATCGCCGGTCTCGGAGGCGTTCGATACTCCACTCTCTCCGTCCTCTCCATGGCTTCTTCTCATATCGCCGGAGAAGAAGAATAATTGCCGGAGAAGAACCCTCTCCAAGGGACAATTTCGTCCCTCATAAGATAGGGATAACCCTTGTGCATCGAAAACGGGTCTATCTCGTCCGTTTTAACTTGTATCCGAATGCCTTTTCGTATTTAAAAAAAAATTCACCAAAATGATAATAATAATTATGGAGGGGCATTTTGTGGTACTTTTATCTAATATAATTATATGTCATATAAAGGATCGACTGGGTGAGCATAATATTATTACAAAAAATATAACATATATAGGCCATATAAAATCATGAAGTCAATAAAATCAAATGCACCGAAAACTGTGATTTTACCCTTTATTTTTCAAAAGGTTGACATCATTAACCTCATAGCTAGCTTTAAATATTTTATTATTATTTTTTTTTTCAACAATACTTATAAATATAGAGCCGCTCTGGTACATGACTGTCTTGGCATCAGATGCCAATAACCTGATCCTTAGTACCAGCTACCTGGTCCTTAGTACCCGCTGGTTACGCCTATCCCATAATTAATTAGGTCAAATAGTATGATTGAAACTAATCATGATTTTGATGCTTTGGCCAAAGGAGGGTGCCAAATTGCCGATGCATTGGCTGATGTATTTGGTCGGGAATCATGTTGTTGATGCTTTAACTAAGGAGGGTGACTGGGTGACGATTTGGACCCCTCCGACATCTAGAAAAATCGTGGCAGTCAACTTTTCTTGGATCAACATAAAAAAACTTACTAACCAACACGTATATGCGTCTTATACATGTTTCAAACCTTAAACCTTAAGGTGGACGGCCACTAAATCCTTTGTTTTTTGATACTTTAAGCTTAGCTACTGCCTTGGTCGCCTAACGTGTACATTCGCCATTTATTTGGTTTGGTTATTTGGTATGGTGGGTATAAGTTGAAACAGCTCTTATTTGTGCAACTGGGTCAGGTGAGCTGGCCTGTGAGTCATTGACCATCGCTTCCATATTTGTGGTCAACCTCTAGAAATTCGTACAAAACAGCACACTGCTAATTTATAGCTTGATCTTTGTATTAGGCGTACACGATTGTTAATTTATAGCTTGAATTCGTATAAAGGTAACAAAATCTATATCTGGAACGAGTATCAGTCGAGGACTGATACGAATCGACCAATAAGTATCAGCCTATTATATATATATATATATATATATATAGAGAGAGAGAGAGAGAGAGAGGTATCAACCGATACCGGATAAGTATCGGTATCGGCCAATATTTAATACCTTTGTTTGTAATAGGTGCACACGATTTATAACTTATAGCTTATTATATATGTAGACAATCATGTCACATTGGACAATCCAGATTCTTTTTCACTTTTGCTAAAATGATATCAGAGATGGTTTTCTTTAAGCCGCACGATCTTGTTGGTAAATAAGTTTGGGTTGCAAGTAAAATAATGATTGGAATTAAGATATGCGCAGATTCAATTCGAGACACGTTAAATATTATTATCTTTAAACCGATATTTGCCCCTACTACTATGATTTAGTAGTCACTAATAGGTTACCGGCAAATCGGTTTCAGGATATAACAAATCGACAGCATATACGTGTGATCAGATTTGGTGAATCTGATCACGCAACAAGAATACTAAAACTCTAAAAGCAGAACTCTGAGAAAGAGAAGGAATTTTTAAAACGCAATGAAAAACAGATAAAAATTCTATATAGAAATGAGGGGTCTCAGGTCCCTTTTGTAGAAAAGAACAGGTGTAACTGCACGGACATATCCGTTGCAGATAACTGAACAGTCGGATAAGACAAAGCGGTTTCAAAAATAACTGAATGGTTTGAATTTCAAACAGGCGGTTACACTTTTGTCCAAAAGTTTAACTAAATGCACTGCACCGCATCACTACGCCACGTATACGTACACGTGCTCGTGCCCGTCCCGTCCCGGCCCAGCTTGGCTCGACTAGGCGCGCGCGCGTGTGTATGACTGATGGAGTGCATAGCGGTGGAGACCACAAAATTCAGTGCCCCCTGGGTGAAGGCTACAAGCATTGAGCTAAAACTCCACAATATAGCGTAAAACCAAAAATACTATTCACATGGTATGGGACTAATCAATTCAAAGCAAAAACTTAAAAAATTAAAACTATTTTATATTTTAAAATATCTAACAATCCCCCACAATTTTAAAATATTCAAAAATCTCCCACTATTTTTAAGATTGAAAAAAAAAAAAAAAAAAATAGAGTAAAACTAGAAATATGTGCATAAATGAAAATGTCTTACAGACTTGAATTTTCATTTTAGTGAAAATAATTCAAGGTTTGTCATGGTCATTAGTGAAACTAAGTCTTGAACTAACGATCTTATATGATAAATCGGAATTTTGTCATACACGCATTTCACATATTTGGTGTTCAATAAAGAATGCTAGCACATTTAGGCCCTATGCTAGTACCCTGATTTTTGTAAGTATTTATGAGATAAAATCAAGTCTCATTGAAAGTGGTTCCACCTTCACACTTATATAGGCAGACCTATAAGAGATGTCCCTGTAACTGTAACATCTCAACACACTGTGTTATAAGACTATTAAAAGCAATGCTCTACCTCCCATTATCCATTACAGGTGAAACACTACCCTTCCTGAGATTTATTTCTCATCAATGTGTGTTTTTTAGCCGCCACGAATTTACGACTTATTTTTTCCTTTGAACCTAAACATTGATTAAATAAATATTAGGTATGGTTCCCATCATAAGTTACTGTTTAGGTATAATGACTTTAAACCCATCCCGATTGAAATTTTATGAATCCCATCTCTGCCAAGGCTTTTAGTAAACAGATCCGCCAGATTTTTTACAGACCTAACCCCAATTACTGAGATTACTCCATCTCTAAGTAATTATTTTACACAGTTATATCCTAGACCAATGTGTCTATTTTTTTTATTATACGTTTGACTATAAGTCTTTGATAGTATTGCTTCACTATCACAATGTATAGAGATAGGTGGTAATGGTTTAATCATAATTAGAATTTCTATTAGTAAATTTCTTAATCATTTCGCTTCTTTTTCACTTGCTGCTAAGGCAATGAATTTTGATTTCATAGTGGAATGTATGATACAAGTCTGCTTCTTTGATCCTCATGAGATCGCAGCACCTCCAAAAGTGAATATCCATCCACTTGTGGACTTTGATTCTTCCGAACCAGATATCCAACTTGCATCACTATATCCTTCTAAAACTTGAGGATGTCTAGAAAATTACAAACCATAATTAATAGTACCCTTTAAATATCTAAAAACAGTGAAATAGTATTCAAATGAACAGAACTAGGGTTACTTGTAAATCTACTTAACTTACTGCAAATGCGATGTCCGGCTATGTACAATGCATTACATACATAAGGCTATCAATAACCCTCGCATATTCTAACTGTTGCACACATCGTCCATCATTTTTAGTCAATTTAAGATTAATATCTAAAAGTGTATTGACAAATTTCGAATCAAAATAATTAAATCTTTTCAAAATCATTTCAACATAATGAGATTGAGTTAAAGTTAACGTATTCTCATTTATTAAAATTTTGATTCTCAAAATTACATTTGTCTAACTCATGTCTTTCATGTTAAAAGATGAACTTAAGAAGTTTTTAGTTTCTAAAATAACTTTTAAATTAGTTCCAAAAATAAGTAAATCATCTACATAAAGACATAATAACACCATTATTATGAGAAAATTTATAATACATATATTTGTCGGCTTTATTAGTTTTGAATTTAAAATTGGTAATGGTATTATCAAACTTTTTATGCCACTATTTTGGTGCTTGTTTTAACCCATATAGAGATTTAATAAGTTTACAGACTTTCTTTTTTTGTTCAGGTAGAACAAATCCTTCTGATTGTTCTATATAGACCTCTTCTTTTAAATCACTATTTAAAAAAGCGATTTTAACATCCATTTGATGGATTTGTAACTTATGTATAGAAGTTAAAGCAATTAGAAGTCTTATAGTCGAAATTCTAGCAATTAGTGCGTTGGTGTCAAAATAATCAACACCTTCCTTTTGTTTATATCCTTTGACAACCAATTTTATCTTAAATTTTTTTATAATTCCATCTGTTATAAGTTTTCTTTTAAATATCCATTTATATCCTATGAATTTAGATCCTTCTAATAAGTCTATTAATTTTCATGTTTTATTTTCCATTATTGAATCCATTTCATCATTAATAGCTTCTTTCTAAAAAATACTATCTCTAGATTTTATGACATCGCTAAAAGTGATAGGATCATCGTCTACATTTAGATACAAATGTTTCTTAGTACTTTTGGTTTTATTTCCTTCAATCAAATAGATATAATAGTCTTTTGAAAGACTAGTTTCAAACCGTTGACGTTTACTATATCGAGGTTCAATAATGACATCTCCATCTTCATAAATTTTACTTTCAATATTTAAGATATTAGTTAAAGTAGTGAACTTAGATTCATAGAACATAGCATCTCTAGATTCTATTATAGTATTTTTATCGATGTTATCATTGGATTCCATAACTAGAAATCTGTAAGTTTTACTATTTTGTGTATAGCCAACAAATACACACTCAATAGATCTAAGGTCTATCTTAAGTCTTTTAGGATCTACTAATCTAACAAGTGCCCAACACTTTAAAATAGGTTAGCCTAGGTTTTCGATTATTCTAAAGTTCATATGGTGTAGTTAAAGTTTTCTTATGTGGAATTCTATTCAAAATATGAGTAGCAGTTAACAAAGCTTCACCCCATAAATTTTTATCGGAATTAGCGTTGACTAATATTGCATTAGTCATTTCTACTAAAGTTTTATTTTTTCTTTTGGCAACTCCGTTTTGTTGTGGTATATAAGGAGCCGCCACCTCATGACGAATTTTATGAATTTAACAGAAATTGAAGAATTCATTTGACATATATTCTCCACCCCGATCAGATCTAATGACTTTTATTCTTTTATTTAATTGATTTTCTACTAATGCTTTATAAATCTTAAATGTTTCAAAAGCCTAATTTTTAGTATTTAAGAAATATATATGAGTATATTTCGAAAAATCATCTATGAAAGTAATAAAATATCATTTTCCTCCTTTAATAGAAACATTATTTAAATCACAAATATCACTGTGTATTAAATTTAATAAACATGAATTTCTAATAATACTAGGAAAATATTTTCTAGTAATTTTAGTCTTAGCACATATACTACAAGCATTACTATCAAAAGATTCATATTTTGAAATTAAATCTAAGTTAGTCATGCATCTCATAGATCTACAATTAATATGTCCTAATCTATCATGCCATAAATTAGAAAGAGAGACCGAGTAAGAAGAATGAGAGATTTTATTGATTGAATCAGTTACATTGAGTTTGAACATGCCTTTCATGGCATATCATTTTTCAATAAATTTGTCATTCTTGAATAAGATAAACTTATCCAATTCAAATACAAGTTTGAAACCATGTTTGATTAGTAAACCACTTGATACAAGATTCTTGCGAATGTCGGGTACATTGAGCACATCAGTAAGCGTCACGATTTTTCCGGATGTGAAATTTAATTTCACTTTTTCATACCCTATGATCTTTGCCGTAGATGAGTTTCCCATGAAGATATCTTGATCATCGTCAATTTTGTCATACGCGACAAACATGTCACGATTATTACAGACATGTTTTGTGGCATCTGTGTCGATCCACCATTCATGGATGCTACCAATCAGATTTACCTCCGAAAGAACGGCTATAAAGTTACTTTTTTCTTCCACTATTTTTACTTGATTCTTCAATTTCTTGAAGAAGCGATAATCCCGTTTGAAGTGTCCGGGTTTCTCACAGTGATAGCATCCACGGCTCTTTGGTACTATGGTCTTGGAGAATTTCTTATTCTCCTTTGATTGAAAATATCATCTCTTCTTCTTCTTTGACGGTCCACTAAAAACCTTAGACTCAACTAAGTGTGTCTTTGATGTCATATTAATGTGATCTTCGGTTTTATCCCTAACTCGAGATTCTTCCTCAATACGTAAATAAGTGAGAAGATTTTTCCTAGAAAACTTCTCATTATTACTCTTAAAAAATTTTCAATAATCTTTCTAAGATGGAGGCAATTTGGCGATTATCGTACCAATCAGAAAATTTCCATCGAAATGAGAACCATTAGTGATCATATAATTTATAACTACTTGAAAATCATACACTTCGTTAAGAATTGGTTTATCATCGACCATCTTAAAATTAAAAAACAAACTAATTATATAAAAATTATACACAATATATTCAGTTTTGTATTTCTTCTCGAGTGCGTCCCAGAGTTCCTTCGAGGTGTTGTAGGAGCGGTACACGTCGAACAATGAATCCGACAATGCATTTAGAATGTAGCCCTTACACGTGTAATCGTCTTTTTCTCATTTCTGCTTTTTCCGGCCTTGATTGAGTATTGATGATTCGGTAACAGTTGGGCATAAATTCGAGATAATATACACAACTTTCAGCGCTGTCAAGAAAAAGAGTAATTTATATTGCCACCTTTTGAAGTTAGAACCATCAAAACCGTCCAACTTATGGATGTTGTTGGGTAGTGCAGGATGAATTTTGTCAGTCAGTACGGAAGAAGTCGAAGACTGGATATAAGCCATCTCGGTTTAAAATTGTTGGTAAATAGGTTCGGGTTGTAAGTAAAATAATGATTGGAATTAAGATATACGCAGATCCGATTCGAGGCACGTTAACTATCGTTGTCTTTAAATCGAGATTTGCCCCTACCACTATATTGAAATGAGGGTCTCGGGTCCTTTTTATAAAAAGGAACAGGTGTAATTGCACGGACATATCCGTTGCAGATAACTGAACGGTCGGATAAGACACAATGATTTTAGAGATAACTGAACGGTTTGAATTTCAAATAGGCGGTTATACTTTTTTTCAAAAGTTTAACTCCCGCCCGACTTTCGTACCCACGCGACCTTGTGCATGTGTGACTGATGGGGTGCATGGCAGTGCCCCCTGAGTGAAGGCTACATGCCTTCAGTTAAAACTTCACAATATAGCTTAAAACCTAAAATACTATTCCCACGATATAGAACTAATCAATTCAAAGCAAAAACCCAAAAAAACTAAAACTATTTTATATTTTAAAATATTTAACAGATCCTACATAGATGGTTTTCATTTTTTTTCACTTTTTCTACATCTTCCGTACCTGTCGTATATTACACTTGAGTCTATAGTTCCCTCGCCAGCGGTTTTCAGTTGCTTTAGTAAACGACGACCCCACCTACAGCTGCTCTTACATAGCCTCGCAACTCCCCACCCCCTCCTCGTCAGCTCCACGAGTGTTCTATTCGAATTCGGGTTTGCGACGCTAGAGGACGATTTAGGGGTAGGCAGGGTGCCAGGAACGTTGCCAAACAGGCCATGATACCAGCTTCCCTAGTTTGTTTCTGCTCGAATTCGGGTTTGCGATTCGTTATTTGCTAAGCGTAGGATGAGTTTTTTGTTTAAATACTAGCAGTCCTTGAAAGCACTAATTATTTTGTTTAAAGAATAGCTATTTCTTTCATAAAAGAACTCTGCCAGAGTTGGTTGGCTTGAAGTTTTTAAGTCTTCTCTCCCCTACGTCTATCTCGAACCGGTTCGCGAGTTAGTACCACTAGGACCGAATTGAGTAACCGTACTCTAGTCTGGCTTTTAGGCTGCGTTTGGGTTAATTCTTTCGGGACAAAGTGTAACTCTTTTACTCTTTGACTCCAACAAAGAATTACTTTCATGTTTGGTAACACAGTTCCCCGCCTCATTTGCTCTGACGAAGAATTATTTTAAGTAATAAAACAACTCTCTGTCTGCTCTCCGGCACAACAGATTTTATCTGCTTTGACAGAGAGTTATTTCTGCTCTTTTAAAAGCTAACCCAAACACACTAAGTGGGGAAGTTACATAATTCTTCCCAATTTTAGGTTATTATGTAATTTATATTCTTGACTATTTCAATTATCATTGTGCATAATAGATAAGCCCTTTTTTGGTGCATTTCCAAAGTTAAAATGAATTGTTCAGAGTAATAAGAGTATTTTCTCCATATTTTAAATGTAATAAAATATATTATATATCGAAGTATAAGTTATACAAAAAAAATTTAGGGCTCTTAAGATATGTCGTATTCACACTCTCCCCGCCCCTTGGGTTCACCTATTTATATTACGGTCCCTGATTTTGTGTTTCATTTGCATTTTACCCCTAGAGTGACGAATCAACCGTTATCAAACTAAACTTTGACTGCTTGGAATTAAATGATGGATATCATTTTTCACCATAATTTTCTACCCAAAGAATCTTGAGATCATGATTCTACCATCAAACGGTTAGATTTTGATTCACACACTACAAATAATAAGACAATTAGCGGCATTTTTTTACACAAAAAAACTCCCACTATTAACAAAACAACTATTAAGACTATTAGCGGCAGTTTTTGACTACCGCTAATAATCTTATTTTTGTAGTGAGATGGCACACATATTGAAAACTGACCAAGAACCATGTTTGATATATTCCCATGATCATAATCACTTTTTGTATTATCTGTCATATGAAATCAAAATCTGGCAGCTTGATGGTAGCCTCCTAATTATCTCAAGATTCATCGAGTAGAATATTATGTTGAAAATTGATCTCTATCATCTGATTCAAAGTTTAATTTTTTAATAGTCAACGATTGATTCGGCACTGTATGGCACAAATGAAAAGGAAACACAAACATAGGGACCACAATGTATATAGGTGAAACCTGAGAGTCAGAGTAGAAATACAATATATCTTAGGAGGATAAATGCAAAAATCCCAAAATTTTGTTAGCTGTAAGTCTTGTAGAAGGAAAAGTCAGTTTTGTAGGAACAAATCCCAGATAATGTAAATGGAAAATTAAACAACTATGTAGCATAATGGAAGGTTGGAAATCCAACCTCACGATATCAAATTCGACCCAAACTTACCTATAAAAAAATAAAAAATGCACAAGTGTTTAATATATTAAGAGTTGATATTGAGGTTGCGTAACCATGTGGAACACACTACTCTCCTTGATACTCACACATGCGGAACATGGGTCAAGTTGAGTCCAATTTGGTCTAACTAAAATAATTTATTATTGTTTTGTTACAATTTAAATATGAAAAACAGTGCCCTTTTAAATTTAAAGAAAAAATAAAGGAAAATTTACCAGATCGATCCTGTCAGATACACTTTTCTCGTCAGAAACCCTATATTTTTACCTTTATCCAAATCGATTAGCTTTAAGCCAAGCCAATTTCAGCTAGTAGGAAAAGTCTTAAATGCCCCTTCTTACATTTTTATCGTTCTACATAGTTTAAAATTTTAAAAATTATATTTTTTTATATTTACGCGATGTGAAGCAACATTTATGGTGTCTGATTTGAAGGCCACAATATAAAGATCGATAGTGTTAAAGATTGGCACGAAAAAAATGCGATATCGCCTCTTTAAAAAAAAAATTTATTAAAAATAAATAATAATCGACTGTCTATACAGTCGAAAACGACTGCCATAGACCGTCGTTTTTGACTCTATAGGCAGTCGATAACACCTTTCTCGTTATCGACTTTTTAGATATTCGTTTTCGACCATCTAGGCAGTCGTTTTTTTTTTTTTTTTGGTTAAAGAGGCGATATCGCCTGTTTTTCGTGTCAATCTTTGGCACTATCAATCTTTATATTGTGGTTTTCAAATCAGACACCATAGAAGTTGCTTCACATCGCGTAAATATAAAAAAGTGTAATTTTTAAAATTATAAACTATGTAGAACAATAAAAATATAAGAAGGGGTATTTAAGACTTTTCCTGCTAGCTAGAACTGGCGTAGCTTAAAGCTAGTCGATTTGGGTAAAGTTGAAAATATAGGGTCTCTGACGGGAAAGATGTATCTCACAAGGTCGATCCGATAAATTTCCCAAAAATAAATAAATTTCAAATAGGAAAATTTATCGGATCGACCCTGTCAGATACACCTTTTCTGTTAGAGGCCTTATATTTTCACCTTTACCCAAACCAATCAGCTTTTAGCCAAGCCATTTTCAGCTAGCACAAAAAGTCCGAAATATCCCTTCTTACACTTTTTTTTGTTCTACATGGTTTAAAATTTTAAATATTTACACTTTTCTATATTTATGTGGTGTGAAACGGGATTTATGCCATCTGATTTGAAGGCCACAACAAAAATCGATGGCACCAAAGATAGACATGAAAAAAGGCGATATCGCATCTTTAAGAAAAAAAAAAAAATTAAAACAATCGATGGCGACTCTTAAAACAGTCGATGACGATTCTTAAAACAATCGATGGCGACTCTTAACACAGTCGGTACCGATTGTTTTAAGAGTCGCCATCGACTATTTAGATAGTCGATATCGACTGTGAAAACAGTCGTTATCGATTGTAAAAAAAAAAAAAAAATACAGTCGCCATCAACTATGTAGACAGTCAGAAAAAAAAAAAAAATTTCGTTAACAGTCGATGGCATTGTTTTTATCGATCATTTCACGTCGATCGATCTGTCTAAGCAATGATGGCGACTCTTAAAAGAATCGGTACTAACTGTGTTAAGAGCCGCTATCGATTGTTTTAAGAATCGCTATCAATTATTTTAAGAATCGCCATCGATTATTTAAAATTTTATTTTATTATTATTTTAAAGAGGCGATATCGCCTTTTTTCGTGTCTATCTTTAACGCCATTAATTTTATATTATGATTATTTCATACTGCATAAATATAGAAAAATATAAATATTTAAAATTTTAAATTATATAAAACAAAAAAAGTGTAAGAAGGGATATTTCAGACTTTTTGTATTAGTTGAACATAGCTTGACTAAAAGCTAGTCGGTTTGAATAAAGGTAAAAATATAGGATCTAATGAAAAAGGTGTATTTGATAGGGTCGATCCCATAAATTTTCCTTTCAAATATGATTGGGTTGGTTGTTGTGTGAAATCAACACCGCCTTTAGAATATTTAAAAGAATCCATCACCATAAATGAAAGGGACAAGTGTCACTAACCAACGATTTCACTTAAATGATGTATGTGAACCCCTGCACTCACTATAAAAAGTCCCATCCTTGTCTAAAATATCTCTTCGAAAATATTAATGGGATGAGGACAGAAAGACTGGGTGTCCTAAATAAGGGAGAGAAATAAAGAGAGACAAAGGTCGGGAAGATAAAATTTAAAAATAATTTTTACACTTTCACTCGGTTAATAATAACATATTTAAATTATTGCTCATATCTAATAAGCACTTAAAATGCATAATTAAACTATTGCTCATATATAATAGGCACCCAAAGTATACATAAGTTCATCAACTAAACCCCTACTGTCATCTTTCGTTAATATGCGAACGAAAAATATTGTGTTGGTATATAGCACTCCACACTGTAAAAAAAATGGACTTTTAGCGACACACTTTTTGAGACATTTGACAAAAAACGTCGCAAAAAATAATTATTGGCGTCATTTTATGACAAAGCGTGGCAAAATATGCGAAATAGTTGGATCCCGCATAATATTTGCGCTGATTTCCCAAACAATTTATTGTATATCACTCATTATCTAAATACATATAAACACAGGATAGATTCCCTCATAAAAACCCTCTCACTCTTTCTCTCTCGACCCGACGCCAAACGCGGGATATATTTCCGCCCAAACCCCTCTCTCCATCGACAACAGACCTTATTTCTCACCCAAACCCACTCTCTCTCTCTCTCCAAAATCACACACTCTCTCTCCATCGAAACCCTATTTCCCACCCAAACCCTTCTCTCCATCGATCCATGGCGTTGCATGCAATCGGATTCCATCATTTTATTGCCGCTGTTCGAAATCAGACTCCATCCATCCATTACCACTGCCGCTTTTCGAAAAGGATTCCATCGATCTCTAGATTTTTTAATTTCTGAGCATCATTTGAATCTGAGAATCGAAACATCAAAGGTAGATTGTCGATCTCGGAACATCGTGCGTACATCTCGGAACACCGTTGAGGTAGCTTTTTGATTTTAGAGCTGAGATCTCTAGACCTAGATTTTATTGCATGTGGTTTGAAACTTGATAACTTTATGCTTATTGTAGTTTATTGCTGTCATTCATGTGATTTGTACCGTAAATTTATGGTTTTGCTTTAAGAATTGATCTAGGTTCTATTTTTTTCTCTAAGATCTAGAGTTTTATTCTTAAATTAGATTTATTTTTATTGTTTCTTCAATGCCGTTTGCAATTTTTGTAAAATTTAGCCATCAACAAAATTTATCCCTGAGATTACCAAGCCCGCATTGGTAATCTCAGGGATAAATTTTGTTGACGGCTCGAGTTTGAGTTGACTCAGAACTCAGTTGAGCAGTCCATCATACTCGGTTTTTAGGGCTTTTAATGAAACTGAATTGACCATCTAATTTGCCTTGAATCTCAACCAAGGTGAGGTGAGACTTTGTTGGATGACTCAAAGATCACGATCTATGGAAAAAAAAAAATCATAATTTTTACCGACTTTTGAAAATGCAAGTCGACAAGTATTTTATAATTGTGCTTTTCAAGTTTGAAAGATAAGCATATCATGATCTTTGTCATCATCGGATCATCCAAATGCAGCTTAAAGATCTAAGTAATTTATAAAGTGCATTAAATTTCATAAAAATTATAATATCTAATGGACAATGTCGTTTATCAAAAAATTAATAAGATCATCATATAACCTACAGTTATACACATGTTAAATGACAGACATTCATTCACACCTATCAAACGGTCAGTATTTTAATTTAGAACTTAAAACTGTTTATCTGGAAAAGTAAATCTGTTGGATTCTCTCGTTGAATTGCTTTTTCTAAGTTTTGTATAATGTCTTGAACTAAGGTTCAGTATTCGGATTCTGCGGCCACAGACCAACTCGACTCGTTGGCATTGAGTTGACTCAGTCGAGTTTCTAAATCAGAGAAACTGAAATGACTCATTTGTATCGGCCAAGTCCATTTAGTGCAAGTGAAATGGCTTGGCAATCCTTACATGAACTTTGGCACATCACATGACGCACATAAGCTTAAACTCTTCTGTATTGTTGACTGAGCAACTATGTCGTGTTTTGGCATCGTACGAGAAACATGTATGGCATTCCAATTTAGGTAAAAAAAGAAGGGAAAATTGCAAAACCCACTTGTTTTAAACCTTGTTGTTAAAATGGATATAGGCAAAAAGGACTATTTGGACAGTGTGTATTTTGAAGGCATTGTTAATTCACTTGGCACATGTTTGACATTCAAATTTAAGGAAAAAAGAAAAGAAAATTGCAAAAACACACTTGTTATAAACCTTTTTGTCAAAATGAATATCGGAAAAGAAAGGCTATTTGGACCGTGTGTTTTTTGAATGCATTGTTAATTCACCTGGGCCATGCTGTTTATGGGCAAGAACGGGTGGGTTTTTATTCGAGACCAACTATTGTGAGTGCTTGCCATGAGAAGCTTCCATTTTAGGCCACCTGGTAGATCTTTTGAGTGGTCCAAGAAAGGAATTAAATCCTGGTATCTGATTCGGTATCGGTCACTCTTTGAACCAACATGGTATTGGTTGATGCGGGCTTTTTAATTATTATTATTTTTTGTTTTGTATAATTTTTTTAAAGAAAGGATAGTATTGCTTGAGTTCTTATTTGTCTTTTTTTTCCCTCTTTTTTCTCTTTTGCTTCAAGGGTGTTTGCATCAAGTGTCTTTTTTCTCTTTGCGTCTGGACGAATCTTATTGTGGGTAAGTACGGGTTGAGTCCTTGGGATGGGAGTGTCGGGAGGCATAAGGGTTTTGATTGCCTAGGGTGTGGAGAAATTAGGATGGTTGCGAATTGTTTTTTAAAAGGGTTAAACTTTAGGTTGGGAGAATTAAAGTTAGGTTTTGTAGGTTATGATCCGAGAGAAACCAGTAAAACTTGAAATAATCCTTGTAATACAAGCACAAAGAATTACTTAGATGTGGAAGACAATTAAATTTAGCCGCAAATAGCAATGAGTGGAGAATAGGACTTGCAGAAATTACTTCAAAATTCAAATAGACGAGAAATAAGTCACCGAGATGAGGAGGACGAGTTCATTTTACAAGAGCTTGTTAATACTTTGTCTTTGACAGTATAGAGAAGCTAGAGTGCATAAGACCAGTTTATATTGTTTGATGTCGCAAAATATTATTGACTTTTCATTTATTTCCATTTTGATATGAATGTTTAGATCTGGTTATGATTCTGTTAGGTCTCGTTGTCGCAACTTTATATTTTTGTAATTGGTTAGAATTTTCGTTTCATTTATTGTTCGTTATTTTTACGACAATGCTTATCAACGCACATGCTTGAAAAGTACTTTGCATTGTATCAATTTATGCATGTTACAAACCAACTTCATTACTGGTAAATTTTTTGATGAGCTGTTCATTAGATAATGGTTTCTGAGTTGAAAATGTCTTCACGAGTTGGGAGCTCTATATAATTGCAGTTTGTTAGCGACACACATGTTAATTTGTAGCAATACAATCAGGTGTATCAGCCATTATAAACAATTATCAGGGTGTATAATTGATGCGGACATCAGACCATACAACGTGTCTAGTGTAAGAAGAGAGCAGGAGTACACGAGCCTCATGTGACACTTTGGATGGGCTATTAAAGACCCCATGTGTGCATGCATGTGTGACATCCTAGAAGGCTCTATCTTGGGAAGATGCGCACATGGCATGATGTGGATTAAGTTTTGCACCATTGGATTACTACTTTCCACCATTGGGCGTATATAAATCATCAGATCTAGCTGGGATTAGCATGGTTATGAATCAAATAGAGAACATCAATAATTACCTATTAAACTGTTAATTGTATGTAAAATTTTAATCCAACCTCAAAATCCTTTGAACTGAAAATGCAAATAAAAGGCTGAGTTTGGACAACTTTTCAATCCCAATAGAAAATAGGCTTGTTAAATCCTAGCTCGTCAGTGATGAGTAGTGAATATGATGATATTTCACCCCTAAATACCTACATTTAGTCGTCCGATGAAGGCTATCTGATGAGAATTATTAGATTTAAAGTGTTTCAGGTAAATACAAGTCAAGTGTAGAAAACAGCCCAAGAATTCTGAAAATAATGTCAAAACACTGCAACTTTGGGTCATCGAGAACTTGGTGCGACTTGCAGCTCAATTTGGACCATCAAGACGTCTGATTCATGAAATTATCAAAACCCAAAAGTTTTAGATCTTTCTGTCATCTTTCCAACGCCGTAAGAATCATGTTAATCGGAGTTCGGCGTAGAAAGATATGACCGAAATACCGAAGCAGTGCCTGATGCAAAAGTGGGCTGAAATTCACGAATTTCTGGGAGGTCGATGCATCAACCCTTTTAGTCAATTAATCGAGGGGTAACAATAGTCTGACACGGAACTGACACTTTAAAGCATATTTTTAGGGATTCTTTGCAGGGTCGATGCATCGACCCTATAGGGTAGATTAATTGACCATGACTTTTCGAGCTGGGACACTTAGGCAACTTGAAAACTATTTATACCCGGACCAACACTTCGAGAAGGAGGGGAATTTTAGGAATAATTTTTAGGAGTTAGTTTTTTAGAAGAGTATTTATTTTTTAGATTAGAAGTAGAGATAGAGAGTTTTTATTATTCCTTTTTGAGAGCTTTGTTCCTTTAATTTTTCAGTATTCATTCCTTCAGTTTATTATTTTTGTTCAGTTAATTCCTACATTAATTTCGTTTCTGAAGGTCATCGTATTTGTAGATCAAAGTAATTTATGTTGAAGTTTGAAGTATTTTTAATTCATTAAATTAATATTATTTTTCCTTCCTTATTTATTTATGTCATTTAATTACAGCATGTGTGGCTAAATTCATGGGGATGGGGATGTAATGATTCTCATCCGAGGGATGTACTTCTAATAATATAAATTTAGGATTAAAATATGAGATCTTATTTTATGATTGTTATGTTATCACGAACGGATGAAATCACCACCACTAATTAGGATCGAGTGTGCCGAGCCATGCCCTAGATCTTAAATCTGTGACGGTAATTTTACCCCACTCATTGTTATATGGTCATTTATTTTCATCGTATGGATCTACTTACGATTATGATCCGGGATCGAGTGTGCCGAGCCATGCCCTTGATTTCAGATCTATGGTGATATTTTTATTAGAATTTTCACCCACTTTGGGGATGATTTTTATTTGAACTTGAGATCAAGTGTGCCGAGCTATGCCCTTGATCCCAGATCTATATATGAAAATCATCTAAGTCCTGATTGCAGGGATGCAACGTGAAACCTATCGGGGTTTTGACCATTTATCTTCCATAAAATATGTGTTTCAATGGTATATCTCATAGTTTAATCCTTAGATTTGTATTATGGGAAGAACAGACCAAAGGTGGGAGGATTTAGTATCTTCATCTTTATCTTTGCTTTTGAATTATCAGTTAAGTTTTAGTTTGTAGTCGGTAATTGTCATCTCACAAAACTAGAACATAATATTGGTTGAATACTGTTAAATCTTAGTGGATTTCTTGAATTACTGTCTTGTCTTTTTAGATATTTCAAAAATAGTCCTCGTAGGAACGATCTCGTACTCTGCACCCACTATCTATAATCTGATTCGTGCACTTGCGAGTAAAACATCATAGTTAAAAATTTACATCAGTCAGCACGCCTCAAAAAAGGCCACAATTACCGGATGTTGGGTGCGGTGGATGGGATACAGGCTTAACCGTTGATGGATCGTCGTACTCACTGCCTTAAGACCTTAACCATCACCATACGCAGGAGTGCATGAATTTATTTCTTTGAGACCTTAGAGTTGAGATTTATAAAGGATCATCTTCGATAAAGCCATCACCCCCAAGCTGAAGGCAAAAAACAGAGCTAATCAGCCATGATTTAAGGGTTTCCCACATGAACCACCAGCCACGACAAGACATACAAAAGCCTAGTAATTAAGCCTAGATATCAGACCTAGAATTGGCCCATTTATTAGGGCCTAGTGGGTTTGGGTTGGGCCTTAATGCAAATGCTAAATACGGTTAGGCTCATCTAATTTAGTTCTCAGGTCTGAGGTGCCAGAAAAGACCCAAACCACAAAATGAATTAGACAAAGCCAGTTAACGCACGACAAGCTACCCTGTGCAACCTTATAGCTAGAGGTCAAGTTCTTATTACTGTGAATTGATTTCCAAAAACCCTTCAGTAGCATCATGCTGAGCGTCATCACTCGGCAATTCCTGCAAGGCTGTAATTTGAACGCCAAAAGACCTCAAAGATTTTTTAAGCTATTTTCTCTTTCATAAAGGGAAATTGAGTATAAGTATAAATTTTGTAATACATGATACCTCTAAAGTCTTCAAACAGCAATTTCTCGGATTTTCAATAGGAATGAACAGCTAGAAACCAAGACAGATCCAAATTTTGTATTCTTTTAGGAACATTGAAGATCTTATTCCACAGTCAATTTAAACATTTTGCTTATGTATAAAAGTAGGGCTGCAACAAAGCTGAGCTATCTCGACAGCTCGGCCAAAAAATGAGAGCTTTTTTGGCCGGAGACGTACAAACAATGGCAGGTTAGGAACCAACGAGTTGGGTTGGTGCAAAATCTGCTGGATCGGGAAATTCTGAAGATAGCGAAAGAGAAGGTGAGGTCTCACTACACCAAGGATTTTGTTATCGACGAAGATGGAAGGTGGATGTTGCTGGGATGGAAGGGGGGAATCCTTTTTGCTGTTTCAACTTGGAGAGCTGATAACCCAGGTTCTTGATTTCGTTTACAGATGTGACATTTGATATCCTTTGTCAATCAAAAATCACACTTACTATATATAAATCAAATGCCAGTGCACTTGTGAGACATGGTTGTAGGTGTAAAATGTTGATGGTTAATTACTATGCATATTTTGTTTCTATTGCGCTGTGCTTCCAAGGCCAATGTATCGCAAATAAGAAATTTATGATTAGTTTTTAACCCTAAGGACGACCTGGATGTGCCGGACTTATGGTTTAAAATTTCCGGCCTATAGTGATATTCCCTCATGAACATTTCGGCCATATGTACCAACCCAGAAAATTTATTTTTTAATGATAAATTTAAATGGTATATACTGGTTTTTTTCTTTAAATTTTTGCCTTATTAATTTTTAGAAAAGGGTAAAAAAAACTAAGGTACAAGGGATGGATATGCTTATTGGTTTCTTATTAGGTCACCCGGTCTATTGGTATCTATCAACAGTCACCAATAGGTTTTGGGGCCCGAGATTTTGATCATTGTGTACACTTATATATACCAATACCTAGGCATAACCTGCTTATGCCTAGCACATGTATCGATATCCTATGTTTCTAGGAAGACATCTAGGTTGAGCCTTCCTAGTGCCTGCTTAAAATGGTGTATTCAGTAGAATGGCAAATAAATACGAGGTTGTCTGTGATGGGTGGGAGTATGACTGCACGTCATAAGGTCAATTGTCAAACCCATCACAATGAATCAAACCAGTTTCCATCCAGGTTTTCCAGTCGACATTAATCTTCAAACCCATGACATATATGTAAAATGTTAGCCAACGGCAATGGTCCGGTTCAACCTGATTTCATGTTCGAACAGATTTGCAACCATTTGATAGAGGAGAATCTCGACATCCACGCTTTTCATTTTCATTCGATGATATTTAGTCAAGATTCGCTCATATCCAATGGCTACAAATCTGGTTGAAGACCAAATCAGATTCACAAACAATGCCTTCTGCTACGCTTCTTGCTCTGGCATGACTAAGCAGCTTGCTTACGATAGCCAAAGCAAAATCCATTGCAATTCCTGGGCCCCTGCTTGTAATCAGATTACCCTCAATCACAACTCCAGCATCACTGGCAACTTGGCCTGTGAGCTTGCCAACAACGGAGGGGTGAGCTGTGGCTCTTTTATCCTGTTTGACAAAAAAAATATCAATTTAATTGCAATTGACTTGGGGGAAATAAAGGCTGAACTGTGATTAACTATGAAGAAAAACTAGAGAAACCTAGAGTGTGACCCATGACTTTGCCTACAGAAACAAGAGCCTTTTACCGATCATTATTGTCAAAAAGCATAAAAGGAGTTCTACTTTAAGGGTTCTATCTGTTTGTATAATGTTTGTGTTGCCATTATTTAAGCTTCTTTAAATATGATAGTGAAGGACTAGATGTCTTTTTTTTGCTCTTTTTTATGTTTCAGACTGATATATGTTGTCAATTGTCATAGCATCGGAATTTGTGCATCAGAAATCGATTCTCTCTCTCTCTCTCTCTATATATATATATATATACACACACACACACACAAGGGCCGGGGATATGGGTTCGAATGCATGGATGATTCATGCATTTGAACCAGGTGGGGTCCACGTGGCCTAGAGTCTGTTGCATGTGGTTTGAAACTTGATAGCGTTATGCTTATTGTAGTTTATTGATGTGATTTGTATCGTGAATTTATGATTTTGCTCTAAGATTTGATCTAGGTTTTGTTAATGCTTACCAATGCAAGTGAGAATAAAATGAAATGCCTGTCTGAAAAGTTACATGAAATGTCAAATGTTGTTACTTTTAGATAAATTCAATGTCCTTTAGGTCAACCTTTTGTTAACTTTTAGATAAAGATTATCACTGGATTATAGTCTTTATTTTAAGAATTTAGATAAAGATTATCACTGAATTTAGAAATGTCCATGAAATATCAAATGGACAGTTTGAGATTAACAACTTCATTACTTGTTCACACATGATTTATAAGTTTGTTTACAGAATTTGATGATACCATCTCTCTATTCTTCATTTTTTTTAGGGTTTTGAATACTAACGGAAGAAGCAAGAGCGATTATTGATTCAATTTTGGACATTATGGATAAGAGTTGGATCCAAAAGCATAGGAATACTGAAGAGTTCATGAAAGGAGTAAAAGGATTTATTACCTTTGCTGTAGCCCATGGAACTAGTGTCCAAGTTAAGTTCAAGTGTCTGTGCATTAAATGTGGTAATGTAGTATACCAAGATGAGAGTACAATATATGCTCATTCGGTATGCAATGGGTTTATCCGAAATTACACCACATGGTATTTACATGGAGAGGACATTCTTCAAACGAGTGCTACAGAAGATGATATGATAGACGATGGATTTAATGAGGACGATACTGGTGACGATATGAGGACTATGTTGCATAATGCGTTTGGAATCCCATTTCCAAGAGAAGATTTGGATTCTTCGACTGAGCAAACAAATGATATACCTAATGCAAGTGCTGCTAAATTCTATAAATTGACACAAGATGTCGAAAAGGATTTGTATCCAGGCTGTAAATCACACATAACTCTGTCTTTTATTATTAGGCTATGGCATATTAAATGTATGGGTGGATGGAGCAATGCTTCATTTAGTATGTTGCTTGATTTATTAAGAGAGACACTTCCAGATGGTTCTACGTTGCCAGAGACATTTTCACAAAGCAAGAAAATTATTTCGAACTTGGGTCTAAATTATAATAAAATTGATGCCTGTCCAAATGATTGTATGTTATATTGGAAAGAGTCAATTGGCAAACAATCATGTGATGTTTGTGGCACTTCACGATGAAAGACTCAAGAAGATCATTCAAAAGGTAGTAAGAAGAAGAGTCCAGCAAAGATTCTACGTCACTTCCCTTTGAAACCACGACTTCAAAGGTTGTACATGTCATCAAAAATTGCATCTGACATGAGATGGCACGATGAGGGTGATGAGTAGTGAAATATGATGATATTTCACCCCTAAATACCTATATTTAGCCGTCCGATGAAGGCTATCTGATGAGATTTGCTAGATTTGAAGTGTTTCAGGTAAATACAGTCCAAGTTTCTAAAACAGCCCAAGAATCCCGAAAATAATGTCAAAACACTGCTATTTTGGGTCATTGAGAACTTAGTGCGACTTGCAGCTCAATTTGGACCTTCAAGACGTCAGATTCAGGAAATTGCTAAAACATAAAAGTTGTAGAGCTCGTCGTCAGCTTTCCAACGCCTCAAGAATCACCTCAATCCGAGTTCGGTACAGAAAGTTATGAGCAAAATACCGAGACAGTATCTGATGCAAAGCTAGGCGGGAATTCACGAAAATTACTCTTAGATGTCAATCGAGAGAGGTATTAGGGTTAGGCTATTAAAAAAAGGGAAGCCACGAGTTTCTTAGGAGGATTATTATTTTTTGCAATTAGAATATTATTCATTCTTTCTTTTTAGTTTTTAGGGCTCTTCACTTTGGGGGAATATTTTCTTCATCTTTTCAAGTCTTCTTCTCTCCTTCTTCTAGGGTTTATTCAGGGTAGATTGTACCTAGTATTTGCAATATTTTTCTCTGAGAAATTCATAGATTGTATTTAGGAAAACAATTGCAAATATCTTTTGGAAGAAATAAAGAGGAATGACTTTGAAAGAAAAGGAGATCAAACACCAAAGATGGCTAAATCGATGAATCGAGGAAGATCGATCCCAGATAAGTACTATGTTTATGATTAATACCAGTCTATTATTGTTATCATGGAATCGTTTTGCTCAAAGTTTGTGTGATTGAAAATATTTTAAATGCTTTGTTATGGACCGTTGATTAATGCGTATCCGGTAGTAATCGCTAGATCTGGACCGAAATTTGATCTAGGTGTAAAGCGATTATGTCTTGATTATGCGTGATCTAAATATCATGAGATACGCTTATGCTTTTACATGACTCATACCGCAATGTTAATTTGAGTCATTGTTTTAGATAGGGTATGCTTGGGATTGATGATCATATTTTATTTCAAGTCATTTTCTAGATGAATGATGGTGTGAATGATGATTTAATGAAAGCTGTAGGTTTAATGATAGAAAAGTGCAGAATCTGGGGTAGCATATTCCTTGATCTCATTTTAATATTGTTCGTAGATTTATCAAGAATTAATTGTTTAGATTAATTTATTTTTACGCATTTAGGAAAAGTCGTTAAGTTTTTGGTAAAATTGAATCGCCCTTTGGTACTTCCTTAGGGATGTTTTAAAATCTCTAAAAATTAATTAAAATTCACGTTTCCTGTGGGTTCGACACCTGTTCTTGCCATCTATGATAGATCTTGTGCACTTGAGGTTACATTCTAAATCGATCAAGTTTTTGGCATGCTGCGAAATCGGTGAAATTTTGATTAATTCGGATAGAGATTTTTTGTTTTGAGAAAAATAAAAAAAAAAAATAATAATTATTAAAATTTATTTCCTTATTTTCTCTCTTTGATAAGATTTTGTGGAGTCTTTTTAGGAAGTTTAGATTTTTAGGATACCTTCCTTGGAAATTTAGGAAGTAGAGATTTTAGGACTTCTTATTTTAGATTTGGTAGGACTCTTTTTATTTTCCTCTTTTAGATATTTTTAGGATTTTCTAAATTTAGTCATTAACTTTTGTGGGACTTTTGTTTTAGGATTTTTAGGAATCTTTCATTCTTCTCCTTATTTTTCTCTTTTAGGAAAGATTTTATAGGATTTTCAATTTTAATTTTTAATTTTCGAATTTAATAAAAAAAAAAAAAAAAAAATTAAAATTAAAATTAAAAAAAAATTTTAATTCGAATTTAAAAAAAAAAAAAAAAAAAAAAAAAAAAAAAAAATTTAATTAATTTAAATTCGAATTTTAATTTTAATTTGAATTTAAAAAAAAAAAAAAAAAAAAAAAAAAAATTTTAATTTAAATTCGAATTTTAATTTTAATTTGAATTTAAAAAAAAAAAAAAAAAAAAAAAATTTAATTAATTAATTAATTAATTTAAATTTTAATTTAAATTTTAATTTGAATAAAAAAAAATTAATTTAAATTTGAATTTTAATTAAAAAAAAAAAAAAAAAAAAAAAAAAAAAAGAAGAAATCTTTCCTGCTGATATTGGCTACTGTTTATCATCTTTGTTTAAATCGTTTGAAGCAGAATTTTGTGGGTTTGTTGTGGATTCTTCAACCCTGTTTGTGAGTGTTGGTGTATGAGCTTTACTCGTTCTCATCACCCTCATCTGCTTCCGTTTAATCTTGAGATCGAAAGAGCTTGTAGAGAGAATCGAAGAGTCAGGAGGAATCAATATCAACAAATGAGACCATGGCGGACAGGCAAGAGAGATGAGAGAATAACAACAATGGGAATGTCAATAATGGAAATAATAGGAACAATAATTTTGATGAGGGCCACAGAACCTTTGGAGTATTATAACGATCTGGTTTTACGAGGATCGAGAATGTATTATCATGCTCCCATTCCGAGAACCACTATGAATTCAAATCAATGATGATTCAAATGCTACCAATTTTCCATGGGTTAGCAAATGAAAATCCATGCGTTCACTTAAATGAATTCTTTGGGGTATGCAAAATGTTGAGTCCACAATGTCAGATGAGATAGCGAAGCTCAGCTCTTCCGTTCTCTTTAAGAGATAAGGCAAAAACATGGTTCTATTCCTTAGAACCACAATCTATTCGAGTTAGGCGGTACGCATCGCCGTTCCTTAAAAATATTTTCCCATGACTAAGGCCATTGAATTGCGTCCGAAGATCCGGTTCTTTTCCCAACAACCTACGTGAAACATTCCATGAATGTTGGGAGCGTTTAAGGAATTGATCGAAGTTGCCCAAATCATCAAGTTCCAAGGTGGCAACAAGTCCAAAGTTTTTACAATGGGTGATTCACGAAGAGAGACGCATGGTTGATGCATCTTGTGGTGGATCTTGTGCCACGAAGAAGTGACGAATTGTGGGCATTGTTTGAAAAGTTATATCAAACTTGATACAAAGTGAGACAGGCGAACCAACGAACAGCACCTAAATCTCATGTGTTGACAAAAGGCGGATTGCGATGTCAACAATAATGCCTCAGATCTCTCAACAAAGTTTGACATCTTTGTCCAACAGATGAACATGTTGTTAGCGCTACCAAGCAAGCTAAAGCTCTGTCACCCAGTGTGTTCAATTTGTGACCACCGGGTCATATGGCTAATGAGTGCCCTACTACCTTGTCATTCTTCACGATGAACCTAATCCTCAAGAAGCGAGGTAAATGTGACTCAATCTTATCGGCGGTAGAAACATGTACTCCAATACCTACAATCCGGAATGGAAAAATCACTAACTTAGGATGGGGTGAATCGAACAAATTGGCCGGAGTAAACCCGACAACATAGAGCCAACACAATGGGTGGACAACAACCTTTTCAACCAAATTTTCAACAAAATTTTTAATCCACAGCAATTTCAATGGAATTCTAATTTCCAAGCGAATTCCAATTTTCAACAGAATGCTCTATTATCATCCAAATTCGACTACCGAAAAATCGAATTTCAATCGAATCTTAATCAATCTCATGCCAAGACTTGAAGATTACGATCTGGAAGAAAAGCTTATCTGAAGCATGCAATCTTTTGAGATGATAATGGACCAATCGATCAATTGGCCAATCAACCGAGTCGTGAGAGGAAGGTAGGCTCCCGACCAACCCATCAATAATCCTCGAGGCCAAGCACCATCGAGCGGGACCATCGAATAGTCAGCAGTTGAAAAGGCATTACGGTCTTTGAAAGTGGACGAGAGGTTGATAATCAGTGGAAATGCACGCTCAGAAGTCAAGGAAGAAAGAGAAGCAGTAGAGGAAAAAGAATCAGAGAAAAGAAAGGAGAAAGGAAAAGGAAAAGAGAAAGGAAAAGAGAAAGAAAGAGACAAAGAGCCAGAGATAAGAAAAGTGCAAGAGCAAGGAAGAGAGAAAGGAAAAGAAAAGTAATAGAGGAAGAGTTTCTTCAACCGCCCAACAAGGACGGAAAAGAATCGAAATGGAATCTACACCTTATGTCCCAAAGGCACCATTCCCTCAATGCCTAACTCCTCCACCTAGAATGGGAAAGGGACCCACAAAAATGGAAGAAATTTTCGAAACATTCAAGCAAGTAAAGATAAATCTTCCATTACTTGAAACAATCAAACAAGTTCCTGAGTACGCTAAGTTTTTCAAAGATTTGTGCACTAAGAGAAAGGCACGTACTCACGTTTCAAAGAAAGTGTTCTAACAAATCAAGTCGATTCGATATTGCGATTGGAAACCCCACGTAAAACCGAAAGACCCTCGAGTCCCAACTGCTCCATGTGTCATTGGTGGGCAATCAATTGGAAAGGCGTTATTGGAATTGGGAGCAAGTGTTAATCTGATCCCATACTCAATGTACGAGAAACTCGGATTGGGTGAATTGAAACCCACGACAGTCACACTCCAACGGCGATAGATCGAAAAGAAGACCGAGGTGTTATCGAGGATGTTTTGGTTGGAATAGACAAGTTTGTCTTTCCAAAGGACTTCGTTGTCTTAGACATGGAACCACCGCAAATCAATCAATCAAGTCCCAATTATTCTTGGACGCCCGCTTTCGCCATCGCCAACGCTTGCATTAATTGTCGACGGAGTCATGGACGCTTTCTTTGGAAACATGAAAGTCGGCTTAACATATTCCATGCGATGAACCATTTCCTAATGAGGATGAGGTCGAATGTTTTTACATCGATCAGATGGACGAAGTGGTGGATGAAGCATTACCATCAATGCTCACCAAAGAGGAATTTGACACTGCTTTGTTAGCCATCTATGAGGACAAAGGGCTTGAAAGGAAGCAGTCAGAAGAGAAAAAGTCAAATTCATCATGTCAAGATGATAACTTATGTGAAGTTGTGACTAAGGTAGAACCACTACCTACTGAGGTAAAGGATGTGCTGACTCCATCAATTGAGCAGCCACCAACTGTGGAATTGAAACAATTGCCTGAGTCCCTCAAATATGCTTTTCTGGGACCTCGAGAAACACTTCCAGTGATAATTTCATCCACATTATCGGAAGAACAAGAGAATGATTTGTTGAAGGTGCTGAAAGAGCACAAGGAGGCCATCGGATGGACCTTTGCTGATCTCAAGGGGATTGACCCATCAGTATGTATGCATAAAATACATCTGGAGGATGAGAGTAAACCATCGAGGGAACCACAGAGGCGACTTAATCCGAACATGCAAGAAGTCATTTTAAAGGAAATCATTAAACTCCTCGATGCTGGAATCATCTATCCGATCTCTGATAGTGAATGGGTTAGTCCAGTACAAATCGTTCCGAAAAAGTCTGGAATTACAGTGAAAGAAACTACGATGGAGGGAGAATTGTGCCCACTCGTGAAACTAATGGATGGCGTGTGCATTGATTATCGAAAATTGAACACCACCGTAAAAGATCATTTTCCCTTCCGCTCATTGATCAAATTTTGAGAAGTTAATGGGCAAGAGTTTTATTGCTTTGATGGTTATTCGGATACAATCAAGCCCGCTTTTCCAAATTGATCAAGAGAAGACAACATTCACGTGTCCATATGGTACGCTTGCATATCGAAGGTATGCCATTCGCTTATGTAATGCTCCTACCACGCTTCAACGATGTATGTTGGCCATATTCTGACATGATCGACAAATTCATCAAGTCTTCATGGACGACTTCTCGTTTTTGGAAAACATTTGATTCTTGTTTGAATCATCTTTCACAGTGTTGCAACGTTGTGTAGATTCCAAACTTGTTCTCACCGAAAAGAGCCATTTTATGGTTCAACAAGGAATTGTGTTAGGGGCATATTGTTTCAACGAAAGGAATTGAAGTTGATAAGGCGATAAGGTCGACTTAATTGCAATTTACCACCTCCTAAAAGTGTTCCAAATTCGATCATTTTGGGGCATGGATTTTATAGAAGATTCATTAAGGATTTTAGCAAGGTGGCTAAACCATTGTGCACTTTGCTTGGCAAAGATGTTCCTTTTGATTTTGATGAGGATTGCATAAAGGCATTCCTAAAATTGCGTGAACTCTTATCAAATGCACCAATAATCCAACCACCGGATTATTCTTTACCATTCGAACTCATGTGTGATGCATCGATTATGCGATCGGAGTTCTTAGGGCAAAGGGTGAATAAATTACCTCACGTAATTTATTATGCTAGCAAGACATTAATTGATGCCCAAATCAATTACACCACCACCGAGAAGGAATTATTAGTCATGGGTGTATGCTCGACAAATTCCGTTCCTATTTGCTTGGATCGAAAATAGTGGTCTTTCGCCACTCGCTTTGAAATATCTTTTAGCAAAGAAGGATGCGAAACCAAGGCTCGATCCGTTGGATCCCGCTTCTCGTGAATTCAACTTTGAGATTAAAGATAAAAGGGGTTGAGAACGTTGTGGTGATCATCGCTCAGAATTCGCACAAGAATCATCTATACCGAGACCATCCGTGACACATTTCCGGATGAACATTTGATGGCAATTGATGTAGCCGGTGCAAAAGTTCCGTGGTTTGCTAACATCGTGAATTATCCGGTCATCCGTAATTCCCACCTTTGAGTGGGGTAAGAATGATAAGAATCTCTTTTCTCCCAAATAAAATACTATTTCGGATGAACCATATTTGTTTAAATTCGCTTTCGGATCGAGATCATTAGGAGATGCGTGCGGAAGACGAGCAACTAAGCGCCCTAAATTTTTGCCATCTTTGGGGCTGTGGAGGCCATTTCGAGGACGAAGACCGCATGTAAAATCCTTCAAAGCGGATTCTCGGCCTCAATCTTCGTGACGCCGCTCAATACACGCAAGGAATGCCAACGGTGTCAATAAATTGGCAATATTTCTGACAAATATGATGCCCTTAATCCAATTCGATTGTTGAAATTTTCGATGTTTGGGGATTGACTTTATGGGTCCTTTTCCACCATCCTTTGGGTATTCATATATTCGTGGTCATTGACTATGTCTCCAAATGGATTGAAGGCGTGGCAACCCGATCAAATGATCACAAGGTTGTGGTCAAATTTCCGAGAGAACATGTGTTTAACCGATTCGGGATCCCAAGAGCAATCATCGTGATGGCGGTTCGCATTTTGCAATAGCCATTTTGCCACTTTAATGAAGAATGCACGACGTCACTCACAAAGTCGCTATTGCGTACCATCCACAGACTAGTGGTCGTGGAAGTGTCTAACCGGAAATCAAGCGAATTCTAGAAAAGATGCAGACGGATAGAAGAGATTGGTCAAACCGCTATCTCGATGCTTTGTGGGCCTATCGTATCGCATTCAAGACACCGATCGAATGTCTCCCTTCGTAATTGTCTACGGAAGGCATGTCATCTTCCCGCCGAATTGGAGCATAAGGTGGGCGATCAAACGATTTAATTTCGATATGCAAGCGCAGGGTCGAATCAAGGTTACTGGAGTGAATTAGAAGAGTTACGCTACGATGCGTATGAAAATTCAAAGATGTACAAGGAAAGGTACAAAAGTTGCACGATCAATTAATTTCTGGAAGGAGTTTCATGTTGGCCAAAAGTTTGGTTATTCAATTCCCGACTTAAGCTTCATCACGGAAATTGAAATCTAGATGGGAAGGCCCGTTTCAGGTTGTTTCCATTAGTGAGCACGGTGCAATTGAAATTCAAAGCCTTCAGGACAATCGAGTTTTCAAAGTGAATGGGCAAAGACTCAAACCAATGTTTGAGCCGATGACCCAGTTTAAGATTGAGGCGATGCACCTTAGTGATCCAGATTCTTGATCAATGAAGAGGTCGAGCTGTCGACACTTAAACTCAGCGCTTCGGAGGCAACCCAAAGGTGTTTTATTTAGGAGTTGGACATGTGTTTAGTTTAGGATTTAGGATTTATTTCTCTTTTCGTATGTTTAGTTCTAGAATATTAGTTTTAGTTTAGTTTAGGTTATTTTTAATTTCCAAATTAGTGTAGCCACATTACCTTCAATCTATTTTTGGTCATGTTCTAATTTGATGCCCATATTCTCTGCACCTGATCTTTGTGTTGAGGTACTTTTCAATGGTTTGGGGTACCTATTTATTTCAATCAATGAGGACATTGTCATTTTTAGGTTTGGGGGTATGTATGATTATCTATCTTTCATCACTTATTTTTGATTTTCTTTGAAAAAAAAAAAAAAAGAAGAGAATTTTTTGGAACCATCATACATGATTTACTTTGCAATAGTTTTCAAACTTTAGTTGATGATGCATGTGAATTTAATTTTGAGAATATTGATGTCATATTTTGAATACTTGTATCTAGGATGATGAAGCTTAATGTGATAATTTGAGGAAGACTCAAATTCATGCTTAGAATTTTGCACTTATACCAAGCTAAGACTTAGAAATCGATGAACTATTTTGAACGTTGAATCTTAGGTTCTTAGTGGAGACTAAACCCGATGAAGCTTTAGAGCTAATTTCCCGTGATTGATGAGTGAATATATAAACTCGGAGTTTTCTTTGAATACGAATTATTTTGCATAATCTCATACATTTTATTTTGGCTTGTGACTTTGCATGATATCAAATTCATATTATTGTGTTAGAACGCATCGTATATCTACTCAAGACAAATAGGCAAGGTTACCATCTTTTAAGGAAATGATTGAAGGCCATCTTTGGCTCGTTTGTGCTTAAATGCCCCACCTCATATAAATTTATCCTTCTAAGTACCCCTTTGAGCCTATAGAAAATTTACCCTTATACATTCTTTGATAAGCCACGTTAACTTTAACCCTTCACAATTTAAAATTTAGCTTTACCCTTCTTATTTCAGAAATTAGGAGCGAGGGATGAAAATGAGCGAAAAGAGAGTAAGTGGAGAGATAATGAGTTATGGTGTTCTTGAGAGTGTATGGCAAATATAAAAAGAAAAAAGGAGAGAAAAGAAAAAAAAAAGGAATGAAAAAATGAGGTGCTTCAAGAAAAGGAAATTCAAAAGAGAAGAATGAGAAAAGAAAAATATTGAAAAGAAAAAAATGGTGAGAAATTAGAAAAGAAAAAAAAGAAAAGAAGAGAAATAAAAAAAAAAAAAAATCGGAAGTTAGTTCCTTTTCCAATTTCTCAAATTTTGAATCACAATTCCTTTCTTTCTTACCCTTACGAGCCCCATTACAACCCTACAAAAGACCTTCATGATCCGATCTTGCATTGGTAAGCTCTTGTGGAGAGTCAATATATAATACTTATGACACTTGATATGACATGCTTAGTTCTTTATGAGATTTATTTTGTTCATTGATTGGCATCGTGTTTCATTTATCATGTGAGACCTTTTATTTGCTTTGTATTGATCTCTCACATGTGTGCAAAACTTACCAATCATCTGAGTGATTTTATTTTGAGAGTATACCTAAAGTGAGGATTGAGTCAAGACAACAGATCCGATGATTTCCGCTTGGACTAGTTCGAGATGGATGAATCTTGGTTTTGGTATGCACACACTACACGCTTTAAGCATGAATGGATGAGTTATCTAACGATTTGGAGCATTAGACTAATTTGAATGGATATTGGTATGATTAGTATAACATTGTTATTTAAAATTGAGAATTTGCATGTTGAATTGATTATTGATTTTGAGCTTTGAAGTTAAATATATGTTATAAAAATCAGATTTTGAAAACTCAATTTCTACCGATGGTTTGAAATTTTTGGAAGTTTGTGGGTAACTTCACCGCAAACCCTCGAGACACAACTCCTCCACTAGGGATCACCTAGGGTTTAAAGGCTTGTTGCACATGCTAAGTGCAATCGTGTTCCCTACGAAAGTGGCATTTAAATTTTAGGATGTTAGTTTGATTTGCTTTATATTTCTATCATTCTCTTTGCTCGAGGACTAGCAAAGTGTAGGTTTGGGGGTGTGATGAGTAGTGAAATATGATGATATTTCACTCCTAAATACCTATATTTAGCCGTCCGATGAAGGCTATCTGATGAGATTTGCTAGATTTGAAGTGTTTGGTAAATCATCAAGTTTCTAAAACAGCGCAAGAATCCCGAAAATAATGTCAAAACACTGCTATTTTGGGTCATTGAGAACTTAGTGCGACTTGCAGCTCAATTTGGACCTTCAAGACGTCAGATTCAGGAAATTGCTAAAACATAAAAGTTGTAGAGCTCGTCGTCAGCTTTCCAACGCCTCAAGAATCACCTCAATCCGAGTTCGGTACAGAAAGTTATGAGCAAAATACCGAGACAGTGTCTGATGCAAAAGCTAGGCAAAAATTACTCTTAGATGTCAATCGAGAGAGGTATTAGGGTTAGGCTATTATAAAAGGAAGCCACGAGTTTCTTAGGAGGATTATTATTTTTGCAATTAGAATATTATTCATTCTTTCTTTTTAGTTTTAGGGCTCTTCACTTTGGGGAATATTTTCTTCATCTTTTCAAGTCTTCTTCTCCTTCTTCTAGGGTTTATTCAGTAGATTGTACCTAGGATTTGCATTATTTTTCTGAAATTCATAGATTGTATTTAGGAAAACAATTGCAAATATTTTTGGAAGAAATAAAGAGGAATGACTTTGAAAGAAAAGGAGATCAAACACCAAAGATGAGCTCTAAATCGAGATCGGGAAGATGCGATCCCCAGATAAGTACCTATGTTTATGATTAATACCATAGTCTATTATTGTTATCATGGAATCGTATTGCTCAAAGTTTGTGTGATTGAAAATATTTTAAATGCTTTGTTATGACCGTTGATTGCGCGTATCAACGGCCGTAATCGCTAGATCTGGACTGCAGTGATCTAGGTCAGAGCGATTATGTCTTGATTGTCGTGATCTAAATATCATGAGATACGCTTATGCTTTTTACATGACTCATACCGCAATGTTAGGCTGAGTCATTGTTTTTAGATAGGGTATGCCGGATTGATGATCATATTTTATTTCAAGTCATTTTTCTAGATGAATGATGGTGTGAATGATGATTTAATGAAACTGTGGGTTTTAATGATAGAAAAGGGGTACGAATCTGGGGTAGCATATTCCTTGATCTCATTTTAATATTGTTCGTAGATTTATCAGTAATTAATTGTTTAGATTAATTTATTTTTCTGCATTTAGGAAAAGTGCGTTAAGTTTTTGGTAAAATTGAATCTGCCCTTTGGTACTTCCTTAGGGATGTTTTTAAAATCTCTAAAAGAATTAATTAAAAATTCACGTTTCCCTGTGGGTTCGACACCCCTGTTCTTGCCATACTGCAATAGATCTTGTGCACTTGCAAGGGTTACATTCTAAATCGATTCGTACCAAAGATGGAATATTAAGACATTCTACAGATTCTCAAGCCTGGAAACATTTGACCTCATCAGCCCTACTTTTGCAGCTGATTCTCGTAATGTTAGACTTGGGTTGGCAAGTGACGGATTCAATCCTTTCAGGATAATGAGTATTGCACATAGCACATGGCCTGTGACACTTATTCCCTATAACTTACCGCCATGGTTGTGTATGAAGCAACCAAATATGATCTTGTCGTTGCTTATACCAGGTCCATCTAGCCCCGAAAATGATATTGATGTTTACTTAAGGCCCTTGATTGATGAATTAAAAGAGTTGTGGGAATTTAGGGTCGATACTTATGATGCTTCAAGGAAAACTTTATTTCAATTGCATGCATCCTTGCTTTGGACCATTAGTGACTTCCCAGGATATGCAATATTATTAGGCTGGAGTACGAAAGAGAAGTTGACATGTCCTTCATGTCATAAAGATACGTGTAGCCAATACTTATCCAATGGTAGGAAGAATTGTTATATGAGTCATCGTCAATTCTTACCTTCGAATCATGGATTTCGAAAACAGAAACAATCTTTCGATGGTACTGTAGAGATAAGAAAAGCTCTAAACCCACTTTCTGGGACTGATGTTGATGAGTAGTGAAATATGATGATATTTCACTCCTAAATACTTATATTTAGCTATTCGATGAAGGCTATCTGATGAGAATTACTAGATTTGAAGTGTTTCAGGTAAATACAATCCAAGTGCATAAAATAGCCCAAGAATTCTGAAAATAATATCAAAACATTACAACCTTGGGTCATCAAAAATTGAGTACGACTTGCAGCTCAATTTGGACCTTCATCTGATTCAGGAAATTGCTAAAACACAAAAGATGTAGAGCTTTCTATCATCTTTCCAATGCCATAAGAATCATCTCAATCTAAGTTCGGGATAAAATGTTATGGCCAAAATACCAAGGTAGTGTCTAATGGAGAGTTGGGCTGAAGTTCACGGAAATCTGGGAAGGCCGATTGATCGACCTTTCAGTCGATCAATCTACCAAAATGATGGAGTTTGAGATGGAAAGGACTTGTTAATACAGATATTTAGGAGTTGATCGATCGATTTCCTCTAACATAGAGATCTAGATTTTTAGGAGATATTTAGGAGATATTTAGGAGATATTTAGGAGATTTTTAGGAGATATTTAGGAGATGGAAAGGACTTGTTAATACAGATATTTAGGAGAGTATGTAAAGCCAAACCAATAACTCGAGAAAGAGATTAGATTTTTTTATAGCTAGACATAGAGATCTAGATTTTTATTTCCTTTTTTGAGAGCTTTGTTCCTTTTACCTTTTTAGCATTCCTTTATTCAAGAATATTATTTTTGTTCAATCAATTTCTAGTTTAAATTTAAAGATTAGTAGAGAGCATTTCTAATTTCGTTTCTAAAGATTATCGTACTTGTGGATTAAGCTTGGATAAAAGAATTTCTATTAAAGGTTGATGTATTTTTAATTAATTATTTTTAATGTTATTTTTCAGTTATTATTTATTTATGTCATTTAATTACAATATATGTAGCTAATTTCTTAAGGATGGAGATCTAATGATTCCCATCCGAGGGATGTACTTCTAATAATATGAATCTAGGATTAAAATATGAGATTTTATTTATAGTTGTTATGTTGTCACGAATGGATGAAATCCCCGCTACTAACTGGGATCAAGTGTGCCGAGCCATACCCTGGATCTCAGATCTGTGACGGTAATTTTACCCCAATATTATTATATGGTCTTTTCATTTTCATCGTGTGGATCTACTTACGATTATGATCCGGAATCGAGTGTACCGAGCCATGTCCTGGATCTTGGATTTGTAATGGTAAGTTTATCTTAATTACTTCCTAATCTGAAATCAAGTGTGCCGAGTCATGCCCTTGATCCCAGATCTATATATGGAAATCATCCATGAAATTAAGTTCTGATTGCAGGGATGCAATGTGGAACCTATCCGAGTTTTAACCATTTATCTTTCATAAAAGATGCTTTTCAATGATATATCTCATAGTTTAATCCTTAGATCTGTATTATGGGAAGAACAAACCAAAGATGGGAGGATTTAGTATCTTTATCTTTACCTTTATTTTTGAATTATCAATTAAGCTTTATTTTGTAGTCAATAATCATCATCTCACAAAACTGCCAAAATAATAATATTGGTAGGATAGTGTTAAATCTTAGTAGATTTCTTGAATTATTATTTTATCTTTTTTGATTTTCTATATTGATCCTCGTGGGAACGATCTCGTACTCCGCACCCACTATCTACAATCTTATTTGTGGGCTTGCGAGTAAAACATCAAAATTAAAAATCACATCAGATGTGTTGGACGAATTAGCGAATATTACACATATTTTTGGAAAGCAACAAGCACAAAAAAAACCTAGAAATGTGGAAAATGGTCAAATGTCATACAATTGGAAAAAGAAGAGTATATTCTTTGAATTGTCATATTGGGAGCATAATTTACTTAGGCATAATTTAGATGTGATGCATATTGAAAAAAATATATGTGATAATATTCTTGAAACTTTACTGAATATTGAAGGAAAAACGAAGGATAGTTTAAAGGCACGTCTCGACTTGGAGAAAATGGGATTGAGACATGAACTCCACCCTAATTGGCATGAAGGCAATTTTCGAGCTTATCTACCATCCGCATGTTACTTCTTGGATAAAAATGAAAAAGAGAAGTTCTGTAGTATATTAAAGAATTTAAAGATTTCGGATGATTATTCCTCTAATATTTCAAGGTGCGTGAAAGTTAAACAACACACGATATCTGGTATGAAAAGTCACGATTCTCATGTCGTACTACAACAATTTCTTCCCCTGACAATTCGAAAATTATTGCCTAAACATGTAACAACTACTTTGATAGAATTGAGCACATTCTTTCGAGAATTGTGCTCGAAAGTTTTTAGGGTTGATGATTTAAAAAGTCTCGAGAAGCGTATTACGGTAGTCCTCTGCCACATGGAGCGAATCTTTCCACCAACATTTGTTTATGTTATGGTTCACTTGCCCATTCATTTGGCATCTGAAGCACTGTTGGGTGGTCCAGTCTAGTACCGATGGATGTATCCAATCGAAAGGTATAACCCTATAAATATGAAATTATTTTTTTATTATGAAATCATCCGATATTTCACTCATTTAAGAATATTTTTTCATTCAGATATTTATTCACGTTAAAGTCAATTGTGCGTAATAGGGCTCAAGCTGAAGGGTCCATTGCAGAAGGATACATTGCAGAAGAATGTCTCACATTCTGCTCGAGGTATTTATAAAATGTTGAAACAAGGTTAAATCGACCCCCAAGGAATTGTGATGAAATTGTGCCCAGGGGTGCCTCAACATTCATACTAAGTGAGGTATAATGGATGCAAGCACGTCGATACATCCTTTTCAACCACGAAATGGTCATGAGTTATTTAGAGTAAGTATCTTCAAACTTCATGAATTTTTTTTTTTCATTATTATGTCTGTTACTTATTTGAGATCTTTACACGTAGATAACACATTGAGGTACTAAGTTTCTCAAATGCGCGCCCACATGATAGGCAAAAAATACACAACGAACAGTTCATTGATTGGTTTAAAGAACATGTAAGTTCGAACAACCCATATAAGATTATAGACCATATTTTAAGAATTTAGAAGTGTCTTTAACCTTCTTGTGCACGTGAAACAGGTTGAAATGTTGCAAGAATCTAATACACCATTACCTGAAGGTCTTCATTTGCTTGCAAAAGATTCACACTCTGTAGCTCATAGGTTCACCAGTTATAATATTAACGGATATAAATTTCGAACTGTTGATAAAGAGAAGAGAGCTAAAACACAAAATAGTGGTGTTGCTGTCACAGCTACGATTATGAGCTACGCAAGTGTAAAGGATAGACGACCCGTTATAGGGGAGGTAACTTATTATGGACAGTTAATGGACATAATTGAGTTGACATATTCTCAAGACCACCGGGCAAATGACATTGTAGAGGATGATAATGATGTTGTTAATTGGGTGAGGGAAGATGTGGTTGGAGCCACCGTTGATGTTCGTCTCCGGTCACATTTTGAACAAACTCATTCCAATGATTCCATTAGCGATGCAAATAGTTCATAATTTTACATTGGATGCAATTGAGTGAGTGATTTTTAAATTTCTTTGGGCACACACCTTGCCAACAACTTTTGGTTGAAGTTCTCTAATCTTAATTCAAATGTTGTTGCTTTTAGATAAATTCAATGTGCTTTAGGTTTTATTCATGTATGCGTCTTCATTTGGAGAGGCCTTGTTCTTGTGTTGGTAGCTTGAAGGTACTTTTTTATTTGGTGCCTAGCCTGTTCATGGCACATTTAATAAACGAGGTTGGATTTATTAAAATCGATGAATCTCACAATGAAGAGGGTTGCATTCCCCTATAATATTACAATTTTGCCAATTTTTTGTTCATTCCATACTTCTAATTGCTTGTTATAACTGCATTCATAGCAAGACCATAGTATATAATTTATCAACAGAGAAGAGAATGTGCAGTAACTGCCCACCAAGATTATGTTGGGTTTTTTAGGTATGCCAGGGCTTACAGCTTATGTTGGGTTAAGTTCCATGAAATCTGCTCTTCCAAGAAAGAAAAGGTATTATACTGCACATTTTTATCTTAGATCCTATATCTGACTAGTGATATTAAATAGCATATTCTTCAAACATTAATATATGTGCCCATGGAAAACTCAGGTTGATCTCTTGAAGAATAAATTTGGCTTCGATGATGATTTCAACTATAAGGTAGACAACATGCCCTAAGAAGTACAGAAGTAGGGATATGTGGGACTAAGAATAAGTAAAACTAGGTAACAATAAACTAGCTTATCTTTTCATTTGATAAAATCCATAGATTATTGAAGTACAAAAGTAGTCCTTGACATTAGAAGTTTGCAAATACAAGAGGCCCATGAAGTGATTGTTTGTTTTGGAATGTTTTACTTGACAGTTGTTCCAACTTTCAACAGTTTTCTTTTCCCAATTATTGTATGGACCCGACTCTCCTAACCGTCATTTAAACAACAAACTGGTGTTTAAATGATCTTACGCCATTAATGGTTTAAGATGTCGATAATCGGTAATCCATACCATCAGACTAATAAATCATACATTAAGGGCAATCTGCCAAAAATTAGTCATTGGGAGATTTTAACTATTTGATCTGTGCACTCCAATACCAACCGTTGTTCTCACCTTTAATGGCTGATATTAAATTTCACTAAACGGATGGTTCACATTCACTCATAAGCATATTTTTTGGCTGACACATGTTTCAATGATGGATTGCCACTTGGATAGTTTAGATTGTTCATAGATGTGCACCATGTGGCATAATAATCTACCACACTTTAAATGGTGTAAGATCAAAAGCCTAAAGTAAGAATAAGATAATTTACACACGGTTTGGCATTTAAATGTCGGTTAGGAGCCATTATCACTTATTGTATAAAACAATACATCGACACCATATCATCATGTAGCATTTCAATGCCAAAGATGGGATTGGCTAGCTGTTTGCTACTCTGTCTGACCTTTAAGTTGGTTTTTTCTTGTTTGTTCATTTAGCGTCCTTATCCTATTTTTGGTTCATGCATGGATGGATGCCTTGAACTTTTGTTTTGGTTGATCTCTTCTTATCCTTTTGCACATTTCCACATTCTCCATGTCTCCTTTATAGCCTTCATCTATGTAATTAGGAGACTCCAATTTACATAAATACTGGTGTATCAATACTTGTCAATGTAGATAAAATAACAAAACTTGATTTGTTTTTTCTTCTCCTTTTGAGTATTGTTTCTGTAAAAAGCTTTAGGTGTTCTTATTTATGTGGACGATTTTTCATATATTTAGACATTTATGAAGTAATCTTTTCATAACAGCACAATTTGTTGCATTACATATAATTTTTAGGCGATTTTTCTTTTCTTTTTAGATGCTTAGAATTTTGGGTTCATTAAGCTATTTCTGTGGTAATGCAAAACTTGCACATTTGATCACGTAGAATGATACGTTTGATCAAGTAATTAAAGAATGCAACGAGCACCAATTTCAGCTTCAGTCCTTGATAAGGTAACACTCTTTGCTCTGGTGGTACTAGTTCTTTTGAGTACATAATTGTTTTCCTTGTACAAGAAATGCAGCCAGCCATGGTTTTCTTTTTGGTGGTCTTTTGGCCAAAGTTGACAAGGAAAAAAATTTCATCAAACGCCATAGATGTATATATTTTTGGTTATGTTAATGCTTTTGATCTAGGGTTTGCCTAAATGTACAAATAATAATTTGAAAATTGAGTTTTTTTGCATGCATTTGGCATTGCAGAGCTTCATTAAATTTCATTAATATTGGATGGGCTATATGAAAGTGCTCTGAGCCTTGGACATTTATCTCTGACTCCATGTGCTGCTACATTACAACAGGAAAATTCAAGAAGAAGGGTTGGATATACAAACAACTAGAAATGCAGACCACTTTGGTGCGGTTGTTCATCAGCTCTCTTTAACTCGCAATAAGCATTGTCTCATGGCTTACATGTGAGCACAAAAGTTTTAATATCTCATTACTTGCTTCAAAGAACTTCATAAATTGCTAGACTGAGCTTCTCTTCTGAGCACCTTCCTGTCATTCATTATTACCTCGTTTTGGGTGCCTTCTTTTTATTTCTTACTCAGTGATCTTGTAATTAAGCAGGTACAATCGTGCTGCCTTCTAACTGTTTATGTTTCATTTTTCCATTAATGAATTCTTAGTACTGATAAAGTAGAGTGCTGCCTTCTGACAGGTGAGGCTGATAAAGTATAGTGCTTCCTTATTTGACAACTTGCCCATGGATAATTTGGAAGAGCGGACTAGACGAGGTCCAACCATTTGCAAGTATCTAAATGGTTTGGAAGACGGTGTTAAAATAGATGTTGGCATCGATATCAATTTTTGTCAACCAACAGAAAATGCTACTTTATTAGCAAATTTTTGCGGTACATTAGCAAAGGATGGAAGCGTATTACGTATTGATAAAAAGTCTTGGCGTACGGTGGATAAAAAGTCGAAAGCACATGTATGGGACACAATTTTGGTAAGATGTGTAATTTAATATTTACTTTTTCAACACATATGGGAGTAAAATAATTATAATATAAGTTTTACCCTATCTATGCAGACCAGATTTGAAATTGATAAAAGCCTACAAGGCTATGTAATGAAGTCAGTCAGAAAAAAATGGAGAGACCATAAGTCTCATTTGAAGACCAAGTACTACAACAAACATGCAAATGATGGTATTTAAATGCCACCTTGCCCTCCTAATGTACATCAAAAGCAATGGGAAACTCTCGTTCACTATTGGCGATCAGAAGATAGAAAGGTAAATTTTAATTATGTAATATTTTAACTAGAAAAAATAAGTATTACAATCTCATTATCAATCAACTTTGTAATATAACAAATAAGCAGAAGAAATAAGGATATTCGGAAATGCCAAATTCTACCTCATACATCTGGCTTAAAAAGCTTTGCTAGAGTTCGCTATGATGAGGTATGCATTTTATTTAATGTATTTACTTTTAATTAGTTGCATGTCGTTTATTATATTATTTAAGTGTGCACCAAAGTGAATGACTATTTTTTTGACATAGCGAATGAAGGGTGAGACACAGACTACGCCTAGCCGAGTAGATGTGTTTATGAAGACACATTCCCGTAAAGATGGCAAGCCTGTCAATGCTGAGGCTGAGACCAACATGGTAAATTTACTAATCTTCCTGCTAATATTGTGTGTTTAAATTATAAACTTTTGATAATTATAAGTGGGCCAAAATTTAAATAGAAGCTACTATGTAGGCAATGATGCAGGACTTTATACAGAACCCACCTGTGAGCTCTGATGGTTCAACCTCCCAAATGGATGCGTATACTTACGCAATGGGAGATGAGAAACCTGGTCGTGTCCGCGGCCTTGGATTAGGGCCTACCCTATCGAGTTATTTTCGATCAAGCTCCAGCTATCGTGGGTTGCCGAGTGAGCTCACTACAATGAAGGGACAAGTGCAAGAAATCCAGACCCAACTAGCTGAAAAAATAGCCATGATGGACGCTCAAATAGAGAAAAAAGTAGCAGAAAGAACGATCATATTGGAGGCCCAAATGAAAGAAAAGTTGGCAGAAAAAATTGCTACAATGGAGACCAAGATGCAAGAATTTATGAAGATGATGCAAAGTTTAACACAGGTATATATAACTATTCTTTATTACTTTTTTTTTGTATTTATTCATTCATTTTGTAAATAAAGCATCTACCTTCTTTTAATTTGCATGATTTTTATAGTCAATTGTTAAGTAGATGAAGTTTTTTTTTTCAAATTTTGCAGGCTAGCAGCAACAGAGACCATGTATAAACAAGACCTTAGAAGGTATGATCTTCGGACCTTATGCAACTGACCATTTTTTGTCTTCATATGGCACCCTCTGTATATATGTTGTTAGCTTTGACTCGATTGTGTGTGCCTGAAAGTTTATAAGATACAGTTAAAAAAAGCTAATAGTTAAAATTTCGGTAAATTTTGGATCAAATTTACGATAAAGACTTTCAGTCAAATTTCTAGGAGCCGTAGCATTGCATTTGCTCTATGGAAATTATCCTTCCATAACATTGATCCGGTAAAAATTAAGTTTTGAATCATAGCAGTCATAACCAGTAACGAAATATACCATTTGTACTAGCACATATAATTTGTTCTGCCCATACAAACGCTTATAACCCTTGAAATTAAGCTTAAATATACGGGGTCATGATTTTAAATATTGGCCGTATCCGGTACACTATGGGTCTATATGTATATGTATCAGTTTAGGGTCCCATATGATATGATAAATGCACACCTAATTTTAAAAGTGGTCAAATATCGGGTCAAGCACTTCAAATATTGGCCCATACCGAGTCATATCAGCCAATATGTATCCAATATACCTCGGATATATATCATTTTAGGTTGATAACGGAATATTTCATTGATCCTAATGACCAGGCACCCTAGCCGAAAGCCATTGAATTCATTGCATCAAATGATGGAGAAGCCAAGGCACAGGAGTATTCATATTTATGTATATATTTATATCGTGGTTAGGAGCTTGCATAGCAAATAAGAAGCTTAGAGATCAAAACGTGTTCAACGCATTTAGATGCCACTTTTTGGACCCTTAGATCAAAACTCATACACCAAAGCTTGGCGTACCCGCTTAACACCCTAACAACCCCTTAGATTATTAGAGAACCGTATGTAGAGATAGGTTGTAAAAAAAGGTCTTCACATTGAAAGCTTTTAACCACTATGAGCTAGCTGTATCAAAAAAAAAAAAAAAACCCACTATGTGCTAACCCTTTGACCCATGTGGCAAAACTTGAAAGGAGTTGGATGCATGTCATACATGCGGTATCCAAAATGCCACATGGCACCAATATCCAAACCCAACAGCTATAAGAAGGAACTCCTTTCATCTCCAACGATAGCCGATCCCATTGCAACCCCTATAAAGCTCAACTACTGGTCATCGCCCAAATCCTGCAATCCATCCAAATGAATCATTGCAACTTCTCACCACCATCAAAGCTTAGTGCAACCCTTTAAACCCAATCTCTACGAATTATTTCACAGTTCACCTCTCTAAGGCCACACGCCAGCTTGTGAACTCATCGCCTTCAACCTCAGAATGTGTTGGATGGCGTTCATTGAATGGCCGTCGTCTCACGAGTATTTGAACTGAAGCTGAGCACCATTCATTCTTGGCGGCGACCACAATAGGTGGCTTTCGGTTTCGGGACTTGCATCGAGAACCTAGAGGTAAGTTTCCTTTTATCCCCTTAAATCCTGAGGTAATGCACTCAGGCATGTGGTTTGCAGGTTGTTCGAATCATTTGGGGTATTATTTACATTATATATAGGTTATGCTAAAGATACTAATATTACTCTTTCTTTTGTTTTATATTTTCTTCTTTACCGATAATGCAAGTGTCAATGGTAAATCCCAAGGGAGAAATGAAAGGTATGCCCCTCTATTTGGAGGATATTTTTGAAAGCCGTAAATAATAATAATAATAATAAGTTATGGCTTTTAAAAGCCTGGTTGCGGGAACCTCAGGTCTATCTGAGCCAGTGATTAGGCTAGTTATCGCCTCATTTAATTGCAATTAGCTTTGATGATGTTTGTAATTTTGTGTGTTTGGTTGCAGGATCAATTGGGAAGGAATGTGCAGATGGCGAATGCCATTGTTCAATTTTGAATTGTGGATTCCCTCTGGTTGAAGTTTTAAAACAGTTTTATTTATTTTTAGGATCTTTCTGTTGCAACTGAAGCATTTTTTTAAGATGGGTGTGTAAGATTTAATTACTTTTAAGAATTACTTCAAAATTTAGGGATCGTTTGAAACTTTTGGGCTTTACACTCACAAAGTAGGCTTTGTATTTTTTTGAGACTTATGTCATGTATGGAAACACCATCTTTGCTATCTGATTTGATTGAAAGCCATCATCTAAATTTCTTAAGAAGAAAAATATTGGTTGTGTTTGGGTTAGCTCTTATAAGCGCAGAAGCAGCTCTTTGTTAGAGTAGATAAATTATGCTCTCGCAGATAATAAACAGAGAGCCATTTTATCACTTAAAATGGCTCTCCATTAGAGCAAATGGGGCGAGGAGTTGTATTACCAAATATGAAACAACTCTCTGTTGGAGCCAAAGTGTAAAAGAGCTAAATTACCAAATAGGACAAGGAGCAAATTTCAGTTTTTGCGGCGTTTTAGAAGTGCCGCAATTGTAGGACTATTAGCGGCGTTTATGAACCTATTAGCGGCGTTTATGAAATGCCGCCCTGCATACTTATTGCGGCGTTCATACCTATTGCGGCGTTTATAAGCAGAAATGATGCCGTTTTGGAAGTGCTGCGGGTAGGACTATTAGCGGCATTTATGAAACGTCAGGCCACGTACTTATCGCGGCGTTTATCAGAAGAAATGCTAGCGTTTATTTAGTGCCGCAATTACAAAACTATTTGCGATGTTCTGAAAGTGCCACGATTGCGAAACTATTAGCGGCGTTTCTAAAACGCCACTAAAAATGCCCCCAATACTTTCTCCGACATCTCAATTATAGGCGTTTGTGAAAACGCCGCTATTGGATTTGCGGCACTTTATTAGGCTTTAGCGGCATTTTAGAAATGCCGCCAATAGTCAATTTTTTTGTAGTCCAAAATAGCGTGCGTAGCATACCAACGACTTAGCAGGTGTGACTGTTGATTTTGAGTATTGTATGTCACATTAGCATGCATGATATGCCAATATGGTGAGGACAAGTCAAATCAAAAGTCGCACCCTGAGTCAGCACTCCACGCCTATGCGCATCTAGTCGCCACACTAGTAAACCACCTAGCTCGAGTAACCATCTACGCCACATATAAGGAGGACGCACGCGACGCAAGGCTAGCACGCCTCCGCGCTTGCGCATCACACACCTACCTCTAAGGCCCACTTGCCTTCCTGCTAGCCAACTAATCAGCTCCAAGGCCACACGTCTTCCTATTGCTACCAAGAGTATTGGCCCTGTTATAGATGGCTTGACACGGAAGATCGACGGAGCAAGCAGCCCCCTCAAGTCCAAGATCTTCGGCGGTCGACATCAAAATAGAACCCATCGCTCATCGCCGACGAACAAGATCTCCGACGATCAATAGTAAAATAGAACCCATCGCTATCGGGACACTCATTGAGATTTGAAAATTCGACGGAATCTTGGCGGCATTGGGATTGAAAATGAGGGTAGTGATGTCATTTTCTAAGAATAAGACTAACGCCACACGTCCTACATATTGGGATTCTCACATATCTTAGAGCTCCTAATTTCCGTAAAACCTCTTTTACCTAACACCTTTTTTTTAGGTATAATAGCCTAAGGCTGTGTTTGGGTTAGCTCTTTTGGGGCAAAGAGCAGTTCTTTCACATTTTTTGGTGCGGCAAATAATTATTTTTACATATGGTAACATAGCTCCTTGCCTCATTTGTTCTAGAGGGGAGCTATTTTAAGTGATAAAATTACTCTATGTCTGTTTTATCTCAGAGCAGATTGTATCTGCTCTGACAGAGAATAGGCAAAAAGCTACTTTTGCTCTTATAATAGTCCCAAGAACAATTGAGGCAAGGAGTTGTTTTATCAAATGTAAAAATAGTTCTCCACCAAAGTCAAAAAAAAGAAAGAGCTAATCTTTGCCCCAAAAGAGTAATCCAAATGCAGCCTAAAACCTTTTCAAATGGAGCCCCTTTTTCTAAATTTCCCTTTCTCTATTTTCTCATTAAAAAAAAAGATAGTAGTTTCTCTGTAATTAGCAACGAGTGAGAACAGACTAATAGAGTGGCCAAATAAGGAGAGAGTAATCTTCTCACATTTAATGTGAGAATCCTAAGTGAGATTTTGTTGCATTATCCAAAGGTGTGTTCCATGCATTTCACCATGAGGTATACCAACACGTGCTTATTGTCTATCCACTTATATACTATATAGGTGCTTATTGTCCATCCTCTTATATACTCTTATATACTATGTTGGTGGATCCCACAAGCTCAGGCCATTCTTTTGTACATGTGGCAGCATTTTAGCATCAGATAACGTCATGCGGCACATGGAGAATTCATTTGATTAGATTCATCATTTCATACCATACAATTAAGAACCTAAAAATATGATTTGATCCATTCGCTAACTTTGGTGAGCGGGTTGGTCACCCTATAATAGCTCATGATCTATAACTCTATTACGGAATGGTGAGGAAAGAGCACAATATCTCTCCCTTGTTCACCTAGGAAAAGAGAAAACCCAGGGTTGTATCTTGAGTAGCTTAAAAATGGCCATTGAGATAACTGGAAACACCATCTTGAAACCATCTCCTCCATCATCAAATCCCTCTGCAAACACTTATGTACCTCTCACCATCTTCGATAGAGCGCAGTTCGATCTTCACATTGTGACCCTCCATGCCTTTAGACCACCCATGCCCTCCAATGAGGGCATGAAAGAAGGCCTCTCTAGAGTTCTATGCCTCTTTCCACATCTCGCAGGACGACTAACTGTCGATAGCCAAAATCGGCCTAGCATCATTCTAAGTGGCACTGGCATCCGTCTGATCGAAACACGTGTCCCAATGACCTTGGAGGAGTGGCTCCCACTCGACCCATCGTCTTCCTCATTAAGAGAATTACACCCACCTTGGGATAATGTAAAGGAGTTGCTTCAAGTTCAACTTAACCGATTTTCATGTGGCGGCGTAGTGATTGGCCAAACCTCACAGCATCTTGTCGCCGACGGGCAATCGATGAGCATGTTCTTCCTTTCATGGGCCAAATTAGTCCGTGGAGTCGACATAAACCCAATTCCCTATCATGATCGAGCCGCCATTTCAGTCCCGAGGAATCCTCCAAATTGCGAATTCGATCACTGGGCAATCGAGTTTCGAGAGAAATCATCCCCCACAATAGCCTATACCGCGACTCCCTTATCCTCCATAGAGAAAGTAGTAGTGAACTTATCCGCGGAATTTGTAAGTAAGCTTAAGAAGAAGGTTAACGACCATAATTACGGCCATTGTTACAGCACATTTGAATGCTTATTCGTACATATTTGGAAGAAAATTACTTTGGCTCGTGGGCTAAAAGAAGACGAGCACACTGAAGCAAAGGTGGCGGTGAACGGCCGAGCGAGGATGAAACCGGCCGTACCGATGGAATACTTCGGCAATTTGGTTCTCTGGGCTTACCCAAAATTGAGAGTGAAAGATTTGTTGAAAGAGAGCCACTCTTTCGTAGCCAAAGCGATCCACGAAACTGTTGCACAGGTCGATGACCGGTATTTCAAGTCCTTTATCGATTTTGGGGGACTTTGTGTGGGAGAGGAAGGAGACAAACTCATGGCTACGCCGCCGGTGACGGGTATTTCTCTTTCTCCCAATCTGGAAGTTGACAGCTGGTTAAGGTTCCAGTTTCATGATCTTGATTTTGGTGGTGGTGGTGGGCCTTGTGCATTTCTTCCACTCAATTTGCCGGTCGAAGGGTGGGTATTCTTCGCACCTGCCTGCGAAGAGAAAGGCGGAATCGACGTTTTCTTGTCGCTTTTGCGAGATGATGTTGATCTCTTCAAACAGATTTGTCACTGTTTGGACTAAGGGAGATGATGTTGGGTGGTTTAGGTAAATAGTTGCTTGATTCTGGTTTACTTGGTTTGAAGTTTGACAGTTTTAGTAAAATTATAAATGATATAGCAGCTTAAATTAGCCATTAATCTTGCTAAATTAGTTCTGCTTCGCAAGTTTAGAACCGGTTTGGTTAGAAAATCTAACTAGATTCCCAATAAGGGTCAATTAGCAAAACAACCTTAATTTCCAAACCTTTTAGCATATTATACAAAAAAACAAATGTTTTAGAAAAAAAAAGGTTTTCACATTTTTTTTAAGCTCAGAGATCCGTGTAATGTTAAATATCCAATTGTGAGATTATAACTTTACCCTTCTTCTCCCTAAGACCTTCAAACTTGTTTTCTTGCCGGTTCTTTTCCGCTGAGCTTTTCTCTCTGGAATTATTTTTTCTTGCCGGAATTGTTTTTCTCCAAAAAGAAAACCCATGCAAAGGGAAGAGAAGAAAGTTGAGGAGATCCAAAAACCAGTCATCACCAGACCCCTCCCATTCCTAAAGGTTCTAAGCTATGCAGACATGGTGGATTGGGTTCCATCATACATGGCATGGCACAGCCCATGGGATATCTCTTGTTTGGCAAAGCCCTAGACGCGTTTGGGAGCAACATCGGAGATGACCATGTCATGGTTAAAGCCCTCTCCAAGGTAATATATTTATGGGGAAATTAGAAAAACTCGCCGGAACTGTTTTTCTCTCCAGAACTGTTTTTCTTTCCAGAACTGTTTTTCTTGCCGGACCCGAGAAGTATCGGAGATTGGTAGTTGTTGTTGGGAACCGGAATCTGGTCCGCAAAAGATAAGGGTGGGCTTGTGAAGTAGGGTTTTGAAGCTAAGAATAATAGGGTTTGTGAGTTTCTGTGGGAGTGAGAACAGGGTGAGAGAATAGGAGAATGAGAGGAGATATTTGAGCGCCATTGATTTTGCTCTTAACTCATGTCTGTCGAATGGATAGTTTTTGGTCGTTAGTTTGTTTCCAAATTCTAATTAGCAGAGTTGATGGCAGGTATAAGTTGCTACCAGTTAGCAAATCAATAAGTTTTTGGTCTATTACCATGGAGGAGCAGGCGGTGGAGTATCGCAGGGAGGCCGGGGAGCTGATCGAGCTTCGATTCGTCATTGGTGGTGCAGCTTGGGACATGGCTGATCGCAGAGTGGCCGTCTGTGATCCGTTTGGGTTCCGCCCGTTGGTTATGGGCCGCACAAAGCTGAGTTTCGGCCAAAAAGGCTCACCGGAAAATAACTCCCACAATTTTGAAGATTTTGTGGAGAAGAGGGGTAAAGTTGTAATCTCACATTTGGATATTTTCCATCGCATGGATCTCTGAACTTTAAAAAATCATGAAAACATTTTTTTTTCTAAAACGTATAAGTTTGGTATAATAGACTAAAACAGTTGAAAATCAATCTGTGTTTTTCTAAAGTGCCCATTAGATAAATGGTGCTGCCATTTGTTAATATATCCAAAGTAGGGATGCAAGTTTGATGTACCGAACCAAACCAAACCGAGACCCATTTTTTCAGTTTTCAGGTCGGTTCAGCCTGAACTAAAACTGAACCGAAATGAATCGGTTTCGGTTTGGTTCGATATTTTATTTTTCTTTTTCGAAACCAATATTTCGGTTTTGATTCTATTTCGATATTTAAAATATTTTTTCTCATTTTTTTGGGGGTTTTTCTATCTTTCTTGGTTTTTCTCATCCTACCCCTTCGGTTTTCGGTTTTTACCATCCTAAATCGAAATCAAACTAGTTTGATTTGCTCGGTTCAATTTCGGGATTTGGGTCAAAGATTGCATTTCTAATCCAAAGTTGTGTTCCTCAGAAAATGCAAATATCCAAAGTAAGGCTATCGTAAATGAAAGCATCCAAATGGTGCTACTCCAAATTACGTTGCCCAAAACAACAGTAATCGTGATGTGGGGACAATTGTTCACTATAAAATATAAATAATTACATATGATACGACTACTGTAGATATTTAGCAACATCATTTACCTCAAACGACAAAAGTTATTATTGATTAAAAATGAGTGGAAAAATAAGATTTGCAAAACTGACCCTAAATGGGTAAAGCTAGGATAATGATGATGAGTTAGATCATTGGCTCTTATCCAATATCAATATAGTGGTAAAGTTACCAATCAGAAAAATAAAATAAAAAAATAGTGGTAAAGTGTATTAAGACATGTTTGTGCCCTTTGAATTTGTTTTGACAAAAGTAGGTTTAGAAATGTGATAATCACCTGGTTTCTTGTTTAGGGCTGGCAATGGGCCAAATGTTTAATTGTGGTTATAATATCAGGCCAAAAAAACTGTTTGACTCCTCAAAATAAATATAAGGATATTACTCCTGATGGGCTTGGGCCTAATATAAATATTTAGAGAAGTTGGGATAAATGTTAAAAAGAGTAGTGAATAATAGAGAATATTTAGGATTGAAAGTAGATGTGTATCTTTTGTTTTAGGCATGATTTGACATTCATATATATTAAATACAATCAATAAAATTTTAAGAGATTTTTAAATTTTAAAATATTTTCTGAGATAATTGTCTAAATATTTATGAATCTCAAATCATACCTAAAACATAAAATACACATTTATGATGTGTATCTCCTTTCAATCTCTATTAGTGAGCCAAGTCCTTGTTTCTCATAGATGGAGATGAAAGGCGAGAAGGCAAAGATCCCATAAAATATGTATTTGTCATGTGATTTTTTAGAAATCACTCTGGCTAATCCTGAAGGGAATAAGGGCAAGGTGTATCATTAATAAGGGCAAGGTGTTCCAGTTGGTAAGGGATTTTGATTTGTTATCAATAGGTCATGAGACCAAGTGTTGGTGTCTCTTTCTTACAATAACAAGATGCCTTGTATGGTGTATAAATCGTAAAATACTTGTTATACGGTTGGGGTGATCAGGACATCCCTTAGGGTTTAGTTCAAGCTTAAGTTATAAAAAAAACCCAAAAAGTGTTGAACATTTATAGTGGTTGGGGTGATCAGGGCATCCCTTAGGGTTTAGTTCAAGCTTAAGTTATAAAAAAAAACCAAAAAGTGTTGAACATTTATAGTGGTGGCATTTGAATTGGCTGCTACCCTTATTTTACCGATTGCCCATATTAACCCTTCGAAAATGAGAGATAACTGTCCAGACTTCAGAGCATCTCCATCAAGGATTGCTTAATTTGAATAGCTAAAATTCTCAGCTCATTCTCTATTTTAGTTATTGGCCTTTATAAAAAAGTCTCAACGATGATAATTATTTTAGTTACTCCCATAGTGACAAATTTCGATGCATTCTCTATTTTAGTTATTTGCTTTTTTAAAAAAGTCTCAACAATGATAATTCATCGAAATGCGGCAAATTTCATGAAATTTACCAAAATAAGGGTCAAACGAAAATTTCTAGACTTTTCGATAATTTACAACAAATTTCGGAAATTTCAGTATATTTTTTCTAATATTTAATGTGTAACTTTTTTTTTTTTTTTTTTCAATATGGCTCACCAGTCAACTCACCAGAGTCACCACACAGCTGCTGAGGTTGTCTAACTTGTCATACGTGAACCTATGTTATATGGGTGGCTTCTAGTATCAAAACTTTTTTTCTACCAATCTGGGACAAAAAAACATAGCTGCAGTTCCTCAATGGGTACCGATTACTCATCTAAAAGGTTGCTTTTTTACCCCACCTTCTCTACCTAGTATGATTGACCGCCTTTGAATCAGATGGTGGAGGTCATTTTTCATCCCTATCTTTTGCAAATTAGATCTATGGATCATGGTCGTACCATCAGACGGTCAGTTTTTTATTACGCATAGCACACATCTCAAAAAGTGGCGCTAAAATCATGCTTGAGCGTAATGGAGGTCATATGATTTTAGGGCCACTTTTTGAGATATGTGCCACGTGTAATAAAAAACTAACTGTTTGATGGTACGCTCACTATCCATGGGTCCATTGTGTAGAAGATGGGGATGAAAAACGACCTCCACCATCTGATTAAAAGGCGATCAATGCATGCCGACTGAAGAAGGTGGGTTGAGAAAGCAGCCTGATAGGGTGAGTATAATGGCACCTTTTGTCAATTTGTCTTCTAGGGTCTATGCTTGAGCTGGGTGTAAGTGCTTGGATTAATTGCTATTTTTTTAAAAAAATATTAAATATGTTTTTAATCCCCAAAAATTTCCCAAAATTTTTTCGGAATATATTGAAATTAATCCGAAATGTAACGAAAGGACCCCCCACTCAAAAATTACAGAAAACGAAATTTGTCACTATGGTTACTCCTCCTTTAAACTAATATTTTTTTTTCTATTTTAATATATATTTGAAATATATGACAAGTGGAGAGAGAGAGAGAAATAGAAAGAAAAAATGAGAGAGAGACAAAGAGAGATTTAATTATATTTTATTAAAACGAATGGAGTGAGATATTCTATTAATATCGAGTGAATCGTGGGACTCACCAAAGATGGCGAGTCTCATAGCGAATTTGTTGGAGCAAGAACCTTGCTCTTCAATCACCAAAATAGCGATTTTGCTGCCTTTTTGTGCTTATAGAGAATCTCCTGAAGATGCTCTTACAGATTGTGACACATCTTTTGAGGAATTCAAGTTTTGAAACTTGGAAGCTACTTTGAGCTCCCATAAAATAAAAATAAAAAAGAAACAAAAAACTATTTTGATGCATCTCAAGCTTAAATGGGCTTTGCTCCAAAATGGATTTATTAAAATAAGTAAATGGCAATGTTGCTTTTCAAATAACATTTTTCCTTTGAAAATTGCTTTTTGAAACAGTGTTCTCAATGACCTAAGCTACTTTGAGTTAAAAAGCACTTATTGGAGAATTTGAACCAGATGCATGCATTCGTACGTGAGAGTTTGTGTATAATTTATTATTATTTTATTTTTTAATATCATATAATTGTTGCACTTGCAGCTCTCTCATACGCAAGATTCTTTAGTTGAAACATGCGCCAATGATGAGGTCCAAGTTAGACCACTTGGATTGATAACGATGTGTGTCACATGGCACAAATCTAAGCTTTCAGGGACCTCATGTACACAGTTCACAAATAAATGCCACTCACAAATTAGACCGGTTCTAATCGGTTTCTAAATATTCATGCCAAATCAAACCGTCTAATTGTTAAACCAAACTAACCCAATTCGATTCGGTTTCAATTTGGTTCGATCGGTTTCAATTTTTCTTTAAGTTCTACTTGTACTTTAAAAATTTTCCATTTTCTCAACCTTTTTTACACTTTCATATTTTCATTTTTTTGAAGTCGTTTTACTATTATAATCTATTCACCCTTTTTAAAACAAATAACAAAAATAAATATATCACATTCACTCTAATTAATCAGAGGTTGTGAAATATTAAATTTGGGCCCAAATTTTGGACCGAAAATCTGAGGCCCAATCGTCTACTCGACTCAAGTTGACTACATATATATATATATATATATAGAGAGAGAGAGAGAGAGAGAGAGAGAGAGAGCCGGTTCCATCCTCCCATGGAGAACGCTCAAGCGTCCTCCAAGATCTCGTAGAGATCAATGTAGCATCTAAAACACAATTTGGATATGATGGGGAGCATAAGGGAACGGCTTAGATCAATTTCTCAAAAAAGGATTTCAAAAATTTTATTTTTAAGGTGTCTATCAAAGTTTGACTAATTTTAATGGTTTAAATTTCAAGGCTAAAAAAATACATGGTAGAAATGAGTTTTAGATTTTTTTTTTGCTAAATATGATCTAAGCAATGCATCCGTGCTTTGTGTGGGATCATTTTGGCGTTATACTACCAATTAGAGGTTTTCCCCAATCTTGAAAGACGATTGAGCGTCCTCCAATGGAGGACAAACAGCTTTTCCATATATATATATATATAATTACTTATAATCGATTCGATCGGTTTCAGCTTGAGAAGGCCCTGAACTGAAATCAAATCGAACTTTTCGATTTTTCTTTTTGCCAAACCGAACCCAACCAGACCAAAACCAACGGTTCAATCCGGTTTGATCGATTTAGCACAAAAAATGCACATCCCTAGCCACCACCAACCAATCACTTTTGAACATGTGGTAGGAACATTATTGATCAATCAAAGTAGTCCAATTAGCAGCCTTTATTGGTATACCTCTCATTTAAGAAATCTAGAGTGCATAGTTCAGAAGATTCAAATACCCAATAGTGACAAATTTCTTCGAAATTTTGCGATTTCACCGAAATGGGGGTCAAACGAAAGTTTCGGGAAAATTTTGGTTTGACGTATTTTTCGATTAATTTTGGTATTTTCGGTAAAAAAAAATTTAATATTTAAAAAGATATTAAATATATTTTAATATTTCTTTTTATATTTTTAATCCTCAAAATTCTTCCGAAAGGTATCGAAATTAATCTGAAATGTACCGAAAGGACCTCGAAATGTACCAAAAGGACTCCCCACCTAAAAATTCCGGAAAACGAAATTTGTCCCTATGATCCCCCCATATTTTTGTAAATATTTAATAAACCCCCTCAACTTCCTAAAAAAAAAAAAAAACCCCTATCAACCATAAATATCCACTACATAATGCTCAAATTACCTTTAAAAGGAGAAAGATTCTAGAAAATGAGTTGGTCCGCTGCGCTAATAGAATAGTAAAAAGTACAATAGAAAAAGTAAAAAATCATTTTTTTTCACAAAAAATATACGAAAAAAATATTAAAATTCAGAAAACATCTAAAAAATTGGAAAATTTTTGAGAAAAATAATAAAAATATATAAAAAAAATTAATATTTTTTAATCTAAAATAATAGTAAAAAATGTATTTAAATTGTAAATATTATGGTAAGTGATGCCACCATCCTCCTCTCTAAATGATGTTATTGCCCACCAATCCTATCTTTAACTTGGAACTGGGCCAAAAAATTCAGTGAATTCTATGCTGGACCTCAAGCATTAGAAGTTTGTTATTAGGTACCAAACCTGTGCGCCAAAAGTGGTGCACGGGTTAGTCTCCCTCCACCAAATCAGTGGAACTTTAGGAGATGCACACATATTTAGGAACAGGCAAATCAATGAAAGTACATTTTGGAGCTTGCACTGATTTGGCAGCTCTCATTAACATGTGCATCCCACAGAATTGGCAATGGAAGATTGACCGCATGCACGACCCTTGGTGCAAGGGCCAGGCACCTACTACGCACTCTTTGAACGGCCATAATCATCACATACCTCCGGATATATGCATTTTGATCACACCCTTCATACGATCATAGCCATCAATCCATGGGAATAGATGTAGACACAGTGATAAATACACCAAAGGATCTCGTCAGTCTAGCTACGAAACGGTATCTTGACCACAGATCAAAATTTCAGCAGAAATTTGATGATTCAGGCCGAAATGTTTCCGAAACCGAAACCGAGAACCTATATTTCAGTTCTGAAATGTACTAAGGGGAAAATTTCGGTAAAAATTTCGGTTTCGGTCATGACAGAAACCGAAACGAAATCCAATATTTTGATCCTTGATCTTGACTACAATAACCAAGACAAGGCAAAGAGACGAAATCCAATATTTTGATCCTTGATCTTGACTACAATGACCAAGACAAGGAAAAGAGAGTGGATCTTTTAAAACTCCAACTTTCTCCTTGGGAAGGAATACCTGATGGTTTTTACCCCTTCTCCCTGTACAATAAATACCTAAGATTAAGAATGAGCCAAGGGCTCATTGCAGACTCATCCTAGACAATGAGCCAACATCTTGTCCGCTGTGCATTTATTTGGACTCTAAGACGTGAACACATTTCCATGCTCTCTAAATTTTGTGAATATCCAACTTCTTCATTAGCCCCAAAGCATTCAGTGAAGAAACAGCCGGAGAGGAAGAGTAAGGCATTAAAGCATTGAATTCTATTCCATAAACGCTATAAACAATTCAGACTGTTTTCTTGTTATGGATAAATGCAAGTAGTCTTTAATTACCAAATCTTAAGCATGAAGAAGTCCAGAGAGTGCTGAGAATATACACCATCCATTTTTTTTCACGTCTTATTTACACGAGATTGCGACTTGGATTGCTTTCAGAAGGTCCCGAACGTGTTCTCGCCACTGTAAGTCATGTAAAGAAAACCATCCTCGTCCTTGTTCTCCTCGTAGATTGCAGACATCATCACAGCTGCACCAACCAAATGATTAATAATATACAATACCAGACACAAGAAAACTAACAGAGCTTAGAAATTGATTTCTCTCTCACCAGTAGGTGGTAAGATGTTCTTGACAAAGATAAAAATGGCTTTCTCAGCACTAAGCTTTATTCTCTTCCGAACCACGTAAACAAATTGACCCACGGTCAAATCAGCAGGAACAAGATACCTGCTTCCATCACAGAAAAATGTTAGCAGCCCATGTGAAACCTAATCAGTTTGAAATTAGCTAAATAAAATCAATAATCCAAAGGCAGGGGGAGTTAAAGCTACATACCGCAGGCTTCTTTTTTCATATTATATATATATATATATATATATATATATATATATATATATATATATATAGTAACTTTCTGAATGACCGTATGAACTTGCCATTTAGGATTGACACCACAATTACATATAATTGATTTACAGGCTTTAGATAGGGTATTTTGAAGCCGATCTCAGGCTCACCTGGTTTAGAACTCGCATTCATGAGAAATTCACAGAGGGCATGGGAAAAACTATTGTAACAATTATAACCTTGTTCTCTATGCCTATGTTTGATCACTACAATCGGATCTGAAATATGCATGCCTTTGAAATGTTTAAGACTATTATAATCTCTTCCAAGCACTTCACATAAATATCCCATAAATGGATTCAACTAAAGGACCTGAACACCACCCACTAATTTATTTTTGCTGACTAACATTCAATCATTTGTAACATGTACTTCCTAATCCTAACTATTCTATTTTAGTCGATTTAAAATTGATCTTTTCATTCAAGCAGGTCCAACTTTATTAACTCCCTTCAAAATGCACAAAAGCATTCACATAGGTAGTGCAAGCCATAAATCATCTAATGAAGTGATTTGAGAGGAGATTCTAATCCTCTCTTTCCAAATATGGTAGCAAGCAGGGGAAAGGAAAGAAGAAGCATTACTCATCGTATCCCCGTAGACTTTCAGACCTAAGGCTACAATCTCCTCCCCGAGAGAATTGGTGGGAGATCTCCTAACACCCAGCCGACTCAAGATGGATCGCCAAATCCAAGATGATCAAGAGCAGTGAAAGAAAGGATGACCTCTGGTGAAAGAACATGGTATACAACTGTCAAAAGCTAAATTGAAGACTAGGAAAGAAGAACAATGAAGGGAAACATAGTGAAAGGACTAGCAAGTAAAGAGGTACAAGAAAAAAGTGGATCAAGCTTCGAGGGTGACTGCTTCTTCTCAGTGCTGATCAAGTTTCAAGTCGGATATAGTTCCTTCTCCACGTGCTGAGATTAATAGACAATAGAAATACTGTATCTGGCTATTTATCTAACGCACAGACCGAATGACTGAGTTCAAATTCCTCATGAAGACAATATGATATATTATAAAATTGTGAACAAAAATAAAATAAAAAAGTGAGCAACGATTGAGGAAAGATGGAATAAGAGGATAGAGGTCCAAGGCTTCACACCAAGGATTTTCCGAAGCTTTCACACTACGGCTGTACGTCGGCTTCGCACCAAGTCGCACGAGAAACGATTGCTCGCTCCTCAAGGTTTGAAGGATTCGCTCCCTCGGCTGAAAACTCTTCTCAAGTTATCTAGGGTTTGCACAAAAGCAACTCTCCAATTTTCATTAATAAAAAAAAAAAAAAACCCACATTAATTTTTAAAAAGACCTTATATAGGAGGCCTCTAAAAAATAAGAAAACCCTAAAACAACAACTAAAAAAAAGACAAGTATGCCCCTAAAATTTAAAATTCGAATTCTGGTCACGCGCCAGTCAATCGATCGACTCTTGGTTTTCGATCGATTGACTTGAATATGCGTCGCCAGAATTAAATCCTCACAGGCCCAGTCAATTGATCGAGTTCCCAGAGTTGATCGATTGACTGGCATTGCTCCCTAAAATTTAAAATTCAAATTCTGGTCACACGCCAGTCAATCGATCGACTCTTGGTTTTCGATCGATTGACTTGAATATGCATCGCCAGAATTAAATCCTCACAGGCCCAGTCAATTGATCGAGTTCCCAGAGTTGATCGATTGACTGGCATTGCTCCCGCATGCTGATTTCCCAAAATTTCAAATTTGAACTCAAAATAATCAATTGATTGAGATCTTCTTCACAGGCCGTTTGAAAACCCATTTATGGGTCCACTTCCTTGCTAGCTTGCTTCGATTAACCCGGTCACGATTCAAATATGCAGATCTAAATTCCCCATCAATCCCCTCGACTTTGAAAAAGTTCGACCTTGAACTTTGGCAGACATGGGTTTTCACGGCCACGATCACAAACAATACATAGGGAACCTCGATTGGAAGCGGCTTGGACAAGTAAACTGAATTCAACTCGGGCTCTGTAGGACTTGTTGCGAAAACTTGTGCTTGAATGACCTCAGGTTTTCCCACAGTCTCAAACTCGGTAGGGCCTATCACGAATGCTTGTGTCTCCACAATCTCGGGTTCTTCAACGGCTTCGGGATCTGCGACGGTCTCATCAACTGATGTGGACACTTCTACCGGATGTTGTTCAGGCACATGATCAACACGAATAGCTGGATCCGTTTGAACTACATGCGCCATCGGCTCTTCCATAGACATGGAAGTACTTGGATTCACCGTGGGTTCGATATTTCTACCGGTAGAGGTACTACCACGGGTACGGCTATAGGGATGAAGCTTGCAACCTTCAGTCTCAAAGCTTGAGTCACTGCCCATACGTCTTCGGATAAATCGTGAATAAAAGCCTTGATAAGGATCGTACTGATATCCCCATGCCATGCAACCACTATCCAGCGCGACTTTATCAACTCCCAGTGAACGTTGTTAAGAAGCGCAATATGCTTGAATATGGAGCCATAGTTTTTCCACCATCGCCATCTTTTGACACACAATTGGAATGTTCCACCGTTGCACGAACGTTTTCATGGAACCCATGAAATCGTTCAAATCCCGAAGGGCTTCAAGAACTTGATCTCTATTCATGATTTCACTAATCTACTTGTGAAGGATTGACACCGCTTTGATACCAAAACTGACACAGGACAAAACACTAAACCCGTATGATAGATAGAGAAAAAATGGAATAAGAGGATATAGGTCCAAGACTTCACACCAAGGATTTTCCGACGCTTCACACCACGGCTGTACGTCGCCTTCGCACCAAGTCGCACGAGAAACGATTGCTCACTCCTCAAGGTTTAAAGGATTCACTCCCTCGGTTGAAAACTCTTGTCAAGTTCTTTAGGGTTTGCACAAAAGCAACTCTCCAATTTTCATTAATAAAAAAAAAAACCCACATTAATTTTTAAAAAGACCTTATATAGGAGGCCTCTAAAACATAAGAAAATTCTAAAACAATGACTAAAAAAAAGACAAGTATGCCCCTAAAATTTTAAATTCGAATTCTAGTCACACACCAGTTAATTGATCAACTCTTGGTTTTCAATCGATTGACTTAAATATGTGTCGCCAGAATTAAATCCTCATAGGCCTAGTCAATCGATCAGCCGTTTGAAAACTCATTTATGGGTCCACTTCCTTGTTGGCTTACTTCGATTGACCCAGTCACGATTCAAACATGCATATCTAAATTCCCCATCATATGGGATAGCGTGCATCAGCAAAACATATTGCTCAACTGCAGGCCCCTTAAGGTTTCAACATCTAAGTTGCCATATACTTTAAAGGGCAATAACTTTATTTCTAAATTAAGTATCCTTTGGATATGGAGATATTTTCTTGACCTCCTCTGCAATATTTAAAATGCTATTTTTGCATCCAGAACTGTCGAACCATAATGAATCCAAAAAAGATGACAAACTCATACATGACAACCGAGTAAGAGCTATTCAAGAAATGAGTATGAATGACTAGTTTAATGTAATAGACATACACCTTATTAGTTACTTTCCAGTTAATTTCATAATTGAGTTATTCTTATAAAGCTCATTTTTTAAGTAGTGAGAATAATTTATTGAGAAAAAAGTCAAATATACAACAGATGAATTTAATGCATTCAAAAGAATTCTTATAGTTATCTTTTATTAGCTACTAAGGATGCTGACATGCAGTCAAAGGAAATTGACATGTAGAAGCTAAAAACTGAACAAAGAACCTAGCTATTGAGGTATTTGTTATCCAATAAAAAATAATTAATAATGAAACACTAGTTACTATTGTCATTCTTCATTTAGGAAGTAATTTTGTAAATTTTTTGTGAGATGGTGGATGAACTTTCGCATATAGGATGCCCTAGAATTTATGTGCATTACCTATGTATCAATCTGTGAGGGGCACATACAATGTGATTTGCAAAATTGAGGTACAAACTACCCATTACAGCAACTTTGGTGCAAGATTGCAAATATGATTTCAATAAGCAATAGAACAGGGAAAATAAAAAATTAAGTGACACGAACATATTTTCTCACTAGTCCCTCCCCTCATTTCATATTGGGATGCTTCTGCAATGTACACGGGGGCAGGAATAGCAATTCAAATGCTCAAACCAGCCAAGACTCTTCCAAATTCAAGAACATAAGGATCTGGTGCAGCTGATAAAGCAATCAGTCCAATGACAAAAACTACATCAGCGAAAAGGGTCACTTATGTCCATATGCGTCATTCGCCCAGCCTATACTGCACCTTTTTTAGGTGCAATTATTGGTGCTGGTGCAGTAGGCTGGACGAATGACGCACCTGGACATAAGTTACCCTTCTTGCTGATGTAGTTTTTGACATTGGATTGATTGCTTTGTCAGCTGCAACAGATCCCTATGTTCTTATATTTGGAAGACTCTTGGTTGGCTTGGGAATTGGAACTGTGCATGTTATTGCTCTCGTTCCCATGTACATTGCAGAAGCATCCCCATCTGAAAATGGGAAGGTAATGTCCTCATGATTACTGGTGGACGATTTCTTTCCTACCTTGTAAATCTTGTTTTACTGTGGGGGTTGGTCCTGCAGCGTCACTGGTAGCTTACCCATCACAGATAAAGAAATAATAAGATAATACAGAAAATGCCTACTTCATGATGTGCGAAATGCTGCATTTGGGGTAAGAGTGAATCTAATTCAATATTAATGGAAATAGCTACAGCAGATGCTAAGTGTGAGGGATACTAAATGTGTAAGCAAATTTTTTATCAGAAAAACTATTAAGTCTCCCCATCTGCCATCAGTGATCGTTGCACTGATCACTGTTTATAATTGTTGATCCTGCACGCTCTTTTTATGGTGATTGTCACACCGTCAATGTTTCTAATTGTTGATCACCGCCACCATAAACTTACAATAACCAACACTACTGATACTGCAACCAGCTCGGTGGAATGCATTTCAGAAACAGCAACTCCATTGTAGAAGAACCCACTGAACCAGAACCCATCATCAACAATGAACTCTTTATCCTAGAAACCCAATAAACCTGTTAAACCCATTCAACCTCCTGCTGTCAGTTCCATTGCAGCAGATCCCAATAAATCAGAACCCGTCATCGCCTGTGAACTCATTATACTAGAAACCCAACCAGAACCCATTATCTCGAAAAAAAACCCGTTAAGCCCATTTAACCCCCTGCTGTCCCTCAATTTCGCCAATCATTAATCTGCCAAACTGTCACCTGATTTGAGATTCAAGGGCATTGGGTTGTTTAGAGTGAAAACGGGCTTTTTTATTACAAAAACAAATGGATTGTTTTAGACTTAAGAGTGATGAATTTACAAAAATAGATCACCTTCCCTATCAAGAACAACAAAAACCTACTATAGAAAACAAACCCATATTTCTACATCTCCATTAACCACCGGCTCTGCCCTCACAGCAAGTTTTAAAGCCAGCCATCAACCAACCCAACCACGATCCCAAACCTAAAAATTACCAGAACTTAAACCCCTGCAGCCACCTCTGTAATTGCTGACCTGTCCAAAGAAGAAAAGAATACGCCCGCAGCAGTTGGACTGCATGTTCTGGTGGTGGAGCACTGTGGGTCAGAGGTGACTCCATCGATGGCGCCGGGAATCGGGATTGTAGCACAAAAGCTGAGGGGTCGTACAAAAGTCTTTGCAGAGAGAGAGACGAAGAGATCACCTGCTGTAAGTAGAGGAGCATTTTTTTTAAAAAAAAGCATGTTCTGTTTTTTCTCGGAGGAGGAGAGCTGTGCATGACTTTCTAATGGGTCTCGTTACATTCTGAATAGAAAAACGAATCCCTTGTGGGTCTCGTTACATTCTGAATAGAAAAACGAATCCCTTGACTTGAGATAGTACAGGTAAATCTCAATGAAGATCTTATTTATTATTAGGGATCCCAAACCCTTTAAGAAGTGCTACTGCAATGAAAACAAGAAACTCATTTATGTGACAATTATCACATAAATGGGAGGGGTCCAAACGGCCCCTAATCAAGCAACTTAGATCAAGAATAGGATAAAACGTAATGAAGTCTAAAACCAAATAACACCACCTCATCACAGAATCTTACATACTAAGTTTCACCATTAAAGTTTCAAGAATTCAGTTATTAGATAATTTTCAAAAACTTACTTCATAGGAAACTCAATCAGATAAACTACCTAATGTACTAGATTTTAGTCCGAGCATCTTCTATAGGCCAAGAAATCAGCAAAATAATAAATAAATAAGGCACAATAAATAAATCTTTACATCGTCACTAATCTAAAGAGAGCAAAAGTGCCAAATATCAATTACCATGGATTAACATAAAACATTATTGAATTTGAAGAAACAGCAAACAAAGACTGAACATCCATCAACAAAAAAGAAAATAAGAGTAACATATAATCGAAACTTGCATAAAATTTCCAAAACAAACTTATCTAGCCATTATTCTAGAACAAAATATTAACATGGAAGAAAACATTAAGTTCCAGAATAAAGAGTATATATATATATATATATATATATATATATATATATATATATATATTCAAAAGGAAAATATAATAAAACACGCATAACCATATTCACACAAAATTAAACATAAAGGAAGTAAGAACAAATTTATGTATCGAAAGAACCGACTTTTTCTTATCAATGTCTGGTATGTCACTCTTTTCAGCCTTCTCCACTATCACCTATAATGCAAAACACATTAGAGAAACTGGATGAGTGTTTGATACCTAACATACGTGATTCATATTTCAAGAAAGCAGACAAATTCTTACTGGTATTCTATCAGGATATTTCTCTCTAATACGAGCTGACTCTGCCTGCCTCCTCTCTAATGTGCACAAAAACACAAATTTTAGAATAAGATGAGCGTTATTATAATCAAAAGATATAGAAATTCATATATTTTCCCACTAAACTGAATTTATGGCCAAAAAAGAGGAGGGGAGGAGAGAGACAACATCTTATGCCAAATTAAGGATCTTGCGTGATGGAGCAATGATATAAAAAATTGCATGACAGGGAGTCCATCCCAAAAGATAAACCCTCCCAAATCTATTTTTAGCTAGTGTGTCAGGAAACACTATCTTGTATGCCCAATACATTTGAGATGTATGACAAAGGATTCATATTGATTTAACGTTCAACTTAATATTTTGGAATTCTTAGGTTCTTGGGTAAAATTTTCAAGTGAATTCTTAGGTTATTAGTTTATGTGTCAACACATAAACTAAGGTTTCTATAGGAACACATGAAATGAGTTTTCTCCAAAATTTCATACAACATAGTGTTCCATGCCCAAGAGCATGGCTGTCAAATCAGAACGATTTTGATTTGAATTGTATGATTCAAATTGAAACGTACCAATTTCGATTTGAATCGTAGATTCAAATCGTAATATCCCTGAAATCATTTTTGAATCATAAAAATCATTTGAATAATAAGATTCAAATCGAATCATACGATTTGAGTCTATCGTGGCACCTTGCGCAATGTCGCACAATGTTACTTTAAACCACTTTTGTTTGTTTTCTGTTTTACTAAAAAGTCCCTAAACTTGTATGAACCATATTCCATCATATTTTATGTTTATTATACATCTTTTTAGGTTGTAAAAAGATTCTTTAGAGCTTTTATGATTTTTTATTTTTAGGGGAAACATTATCTTTTAAGTATCTTCACGATCGTTGAAAAAATCATGTTCCTTTATTTTTGGTTTTACATCGTCTGAGAGCAAAAGAAAACTTTTTTAGTAAGAATTGGTGTCTAACAAAATCCGCCATCGAGGGATGAGTTTTTAAGATTTTCTAAGATTGAGCTTTTATTACATCTTATATATTTTAAGTCATAGGAGTGACTGTTCTCTATGAAATATTTTTGGATTTTTGATATATTCATAAAGTCTCATACACTCATTCATGCATATCTTATAAGCATAGATGTCATACACATACAAAATTACAAAACTTACATGAATGAACAACGATAGGTCAAATGATGAAATTAATACATATTTTGGTCTTTTGGGATTCAAATGTGTTAGAAATGGTCGAAATTTTATATGTATTGGATTTTTCTAATTTTCTGATTTAAAAAAAAAAAATTAAAAAATCCAATTAAATCTTATGATTTACGATCTGATTCACGATCCGATTCATTTTCAGAGGAAAAGAGTCTACGATTCGATTCACAAGTTGACAACCTTTCCCAAGTGTCTTTAAATCAATGATGTCAAAATCTTATGACTTACGACTTGAATCCTACGATTTAAGTCAAATCCCAAGCCAAATGAATCGAATTTGATATAAAATCGTTTTTGGGCATGATGAATCCTACGACTCACATAACCCACTTACATGACTTAACGTTTCATGGTCCATGAAAGATAAAACTTTAGAAATTTTATTTTCCTCTTTAAAAATTAAAAAAAAAAACTTTTTGTAATGTAAGAAACATCTCTTATAATACTCTTACCTATTGTGGGTTACAAATTTGGGTTTCTTTCTCATCTTCTTCTGGTATGGAATCAGAATTTAATTCTGTTTGTTACAAATGGCTGCTACGATGAGATAGATCTTAAATGCACATGAATATCTCAATAAAATTTTAAGATTTCAATAATTTTTTGGTGATTGCTTTCAGTGTTGTCAAGGCGACGCCATGGCGGCATGGCGCCGTGGCTCGCCATATATGCCCTAATGGCGAGAGGCTAGCAAATGGCGCCGTCATATTCACCATATTAAAAATATATAATTAATATATATATATATATATATATATATTTTTTTTTTTTGAGAGATAACTTTTAATTATAACTTTATAAGTTATAATACTTTTAATTATAACTTTATAATAACTTTATAAATTATTATATTATAATACTTGAGGGGCATACTTGTAAAATGAGCCATTTTACCCCTTTATATACTACAAACTCTTGACATTTTATTTCTGGAGGACGAGATAGCTGAAGGAAGAAAAAAGAAGAAAGAAGAAAGAAGAAGAAGAAGAAGAAGAAGAAGAAAGACGAAGATCAGTAAGCCCTAAAATCTGTTTTCTTTTTTTTTTTGCCCTGAAATTTGTGTTTTTTTTTCCTACTTTATTTCCCACAGATGTCCTAAAATCTGTATTTTTTTGCCACAAGGCCTACAACTGCCTTATAATATATATATATATATATATATATATATGTTTTATTTTTTTTTTGCCACAGTTGCCTTATAAAACCATATTTTAAGCTACAGGTGCATTAAAATATGATTTTTTTATTTTTTTCACTTTACATTAGCCACAGGTATCGTATATATACAATTACATATATATGTTTTTTTTTGCCACAATTGCCTTATAATATATATATTTGCTCTCTATTTATTGATATTTGTCTATACCTGATTAATTAGTTGATTTTTTTTCTTCCTCTAGAAAAATATATGTATTAAAAAATAGTATAAAACTAAAAAAAATAATATTAATGATTAATAAATAAATAAAATTATTAATATATTTTTTTAAAAAGTATAAATGGCCTCGCCATGGCCTAGCGAGCCTCTTCGCCATGATCTCGCCACAACGCCTTAACTACCTTGATTGCTTTTGAATATTCATTTCAGGCCATCAGTCATGAATTGATGATATTCAATCAGACATATTTGGCTAATATCTTTACACTATTTATGATAGAATTATCATGTTATAAAATATATTGTGGACATATTTGACTGCATTTTAATATGATTTTTTTCTTATTAAAAAAAAGATTGTGAAACTTACGATTTAACGATTCAATTCACAAATTCCAAAACAATTTTCCCATCCAATTCGATTTCTACAACATTGCTTTAAATAAACCTCAAACCCCTAATTCTAAGAATCCTAATCTAACTAAAACATGTAGTTATTAATTAAAATAAAAAATTATTAAAAGTAAAACTCCAATGTTTTATATGAGCGGAGGAGATCAAGCACCCTTTTATAATTTCTCTGCGGATTTCTAAATGGGTCCAATAATTCCTTCTGAACCTTTTTTGGAAACCACAATTCTCCTCTTTTTTCCCTTACCTTTTTCATCTTGTATGCCTTCTCTTGCTATTAGCCTTGTTTCGCGTCATCAAGTGTATTAGATTACGTTCATGCTTAGTTCCTTTTGTTGTCTTTGCATTTATTTTCATAAATCTTGTGACGTCCATGTCTTATATACGATCAACTCATTATCATGTTCAATCAATGCTGCTTGAAGCTTTACAGATAATTTTTTCAACTGATTGAGCGCTTTTACTTTAGACGGGTCGTTAGAGAATGATCTTCGATCGCAAATCTATCTATAGATGCCCGCTATGGTGGGGTTTGCATGTAGTTCCGATGTCAGGGTAGGTTGAACCACAACCAGTATAGTACAATGGAGGGGTAGGATAGGTAATCTGCTGAGATGCGGATCACTTCACAGATCCATCTGCTAATAAATGCACTCTTTGCCCCTGATCATTCGATTCATTCGAATAACAAAAGTGATCCCTTAAAATAAATCCATAGTCGAAGGTTTATAGGTTAACTTACTTTAAAGTTGCTAAGTTGTGAAACGTGTTACAGACATGAAAAAGTTCAAATTAGTTTTACTTGCTAATTTCTTGAAGAAAATTAATGCGAATGGATGTTTATTTTATTTTCATAATGTTACAAACTTTTTGTACTTCTATTTTTTGTTTTGGTTATTTTTTTAAAAATACATTGAATCTTACAAGTTATGATCTACAATTCAATTCAAATTGGCCCCTTCAAATTTTACAATCCGATATGATTTTGACAATCTTGTAAATTAACATTTACAAACAACATATGTTACAGAATCATCATCAAAGAATCAAAGATGCATTGACCAAGGATCAAAATATCGGTTTTGGCCTCAATCGAAACCAATATTTTGACAAAAAACTTCAATTTTGAGCCGAAATTTTGGCCAATAATTTGAAGTTTTCGGTCCTTTAATTTTTATTTCAAAAAAAAAAACTGGAAAAAGAAAAATATCAAACTACCGGCCAATAATATAATGATCTGTACATAAAACCTGAGAATATGAAGTTCTCATTTCTGGGAGGTCCGAAACCTATAAATACCGGCCGATAAATTGAAATTTCGGCCGATATTTTGAACCATAGCATTGACTGAAAATATTATAAGCAATCACGGAAATAAAAATACATTATCCTTTCGCTGCCAATTCCTTGGTGATAATCTTGAATTCAGGATACATATAAAAACATCAAAGATATGCTCTTCGATACCTACAGGACAAAACCAAGCACTTGCTTCTAACAACCACAATTGTAATACCAAAATCCTAAGGGCATGGGCATCTCACTAAATACAACAACTAGATTTATAGCGTCATAGAGAACCATAATCACATCGCCATACATAAGCCTTAACAAAAGTAATCCCCAAACAATTACAACTAAATTATCGTCTACATTACATAAAAAAGAGGCATGAATATGTAACAAAATAGCATAATCAGATGCAAATTCAACGAATTTAACCGATAAAAGCATGAATTCGAAGAACGCCTAACACCAAAAACTGAATCTTGACCACAGCGATATTAATTCTTGTTAGCCCTATACATTTCACAATCAACACAAAAATTACAACTAGAAATATAATTCAACATATTATATAGTACAAAAAGCATACTTCATCAAAATAATTATCAAATATTTCAAGAGAGATCACGAGAGAGAGAGAGAGAACCGAGAGGGTGTTCCAACTTGAAGGAGCTTTTGGCCATTGCGAAATTTATGCTGCAATCGGTCACTGTAAATTTGGAACAACGAAAAAAACGAATACCACAAATTAGTATTATCGATTACTAAAAAAATAAGAGAAAAAGTCGAATTTTTGAGAGAAAAGAGACGAAATCATACCAAAAAAAGAAGACGAGACGTGTGTTTCTACGGGAAATTAGGGTTTCTTACGCAGCACGGAATCCAAAGCAAAGGGGAATTGCCTCTCGTACAAGGTTTGCTTATTATATATGGGGATCTGTTATTCAGGAAAGGTTTCACGTGCGTTCCACGTGATGATGTTAAAAATAGAGACAAAATATCTCTTAATCTTCCCCTACGAGTACAATTGTTCTCCATTGACCAGAAGTCGATCACGTATTTGATGGTTTTAGGTTTGCATATATATATATATATATATATATATATATATATATGAAGCCGGTTTCTTAGGATATGGTCCGAGGGTTGAACCTTATGACGTGCCAGTTAGGTGTGGCATAAAAACCAATCCAAGGCTCGGGTGTTGCGGCAACTTTGTCCAACGTTAATCAGGTATCATTTACAAAAAAAATAAAAATCAAAATCAAAAGAAGGCTTTTCCGCCTTTTTTTTTTTGAAAAAGAATCAGTGGACATATCATTAAACCGAATTAGAAATTACAATATTTGAGACTTTGGGAGATACTTCCTCCATAAGGATCAACTCATGGTCACCATTATTGTCAATTTTGGCTAACAGATCAACAACAGAATTTGCTTCGCGCCTACAATAAGAAAATATAGCAAAATTAAAAGAACAAAACTCCTTTTTTATCTCCTCACTAAGCCCACCAATCGAAGAGAGATCCTCCTCTTGCTTTTGAACCGCCAATATGATATTTAATGAGTCACCCTCGAATTGCACCGAATACAGTCCAATCTCCTTAGCAAATAGAATACCCGAGAGCAAAGCATAAGCTTCACACTGTTCCGCAGTAGTAATGTTGTCACATTTTTTCGCCATAGAAGCTATAACGCTGCCATCTGAGTCTCTAATGATCACCCTACACCTCTCTTCTTTGTAGATTTCATCCAAGACCCATCAACATTGCATTTGAAAACTCCCTTCAACGGTTTAGCCCACTTGATGGAGTTTCAATCTTCCTAACTTTCCGGGGTAGGTGTCTAGTTAGCCATTATAAAGTCTTCAAGGAAGTTCATTGCTTTTGAAACTATAGTAACTGCATCCTTTGTTTTTTCCCTATTTCGAATTTTGTTTCTTTCATTCCAAATCGCCCAAGCTGTGACCAGGAAAGCATTAAAATGACCTTCCCCAAATTTTCTTTGCATTCCTTCACCCACTCCTTAAAAGAACTTTCCTGCGTAAATAAGTACGCATTCCAAATATACTCACTAACCACTTCCTAGAAGCATGGTTACAGTACCTTAAGGGATGTATCATAGTCTCTGTAGCCTCGCTGCAAATCTTGCATAGGAGATCAACACCTTTGATTTTATGGTGAAGTTTATCCTTAACAGGCAGAATGTCATGGTAAGCCCTCCACACAAAAAGTCAGACTTTGAGGGGAATTCGGCGTCGCCAAATTTCTTTCCAAATCGGGTCAGTTTGCTCAGAACTAGATGATGCTTTGCCGCATTATTTTTTTTCCAAATCCGTAGCCACCATATATGCACTCTTTACTAAGAACTTTCCATCATTAGAGAACACCCATGCCAGCTTATCATCACGGCATTCCACAAATAAAGAAATTCTTTTGATCACATCCACATCCTCTGGGAGGAAGATTTGTTCAATGACCTCACTGTTCCAAAGCTTTGGATTTTCTGCGACCAATTCCTTAACCATCATGTTTTCATTTTGATTGGGAGGAGTGATGACTTTAAAAGTATTTTGCCTTAGAACTCAACGATCTTTCCAGATATGGATACTTGAGCTGTCAGCAACCCGACGTATGAGCCCGTTATCAATAACATCCTTAGCCGACAGAATGCTTCGCCATGTAAATGAGGGTTGATGTCCCAGTTCGGCTTGTAGGAAATCAGAGTTAGGGAAATATCTAGCTTTAAGCAGCCTTGCAACCAGAGAATTTGGGTAAATTAGCAGACGCCATGCCTGTTTCACAAGAAGTGCCTCGTTAAAATTTAGCAAATTTGTAAAACCAAGTCCCCCCATAGTTTTTGTGGTACAAATTCTGTCCCACAATATCCAATTTATTCCATTTTCTTTCTTGCAGTCGCCCCACTAAAACTTCCTCATTAAACCTGCCAAATTAGTTATGAAGGAGATGGGAAATTTAAAGCAGCTCATCATATAATTTGGAAGGGCCTGGGCTACAAATTTAAGGAGGATTTTTTTCCTTGCTTTAGACAATAACTTCATTCTCCATCCTTGTACTTTGTTCCAAACCCGATCTCATATGTTAGCAAAGACAGACATCTTTGAGCGGCCAATGCAATTCGGGACTCCCAGATACTTCGCCAAAACATTCCCTTCCTTAATCCAAAGTTTAGCAAAGATGTCTCTTCTAAGACTAGATTTGACATTTTTACTAAAAGTGAGGGCCGATTTTGCCATATTAACTTGCTAACCTGATGCATCTTCATAAAGAGAAACGATCCTGCAAATTTCTTCGCTTTCCTCCTTATTTGCATTCATAAACACTAAGCTGTCATTGGCAAAAAATAAGTGTGACACCATTGGAGCGTTGTGCTTGATTTGGATGCCCCCGATCTTACTGCTATCCACCGATTCCTAAAGGAGAGCTGAAAAGACCTTTGAACAAAGAATAAAGAGGTATGGGGAGAGTGGGTCCCCTTTGCGAAGGCCTCGGGTAGGTGTTACATATCCCGTTACACTCCCATTAATGAGGAAGGAAAATGAAACGGAAGATACACAACCCATAATAAGACTAACCCACTTTTCCGCAAATCCCATCTTCTCCATGATACGTTTCAAACAACCCCATTCTACCCTATCGTATGCTTTACTCATATCCAATTTTATAGAGCAAAAACCTTTTTTCCCTTTTCTCATGTTGTTTAGGAAGTGAGATATCTCAAAAGCCGTGAGAATGTTGTCAGTTATGAGCCTCCCCGATACGAATGCGCTTTGGGTCTCTGAGATAATAGAGGGAAGAATGATTTTCAATCTATTTGTTAATACTTTAGCAATTAGCTTGTAAATCACATTACATAAATTGATCGGTCTATATTCCTGAACACTAGTGGGTTGTTTGGTTTTGGGAATGAGTGCAATATTGGTTTTGTTAATCATAGAGATATCCATATGGTGATTAAGGTAGAGAATGACCATTTTTGTGATTTGATTAACGACAATATTCCAATATTTCTGAAAAAAAATTGGAGACATACTGTGACAGCCCGAATTTCGGCACCCCGAAACCCGTGCCATCAGCACGATCATCTTGACCGTGCCCCTTAGCTAAGCACGGAACACTGGTATATCAAGCATGCAATAGAATAATAAACAAAATTTCAGAATTTAAATCTATACTAAGCAACTCCCCAAAAGACAGTTCTACCATCATGCCTCTGCATGAATGGAGAACCGATCCGAACCATCGATGATAGCAATCATCACGGATGGTTCGACCCAAAAGAATAATCCCAACTCCTTATATACATGGTTTAAACAAAATCAAAGCTTGACATACCAAGCCGTACAAAACTCTCTCAAAAAGCCCTCAAAGTGGCACAACGGAGTCCTCTAGAAGAAGTCCTCAGGAGGTGGCTCCAACTCTTTGCCGGCCGCAAGGTCCGACTCACCGGGGTCAGCGTCTCCTGAAGCCTCGGCAGCTGCTAGTAGTGGACCTGCGACGTATAGTCTATAGGGTGAGCTACATCCTAGCTCAATAGGGAACAAACACAGTTGAACATATAAATTATTACTCACATATATTCCATGATATGCCATGTATGATGTGTCTATGCAGTTATTGATGAAAACAGTTAAAAAGCATTTCGTTTTACTGTTGATTACTTATGTTTTCATTTACACATGAATGATGCTGAAAAGGCCTAAAGCAAAACTTAAACTTTCAACTTAAGTAGTCCCCGAGCAATATAGCATCGAGCCCCGATGAGATACCCTTTATCGTCATCTATATAGACAGTTTTAACGTATTCCCTGGGAATACCCTATAGTACCCAAGCCCCTTTCCCCTGGGGATTGGCGGCGGGGTTTCACTTGTCTCAACCCAACACCGGATAAGCACCAGATTTGGCTTACTTGGATATCCCGCCGTGGTCGTGGGATATCCCGCCACGTCGGTGGGGTAACCTATCAAACCTCAAATAACAAAAATATCGGTGCCTTACATATAGTTATTCACCGTATAAGTGTGCTATCTTATATCAGTTAGGCCCTATCAAACATGATTCAATCATTGGATACATCCCTGGGATGTATCCATTTACTTGCATCACACCTGATGCTCTCATCTCTTTACTTCTTCATCCCCTGGGGATGGCTCATTAGAATTACTCTTATGGATGTCACACGCACACACACTTTTCACAATTCTTAAGCAATTAAACATTTGTATTGAAATCTATATCACTACATACATGCTCTTGTAAAATAAAGTACATGTTCAAGGTGTTCCCTACCTCAAGTCTTGTTTGCTCAAAGCATCAAGGTCCCACGTGGCTCCTTGTGCACTAGTTCACACGCATTCACCTATGGTACCACATAACATGTGAAACACATCACAAAGGGTGCAACAAAGAAGGTCTAAGACCTCCAAGAATCTTAAAGTCAAACTCAAAGGTCAACATAAGAACTCCAATTCGATTAATCGAATCTGATTCGATTAATCGATTTCCAAAATCGATTAATCGAAAGTCAATATCGATTAATCGATTCTCAAATCGATTAATCGAGATTCTCATTCGATTAATCGAAATTCACTGTTCAGCCAAGTCGATTCTCAATTCGAGTAATCGAGTTCCTAAAATCGATTAATCGATCCTAAATCGATTAATCGAAAATTGAAATCGATTAATCGAAATCCCATTTCGATTAGTCGATTTTCCCAAGTCACTTCCTCCAGCCCCCTGGGGTCCACTGGAGGTTCCCAGTCGATTAATCGATACCCAAATCGATTAATCGAAATCCAAAGTCGATTAATCGAATTCCAATTCGATTAATCGAAATCGGGTTCCTCTGACTTTTCAACTTCCTGGCCAATTTCGATTAATCGAAACCCAATTTCAATTAATCGAAATTGTCAGATTCAGCCCTTCTCGAGCTGTTCTTTCCAATCTTTTTCCATACTTTTTACTCTATTTTTCTAAACCAATATCCTATGATTTAAACCATTTTCAACTACAATTTAGCCTCTACGATCTATGCATCTTATTCACAAAATTTTACCTTGAATCAATCTCAAATTGATTTCAAATCTATGGTTGGAAAGGCTAGGGTTCCAGCTTTGCTTGCTTTTAGCGGATCCCTCAATCCCGCTTATTGCTTGAATCTCCCTTCCTCAACTAGCATTCACTCCTTGCATTAATCACTCTCTTTACTCTCTCTCTCTTCTTTACTCCTCTCTCAACAACCCAAAAACACACATTTAGGGTTATTAAACCCTTTTATCTCTTTTCTCACTTGTGTGTTGAGCACATACACCGCGATAGGTGTATGCGACTTCACATTTACAACACACACCACATAGACATTCAACCCATCACATCTCAATCGCTCATCACACTCAATGCTAACTATCAAACTCCTAATTGGTCAAACCTGTGACCGATCGGGCACGGATCCCGAGGTCATAGTTTAGCGTGATTTTTCGGGCTATTACATCCTCCCCACCTTGGGAATTTTCGTCCCCGAAAATAACCCAAGGTTTGTCTGGCTGGGTCTCTCTCTCTCCCCCCCCCCCCACACTCTCAGGGGAGGTGTCCAGTTGACTCAGACGTATTTAAGTATGCACAACACAATCATAGAAGTAAATTTAAGGAATTGAAACAATGTACTCAAAATTTTTTTTTTTTTTTTTTATTTCTATTAATATCAGAAAATTTTACAAAGCGCCAATAAGTTGGCATACAAAATATACATGTATAAACTCATGACTGATACAAAATAACAATACGACTCAGGCAGTCCCCTCGTCAGGCTGGTCGAGTGCTACAGGAGCTGGTGTGTCTGCTGGAGTTGGCTACGGCTGCGGTGGTGACGACCGTGGTGGCTGGGTAGTCGGCTGTGGCTGCGGCGTCTCGGTCGGCGGAGCGGATGTGGACGTGGAAGGAGCCGCGTCTGCAGTGGTGGGATGGAAGACGGGTCCTCTGTGGAAGGCGGTGCGTCCAGCGGTCCACTCCTCCTCCTGGGCGAGGTAGCGGTGGTAGTCCGTCGGGTAGATGTAGCGGAGGGTGTGGAACATCAAGAAGTCCATCCTCCGGTTCATCCTCTCGTTGTTGGCCTCCATGCGAGCCAACACGTCCTCGATGGTAGGACCGGATGGAGCGGCGCGTCGACGGTATGAGGAGGTGGGTGTCACGAGTGGGGCAGTGGCGGTGAGGTCATGCAGTGAGAGGGAGCCTTCCATGGATGGCTCAATGGGATAGGTGTGCCCACCCAGGGGTGGGTCCTGCTGAGGTGGTGGGGGTGGTGGTTGTGCTACGCCGCCGCTGGGGAGCGGGACCTGAGCCGTAGGGTCCGCTTAGAAGCACGGGTCCATGAAGACTTCGAAAACGTCTTCACGCGATCCGTAGCCCTCACCTCGTGAGGCGAGATGCTATAGGAGGGATCATTGGAGTAACACTCCAACATGCTCGAGATGAGCCGAGCATATGGCATCTTCTCCTTGGGCCGCATGTTGCCCTTCATCAGCTTCCCTTTGATGTACCTCATCCCTTCTAGGATGACCATGATAGCATCAAACCATCGGCCACCGAAGGCCGCATAAAGTGCCTGTTGCACTTTGTCCACGCGCTCCATATCGTGGCGCATAGGGTAGAGGTTGCACTTGATTATTGAATCAAGCATCCACATGTAGTGTGGAAGGTCAACCCTCTTAATGGAGGATCCCGGCCCCTTTTTCCCGTTGGTCATACGGGTCATGATTTCTTCGAATCGAGGGTCCTCCTCGAAGGGTGGGAATAGGGTGGTCTCGGGGTGAAATCGAGGTAACATTCAAGTACCTCGTGTATGTGGTGGCGGGTGATTATGTACTCCCGACCCTCAATGGTGGTCTTAACCACGTCGTCGGTAGGGCCGTCTACGAGCCCTTGGTAGAATAATCTCACCAATCTAGGGTAGTAGGAACCCCGGATTGGTTTGAGAAGGTTGCCGGGACCGGCGTTGTTGAGGTAGTTTCGAGCCCATTGGGTCTCGCCCGGCAAATCGGGATTTGTAAATAGGGTAGGGTCGATAATATATTCGACCTCAAAGGTCTTGGCCGCCCACCATTCATTTGGTTGCTCGACATTGGTGGGTGGTGGTGGCATGGGGGTGGACTCGCGCGTAGACGCGCTCGTCGAACCGAAGGTGGTCTCCGATGCCGACGGTGATGGAGTCATCACCGGCGATGGGGTAGGTGGTGGTGGCGCGGCGTTCTTACGTCGAACCGGGAGCTTAGTGGTTGCCTTCTTCGAAGACATCCGAGTCTTTGGCGGCATTTTTTTTTTTGAAAATCACTAAACTAGGGTTTATCTAGTTCAATTGAAAAGGAAAGTATAAATCTAGGGTTTACCGGAGAGTTTCGATCCAAAGTTGGCGATCTTGATCCGGAATCGACGAAAGAAACCCCAAAACCCTAGCTCGTCTTGACCGGTTGGAGAAGAGGAAGGAGAAAGAGGAATGGCGCCCAAGTTTGAGAATTTCGAATGGGTACCAAAACCCTAACTCCAATATATATAGATTGGCTTTGATTAATCGAATTTCAGATTCGATTAATCGAATTTCAAAATTAGGTTAAGCCGCGCAAAATCGATTAATCGATTTCCCAAATCGATCAATCGAAAGTTAAATTCGATTAATCGAAAAGATTTCGATTAATCGAAATCGTATCCGTTTAAAATTCAAGTTTTTGAGCTCACTGGCGCGAGCCAGTCGATTAATCGAAATTTCAAAATCGATTAATCGACATTCTCTTCGATTAATCGAAATCGTGCAGTAACTTCTAAACTTCCAGAATTCATTAAATATTCGATTAATCGAAATCCATTTCGATTAATCGAAATTTCAAAATTGATTAATCGAAATTCACTTCGATTAATCGAAATCGTCTATCTGCCTTCAATTTCTTCCAAGTCCCTTTAGTAAATCGATTAATCGAAAACCATTTCGATTAATCGAAATCCAAAATCGATTAATCGAAAATGCTTCAATTAATCGAAATTTCATTAGTTTACTCCCAATTGTTCTAACATTCCCAGTTTGCTCGATTAATCGAACTTGCAGTTCAATTAATCGAATTCCCAATTCGATTAATCGAATTCCCAAAATCGATTAATCGAAATTATAACTCGATCAATCGAAATTGCTTTCTATTTACATTCTAACTCTCATTTCCATTTCCAGTCACTGGCACATGCCAGTCGACTAATCGAACAAAATCGATTAATCGAAATTCCAAATCGATTAATCGATTTGAAATTCGATTAATCGGTTTTGCCTAATTTCTCCAGATTTTTCAAGTTCTTTGGTTCTTTGATTTCTTTTAGTAGTTTATGACATCAAGTGGTTCATAGTTCCATAGAGTTGCATACACTTGATCATGTACATATAAATCTGTTCCTTAAATCAGATTGGATCAAAATTTCCATTGAATTACAAGTATAGTGGAGATTCCACAAACATGTTTGTGGTTTACATTGAATTCTCACGTTGTTGGAAACAAGGCTGAATATTGTTCTTTCACATCGGCCTCTCGTTCCCAAGTAGCCTCTTCTTTTGGATGATTGTTCCACCGAACAAGCACTAAGGGAATCACTTTAGTGCGCAGTACTTGTTCTTTTCGATCCAAGATTTCCACCGGTTCCTCTATCATGCTCATGTCCTCACACATCTCTATAGGTTGCTTCCCTAATACATGAGACAGATCATTCACGTATTTCCTGAGCATCGATATGTGGAAAACATTATGCACTCGATCAAACAGCGGTGGTAAACCAATGCGATATGCAACTTCACCTACGCGTCCCAAAATTTCGAATGGTCCAACATAATGTGGACTTAACTTCCCTCTCTTGCCAAATCTCATTACACATTTCATAGGTGACACCTTCACAAACACATGCTCGCCCACTTTATAGTCAACACTAGTCCGCTTCATATCGGCGTAACTTTTCTGTCTACTCTGTGTTGTCTTCAACCTTTCTCTGATAATTCGAACAACGGTGGCGTTGTCTTCAAGTAGTTTTGGCCCTAACACAAATTTCTCACCTGTTTCCTCCCAATTGAGGGATAATTTGCATCGTCGTCCATACAGAGCTTCATACGGTGCCATGCCAATGCTCGTTTGGAAACTGTTGTTGTATGCGAACTCGAGCATCGGTAGATACTCATCCCAGTATCCTTGCATATCAAGCATGCATGCTCTGAGCATGTCTTCTATCACTTGGTTCACTCGCTCTGTCTGTCCATCAGTTTGAGGATGGAAAGCTGAACTAAAGTCTAGTCGTGTTCCCATTCCTTCTTGAAATTTCTTCCAAAACTTGGATGTGTATAGTGGATCACGATCTGAAACTATGCTGCTTGGAATCCCATGTAATCTTACAATCTCCTTCATATATAACCGCCTTTTCCGTGATACACGTAGTATTGTACGGCAAAAAGTGCGCTGATTTGGTCAATCGGTCTACGACGACCCAAATAGCATTGTGTCTCTTGGCAGTACGGGGTAATCCAACAATGAAGTCCATTGAGATCGATTCCCACTTCCATTCTGGTATTGGTAAAGGTTGCAATAGTCCAGCAGGATGTTTATGATCAACCTTCACTTGCTGACAAGTCAAACACTGTGACACGTACTCGGCCACGTCTTGTTTCGATCCTTCCACGAGTTCTTTTTCAAATCTTGGTACATTTTGGTGCTACCAGGTGGATAGCATAATTTGACTTATGGGCCTCATCAAGAATCGCTCGTCCTTAGATCGGCATTGTCCTAATGCAGACGGCCTTTAAACAACAACGAACCGTCTTCTTTTACTGAGAAGTCCGACCTAATGCCTTCACTCACGTCTTGATGAATCTTCGTTAATGCCGGATCTTTTATCTGTAGATTGTGGATATACTCAAATATCACTGGCCTTACTGATATGTTAGCCAAAAAGGATCCGGTGTCCTTTGACTCAATGTTCGCATCATAGAATGTCAGGTCTTCCAATAATTTCCATCGGGGCATACCCTAAATCAAAGAAGCTAACTGAGCTGAGCCTTTCCGACTCAATGCATCGGCTACTACATTCGCCTTGCCAGGATGGTATTGTATGGAGCAATCATAATCCTTGAGGAATTCCATCCACCTGCGCTGTCTCATGTTGAGCTCTTTCTGTGTAAAGAGATATCGGAGGCTCTTATGATTTGTGAAAATTTCAAAAGTCTCACCATACAAGTAATGTCTCCAAATCTTCAGCGCAAAAATGACTGCTGCAAGTTCCAAGTCATGAGTCGGATAATTTTTCTCGTGTTCTTTCAGCTGTCTTGATCCGTAAGCTATCACCTTCTTGTGTTGGTTGAGCACACAACCAAGGCCATTGTATGACGCGTCATCAGACACTCGCTGCATTCTCCATCGCTCAAGGAATCGCTAACACTGGAGCCGAAGTGAGTCTCGTTTTGAGTTCTTGAAAACTCTTCTCGCATGCCTCACTCCACTCAAACCTTAAATCTTTTCGTGTCAGCTTTGTGAGAGGTCTCGATATCTTTGAAAACCCCTCAACGAAATGTCGATAATAGCCTGCTAAGCCCAGAAAACTTCGGACATCGGTCCACCGCTTTGGTGCTCCCATTTAACATCGCTTCTATCTTTGCTGGATCTACAGTGACACCATGCTTTGAGACAACATGTCCCAAAAAGCTAACCTCTTCCAACCAAAACTCACACTTGCTGAGTTTGGCGTACAATTGGTGTTCACGTAGCGTCTGTAGAGCAATCCTCAAGTGTTCTTCGTGTTCCATCTTGGATTTGGAGTATATCAGTATATCATCAACAAACACTACGACGCAGGAGTCCAAGTGTGGTTTAAACACTCGGTTCATCAGATCCATAAACGACGCCGGAGCATTCGTCAATCCAAACGGCATCACGAGGAATTCATAGTGTCCATATCGTGTCCGGAAAGCTGTCTTCTGAATGTCCTCAGCTTTGACTCGCAACTGATGATACCCAGATCTCAGGTCAATCTTGGAAAAATACCTTGCTCCTTGCAGTTGGTCGAATAGATCGTCAATTCTCGGTAAAGGGTAGCGGTTCTTCACAGTGAGTTTGTTTAATTGTCGATAGTCAATGCATAGCCGCATTGACCCATCCTTTTTCTTGACAAACAAGACCGGTGCTCCCCATGGAGATACACTCGGTCTAACAAACCCCTTGTCCATAAGTTCTTGTAGTTGTTCCTTCAACTCCTTTAACTCAGCAGGAGCCATTCTATAAGGTGCTTCAAATAGGCTCCGCCTCGTGCTAAGTCAATGGCTAATTCTACTTCTCTTCTCGAGGTAATCCGAGCAATTCTTCCGAAACACGTCGGCGAAGTCTCGCACAACTGCTATCTCGGGAATGACGTTCTTTTGTACCTTGTCCTGCTTTAAGAAAGCTAAGTATCCACTGCAACCCTTTCTGATCATTTTCTCGGCCCTTACACGAGATGAAGATCAAGTACGTATGATGACCTCACTCCTTGAAACCGAAATGATCTTCTTGTGTTGGGTCTGGAAATGACTACCTTGTTCTTGCAATCGACGGTTGCACAATGTCACTAACCGGTCCATGCCAAGGATCACATCAAACCCTTGCATGTCTAATAAGATCAACTTTGCTTCTAGTTCGTGCACCTCTAAGTCTCGAATCGCTACAATGATGGATTTAGATGAACTCTCAGTGTCTACTAACTCCAAATGAATAGACACGAGATAGGACGAAATCCAACGCCTCGAACAATCTTCATCTTCTCAAACGTGGAGTGACGAATGAGTGGGTAGACCCTGGGTCTATCAACACTCGAGCGTCATATCCACCGAAGCATCCTTTTTCATATATGTTTAAAGTACCTATAGTATACATACACACATACAATAATTTACACTCTTAATTCACATACAGCTTTTGTATATTTATAAAAATATATCTATTCAATTTCTGATGCATGTTCCTTCTCTATCTAATATTTTAATGAAATGAAAATTTTCTTTAATTTTAAAAGGGTCTCACCTTGTATGACGTCATGCACGTTCCCTGCTTCCTGAGCAGTGACTGCATAGGCTCTCCCCTGAACGATCGGCTTCCTTGCTTGAATTGGTCGGTGGCAAGAATCGAAACTGCTTTCTTTTATCCACCTGGGCAATCCTTGATCAAGTGGCCCACCTTGCCACATCGGAAGCCCTAGTTCCCAATCTACAATCCACCGCCTTATGAGGCTGCCACACTTTGCAAGTCTCCGAGGTGCGGAAGAAACAAGACGAGAACCTCAGACAAGGGCGCCAGTAGACATGGCAGGGCTCTCATATCGAAAAGGTCTCCCCGACGCAAGTAATGGAAACCTCTGTTGGTGTTGTTGTTGCGCCGGTCTTCCGAAACCCCCTTGGAACTGTGGTCTTTGATTTTGGGCTACGAACCTCGGCTTTTTGTTCACCGGTTCGTAGTGCCCCAATCTTCCTTGTTCATTTCCTCCTCTCTGTTGCTCTCTCTGTCTATATCTATTTGTATTTTCTTCTTCTACAACCAACGCCTTACTCATGACTTCTTCATAGGTCCTTAGCTGAAATGGAGCTACGCCTCCCCTAACTTCAGGCTTCAAACCTTGCTGAAACCTCTTGGACTTCATCACTTCAGTAGCGACGTAATCCGGAGCAAAACGGGCAAGTCGTAGAAACTCCACCCCATATTCTCTCACTGTCATCCTCCCTTGTAGTAACTGTAGGAATTGTATCTCTAATTGGTTCCTCACCACTTCTGGAAAATATTGTTTGTTGAACTCCTCAACAAACTCCTCCCAAGTCCAAGGCAACTCTGGGGTCTCCTGAGCCCGAGTCTGTATCACGGACTTCCACCAAGGCCCAGCCTCCCCATCCAACATGTAAGCTGCCCATTTCACACTCTCATCTTCCGTGCAAGTTAGCACGCTAAAGACTTTCTCCATCTCCATCAGCCAGTTCTCAGCGGCCATTGTGTCTGCCTGCCCAGAAAATGAAGGAGGTCTCATCCTCCTAAACTCTGTAAAACATGAGGGCACAGGCAACGCAGATCCTACAGGTGGTGTAGGTGGTTGCTGTTCTCTTGACGCATGAGCTGCAAAGGATGCGGCTTGTTGTGCCATGGCAGCTGCCATAGTCTCCATAGTGTGCATCATCATTTGTCGCTCCTCTCTATCTTCTTGTCTTTCTCTCACTCTCTCTTGTTCTCTTAGATCTTGATCCTGATGATCTCGATCCTCTTCGTTAAGCTGTCTACTACTACTGCCCCCTGGGGCCTCAGTACCTCCTAAAGGCACTCTATTTGTAGGAGAGATGTAATCATCTCCACTACGTAGACTCCTCTGTTGGCCTCCCCTTGGTCGGCCTCTTCCTCTAGATGATATTTATTTGCATTTGAAACTAAAGTTTCAGAAGTTCTATGTTCCGACAAAAAGGACGATTGTCATAATTTCTAAAAGAAAATGGCTCGATATTAATCGGATGTACCGGATTTCAAAGACTTCAAACCCATGCCATCAAGACGATTATCTTGACTGCTGCCCTTAGCTAAACACTAACACCGGTATATCAAGCATGCAATAGAATAATAAACGAAATTTCGAATTTAAATCTATACTAAGCAACTCCCCAAAGGCTTCTACCTCATGCCTCGCATGAATGGAGAATCGATCCAACCATCGATGATAGCAATCATCACGGATGGTTCGACCCAAAAGAATAATCCCAACTCCTTATATACATGGTTTAAATCAAAATCAAAGCTTGACATATCAAGTCGCATAAAACTCTCTCAAAAAGCCCTCAAAGTGGCACAACTGAGTCCTCTAGAAGAAGTCCTCGTGGAGGTGGCTCCAACTCTTTGCTTACCGCAAGGTCCCACTCACCGGGTCGGCCTCTCAAGCCTCCTAAGCAATTGCTAGTAGTGGACTGCGACGATAGTCTATAGGGTGAGCTACATCCTAGCTCAATAGGAACAAACAGCTTGAACATATAAATTATTACTCACATATATTCCATGATATGCCATGCATGATGTGTCTATGGCTTATTGATGAAAATGTTAAAAGCATTTCGTTTTACTGTTGATTACTTATGTTTTCATTTACACATGAATGATGCTGAAAAGGCCTAAAGCAAAACTTAAACTTTCAACTTAAGTAGTCCCCGAGCAATATAGCATCGAGCCCCGATGAGATACCCTTTATCGTCATCTATATAGACAGTTTTAACGTATTCCCTGGGAATACCATATAGTACCCAAGCCCCTTTCCCCTGGGGATTGGCGGCGGGGTTTCACTTGTCTCAATCCAACACCCCTGGGGTGTGCTTACTATGTACGGATAAGCCTCCGCACTGGCCTACGGTTTCGCCGCCGTATCGGTCACGGATATCCTGCCGTGTCAGTCGTGGATATCCCGCCACGTCGGTGGGGTAACCTATCAAACCTCAAATAACAAAAATATCGATGCCTTACATATAGTTATTCACCGTGTAAGTGTGCTATCTTATATCAGTTAGGCCCTATCAAACATGATTCAATCATTGGATACATCCCTGGGATGTATCCATTTACTTGCATCACACCTGATGCTCTCATCTCTTTACTTCTTCATCCCCTGGGGATGGCTCATTAGAATTACTCTTATGGATGTCACACGCACACACACTTTTCACAATTCTTAAGCAATTAAACATTTGTATTGAAATCTATATCACTACATACATGCTCTTGTAAAATAAAGTACATGTTCAAGGTGTTCCCTACCTCAAGTCTTGTTTGCTCAAAGCATCAAGGTCCCACGTGGCTCCTTGTGCACTAGTTCACACGTACCACCTATGGTACCACATAACAGGTGAAACACATCACAAAGGGTGCAACAAAGAAGGTCTAAGACCCTCCAAGAATCTTAAAGTCAAACTCAAAGGTCAACATAAATTTTCTCAGTCGATTAATCGAACTCCAATTCGATTAATCGAATCTGATTCGATTAATCGATTTCCAAAATCGATTAATCGAAAGTCAATATCGATTAATCGATTCTCAAATCGATTAATCGAGATTCTCATTCGATTAATCGAAATTCACCGTTCAGCCAAGTCGATTCTCAATTCGAGTAATCGAGTTCCTAAAATCGATTAATCGATCCCAAATCGATTAATCGAAAATTGAAATCGATTAATCGAAATCTCATTTCGATTAGTCGATTTTCCCAAGTCACTTCCTCCAGCCCCCTGGGGTCCACTGGAGGTTCCCAGTCGATTAATCGATACCCAAATCGATTAATCGAAATCCAAAGTCGATTAATCGAATTCCAATTCGATTAATCAAAATCGGGTTCCTCTGACTTTTCAACTTCCTGGCCAATTTCGATTAATCGAAACCCAATTTCAATTAATCGAAATTGTCAGATTCAGCCCTTCTCGAGCTGTTCTTTCCAATCTTTTTCCATACTTTTTACTCTATTTTTCTAAACCAATATCCTATGATTTAAACCATTTTCAACTACAATTTAGCCTCTACGATCTATGCATCTTATTCACAAAATTTTACCTTGAATCAATCTCAAATTGATTTCAAATCTATGGTTGGAAAGGCTAGGGTTCCAGCTTTGCTTTTAGCGGATCCCTCGCGTCGAATCCGACGTTTATTGCTTGAATCTCCCTTCCTCAACTAGCATTCACTCCTTGCATTAATCACTCTCTTTACTCTCTCTCTCTTCTTTACTCCTCTCTCAACAACCCAAAAACACACATTTAGGGTTATTAAACCCTTTTATCTCTTTTCTCACTTGTGTGTTGAGCAGATACACCGCGATAGGTGTATGCGACTTCACATTTACAACACACACCACATAGACATTCAACCCATCACATCTCAATCGCTCATCACACTCAATGCTAACTATCAAACTCCTAATTGGTCAAACCTGTGACCGATCGGGCACGGATCCCGAGGTCATAGTTTAGCGTGATTTTTCGGGCTATTACACATACCATCGAGACCTGGAGCTTTCAAGGGGCCCATTTGAACCAGTGCTTTCTTCACCTCGGTCGCCAAGAACTCCCTCGTAAGCCAATCATTTTGTGGTTTGGTGACCTTTTGGGTGATGGGATTGAGTGTCTGCTCCACATTATTACAGCCTTTAGATGTAAAGAGCTCCCCATAGTATGATGAAATAATATTTGAGATCTCCCCTTCTTCGGTTTGCCAAATGCCTGCCTCATTTTTTAGCCCTTTTATCTGGTTCCTCGTTCTCCTTTGCGAAGCCTTGGAGTGGAAATAAGTAGAATTTTTATCCCCATTCTGCAACCATTCCTCTTTAGCGCGATGTTGCCACAAAATCTCCTCGCTCCCTTGCCACCAGTTCGTTGATCTCCTACTTTAGATTATTCTCCTTCAGCTGGCTAGACCCATCTTCCCGACCTGTCCTCATAGAATTCAGAGCCTTATATTTTTGTGCCAAAGTTTTATGAACATGATCAAAAGACTGTTTTTTCCATCTGCTTAAATCCTTCGAAGTACAATCAATTGCCGAACAAATCTCTGCTATGTTGTTGCATTCCTAAGCCAACCAACAATCCTTTATGACATCAGCGCATTCTGGTGATCGCGTCCACATAGATTCAAAGCGAAAGGGTCTGGGACTGGTTTGGATGGGAGGTCTTCCTTGGGACTCTACTATAATCGAACAATGATCTGACTTTGCCATCATAGAATTTGATACCTTGGAGTGAGGAAACTCCATTCTAAAAGAAAGGTTCTAGAAAAGTAGATTTAGAATTTCTTCTCTAAGGTCTCTAGGGTTTCTGACGGCTCTATTCTTAAGAAGAACTCTAAATGAGTTTATGATTTATCTCCGTAAGACACTTATTTATAGCATTTGAGAGATTATCCGGTGTTAAGCTAACACACCAAGGAAAGGTGTATAGGCTTTTACCTCAAAGTCCAAAATAGAAGTTTATAACACATATAACAAGGTTCGATTTTTAAACCTCTTGTCTATAACTTAAAACCTTTAACCAGTAGGCTACTACATAACTTGTGTAAATGATGAAAATAAATATAAGAGCTTGGAAAACTAAAACATGTATTTTTAGTTAAAACGACTTGAAAAGTCACAGCATGCGGTGTATACGCTATTAGGTATATACACATATATTAGGTGTATCAAAGACATAAAATTCAAATCATAACATGTCACATGAAATTATCATGTATATCATTTGATGAACACTTAATGATCTAAAGATTTTTTATGTAAAAAATTGGGTTGGGAGATTTCAAAGCACTCAAGCACCAGACACTGAGGATCTCCGAAATGGCTATAGCTTAGATTAGACTGTACCTTAAGACTACCATTAATCTATTTTTACCAATTATTTATTTAATCTCCTTCACAAGAAAAAGGACAAAACATATGAATAATGATCCACATTAATGATGCACAAAAAGTGTTATGAATCTGCCTGCCACTTGGACACCACAATTGATGCCTACATTTAATTTGATGACCCCTCCACCTTATACACAGCTGAAACATCATTGTCAATCTTACATATCCACACGGGAAAATCCCTCCACATGTTAATTATATGCACCTAACTCTCCCACCCATCATTTATGTTGCCTATGGCATATCTCTTTGCTAGCCCCTACCATATCAGAGCTCACCTACTTTAGTTGGTTTCATTCTCTTTTCTAACTCCCTGCAAAAGAGAATTTACCTGCTCTTGTAGTAACCTCCCTGCTGTCTACTAACTCCCTACCAGAGCAAATCAAATATGTTTTGGCAAGGAGTGAGTAGAGAGGAGAGTAAAACTACTGAATAAGTAAATCTTACATAAAATCTTGTTATGAAGGGAGTTATCAAGGAGAAGGGGTACCTGTTAAAGCAGGTAGCAAGATGTTAACAAAGAGGATGGGAACCTGCTAAAGCAGGTGAACTCTGCTATGGCAGGGGCTAATAGAGAGTTATGTCATACGCAACCTTAATCACTAAGATGTTAGTTAAATGATTTTACACCATTAATAGAAAAATATATGGGTAATCCACACTATCAAAGTGATAGATTAATGAGCCGCAAAATTACATTTTTTTTTAGATTTAAAGCATATGACCTATGCACTTTAATACCAAATGTTATTCTTAGTTTTAATAGATGATATTAAAGTTTGCCAATTAGATGGTTTACCTCCACTTATGGGAATGATTCTTTACTTAAAACATGTTCCAATGATGAATAACCACTTAGACAGCTTTAGTGTTTAAATATTGTTTTTTTTTCGGTAATGAATATTTCCATTAATGAATAAAATTTGACATAATTACATCATGGAGTTGGGGAGGGATATCCTCCAACGAGACTTCCATCACAGTTTCTTTGCAATCCGATTTTCGACAATAAATCAGCCGCAACATTGGTTGTTCTCATAACATGCTTACAAGAGTGGGATCTAAAGGATGTCAGACACTCATTGATTTCATCAAAAATGTAGACCAGATCTGAGAGATCATTCCTTATATTTCTAATGGCATCGATTACCCGAGAAGAATCTCCTTCAAAGTCGACGTCTTGGAACCCACACTGATAGGCGAAACGAGCAGCTTCAAGAAAGGCATAAGCTTCTGAATGTTCTGATTTAGAGATATTTGAGAGATTTTTTGCCAACAAAGCTAGAACCATACCATCATGATCTCGAATTATGACTCCTATACCCGCCGATTTATTTGATTCACACCAAGCACCATCAAAGTTTATTTCATAACTATCTTGGATGGGGGGGACCAGGAAACAATTGATGGATTAAGACTTTGGGCGGGCGTGTGAAACTAGATCTGTGATCTTTTAAAACTTAGTCATATAGCATTTAGCCTGTTTTGAGATCGATCTTGGGTCCTTTTGTTTGAAGCCGTGTACCACCTAATTCCTTTCATTCCATATTGCCCAAGCAATAATGAAAAAACGGTCTAACTGGTCTCTACCAAACTGATTATGGAACTCCAAGGCCCACTCTTTAAAGTCTACATGGGAACTCTCACGAACTCGAGCGCCTAGAGATGAGCAAAACCAACTCATTTATGCTTTGTGGCAATCTCTCAGAGCATGAACAATTGACTCCAAGGTTGATCCGCAAACATCGCACTTAGGTGAGATGGAATTGATTTTTTTATGCAGAGATTCAATGACCAGGAGAATGTTATTACAGGCATGCCACGCAAATAGTTTGACCTTATTTGGGATACAACATTTCCACAAGTCACGCCAAAAGTTATTTTCTAAGCGGGAAGAATTTGAAGACCCTCTTTCCTTCTTTAGTTCTTTAAAAACAGCTTTATAAGTACTCTTAACCAAAAATTTACCGCTCTTCTCCAGGGCCTAAGTTATTATGTCGACCTTTTCAAAGGTAGGAATGGGGATACTCAATATAGCATTCACGTCCTCCTCCCAAAAAACTTCCCTGAGGAGCTGCTCATTCCAGCGCTTAGGGTTACTACATATTAGCTCTGCAACCGTTTCTTGGTGACTGTTCCTTCTTGGAGAAAAGACTTTATATGTATACTATCCCTAATTGTATAAAAAAATGGCTTCAATGTAATGATTAGTATTCCATATGGCCAGGTCTTCATTGTCGATGGCTTTGGGCTTGGGCCTTTAGCACAAAGGAAGGTTGACAATATTGAATCCTTCAAGGTTGCAAGTTCATGTTTGACCAATCCAAACTGTTCAACTAATCGCCAATCATTAATACATGTCTCAATTAAAAAAATAAAAAATTATGTTTATCAAAGGAATTAATTATTTTTCTGGTGTGCTTTAATTTCAACTGTTAAAAAATATGAACAACTTTTTATTTTACAATGCATAGATCGGATGGATCAAATTCTCCAATGAATACAATCTTTTTGAGCTACTTTAGTTAAATGAATGAACTTGGATTACCCAAAGCCACTTTAGTTAGATAACTTGGATTGCCCAAAGCCATGTGGCACAATAAATGGATCGTCGTGGAATAATTTATGGAAAATTATAATGAGCGGACCTCAAATAGCAGACCAACAATGGATTGCTTACGTGGCGCGATGTATGTGGCTGACCTGACTTGCATTGCTGGGACCCACTACGCTTGCATCACGCCATGTAAGCGGTTCATTGAATGATCTATTGTTTGCGGTCTGCCATACACCAATATCTATAATTTATTTAAAGGTGTAGTACCATTATTTTTACAATTAATTTTTTGTTTTGTTTGATAGCACATTTAAGTTGAAGCTAGGGTAAGCTGGAGAGCATGAAGCCCCTAGCCCACTAGTGTTAGAAAATTTTAAGATCTAGACTCAAATCACACGATCAAAATATACCTTTGCAAGAACACGGGTACCTTGTATTCATTATCGAGTCGCCGCATCAGCGATCTGCTTAATGGAATTGATGATCTCCGCCAAAGAATCCGATGATCTCCGCCAAAGAATCCGAAATAACATTACCTCTCATCTTCTCTATGTTTAGCCTCTAGATGGGAATGAGCTAGGGTTAGAGGAAGAGGGGACAATGGTCTCCTTATATAGTTACTTCTCTTTCCTAACCCATCAAGAAAAGAGAGTAGAGACATATCACTTATCTTAGGAAACTACTTTCTATCGCCTCGAGATACATGTGGTCAAAGGTCCAACCCAGTTTTAATGGAAATCCAAAGATGGGTTAAAGTGTTGACCACAAAAATCTAACATTCTTCCACTTGGTCTGCACCTTAACTCATCTAAACATAATTTTTTTTTTAAATGACTCTCTGGGCTGACAAACTCTGAAAAGCGGATGGCCATTCATTTTATATTTTAAAAAATCATTAACCCCTACTACCTCGATGCTTTGTAATAACCACCTAAATTCAATAACAATATCAGTAAAGGATCATGGTGCATAGAGTATTCCATCTTATGAATCGACACTAGGCAATCCATGGTCACAAAACTAGCATCATTAATGAACTTAAGTCTTTACTTAGTGATATCAGATGACGCACACACATGTCGTACTTATATTTGTCCAACTTCATACCCCAAGGTATGTCTTTCTGATATCTTACTGGCTCCTTGCCTATGACTCACGTTACCAATATAACGGAAAGAAGGTTTGCCGATGTGGTTCCTAATCACATCTAGCTCAAGTATATCAGGCAAAATGAGTTCTAAATCTACCATTCTGCCATGTGATACAATTCTCATACAGATGGTCATAGTACAATCACATGTACCCTCAGTAGCACATGCACAATTTCATATGATGAGTCCGTCATAATATTTATTTAAAAATTCGTCAATCAAAGTGAGTTATCTCCCACTGATTTGGCCATTCATAATAGCAATCAATGAACAACAAGATTAACTTAACATCAACTATTTATAATCATTTTAATTAAACTTATGCAAACCAAGTCTATCAAAATAAATGTCAAAGTACTAACTAATGTCTTGCAAAAATAAATAAATGACGGAAGCGTGATTTCAGTTATGGGACTTCTCGGGCTGAGATGTTCCGCCCTTGACCTGCTTCAACAGATCTTTAAATATATCAGTCCCTTCGAAGATGTCCCTTTTACTTGTAGTGCCAACATTCTAAATTTTCAGGTTTGACTTTCTTATTCAAATTCTCTACTCTAACTCGCTTTCAATTGAAGTTCTGATTATGATTCTTTTTTAAAATATTTCGGCGTGACGCACTTACCGCCAGATGTGCAAACTCAACTTTAGCCGCTTTCAGATTCTCCTCCTCGGTCACACAAAGATAAATTAATTGGTTAAGATCCCACTTTGTCTCTTGAACATTATAGTTCACCTTAAAAGTATCAAATGAAAGCGAAAGTGAATAAACAACTAAGTGAACAATTAGATCATTACCAAACGTAGTCCCTTGTTCCCTGAGCCCTATAGTACACTGTGACATCTTTAAAATTTTCTCACGCACACTTCCATTTATATCATATCTCATATTAACTAATTGTGTAAGATAATAGTACTCTAGAGACTTTCGCGTACCTACAAACTGATTTTTAATATTTTTCAAGAGTTCTTTTGCCATAGTTGTAGGATTCAACCCACCCTTAAGAGTCTGATTAATAGATGAACGGATCATCATCATAGCCATACAATTAGCTTTTTCTCATTTGGAAAAATAATTCTTCTCCAATTTCGTAGAATTCGTAATGGGTGTGGGAGGTTTAGGCTCAGTAAGAATAAAATCATAGTCCATATATTCTAATAATATATCAATGGCCGTACGCCACGATGAATAGTTGGAGCCATCCAGAGGCTCAACACTTGCTAGTTGCGTATGAATAATAGATCTGTCCATAACTCTATATAGAAATAAAATATTACATATTACTAGCAAAATCAAGAAATATGTCAATTATGCATCTAAATCTTTACCAATCACTTTAACCATATATCACTAATGATTTAATTAGAATATGTCATGATCATATATAATCGAAGACTACATTATGATTATATGTCACTAAATGTTCACCGTGAATTATGACCATATGTCACAAATTATTCCTCGAAGATTTAGGATCAAATCCAAATTAATTAGAGTGTCAGATATGAACAACTTCTACTCTTTGGGACAACCAGTTTTCATGTCTTAGCATTACCTTTGGGCAGAAATTTTAACATGCAGTTTGCTCTCCAAGACTGTGCTTAAGTAAACACGCATAGACCTAATCACTCGTATCGTATGTTTGTTCCAGACTCTCCAGCAGCTTTGGCCAGAAAGATTGTCCTTCTCTCTCTCACGCACTTATGACCATTCTATTCACCCTACTTACATGAAATTCCTAAATCAGTTTTGGCCAAAAATTAAAATTTTCATAAAAGCATGTGCCAACCCGATCTTAATGAGACGCAAGTATCAAGATCCAAAAGTCACACAACCTACATAGGTGGTCACCTTTGGGCAGACCTCGGCCTATTTCGATTACGTACCCTCGAACGATCGTTTTATCGGTCTACCTTGATCCTTAAGATACGACCTAAATTTTATTCAACCATATCAAGTCTGATTCAAGGTTTTAAAAACTCATTTTCAAATATATGCATATCTTGCTAACTAATCTACTTCTGAATGATAAATCAATGCCACACATTACAATTGATAAACAAATTAATCAAAATCAAATAGTTTAAGATACATATGCGGTAAGGGAACAAATTATTCATAATCATCAAACTATGATTATGTGGGCATGCATGTCACATCTAGTCAACATCGACAATAGAACATTGAAAAGTACATATGATATTTTTCTTAAATCGAATATGATATGTTAAGAACAATCAAACAAAAATAAATCTTATTTATAAAAACTACGACAATAAGAAAGATCATCACCGTTGGGCAGAAGAATCTTTCCAAGTAGCCAAATCTTAACTCATGTAGTGGGTAAGTGCCAAAATTAATAATAATCATTGGTAACATTATGTAAGTACCAGCGTTGGTATTAGAGTACAACCTTCAATACCCAACTCTATATCTTCTCACAAACCCAACTTTAATTAAAGACAGTCAAATATATAATAATTATCCGTTTAAAATTGTCAAAAGGACATCAGGTCATGAAAAAGTCAAAACAGAGAACTCCTTTTCAAAAATAAACCTCAAAAATAGATTTGAAATATTCGAGAAAGTCAAAATTCATAGATAATGTCCTAAAATTGGACCTATAGATAGCCTATAAATGGCCCGAAAAGAATAAGGATTAATATGGGTCAAAATGGGCCTTAATCGAACGGGCTGAATCCAGGTCATATACCATGGGCCGGGAATTGACTTGACCGGACCATGGGCTGGATCGGGTCATGACCTGAGTCCGATTGTCGATCAGGCCGGATCACATACTGGGTCAGGTCACAGGCCGGGTTGGGTCATGAGCTTATGGGACCATGGGTCGAGTCAGGCATGAGGACGGGTCGGTTTGGGTCGAATCGGGTCGAGTCATATAGAGTTGGGGAGCACCAACTTTGGTGCCCCAACTATACATGCAATAATATTTCAAAGGTATTATTAATTAAGGAAACAACTCCTTCTGAAAAACAGGGACCACCGACCTATTGTAGTGTCTTCTTCCTCAAACCTCGACGATTCAACCTCCAGCTTCCCATCTCGAGGATTCAAGTTTCGATAATGTTCAACGACATTCTTAAAATACAGCTTCTCTCTCTTTGCTCGTAATCTAAGAGGAAACCTGAAATTGAAGACTTCCACGACAAATTTTATGATTTTCGTTAAAAATAATACTAATTTTATGGGTTTATTACATTGCTTTGGATTCTAATACCCGATTCATAGGTTTATTATACTAATTTTGATAATACTAGATGTATTAGGGCTTAATACCCTATCACCTCGAGATACGTATGGTCAAATGTCCAACCTAGTTTTAATGGAAATCTAAAGATGGGTTAAGGTGTTGACCACAAAAATTTAACAACTAGGCCAAGCCAATTATAAGCTTGGAATATTTAGAAAGGTGGGCTCAGGCTTGGTTCTAACCTGAACCACAAGGTGGACTTAAACTTAAAAAATAAAAATAAAATTCCTTACACTAATATCCTGGATGCAAGATATGTTGGATCTATTGATCTGACCACCCAAAATAATTGCCCTAGGATCTAGGCGTATGAACAATCAAAATAATAAATTCACAATTCATAAATTAAAATATTTGTGTGTACCTTATCGCAAAGATCATGACTGTCACTTTAGCTTTAATTCGATGTATTAATCCCGAGGCCTTTCCTAGAAGGAAGAAGAAGGTGACTCTACCCGCCTCTCTTGATGGAAAGATGCCCAAAAGGCTTGTGTGTAGTGAGCAGGGGACGTCCACCTATATACATAGCATGAAGAGTCATGCCCTGCCTAGAATACCGTTTGTCAAGGTATTCTAATAGGAATAAGAGTCACGTGTAAATTAAGAAACCTAAAGGTTTCTTTCCATTATCAATAATGCCCTTTATTATTTCAAGCAACTGCAATCTAGGGTTTTATAAAATTCTAGTGTGTGAGGGCCACACAAAATAAGAATTTTAGTTTCCATAAAAAATTTCAACAATCTCCCCCTTGGTCCACACACGGACTATGATTTTAAAAATGACTCCCACTGGATTAGACAACCAAAACGAGTGCACTCCAAAAACGAACGTTGTTTGAAATAACTTAGGCATTCCCAAAATCACCCAAATTTAATGAAAATATAGGAATGGATCATGAATGCACATAGTATACCATTTTCTAAAATCGATACTATGACAGTTCCATGGTCACAAAACTATAATTAACAACAAATTTGAGAGATTGATAACCAATTTAACATGTGAACTAAATGCACAACGAAAGTGTGTAAATCCATAATATTTCGCTCCATACTCGTCGTATGTTGTTCTGATATCCAGAAAAGTCTGGCTTATGAAATACTTCACCTTATTCTCATAACAATAAGTTATTAACGTGGTGCTTAATCACGTTTATCTTCGAGCAAATATAAAGAGTACTAATACTCACAGGTAAGATTAAGATAAAACCTTATTAGCTCACTCACCAAAGTGTGTTACTCAAAAATTATGAAAAACTTCACCCTCAATTTGTGAAAAACTCCACCCAAAATAGAATTTTTCTATTGGCTCACTCACCAAGGTGTGTCACCCAAATTGTGAAAAACTTCACCCTCAATTTTGTGGAAAACTCTATTCAAAATTATAGAAAAATTCTATCTATTTTTGTGAAAAACTCTACCCATAATATACATGTACATATAAGATAAAGATTTTAAGATGCATCAATGATAATTGTAATTTAGAAGTAAGATAACTCCCACTCAAATACAAAGTCTAAATACTTTACGATCCTACAAAATGACATACTAGAAATAATAATAAAGTCAAACATAAAAATTAACCACCAATAACAACAAAAGTAGTCAAATAGCTGAAAATTAAATAAATGTTCATAAGAATATTTATCATTCAATTGACTTAGAGTTCTCCTCATGATGAATGCCATCAGGATTCTCCTTCAATCATTTCTTGAACATAAAGCAGTTCTTTATAATGTGACCTTTCTTCTTGCAAAAGAAGCACCCACCATTGGCTTGATCTTTGACTGCCTTGCCTTTGTCTTTTCGGTTATTGTTGAAATCTCATTTTTTGAAATTCTTCTTGCTATTCTTATTGAGGGTTAGATGCGCAAATTCAATTTTAGAGCCTTTAAGACATTCTTTTTCAGCAACACAAAGTTTGATAAGTTGAGTCACATCTCATTGCTCCTTTTGAGCATTGTAGTTAACTTTAAAAGTGTCATAAGCGTTTGACAATGACCGAACACCCATGTTGAACTACCAGTGCTTCTTCAAATTTAATACCTTGTTGACGAAGTCTAATAGCCAGTGTAAATAATTTAAGAAGATGCTCACGAATGCTTCCATTACCATCATACTTAAGGTTCATGAGTTGTTCTTTGAGCCAAATACTCATACTGTAAAGCCTTCTTTGAGCCTACAAACTGATTCTGAATGTTCTCAAGTAATTCCTTCACTATTTTAGTAGATTATATACCTTCTCGAATTCCTTCACTAATAGAAGCACGAATAATCATCATGGATAACCTTTAGCCTTCTCCCACCGAGTAAAATAAGCCTTTACAGACTCTGTAGCATCCGCTGGAGGAGGAAGCTTGTTCTCCGTAAGAATAAACTCATAATTTGAACAACCAAGAATGATCTCAATATTCATTTTCCAAGAAGTATAATTAGAGTCATTCAAGTGTTCTATCCCTGCCAAACTTTTCTGAATAGAAGTCCCTTCCATTACTCTACAATTTCAAAGAAAAGTAATAAACGTATCACCAGTGAATAAAAAAATGTCATGAGACCATAAAATCCACCAAGGATATAGATAATAAATGCATCACTAGTGAATGACAAAATATTACGAAGCCATAAAATCCACTAAGGATATAGACACGATAGCATGTTACCAAAAATCTAAAAGACTAATGTCCACAAAAGACTCCAAAATGACTACAAGTCATTAATATCCACCAAGGATATAGACATGATAACATGTCACCAAAAAGTCTAAAAGACTAATGTCTATAAAGGACTCCAAAATGACTATAAGTCATTAATATCCACCAGAGACAAACAATTCGTATTAGGGGTATGAACGAATTAATTAGAATATTTTATCATGTGCAAATAATTCACTCTTTGGATATAGATAATGTGCAACATCCAACATCACCTTTGGGCAGAAACTGAGTGTACAACCTATCCTCTCCCCTAGGGCACGGAAAAATGCGTATAAACCTAGTCATTTATGTTTCCAATGATTTACTACCTTTGGGCAAGAGAATCATCATTCTCTCTCCTTTACACTTATGACTATTCTACTCACCTCATTTACACGAAATTAATGAATCATCTTTGGGCAGAATCAATAACTTCATGCAAATCAGTGCACAAAGTGATCTTAATGAGATAAAATCTCAAGATTCAAGAAACAACAACCTCCATAGAATAGTCACATTTGGTCATATCCAATCCTACTTCAATTATATTCTCTCGAATGACCACTTTAACGGCCTTCCTTAACCCCATTGGAAAGATCTAAACCTGATATGTCTAGTTTCAAGAGTTTAACCAACTCATCGTAAAGTGTATATGCGTAGCCATACTTATAGTCAAGAAAATCATGAAATAATATTTAAATAAATTTATAATGACAAAATTTAGGCCATAGACCTATGAGCTTGCACACACACACATACACTTAGGCCATAGGATCAATCCCTTGATCCCAACGCACATGTAACAACAATACACTAGACACATCATTAGGGTTACCATATATTACATTAATTATTTCCAATAATAAGTCTAAAGCATAAGTCTCAATGAGTAAATTGAAACCAACTACTAATAGGTCAAGATTGGACTCTAAGATTTTGGCAAGTGTGGCTCTCACACGTTGATCTGAGCCCAAAATGACCCAAAATATAGGAATTAAAGGGTCACCCAAAAAGCACCAATGTTAGAGCCTACCCACATAATTAGAGCCCCTAAATTCACATATTGATATGTACATGCTTGTCATTGAATCCGTACCACTTATATACTTTTGTGTGCTTACAAAACAAGGGATCTTTCCATTTAGACTCTGGCATCGTGAGAGCACCCGTAGCTTATTGTGATGAGAGGAATAAAGCATCCAAAACAGGTCAAAATCCCAGCCAAAAGTAGAGCTTTCGGCAATGTTTTCTGATGCCTATCTACCTCTCCAGCCAGAGTACTAACATTATCCCAAAAATTCAAATTCCAAAACGTGTTAAAATACAAACTCCAATCCTACTTAACCCCTTTATCACCAAAGTTTATCCAACGGTCAGGGTCTATTTTCTTGATCGACATCGAAGTCATGATCACAAACAGGTAGAAGAGAAACTACACCCAAGCAGACGGCCATGTACTTCACATTAAACAACTGTTTAAATATTGGATGGTGATAAATTTGTTCATAAAAGGATGGTTTAAATATTTTATGAACTACTCTTAGAGAGTAGTTCATAAAAGGATCCAACTTAGAAACGGGAGACAAAATTCAATCTGTGATAAAAAATAGCTTATCATCAATTAGGAGTACTTTAATCGTTTCTACATGTCACAATAAATTCTAGATAATAAGATATGGGTATTTTACACAGCCACGTTCAAAGGAATAAAACCCTGATACCCGACTGAAACGAATCGGTATCGGTCTCGGGTATCAGTTTGCCCGAGGCCAATAAGAATCAGCCAATTCTCGATATGTATCAGCCGATATGGGGTCATATCGGCTGATACCAAGTTGGATACCGGTACGTATCGGTATTGGCCGATTTTTGATATCATGAAGTAAGCATCTAAGTATCTAACAACATAATACAAAGGGAAATGAGGAATACCAACTCTAGAGAAAAAACAAAGTACATAAATGTTAGAAAGAAGTTGCTTTAATTTCGAGGAGCTTTTTTTTGTTTATTAGGTTTTGTTTTGTTAAAAGCCCCAAATTGTAACGACTTAAATGCCCCTCTAATTTGAAACTTATAATACTAGTAAAAGTGCACATGTTTTGCACATGTTTACATATATTTTGAAAAAATATTAATAAAATCTTTACAATATTTAAATATATTAAAATTTATACATTATGTGGATTGTGGAAGATCCATTATGTGGAAGATTGGGTTGAAAATGATCTCCATCGTTTGATCCAAAGCTATAAACTTGGTGCTACTTGTATAAATTTAGTTCTTCCAACTGACCATATCTCATTTACGATAAAATCAGCCTAGAAAATATGACTATTATACTATTCAAGTAGTCACTTTCAGAGATGTGTTCCACGTGGAATTAATATTTGACTGTAGGTGGGCCATAATTTTCAGATCTCTTGTGTGACAAATTGGTACTAAAAACGATCTCCACTATTTGATTTGAGGCAATCAATGTTATGGACAATTGTGACACGTGAAACTCCATCTAAGCCATATGAGATTGAAGAAAGATATTTGAGGTCAAAGATTGACGCAAAATGTGGTTTCTATGATGTGATTGAATACAATCAATGGCCATCATCTGATTCAATAGTTGTTTCTTATATGTCAGAGGATGGAGATCATGTTTTGTGTCAATTTTGGGCCTCAAAGATCTTTACATAAGAGTCTTCAAATCAAATCGCTTAGATGACATTCCATGTGGGACATATCCCAAAACTAACAAAGTATTTCTTATTAAACATGTCAAAAAGTATATATTTGTGAGCAAGTTATATCTCCCTTATTGGTTAGGGCAAGAAATGTGAAATGTCCTTACGCATTTAAATTTTTCGTTTTTTTTTTTGATTGAGTAATTGAGTATTCAAATTCCGATATTTTTTAGTAACGATGTTGTTTGTGCTTCCAAAGATGTTACCAGTTTGGTAGTTCGTCCCTCTCCATCAACAAAGACCTTTGGACATGTGTACAAGATTGAGGGATAGGTAAGATTGACACAAAACAAATCTCTATCATCTTATTTGACATAGTCAATCATTGATTCAAATGATCCATGCACCCTTATAAAGGACATGTGATTTACATGAAAATTTCACACGATTTTATTTAGGGAGCCATTAATGGCACACACAAAGTTATCCCAAGCACACAACTTAAAATGAAAGACGGCATATTTTAGGCAGTTATGCCATGGGAAAACACCATCTATGCCTTGAAATTGAAGATCATCATCTAGAGATCTCTAATGGAAAAAATTAGCACAAAGCGTATAATTCAATGCAGTCAACTGTTGCTTTTATAAGTATAGTACTTCATTCCAATCTTCCAAGTGACACAGATCCAAACGTGACCCTAAATCTATTGGAGCGTGATGTGTGCCGTGTGATTTAAGGGAAAACTTTTTTAGATTTTTGCCACATGAAATAAAAACTTGACCATTAATGGCACATCCATGGTTCAAGATCCATTTTGTGGAAGGTTGGTATGAAAAATGATCACCATCGTATGCTTCAACATAGTCAAATGTTTTTAGTGTATGGTCTCAAGATCTGCTATGTGGAAGATTGGAATGAAAAATGATCACCATCGCCTGATTCAGCACAACCAACGATTTATAGTGTAGGCACCCATCAATAGAGGTACTCTTTTCCTTTGGAGAGCCATTACTCACACACGAGAAGTTGGCCCTCGCACATGATTTGAAATAAAAACTTAATATTTCGGGATTTGTGCCATGTCAAAATTCCATCTATGCCATTTATTTGAAGTCTATGATCTAACGATCTATGATGCAAAAGATTGGTACAAAAATTTGCCTCTGTCATATGATTCAAGACGTCAAATAGTGGCATTGATTGCATTTAATGATATGAAAAAAATTATCTCTGTTGTCATATTTTTCATCTTAGATCTATAGATCAAGGCCGTTTCAAACAACTTAGATAAGCCTTCCAAAAATGTCAAGCCTTTCTTGATAATTAAGTGCAAGGGCCAACTTCTTATTTGCAGGTTATTACATAGTATTGGGTACCTCTGTTTGTGCCCACGCATTCTCTGAAACCGCTCACATCACAGACCCCTTGAAACCCATTGATTGTTTCGAATCTTGTAAAAAGCAATCTCCATAATATGATCCAACGCAATCAATGGTTTCAAGGGATCTAGAATGTGGGCACTTTCAGAAATGGCGTGGGCGCAAACAGAGGTACATGTATAGTATTATGGTAGTATTTTCTTAGGGGAGTCATTACTTGCGTTCGGAAAGTTGACCCTTGCACTGAATTTAAAGAAATACTTCCAAGTTTGGTGACCTATACTATGAGAAAACAAAATCTAAGCCATTTGATTTGAAGGTCGTGATTTAAAGATATCAACTGCAAAAGATTTGCTTTGAAATATAATCTTCATCGTGTGATTAATTGTGTCAATGGCTATCATCTGATTCAATATTTGACCACAATAGAACATATGATAAATATCGTGTTTTGCTTCAATCTTATGCAGTGGAGATCTATAGATCATAAAGTTTAAATCAGACAGCCTAGATTACTTTTTCACATGTCACATGTCTCTAAAATTCAATCTTTCTTTCAATTCGGTGCAAGGGCCAACTTTCAAGGTGTAAGTAATGGCTCAATTAGATCATAAAATTTAAATCAGAAGGTCATTTGTAGAAGATCTGGGTGAAATACGATCTCCACCATTTGATCTGAAGCTTTTTCTTAGGCGTTGCTTTCTTTTTCTTCGGCGCTTATAAGCTATTGTTTGATTTGTATTAAGAAAATATTTTGGCAACTGAAGCTTAATTAGCTAGGCGGCCTTTGAGTTACCATAGCAGCTTTACTTTGAGTAGACGGGTTGGATTGGAATATTTTGGATATGTTAGGAGTTTTATTTCCCAGAGAGTGGTTGGATTAGGATGTCTGCAGGCTTTCATGTATGGACAAAAGACTGACTTCTATATAAAGAGGAAAAATAGGAGAAATCATGAGAAAGGGTAGATAAGGTGAAAGTTAAGGGTATATGGGATGATATAGGGGTACTTTGTTCCTAAAAGATATAAAAACACCAAAATTGACAGAAAGATTTGGTCATTCGTGCTTTTATATAGTAGTAAGGATAAACTTAAGATCAATTTTTTTTTGTTAAAGTGGACCAAAAAAGTTACTTACGATCAATTATCCACTTTTTTTTTGTTAAACTTATAAAATTATCACTTTTCTCTCTCTTTTTTTTTTTTTGATTTTTTTAGAAGTCTTTTGATATTTTCCTCATGAATATATGCTCACCGATTTGTATGGGGCCTCGATCTGTAATCGGGTCAGTTTTAGGCTATTCTTTTCTAGGTTAAAAAAAATTTTGGTCAATCAAGAGCCCAGCCCGAGGCTGGCCCATTCCTTGACAGTATTAGGAGTAATTCAAGTTGGATGAAATGGAGACAAGAAAATAGAGTATTTTGAACCCAATCGTATTACTTAGATGAAAGCGATAATTTTATAAGACAACTCAGCTAGAAACATTAAAGAATGTTGCTTGAGATGGTTTCCACCAAGGTGTCAAAATCGGTATTAGACTCAGGGATCAGTCCATGGAGGACCAATACGACTCGGCTAATACCAATACATATCGGCCTATATTTTTTAAAAATAAAAGAAAATAGAGGTATAAGCCGAAATCGATACCATATCGGTCGATACCAAGTTGAGATACCGATATGTATCGAGGCCGATACGTATCGGTATCAGCCGATTTTTGATACCATGATTTCCACATGTCCACCAAAGTCAAGAAACAAACCTTCTCCAAAGGGTTAAGACGACACTAGCACAAGGAAATAAGAGAAGAGTCAAACTAGAAGACCTATAGGGCATCAAGGGCAATGGTCAGGTCCAACCAAGTTGAATCGGATTTCTGAGTTTAACCACATCTCCAGCTGTTGGAACTAGGAGAACCTTGATTGCACATCATCCTATAAAAAGTAAAACAAGAAAGTCAAGATTCTCCCAAATCCAAAGGCTGCAGATCAAGTGGTTGGACTCGAAATCTGATTCAACTTGGTTGGACCTAACCATTACCTACAAAAGCAGAGAGAAGGGATATAAAAGATTGCGAAGTTATTGAGAGCTTAGCATTAACAAAAAAAGACTAAATTAATAAGACTCGCAAACCCGACCCCAAATAGATGGGATAAGATTGTGATGATGATGGTGGTGGGGATTATGATGTTTAAAATATAGTGACCAAGTCGGGGTTGGGAATAAATTGGCTTGCAAAAAATACGGCAAAATTCGCCATATTCAAGAAAGAAACGATCAGAATTCAAAAAAAAATAAAAAAAAAAAAAAAATATATATATATATATATATATATATATATATATATATATATATATATATTTTTTTTTTTTTTTTTTAATTATTTTTTTTTTTTTTTAATTATAAAATATTTGAAAAAAAGCGAAAATAATTCTTTAAATTTACTAATAAATTTTGAAATTCACAATTGAAAAAGTAGCAAAAAATTATCATTTAATTCATCTTTCAAAAAATTTGAGATCATTCCTAACTTTTTCAAAAAGTCGAAGAATTTGGTCACTATATGTAAAGTGCATAGGATTGAGTTATGGGCCGACTGATTGAAAATCCAAGTTGGCAATGGGAGGTTTATCAAAGGCTTGGGTAAGGCCAACATCCAAATAAACTCTATTGGATTAGACCGTGACCTGGATGGGCCAAACTTTTTCTTGACCCGATAAGGCTGATATAGATACGTATCAGTTTTTTGTCCAACCAATACATATCGGCCCCAATATAGTATCGGTATCAGCTGATACAGGCCCGCTTGGCCTATATGTATCAGGTATTGGCTGATACGGAATAGGTATCAACCGGTACGGGACAAGTATCGGCCGATATCTCTTTCATTTATTTTTATTTTTATTTTTTAAAAGCAACAACACGTATCGGTATCGGCCGATACTTATCAGCTCTCTATGGACTGATACCCGATATCGATATGCTTTGACACCTAATTGGTGAGGTGTATCCTATTACCAATAGGTTTTCTGTTATATGGCCCATAGAGATTTGGACAATGGACCAAAATAAGGAAGAAAATTTGAGCCACAGTGCATCATTTTGGAACTACCCTTTTTTTTTTTCAAATTGGGGGATCCATTACTTGCACTAGGATAGTTGCCGGAATTTAAAAGAAAGACTTGTAAATTTGGCGACCTCTATACTATGTGAAGACATCATCTAAATTATTTGATTTGAAAGCTATGATTAAAGATATTAATTTTAAAAGATTAGCATGACATATAATCTTCATCACATAATTAAATATAGTCAAAGGCTAGTAATAGACTCAATAGTTGACCACAATAGGTCGAGATCTATAGATCATAAACTTCAAATCAGATGGCCTAGATTGTGTTTTTCTATGTCACATGTCCCTAAACACTACAAGAAATAAGACTAATAGAGGCAGCCAAAAACTGTCGCTATTAATAAAAATATTATTAAAGACTATTAAGACTATTAGCGACGAGGGTATTAATGACATGTTTTCAATTAATACCGACAGTTTTAGCTGCCACTACTAGTCTTATTTTTTGTAGTGAAAATACCAAGTCTTTTTTAGATTTAGTGCAAGGGCCAATATTCCAGGTGCAAGTAATAGCTCGGTAAGCTGGGATTTGACATGTGACCTCCAAGTTAGGTCACCTATCACCCTATCAAACCGAAACCCTTGTTCTTCTTCTCCGGCGACCACCAAACCATATCAAATTGAAACCTTAGTTCTTCTTTTCCAATGAACACTTTTTCAGCTAGTGAAAGAGAGAGAGGGAAAGAAGAGAGCGGTTTTGAAGGATATGAGAAGAGAGTTTTTAGTTTTATAGTAGTGGCAAATTTGAAATTTAGGTAGCTAAAAAAGGGATAAAATAAGAAGGGTAAAATTGTAAAGTAATTAAAGGTTGGTGCGTAGGTTTCTATAGCCGGCAATGTTCAGTAACGCATGAGCGTAATATAGGTAAAAAAAAAAGGTTCACGTTTTTTTTTGTGATAAAAAAAGGGGCAAGCCATTTTTTTGATACAAAGCCCTAAATTATTTGATTTGAAAGCCATAATTAAAGATATTAATTTTAAAGTATTAGCATGACATATAATCTTCATCACATAATTAAATATGGTCAAAGGCTAGTAATGGACTCACTAGTTGACCATAATAGGACAAGATCTATAGGTCATAAACTTTAAATGAAATGACTTAGATTATATTTTTCTATGTTACATATATGTAAAATAGTAAGTCCTTTTTAGATTTAGTGCAAAGGGCAAGTTTTTCGGGTGCAAGTAATAGCTCGGGAAGTTGGGATTTGACATGTGACCTCCAAGTTAGGTCACCTGTCACCCTCCATCCCCATCCCCAATGTTGGACCAATCCCTCACAGGCCAATGTGGCCGACCCGAGAGGACAATAATCAATGACATATGATAATGCAGCTGAAATGAATTAGGTAGGCCGTTAGGCGGTCATGTTAAAGGAATCAAAAGTAGAAATAAGCACTATCAATATGGACCGTACGTTATAAAAAGTAATTTGACCACCTATTCTACCTACCAATCTTTTACTTTTCCAATATTTGATTGCACTCAAAATATAGAAATTTGCTATCGAAGAGTGGTCAATAACATTGGACAAAAAAATAATAATAACATTGGACGGTTAAGATATCACAGTTCACATCCACCGGCTACAGGATAGGTTTAGACTCACTACAAAAAATAGGCTTATTAGTAGCAGCCAAAACGGCTACTATTAACAAAAAAAAACTGCCGTCAATATTTTTCTCGCTAATAGTCTTAATAATTTTTAATAATTTTTTTTTGTTAATAGCAACAATTGTTGGCTGCTGCTAACAATCTTATTTTTTCTAGTGACTTTGATAATATTGCAACTTTAAGGTCACAGATTCGAGCTCAACGTACCTATCAAAAAATAAGTAAATTAATTTTACCCTTTTTTTTTAAAAAAATTTAACCTTACTAAATTTTTTAATATTAATTTTTCTCTAATTTTTTTTTTTTTTTTAAAATAATATATAATTTAAGGACCCAAATCTCCCCATCACCATTTAAACATCAAAATAGTGGTTGATTGGTCTTATACCATAAATGATTTATATATACATATATTGTCTATACCATGATGATGGATCATACATTAAACTCTAATGGCCCAAATATATATTATATATAGTCTATACCGGACAAAAAAAAACTTGCCTTATAAAAAATAAAAAAAGTCATCCGATATGAGCACTCCAATACTAACAACCATTGTCCTTAATTTTTAATTGTGGATGTTAAGGTTAACCAATCGGATAATTTACATGATCCATAATAGAGATCGAGTGTTTAGATCATAGCTTTCAAATCATACAACTTAAGTCATGTTTTCACATCCACATAGGTGCCCCATATACTAGTCAGTCTTATAAATTATGTATGAAAGCCAACTTCTCGTGTGCAAAATTTATGATTGTAACTTGTAAGATATTCTAAGGATAGCTCTATTTGCACTCACGCGTTCTCTGAAAGCGCCTACATCTCATACCCTTTAAAAATTGTTGATTGCTTCGAATCAAATGATTGAGTTCATGTTTCACCATGATCTTCCACACAATGGATCTTAAGATCATGGTGCACTTATCAAACGGTCAATTTATGATTTCACATATCACATATCTTAAAAAATGCCCCTAAAATCACGCTTGAGTGTGATGTGTGTCATATGATTGATAATCCATTTGTTTGGGACCTATGACAGATAAAATAGAAAATTGATCGTCTTATAGGTGTGCATGCATCTAGTTCTAATGCTCACTTTGGGTCAAGTCTATTATTAAGGGGCTACTCATTGGGTCTACTATCCTTCAAGAACTTCAACTTTTTGTCTCCTCTCTCCTAAAGCGGATTTTACCTGCTCTAGCAGAGAGCTCATTTTTTTCCCGCTTAAAACAACTCTCTTGTCAGTGCAGATAGATAAAGAGTTGGTATACCAAATGAACTTCACTTAAAATTGCTCCTTGCTAGAGACAAAGAGTTGTTCTAGCCGGAAAAGGATATGACAAATACAACCCAATGTGACTTTGTAACAATGCATCGCAAATTGAGAGTTGCGTAGTGAAAAATGATGTTTGGATTATAATCCTCAAATCAAACATAAAGGTTAATCATAACCACTACCGCCCATTTTCTAGATGTAAAGTCTCTTCTCATCAGACGGTCCTAGTGAGTCACCACCAACTAGTTACTACATGCGTATCACGTCAGTAATCTATACATTGGTGTCACGACCCGAAATTCTATCCCATCCCAATGACCTAAAATTCTGAGTTATGACTCACACATATCTCGAGTATGCTAAGCAGACATATACTTAATAAGAGTTCTCACGCATATTTGATTCCAAGAAATCCGTGAAAGCCAACAAATAAATATAAAATATAAAAACAATCATAAATAATAAATAAATACGATAAAAATTCAGGTAATCCATAACTAAAACAGTAATAGAGGTCGGAGACAAATCCGATAAAAAGAAATCATCAACAATAAAATATAAAATCAATTAAATACCGAGTCCACAGATATCAATAGCCAACGCTCGAATCAAAATTATCATTGTAGTCCTGATAATCAGTGGTGTCGCCCTCCCAAGGCTTCTAATAATCAATATCCATTGGGCCAATGTACTCAGCACCAATCAGATCAAAGGAACTAACGTCCACTCCGTCAAGATAGTCACCTGCAACGGTTAGATTGTCGTGGGATGAATTTACTCAGTCACGTAAACTCAGTGGATACATTATCAATCAACCCCATTCTACTCTGGTGCATTGTGGGTGCATCGTGGGTGCATCAAGTGAGTGATAAACATAATATCTCAAGAAATCAGAAAAGAATAATAAAATCAATTGTATATCATAAACTCATATCCTAATCATGAATGCAAGACCATAATCTAGACACTCATCCTAACGTATCTTACCATATCATATCATATTTCCTTTCATTATTCTCGTATATATGTCTGTACATCACATGAGCATAACTAATATACTCATAAAATTCTAAACGATCTGTGTCAGAACCGCTGCTGGAGCTACCATGTAAGGGTCATTATAGTATCATACTGCCATATCATAACACCCTCCATATCATATTATATCATATCATACACCACATTCAGTCACAAGGGTGGCCGGCGACTCATAATTTATAATATCTCTCGGAGGCCCGTCTTGACTAAAAGATATTATTGTCCTTACGGTGGCTGTGCAATGAACGACACATACAGAAACTTAAGTTCTTAATCTTTCAATGGCCTACACAACAGTGTCTTGTTATCATACTCATAACTTATCTTATCTTATCATACTCATAACATAACATACCTCTAAGACTTAAATCAACAGCAAACACGGTGTTGTAAGTTTCATAAATCACGTTTTTTAAGGGACGGATTCCGTAGTAACTTGGATATACTTCGTGTGATAACTCATACTACCATAGAGGTGTTGCATCCGTATAGGGATGCCTACATTCTGAGTTTCACGTGACCGTAAAAAGAACCCCACCATGACTATAGCCTAAAGGTCTAAACCTTATATCTTAACTCATATCTTATCATATCGTATTAAAACTTGGGGTGATCGGATCACCGTATATTCCACCATATACGAGGTTATATTGAATTCGCATTCACCCTACTCTTCATGATGTCTCATACTACTATGAGTTGTAGGGCATATGAATACAATGTATTTCTCGCTTCGATATCATCTCAATGAATCACTACGCCCAAGCCTAAGCATGATCTCATACACTCGCTTCGATATCATCTCAGTGAACCACTATGCCCAAGCCTAAGCATGATCTCATACACTCGCGTCATATGACTTAACATGCCATTAACTTGTATCATAATTAAAATGAAAATACATAATCATCACACGTACAAAAAGGTTTTCATTCAGATTATCGTTATGTTTATATATATATATTTATTTACATAACATACTAATAAATATAGAGTATGAGAGTCATTAGTGAGTTTTCGATAACTTAAAGGTCGGAGTTCAATTTTAATAAAGGCACCGAATTTCCAATACTTCGTGTTATCGAAGTGGTCGTCGTGTTGAAGCAATAAAGTGATATATATATATATATATATATATATATATATATATATACACGTATATATATTTATTAAATGCTCAAAATAAAAGGGCCATATAATTTAAAGTGGAGTGCATCACGATCATCGATCAAAAAGTGCAAGTGATTAATGTGCACTATGTTTTGGTCGGACATAAGTGAAATTATAGTGTAAATAAAATTTTCTGTTCGGACGTGAGTCGATCAGTCGATTTTTGAATTGATCTGTAATATCTCAAAAAAATTGCGTTAAACAGTGACCTCAAGATTCGTGCCCGATTGATCATAAGTTTGACCAATTAGGAGATCAAGGGTTAGCATAGAGTATGATGAATAGACGAGATGTGATGGTATGAGTGATTATGTGGTGTGTGATGTGAATGAGAAGTCGCATACACCTATCCCGGTGCATCTGCTCAACACACAAGTGAGAGGAGAGATAAAAGGGTTTAATAACCCTAAAATTAATGGTTTTGATTATTGAAGGAGAGTAAAGAGAGAGAGAAGAGTAAAGAGAGGAGTTATTGCAACTGATTGAAAGGGGGGATTCAAGCGATAAAAGCCGAATTCGACACGGTTTGGATCCGTTAGAGCGAAAGCTGGAACCCTAGCCTTTCCAATCACTAGATCTAATCAAATTGAGATTTGATTGAGGTAAATTTCTTGTAAATTAAATGCATAAGTTATGGGAGGTTAATCGTAGTTAGGAATGGTTAAAATCATAGATTACAGGCTTAGAAAAAGAAAGAATAAATGGAGAAAGATTTGTAAGAGCAGCCAGAAGGGGACAAAATCTGGCAATTTTGTTTAATCGCAATTGGGTTTCGATTAATCGAAATTGGCCAAGAAGTTGAAAAGTCAGAGGACCCCGATCTCGATTAATCAAATTGGATTTCGATTAATCGACTTTGGATTTTGATTAATCGAATTGAGAATCGATTAATCGACTGGGAACCTACAGTGGACTCCAGTGGAGAAAAGAATTTAGCTTGAAGAAATCGACTAATCGAAATGAGAATTCGATTAATCGATTTATAATTTCGATTAATCGATTTGGGATCGATTAATCGATTTTGGGAATTCGATTACTCGAATTGAGAATCGACTGGATAGAGCAGAGAATTTCGATTAATCGAATTGGGTTTCGATTAATCGAATGGGAATCTCAATTAATCGATTTGAGAATCGATTAATCGATATTGACTTTCGATTAATCGATTTTGGAAATCGATTAATCGACTGGGCCAGTTTATGTTGACTTCTGAGTTTAACTTTAAGATTCTTGGGGGGTCTTAGACCTCCTTTATTGCATCTTTAGTGATGTATTTCACATGTTATATGATACCATAGGTGGTACGTGTGAGCTAGTGCACAAGGAGCCACGTGGGACCTTGATGCATTGATCAAACGAAGACTTGAGGTAGGGAATTCCTTAAACATGTACCTTATTTTACAAAAGCATGTATGTAGTGATATAAATTTAAATTCAAATGGTTTATTGCTCAAAGAGTTTGTGAAGAAGTGTGTGTGTGTGACATCAATAAAAGTAATCATAATGAGCCATCCCCAGGGGATGAGGAAGTAAAGAGATAGGAGTATCAGGTGTGATGCAAGTGAATGGATACATCCCAGGGATGTATCCAAGATTAAATCATGTTTGATTGGGCCTAACTAATATAAGATAACACATTTACACGGTGAATAACTATATGTAAGGCACCGATATTTTTGTTATTTGAGGTTTGATTGGGTACCCCACCGACGTGGCGGGATATCCACGACTGACACGGCAGGATATCCATGATCGATACGGCGGCGAAACCGTAGGCCAGTGCGGAGGCTTATCCGTACACAGTAAGCACACCCCAGGGGTGTTGATTGAGACTAGTGAAACCCAGCCACCAATCCCCAGGGGAAAGGGGCTTGGGTACTATTTGTATTCCCAGGGAATACGTTAAAACTATCTATATAGATGACGATGATGGATATCTCATCGGGGCTCGATGCTATATTGCTCGGGGATTACTTAAGTTGAAAGTTTAAGTTTTCCTTTAGGCCTTTTCAGCATCATTCATGAATAAATAAAAGACATGAGTAAACTACCAGTAAAATGTGATGCTTTTTAACTGTTTTCATCAGTAACTGCATAGACACATCATGCATGACATATCATGGAATATATGTGAGTAATAATTTATATGTTCAACTGTGTTTTGTTCCCTATTGAGCTAGGATGTAGCTCACCCTATAGACTATACGTCGCAGGTCCACTACTAGCAGCTGCCGAGGCTTCAGGAGACGCTGACCCCGGTGAGTCGGACCTTGCGGCCGAAGACGAGTTGGAGCCACCTCCTGAGGACTTCTTCTAGAGGACTCCGTTGTGCCGCTTTGAGGATTTTTGGAGAGATTTTGTACGGCTTGGTATGTCAAGCCTTGTTTTGATCAAACACTGTATATGTATAAACTCGTGATTTTTCTCTTGGGCGAACCATCTGTGATGATTAGCTATCATCGATGGTTTGGATCGGTTCTCCATTCATGCAGAGGCATGAGGGTAGAACTGTCTTTTGAGAAGTGCTTATATAGCGATCTAATTCTGCAATTCATTTACTATTTCAATTTCTGTGCTTGATATACCAATGTTCCATGCTTAGCTAAGGGGCACGGTCAAGATGATCGTGCTGATGGCATGGGTTTCAGGGTGCTGAAATCCGGGCTGTCACATGATCGGTCGATATAACAAGGTAAGAGATTTTGAAACAAGGCTTTGTGTGCCTTTGTTATGTTATTAAAATAATATGGTACTCCAATACCTTTGTGTAGAATAAAAAATCACGCATCCTTCATTATATAATATATTATTAAGTATATAATATAATTTAAAATGGCTCATATATTAATTGTATATTAAAATAATAAGGTACATGTGCTTTTATTATAAAATAACATAAAGGTAATGATTGTAATATAAAGGTGCATTACCTGCATTTGCCCAAGCAAAATCAGCTTTTCAAACCAACAAACATGGTGAACAGCCCTATTTGTTTTGTTTCATCAATATAGGATTATAGGTTGTTTTAATGCTATGCTGGCCTTGAAACTGGCTATTTTCAGCATACAAGTTCCAAACTTGTACATCAATCTGGACTGTCTAAATATCTATGATCAAAATCGAGATTACTAATAGATGATTGCAAACTAGCTCGGACTAGGAGAATCCTATTCTCTCAAATATTTAGAATTTATATTGATTTATTTTAAAATTATAACAGATTATCATGCAAATAATTACGACGATGTTGGTGTGCAGAGACGGCTATTTGATAGGGTAATCCTTTTAACTATTTTATAATAAAAAGTGGATTTTCAATCGTTTAATAATGGGTGATAAGGTGTGTGATGGAATAATGGCAAGCAGCAGCCACCAAATAAGAGACCACAATTGAGGTGTGAGGTGTCATTATCTTTCTAAGTTTTTACTTGACACAGAGACCCTAGCACTGAACTTGGTTCTTCTATCATAGCATTGTACACATGGTATGATCAGCCATTGCTGATTTCAGGTGGCAATTGACTAAGTAGGTTAGAATTATATAAAGATAGAAGTACAAACAATTATATATATATATATATACAAAAGGTCCCCACCATCAGATTTAGAGTTGCCTACAAACTTGCAACCACTTGTCAATTCATCGGATAGTGTAGATGCTTTGATTAGGAATGTTTTTTTTTTCGTATAGTAAATACATGTCAGATTGATGACATGGGTGCCACTTGGACAATATACACTATTGGAGCACTTGAACGAGTACGGAGCTCATGCACCTAAAACTAACTGTAAGGTGTGGGGTGTCATTATCTTCCTGAGTTTTTACTTGACACAAAGACCCTAGCACTGAACTTGGTGCTTCTGTCATATGCATTGTACACATGGTATGGTCAGCCATTGCTGATTTCAGGTGGCAATTGATTGAGTAGAAAGATAGAAACACAAAAATTTATATATATATATATATATATATATATATATATATATATACAAAATCAAAAGATCCCCACCGTCAGATTTAGAGTCGCCTACAAACTTGCAATAGCTTGTCAATTCATCGGATAGTATAGATGCTTTGATTAGGAACGTTTTTATTTATTTATTTTTGTATATTAAATATATGTCAAATTGATGACATGGGTGCCACTTGGATAATATACACTATTGGAGCACTTGAAGGAGTGCGGAGCTCATGGACCTAAAACTAACTCTAAGTCCCTTTTATGGGTGATTGCCGTGTACAATAAAGAATAATAAGATGGTTTGTCAGGAATATAATACTATTTGTATAAAGTAAAGGATATAATAGTATATTGGTTAAGAGGAAAGGTAATGATTTCTATATTTAAAAGCAATTATAACCGATCCAGAGAAAGTAGGGATGTGTATAATATAATAAAATCATATTTAATTATCAAGAAGTAGGGATGCAGGTTAGGCGTACTGAACTGAACCTGATTTTTTCGGTATTCGGTTTGGTACACCACAAACTGAAATCGAATCGAAATATGAATCGGTTCGATTTGGTGTACCGATGTGTAGTATACCCAAACCGAAATCGAACTGAAACCGATTTTTTTGGTATTCGGTTCGGTTCGGTCGGTTTGGGTTCAGCCTGATCACTCTATTGGTTTGGGTTAGCATCATGCTTGTGCTTGGAAAAAATAAAAGAATGGGGGAGAAAATGAAGAAGAAAAAGAAAGGAAAAGGTTGTTAGCCAGAATCCAATGAACAACAACTTATCTTCTTCACCGATTAGGGTTTCGGATGTCTTAAAATCACTATTTTTTCCTGCAGCAAAGGGTTTGGGGAAGAGAAAGCAAAGGGTTTAGGGAAGAGAATGCATGGTCCGTTGGATCTTCTCTCCAATATCACATCTCATGACATGTGGCCGACAATACCCGAGGCTATGGTAAATTTCAAAATATTAAAGTTGGAAAACGAGCTTACTTAAGGCTTAAGTTTCTCTTGCAAGGGTGCTACTACGATACATTAGCTAACATCATATTAAGATATTACATAGTTTATTTTAGTAATACTTTCGGTTTAGGTTCAGGTTCAGTTTGTACCCCCGGTTCAATTCGGTTTGGGCTAGTTCGGGTCGATTTTGGCCCATTAAGGGTCGATTTACTCAACCTACCCATTCGATTTTCGATTTTCAGCTACCCAAATCGAACCGATTTCACTTCGGTTTGTATTGGTTTTCAGGCGGTTCGGGGTGGTTCGGGAGGGCCAGTTTTCAGTTCGATTTCGATGTTTGGTGTTAAGCTTACATCCCTATCAAGAAGTGACGGTAATGAAGAAGACTAATGTATATAATATTCAATAGAAAATAGTTATGCATCATTGAACCGAGCGAACCGACCGAACAACTATATTAATTGGGTTTACAGTTTTACTCCGATTTAAATAATCAAGGCCACAAAATAATAATAACAAGAATATAATTAAAATCAAATTATAATTAGATTTAGCCATTTATTCAATCCTAAAATAGGATTATCTATAAATAAATTTAGGGTTTATTTTATAGCCCGTCGATACGTGATCGCGTATCGACGGGCTATAGAGATTGGCAGAACGACGGTGATTAGGGCGATAGAGATCGGCATCCACCCGATGGCCCGTCCACAATTTCACCTTCTTCTTTCTCCTCGATTTTGATGACGGAAATAACCTACGGTGTTCTTTGTGAAAAAAACACCAAGGATTTATGGAAGAGATTAAAGTGTTTTTAGAAAAGGGGTCAATGGAAGAATTTTGATGACTAGAGTTTTTCGTAAGGAAAAAAGAAAGAGACGGCTAAGGTTTCTTTTAAGAAGAATTATGAAAAGGGTTATGAACACTTTATTCTTAAATAAAGTTTTCTCAAATGAGATAGGTTCCAATGTGGAGCGCTACCACCAAGTTTAGTGCAACTGCATATCTAACACCTTTAAACTAGAATAAGAAGATTCAGTATGAGGCGCTAACACCCATGGTGTAAAAAATCGGCCGATACCGATACGTATCGTCCCCTGATACGTATATCATATCCATATCAGATATGACATCAGTATCGACCGATACGTATCCGATTCCATATCGGCCAGTGCCTTCGTTGCACTCCAATTGATAACATGCTTCATTCCTTCGTTGCACTCCAATTGATAACATGCTTCATTCTTTCAAAATTTTAAAGTTTAAAGTATAGCCCTTAGCCCCTTAGTCCTTACTCTATAACCTATAGTCTATACTCTATACTAGTCTATAGAAGAGATTGAAGAGTCCTTAGTCTTGCCTATGCCTTTACAATTATTTTTATTTAATTTTATCACTTTATGTCCTTAGCCCTTACTCTATACTGTCTATAGTCTATATATAATATATATAGAATAGAATCTCCACTTTAGAGTCTTTTTGGACTCTTTTGCAGCTTTGGTTATAAACTTCCAATTCACCAAAAGACTAAGGCCTCGTTCGGTAACCCAAAATACTCAGAATCTGGGCAGATTCTGAGTTTTTTTGCAAGATCTGAGCAAAGCCCACGTTCGAGAGCCAATTTTGGGAAGCGGGAATCTGAGTGTTTTCTGAGTGAAAACGACGTTTGGTCGTCCGACCAAACCTCTCGGATTAGCTCAGATTCTGAGCTCAGAATCTGGGTTGGTGAAGTATACTCCTCATCCATCTATGCAGCTGATCAAAACTATGTGTCCTCCTACCACGCAAAGAGCTTCTTTGAGTTATCAGATCGCCTTCCCCAACCATCCATGGCGATAGGTAGGGCCAGCCTCGATTCAAAAACACCTGCCTCCATCTCTGCTCCGATTCCCTTTGCAATGCATTCACATGGCTACAGTTGGAGTTGATTTAAACCATCTGATCAATCCAGTAGGGGCCAGCCTGGTTCTGGAGCTTGCAGAGATTCAAATGTACTTCATTTGAATCTGGAAGGGGCCAGCCTGGTTCTTCAGCGTTGGAAAATCTGGTAGGGGCCAGCTTCTCATTTTAAGACACGTGTCCCATAGATTAGCAGCCGATCCCTCTTGAGTGCAAAGAATTGAATGGAGCTCCTTGGGGGGGCATTGAAGGCTATAAAATGCTCCCCCTTGCCTCCCTTCAACCCATCTCGGCATTTGCATTCCAAGGGAACAGAAGCTGCTTGAATTAAGGCCAAGGTGAATTTCTTTGCTTAAATTTCTTTTTTTTTTTTTTTGTGGAATTGCTCTGATTTTGAGTCTCTCTTAAAGGCTCTGGTTTCCACTACTTTGAAGTGAGGAACGGAGTTAAGAGGGTTGAGGGAAGAAGGCGTAAAGGTTAAGGAGAGGATTTGGGCATTTTTCACCTGATTCGCTACTTATCCTGGTTGGCAGAGAGAGGTGCAGAGATTTGAGAGAGAGAGAGAGAGAGAGAGAGAGAGAGAGAGAGAGAGAGATGATATAAATTCATAGTCATAGAGTATCAAGATATTCCACCACAAATTTGCGTTCACCCACTCTTTTACACATTGATTATATTGAATTGGACAATGGAGATTGCTTATGGTCCCTTCTTTCATGGGATAGATCTTGAGAACATGATCGTACCATCAGATGGTCGATTTTTTATTTCATGTGGTACACACACAAAAAGTGATCTTAAAATCATTTTGAAGCGTGTATGTGATCTTAAGGTCATTTTTGTTAGATGAGTGCCACGAGAAATAAAACACTAACCGTCTGATGGTAGGCCCATGACAGCAAGATCCATCGCGTGAAAGATTCGGAAGATAAACGATCTCCATCATCTGATTCTACCAAGTCAATGTGTTTCAGCAAGGGTGAACTCAAAGATTTTGTGAGTGGATTTAAAGGTACTTAGTGGATTTAAAGGTACTTAGTGGATTTAACAAAGAAGGGTGAACCACGATGTAACTGTAAACAAGCCCTTTATTACTGAATTTGGTTGGGCATAGGTTGGGCATAGCTTCAGAAGACAGCTCGCGAGTTTGTTTGGCAGTTGGAAAGTCACTCCATCGCGTGGTTCATTTCGAACCTCGCGAGCATGCAATTCTGCAAGCTATAATGGAACCTCGCGAGCTTACTCTGTCGCGTGGTTCAGTTGGAACCTCGCGAGCATGCTATTCTGGAACCTCGCGCAGTTCTGATGAATACAATAACCTCGCGAGCTTCTAAGATGAATTCCACCTCGCGAGCTTACTCTGTCGCGTGGTTCAGTTGGAACCTCGCGAGCATGCTATTCTGGAACCTCGCGCAGTTCCTATCCACTTTGGTTATTTATGTATGGCAGTCACTGTGATTTCTTTATAATTCTCAATATGAAGCTTGTCTCTTTTCATATTTTATTATTTCTTGTGTAAGCAAATCATATGGGTTGTGTATCGTATCCCAAATGACTCTTCTCGAGGTGAGGGTCACCGTCGCAGGGTTGTCATACTCAGCTCCGACTCCTTATGGTGACGACGCCGTACAATCGTGCAATGGTAGTGTTAGGGACCCATTTTAAAAATAATAGTAATTAAATCAAATTCGAAAAAAGACTCCGTCAAATATGTTCAGCCCCATCTCGATTGGTTGCCCGTAAATTTTGAGAGAAATTCGAGTACGACACATAAACCGATGATTAAGATCACGTTTCTACGGTCGTAGTATAACCACTGATTGAAGCTATTCTGAGGATTTTCTGAGAGGAATCTGAGTGGTTTAAGAACAAAGGATTTTGAGTTTTGTAAGAATCTGTCAGGAATCTGAGTGGTTAAAGAACGCATATGGTGAAAACCAGGAATCTGAGTTTGCTAAGAATCTGTCAGGAATCTGAGTGTCCAAAATCTGAGCAAAATCTGAGCTTTTCTGGGAAAAATCAGGAAACACCCGAACGAGGCCTAAGAGATTTTAAGGTTGAAAACTTGAGATTGTGGGGATTCGAGAGTGGGGACATGGTGCATGAGATTCTAACCCATTGTCCACAAGATATTTGGCATTTAATGTTTCGTCTCCTTAGGCTTTCACTTTTGAGTTTTGATCAAAAACCCCAGTGTCACAATTGGGTTTCACACTCACATGCAATGATGTGCAATAAGACAAGTGAGATAGAATATGGATATGCGGTATCAATTATCAACTATCAAATCATCAACAACTGACCGTTTGATAGGTGCAACATGATCTCAAGATCATGTTTGTAGAAGATCGGAGTGAAACTCGATTTCTATCATCCTATCCAACCCAATCAATGGGTTTTGATGATTTTTGAGTTTGAGTGTTTTCATTAAACGTGTGGGTGCGAATAAAGAGATACCCAAAATCCCAAATAATGCTTTTCTTTTTATTTTTACACTTTTCATATTATATTTTTAAAAATTTTTTAACCAAAAAAAATATTGCCGTATCGGCGTATTGGCCGATACAGATACGTATCAGTTATCGGAAAACCGAAACCCGATACCGAATTTCAATTTAATACCTTGCTAACGCCGATCATGTTGCAAGATTAATTGTACTAAAAATCGGATCCGTTAGGGTTGGTGACCAAATGCCTACTACCTAACTCTTTTGTCATACAAAGTCAATCGAGTGCTGACAATTTTGTTGTCAAGAAAGACTCAAGAGCGCAGGGGGCGTAACGCGCACCACATACAGTACAAGTGGTCCCAATCTTTCACCAACCATGGATGTATATAACACAACCACATTCCAGTCCTAGCTTTTAGAGAGAGAGAGAACAATGGTGAATGTGGTGGAGAGCAGGGAATGGATTCTATGCTCATACGCACCACAAGGTCTCCCGACGGACGACCATCTCAAACTCCGCACCGTTAATCTAAAGTTGTCCGTCGAATCTATTCCCGACCGACACGTGGCGGTTCAAGTCTTGTGGATCTCCTTGGATCCGTATCTCCGGACGAGGATGACCGGCAACAACGAGGGGCTCTACTCTCCACAGTACGAATTGAACCAGGTCAGTGCACTCTACGCGGGTTCCATTTAGCTTGACAGAGTTTCTTAACGGCGTTTCTTCTTTTTGCCCTTGCCTTTTCTTGTGGGTTTTTTTAAACTACCGTTAAAATGCGTACAGGTAATAACGGCGTTCGGTTTGGGTAGAGTTGTTACCTCTTGTGACGACGGGTACCGTGACGGGGAAATCGTCGTTATTCCGTTCTGTCCCGTGGCGGAGTATTGCGTGGTTCCCGTTTATATTCTTAGGAAAGTCGAAGCGGACGGCGGGATTTCCTTACCCGAATATCTGAGTGCTCTAGGTAATGTGTATTTGAGTTTTTATTACGTACAAGGGCCGCGCAGGGTCGTTGGTACACAGACATCAGCCGCTAAACTGAGCGGTTTCTGTTGAGATTTGTCCGAGTACCTAATACAAATTGTTTATATATTTGAGTCAACTGATGGAGATTATTTTTTATCTCAAGTTTTAGAAAAAATAAATCTTGAAAACATGAACGTACCATCGTATGATCAGATTTTGATTTCACGTGGCACATATGTGAAAGGTTATCTAAGAATTAAATTTAGTGTATACATGATAATATTCATTTTTTGATATTTGTCTCACGTGGAATAAAAATCTTACCCTTTTGATGATAAAATAATAATCTCAAGGTCCTTATGCGGAAGATTGAAACGACAAACTATTTCAATCATTTGATTTAGAGCACTCTAACAGTTTTCAAGGTGCATAGTGACTATTTCTTTGAGGCATACCCTTATTCGTTTAAAATTAAGAGTTTTTTCCTAGTGATAACTCATTTGTATTTTGTCATTTTTAGAGGGATGGTGCTAGTAACTCAACTCCCCACCAAATGCTAAAGGGCACCTCTATTAGCGCCCACCCAATTTCTAAAAGCGCTCACGTGTACAATCCCTTTAAAATCATTGATTGCTTCGAATCAGATAATGGAAATCGTGTTTTACCACGATCTTCTACAAAATGGATCTTGAGATCATTTCAAGCCTATCAGACAGTCAATTTTTATTTCATATATCACAGATCCCCAAAAAATTCCGCTTGAATTCTATGGCAACATCATGCTCAAAAGTGAATTTATATGAATTTAGGGGCATTTTTTGGGGATATGTGACATGTGGAATAAAAAACTTCAAATAGGTGAGACATGATCTAAAGATCCTTTGTGGCTAATATTGAGATGAAAAATGATCCCTATCATATGATCCGAAGAAATTAATGTTTTTGAAGGGGTTTCCGACGTGGGCGCTTTTAGAGATTGCTTGGGCGTTAGTAGAGGTACCCAATATTAAATTTCACATGGTCTTTGGGCCACTTTTTTTAGATGTGTGTTACATGGAATAAAAAATTGCATGATATGTCCATGATTTAAAGATCAGTTGTGTGGAAAATTGGAACGAAAATGATCTCTGTCGTCGCCATTCAAATCTGTGAACATTTTCCAAGTCTACTTAATGGGGATATTTAATATTTGGTAGGGGTTAGTAGCAGGGAACTTTCTAAATTCAGATTTTTTTGCATATGATTTGGATTTATCCGAATCCGACACTTCAAATAAGTTTTCAGATGGATTTAAATTTGGGTTAGCCAAATCCAAATCAAACAGCCCAAATACAAGTTTCCAAACACACAAGAACTGATATCCGTATTTGATTGTGGTATTCTTTTTCAAAAGAAATGATTTTTTCAATTTAATATTTATATCTATTTTAAAGTATTTATGAAATTTTAGAGCAATCCAAGATATTCCTAGCGAAATATTACGTAGACGTTGAAATTTTTTTTTTTTTTGAAAGATGTTTTGTATTAAGTAAAGAAAGCTACGCCAGGGCCTCAGAGAGACCGATAAAACCATAGGCTAGCACCCAAGCATTGCTCTATGGAAAAACCGGAGAGTCGGAGAAAACCAGAGAGATACTTGGGAAAACGCAAGAAACCCAAACACTTGGGAGAAACCTACGTAGGAGGAAATAGAGATGTCCGGGAAAAAACCTCCAACTAAAAAAGCCTCGTACTAATAGGTGGAAAACTGTTAGATTACAAAAAGAAAAACCGATCCCAAAAGAATTACAAGTTATTAAGAAAAGAAAGAAGCTGGTGGAAGTCGAAAGTCTTAAGGCTTGGGATGCAGGGGGAGTCTATGCCGGCGGCAATGGCTCAACTGCAGACAGAGATAATACTGGATCGGATAACTTTATCTTCTTTGAAGGAGGCACCTTGACATCTGATAGCATTCCTGGTGATCCAGATGTTCCAGATGATGGCTATATGCAGATGGTCCCAAATCCACTTCTTGAAACCAATTGCCGGAGCCCGATCCCAACCGATAATAACGTCAACAATTTAGCTTTGAATGCAGGAGTGAATTCCAATGGCTTTGTAGCAATGTCCCCAAACTGGCCAAATTTTGTTGCAGTGAAGAAATAAGTGGTCAGAGTTTTCTTCAATCTCTTGGCATAAATAGCAGTTTTGGGAGATGTTCATACCACGTCTGTTAAGATTAGAAATGGTCGCGATCTTGTTCCAGTATAAAGACCAAATGAATAAGCTGATTTTGGAGGGTATCTTAATCTTCCAGATGTGCTTCCAATCAACCTCCTGAAGGTTCGGATTGAGAGAGTGAAAGACAGATTTGACAGTGAAGGGCTTATTAAACTTGTTGCACCATATTCTTACATCAGGAGTGGTGGGTCTTAGGCTCACATTATCCAGCAAGCCAGAGAGCTCACTATATTCCTCTATTTCGGAATCGGCAAATCTGTGATTGAAGGTAATAAGCCAATTCGAACTCCGAACGGGATTGAGATTTGTTGCAACTGTGGTCATGTGATCAACAATGATGCGGAATAATCTTGGGAATTTGTGATGTAAAGTGAAATCAGAACTAAGCCACCTATCGGTCCAAAATTGAATACTTTCACCATCGCCAAGAACATAGGAGACATTCTTTACAACCTCCTCTCTAGTGCTTAGTATACTTTTCCACCACCAAGAAGAGACACTGCATTTGAATCTGTTTAGTTCCCAACCTTCTTTGTTCATACTGTATTTCTTAGTCGCGATGTCTTTCTACACGTGGTTGGAGGAATCGCCGATATGCCACCACCACTTCATGAGCAACACACTGTTCATATCAGCTATAGGCCAAATGCCAAGCCCCCCAGCCCACTTAGGTTTGGTGACCTTGTCCCAATTGACGAGATGTAGCTTTTTCTTTTCCCCCGAGTCGTTCCAAAGGAAATTCCTTTAAAGCCTTTTGATTTGATGGCAAACTGTGGAAGGACACTTGTAAATGGATAAGTAGTATGTGGGGATTGCGTTTAGGACGGATTGTGCTAGGGTCAGTCTCTCACTGTGGGAAAGCATTTTACTCTTCCAACCAAGGAGTCTGTCATTTACCTTGGTGATGATAAGATTCCAATCGGCAGTTTTGATTTTGCCCACTCCAATGGGAATGCCAAGGTATTTAAAAGGAAAGCTGGCGGGGACTAAATTGACATTGGTAGCCCAAGAATTCAAAGCATTGAAGTCGATGTTGATACTGTAAATGTTTGATTTAGCATAGTTGACGCATTGGCCCGAGGTTACCTCATGGGCTTTTAAAAGATTGCAAACTTGCTGAATTTGGGTGAGGTTGCCGTCACACATGATTACAGAATCATCCGCATATTGCAATAGATTAATATTATTAAAGTTGCATCTAGGATTAGAGAAGCCAATGACCGTACCATCGAGCTCCGCCTTTTGGAAGATGAGCGCTAGACCTTCACTAGCGAGGTTGAAAAGGTATGGGGAAAGAGGGCAGCCTTACCTTAAACCTCTAGAAGCTTCGAAGAAATCGCATGCTTTCCCATTGATGATGACGGAAAAGTGAACAGTAGCAAGACATCCGTGGATTCAGGATCTCCACTTCGCTCTGAACCCCGTCTTCTTCATCATCCAAAGAAGGTCATCTCAGCTGACCCTATCATAGGCTTTTTCCATGTCTATTTTGATGAGAGCCCCTTGTTTTTTTGAAGAATGAGTCGAGTGGATGCATTCTTGAACCACAACCGCAAGATCGAGGATTTGATTGCCTTTGATAAAAGCACCCTGTGAATTGGAGATTACAGAATCGATCACCTTTTTTAGCCTATTGGCGAGAATTTTAGCGATAATTTTGTAGAGGCTGGAAACCAGGGATATGGATCGAAATTTCCTCATCTCGGAGGCGCCCCTCTTTGGGGATAAGGACAATGAAGTTAGAGTTGATGGATTTGTGAATATATCCGTCCTCCCAAAACTTGTCAAGAAATTTGATGATGCCAGGTTTTAAATTGGACCAATTCTTTTGGAAAAGCCCAATGTGAAACCATCCGGGCTTGGAGCCCTCTCGGCTTTGCAGCCTTTGATAGCAGCCACAATTTCTTCCTCTTGGAATTTTTCTTCCATGTAGTTGGCGTCAGAGGTGGAGATGGACTTGGGCTGAATATTGGCAAGTTTGGGCCTTTGTGATCCGATTCTTGAAAAGATTTGCGTAATAATCGATGGCGATCTGAGCTATGTTGTCCAGTTGAGTGTGAACAGTGCCAGCTTTCTGCGAAGCAGTGATGGTGTTGATTCTTCTGCAGGTATTGGTAGAGGCGTGAAAGAATTTGGTGTTGCGGTCACCCTCCTTAAGCCACCCGATACAAGCTTTCTGATGCCGTTCTTTTTCCTTGGTGAGGGCAATATTTTCGAAATCGACTCTAGCCTCCTCTCTGGTGACAATTTCATTATTGGAAAGATTTCTGACTTCTTTGGTGAGATCGATCAACCTGATTTTTTCCGTAAGGGAATTCTCGTCGGCATTCAGCTTGGTGATTTTCTCCTTGTTCCACGTAGATATCAATTTTTTGAGGTTGCGCAATTTGATGGAGACTTGGTTCGAATTACTGAGAATAATGGGATCAGACCACCAATTGAGGATATTGGTAGTGAACTCATCAATTTCCATCCAGTGATTGAAGAGACGGAAAGGTGCGGGTCCCCAGTTGACTCCGTTCAGGTTAAGAAAGATCGGGGTGTGATCGGATACAACTTTAGTTAGAGCTTCGCAGTTGGCAGTGGGGTGTTTGGAATCGAAATCTTCATTAATCAGGAATCGGTCCAAGCGGCATAGAGTGGGAGGGCTGCGACCGTTGGACCAAGTGAAGCGAGCTCCGGTCATAGGGATGTCCATCAATTTTGCTTTGTTGAGGAAATCCACGAAATTCCTCATTGACGGGGAGATTTTGTGGTTGTTTGATCTTTCGCTAGGGTGGGTAATGACATTGAAGTCGCCATAGATGACCCAAGGACCTTTGTTGAGGATTTTCCATCGATATAGAACCTCCCACAGTTCAACGTCCATACCTCGCAAGCAAAAACCGTTAACCGCCGTAAATAGAAACGTATCATTGCTGCATCTATTGGAAAAAAGAATCGAAATGCTAACGTTGCCCACCCACTGACCTTTATTTTCGAGGATCATATCATTCCACATGATGAGAATTCCGCTTTTTGTGCCGATCGAGTTTTTATGAAACCAATTCTATTGGTCGTTGGGAGCGACTGATATAACCTTGGTGTTGTCACCACAACACCACTTTGTTTCTTGAAGTGTCACGATCGTGGCCTTGGTCCTGGTCACTAATCTTTTAACAACAATGCATTTATTGGGTCTGCCCAGCCCTCTAACGTTCCACGAAAGAAAAGACATAATAAGCATCAAAGAAACCAGTGACCATTAATGAGAATAATTTATAGACCATTGTGGTCTTTTGAGATCAGCCTCTTTTTTCTTCCGATGTTCGGATTTGACGTTGGAAAGAATCTGAAATTCGTTATGTTTGCTCTTCGTTAAAAAGGAGGAAGTGGGACTCGACTTTCTACATATTAGGGGAGAATCTTGAAGGTTGGAAATTGTTGTGGCTGAATGTGAGGTATTAATTGCTTCTTCAAATTTTCTTCATCGATGAGATTAAAGCAAAGTCTGTCGGATGTAATATCGATATCTCTGTCCTCCAGTGGCGGAACCAGGATTCTCATCTAGGTGGGGCGCAAAATGAATTAGAGATAAATTTTATACAATGAATTTAAATTTAAACTAATTTATATTATAAAATATAATTTTTATTAAAACTATATAAAAAAAGAAATTTTTAACAATAAGACATTGACAATTGTATATCATTCATCTACAAAAAAATTAAACTTTGAATCCATTGTCAACTATAAAAAAAATTCTTTTAAGGCAATTGTCCTCGACGATTTGTCATCTTCTGAAAGTAATCAACAATTGTATCATTGTCGAGGCTATCAAATATATCTTTCTCAATGTATGTAATCAAACAGTCACTCATCAATCCATCTCCCATTTTATTACGAAGCCTATTCTTCAAAATATGCATAGCAGAAAATGCTCTCTCAACAGTAGTAGTGGCGACTGGAAGAACTAATGCCAGAGTTAAGAGCAAATAAACCAAATCATACACAATGTGCTTTTTCATCTCTACCAGCTTCTTCGCAAGGTCACTAATATCCTTTAAATTAAAAAACTTTTCGTTCGAGCGCATGTCCATAATAAACGTCTTAAGCTGACCTCTAAGAACCAACCGATCTACTTCTGAAAATTCAAGTGGATAAAATTGTGCAAGGCGCAGTAACTTTACTCGTCAAAAGCTAAAAATGATTCTGTTGGATTGAAGCAAGCCATACAAAGTAGCAATTCAGTGTTGACTTCAGTGAAACGGTTATTAAGCTCTTGAAATTGCATATCAATGACAGTATAGAAGAACTCAACCCGATAGTGGTGTAGATTTGTAATTTCTTCAACTCTACGACGTGACCGTCCATGCACTACAAACTTCTCATTCATATTTGGAACAATAATATCTTGCTCATTACAGAATATAGAAACCACAATGAGGATTGAATCCCATTCATTATCCCTAAGTTTTGTAATCTTTCCTTTATTAATTCAACAAAATGCATGGCATTCACAATGTCCTAATCTTTTCGTTGCAATGCCTTTGATAGATCACAAGTAATTAGCAAAATCTCCTTCATTACATGTAGAGTGAATGCAAAGTCAAAAGTGTACATGGTATCCAATAGAAAACTTGCTTTAGCTCTTTGTTGTATAAGCTCACCATCTTCATCGATAAATTCAAGTACTTTAATCACGGCAGAGTACATGACAATTAAGTTTAGGCAAGTATCTAAATGTGTGCTCCAACGTATTTCACTTGCCCTTCTAAGACTGGTTTCTTGATTACGACCTTTTCCAGTCGAGATTTTCTGACTCTCAAGTGCTTTCTTCACATTTTCAGCTTGTTTCTCTCGAAGAAGATCCTTCCGTTTGCATGAACCACCAACCATATTCACTATAAGAGTGACTAATTCGAAGAAGGTTGCCACTGGTTTGTGATGTTGTGCAACAGTGACAATTATTAACTGAAGTTGATGTGCAAAATAATGGATATAAAATGCAGATTCATTTTCTTTCAAAAAAAGTGCTTTGAGTCCATTGAATTCACCTTGCATGTTACTTGCGCCATCATATTCTTGACCACGTATTCTTGTCATACTTAAGTTATGCTTGAAAAATAGTTCCTCAATTCCTTTCTTAAATGATATAGCAGAGGTTTTCAAGAACATGTACAAATCCTATGACATGCTCAACCACAAAACCTCGCCTATCTACATATCGTATTGTAACAACCATCTGCTCTTTGATGGATATATCACGAGACTCATCAACTAATAGTGAGAAGAAAGCGTCTCCAAGATCATCGACGATCACTCTTATAGTTTGAATTGCACATGCTTGAACAATCTCTTTCTGAATCTTAGGTGATGTTAACTGTAAATTTTCGGGAGCATTGCTCAACACAACTCTCTTAATCTCTTCGCTATGAATGGAAAGAAAATTCAACAGTTGACGAAAATTTCCTTTATTTATTGAGGCCGCTGATTCATCGTGGCCACGAAAAGCCAACCCTTGACGAAGAAGAAATCGTACGCAATCAATCGATGCATACAAACAAGCTTTGTAATCTAATTTTTCTTGGTCAGTATGCTTCTCAAAAACAGTCTCTATGTGTTGCATCTGATTTAAAAGATTTTCACACATCACATAAGCTTGATGATGAGAACTATTAGGTCCTCCAACATGAGCGTTTAATCTCTCTTTCCTCTTCCAACTTCTAAAACCTTCACTAACAAATTGCTCACCACCCCCTTGTCCTCCTCTATCCGATTTAAATAGATAGCAATACAAGCAATATACAACATCTTTCTCTATGCTATATTCTAACCAACCACTGAACTCATCAAACCACTTGGGACTAAACCGAAGAAACCCATTTGAAAATTTCGTTCGAGAAAAATTATGTCCTTTGGGTTGAAAAGGACCATTCTGTAAATAAGCTCTTCTTATCTTTTCTTGTACATTAGGATGGTAACTTGAAATCCTAGGACGCACACCTGGATTTGCTGGAAGATTTGTCAAGTCAACATCTATATTTGCCCGTACTGGCGCACACGTAGTTCCGCCACTTTCAATATTTTCATGTTGTGCGTGAGGTTGTACTCCATCACACACTTCATTTTCTCTCGCAGAAGGCGACGCTAGTTCATATGCTTTCTTAAAATATCTGAACATTACTGATTCAATAAACAAAAGATGCAAATCAGTCCTTCATAACCTTATTGTAACACACTCTATTTCTATCATATGTTACAACCTTAAAAAGTAGTCATTTTTATTTTATTGTCTTAAAGACTCTTATCAAATTTGAGGTGAGCTTATTTTTGAAGTCAGCCCGAACTCGATCTCTAAGAGGAAAGGAGAATAAGAAGGGTCCACTGATAAGAAGAAGCCCTGCCCTGATGGTTGCATATATACTCTGGTGTAAAGATCAGTGGGATGAGGTAAGTGAAAATGGATTATAAAAAAATATGATCTAACTTAATTTCATTAATCAATGATCAAATATATAATCATTTTTTTTACTTTATTTTTTTTTTCTTTTTCAATTTAGCTTAAGAAAGAGAACTCAGATACCGAGTTCAAGGAAATCTCCAACATAATGGGAGCAAAATGGAAGAACTTGAACGCTGAAAAAAAGAAATTTTATGAAGAAAAGTATCAAGCTGATAAATAAGCTTATTTACAGATCCTTGGTAAGGAGAAGCGTAAAAATATCTAGTTTATTTTTGGGCCAGCCTTGGTTTTTACATTAACCAAATCGGGTTCAACCAGACTAGGCTTTGATTGTTTACCTTAAAAACTAGGCCTAAATCAAGAAAGACTATAAATCACATTTGTCAGAGCACACACATCAAATAAAAATTTATTCACATATTTATCCTAAACATAACCACATTTCCTAAACATAAATTAATCATTATCAGCCAATAAAATAGAATTACAAAAAGTTAAATTTAGACAAGAAAAATTACCTCCGATTTAGCACGATCTGAAGAAATTTTAACTCAAATCCGATTGCGCGATCGGACAAATCCGATTTGTTGAAAACCTACGCAATAAAATTCAAAATACAATTAAAGAGTTTGAAAGATCAAATGCAGAAGATGAAAAGTATTTTAAAAAAAGAAAGAAATTATGGGAGCGGATATAAGATGTTGGCTAAAAATTGGAGAAGAAATGAACATAAAGGACATCATATAAAAAATAATACAGTGGTTCGACCTGAGACATGAGAATATTGTTGCCTTTGAATCAATATTTTCTTTGTTCAAACGGTTATATTTAGTAAAAAATTTGACAAAAAATAATAATATTTAAAATTAAAAAAGGTTAAAAATTACCAACATAAGAAGCATAAAAACTCCTATAAAACATTATCAGTGAAGGTAAAACATAAAGAGTGTATCATATAGGTTGACTCAAAAGCTCCTTGTTCTTTCATTGTCATACAAGAGATTAGCAAAGATAAAAAAAATAACGCATACGGACTTCATTAAGTACATATTTAATGGCGGAAACATGAAATATTGAGAGTTTAACCTTGGAACATAAATGACTGGAAAAATAAGACTCGCAAAGTCGACCCCCAAATATGCAAAAGGAAAGAAAGAAATAAGATAAAAATTATCAATGAATATAAAAAAATTAAAAAAAAATTTGATTAGCACTTATCCCATTGGCAAGTCAAGCAATTAATAGATACCAGGCAATACATATTATATGGGATGATATTTGAAAGCTTGGTTTAACTTCCATCAAAGCCCATTGAGCTATTACCATGGTATCATAAATGAGTAATTAGAACTCTCTACTTCACTAAAAGTAAGATTTGGAGTCACAAACATCAGATGCATACCATAAGAAGCACAAAACTAGATGGAAACATAATCGCTATACTTAAAACACGGAAAGATGTGTATCATATCATTAGACCCAAAAGCTGTTACATACACAAAGTGACAAAACCTATAACTCAATTCGAAATCCCTACTCTCAATTCAACTACAATCAGATATCCCTATGCTTTAGTTGTGGTATGAAGTAATTAGAGGTAACCCTATATTCCTATATTTCGCTATAGGATGATTGGAGTTGAAATCAGTTTTATAACGTAATCAAGAAGCAGCCAATCTAATTAAAAACTGTCCTTAAAGATCAAAGACCACAGAAACATACAAATAAAAATTAAGAGAGATAAAGAGAGAGATCTAATTTAAGCATTTCCTCCCGATTATTCCAATTTAAGCACTCTAAGAGTCATAACCATATACCTAAACTTGATAAGATCCGAGATCTTATCCAATACTAGTTACATAAATATATAAATCAAGCACCATCGTCATCAGTCATCACACCAATAAAATACAATAAAAAGCCCACACATCCATAGCAAACGCAAACCCTTATTAGACACCACATTTGATATATGTTCATATTATATATTATATAATGAATCTTGTGTACATTGATCAGAATTTTGAGGCTGTAAGAAATAATGTATCTTCTTGCCAGGTATAAAATAAATACTAAAAATTCAACTACTGTTTAGATGATCTTTAAAAGGATTGTTTAACATAAATGGATCTCGATGATGATGCCTTAAAATTGATGGTGATTGAATTTGAAACTCAATCCTGATCCTGCCTAATGGGTGATTACTGATTAATCATTAATTCCTCTGGGCTTGGTATATTAATTTTTTTCAGAGAAAAAAATTGGGAAGCCTAAAACATTTGTGATTTTGTGAACAAAACAGGTAATGAAAATATTTTAATATATTTAAAATACATATTCTTTTAACAAAAACAAGAAAAAATTTGAAGAAAGTCCATCTAAAAAAAAACCCTAAATCTAGAGAGAGAGACAAGAAAAAGAAGTATAGACCCTAACCCTAAATCAATTAATAAATAAAACCCTAAATCTAGAGAGAGAGAGACAAGAAGAAGAAGAAGAAGAAGAAGAGAGTAAGAAAGAGTTGAGCCATACGAGAGGGTGGCGCCGTGGGGCGTGGGGCGTGGGCCGGTGGGCGGTGGCGGACTGGCCGTAGCCGGCAGGAGGAGCAGAGAATAGACAAAGGGTGGAGCCGCGGAGGGGCTGGTTTAGAGAGATGGCGTAGGTTTTTTAGAGAGAGGGCCGGTGTGAGTTTTTTTAGAGAGAGTGGGTTTTAGGATTTTAGAGAGAAAAAAGGCTGAAAAAGAAGGGGAGGGCGTGGGAGTTGGGCGGTAGTTTAGGGAGAGAGAGAATAGAGAGGGCGGTAGTTTAGGCCCTTTAGGGAGAGAGAATAGAGAGGGCGGTAGTTTAGGGAGAGAGAGAGAGAGAATAGGGAGAGAGAGGGCGCCCAGATTTTTAACTTTTATATATAAAAAAAAAACAAAAAATTTGGGTTTTAGTGGGGGCGTGCGCCTGCACTGGTGGTAACGTGGTTCCGCCCCTGCTGTCCTCGCTCATATCATCCTTCCAAGAGCTGCCTCCTTCATTGGACGCATCCTCTTCGATTTGGTCGTTCGCTATAAAATTCATGAATAGAAGAGGGATTGCTGTAATGAAATCCTGGAGGGAGATCTGGAGAGGCAGCCAAGAATAAAACAACGGATGGTGGGGATTATAAGGCAACATCATGGGTGGTAGGGGATCCGTAGGTATTATCTGAGACTGGCCTGAGTGGCAGAGTGGCTGTATTTGAACTTTCGCCGGCTTCCAGTTGATAGCCTTCCAGAGCGGGGCTGGAAAGTGGGGGATTAATGGGAACCCCAGATCTGCTTGCTGGTCCAACATGGTGGGTAAATCAGCCAATTTGGAAACATTGATGTCACTAGCGATAATTTCTGGGGCTATCTCATGGGAAAACATTTTCGGGATTTGTGCTTGAGGTCTGTTGCGAATTAGTTTAGTGTGATCTGAAGAATCAACCGCTAGGGGAGTGTCGTTGACAATATGATTCCCTGATTGCGCGTTGACATGTTGCGTAGCTTTGGAGCAAGCGCCAACTTGAAATTCGAAATTGAGGGAACCCAATCTGATTGGTTGGTCAACAAAATGACCAGATCTTTTCACCGCCATGTCTGGTGTGGGTGCCGAAAGGTGAACGAAAGCTAGTTTGGTTGCAGGGTAGGCGGGGCCGAGATCAGGAGTCGTTCTAGAAGTAGCTTTTGGAATGTAGATCGGTTTCGCAGAGCCTTGATTTCTGAGAGTAGGAAGGTTGACAGGATGGCCGAAGCGATCGTCATTCAAATCCATGGCGTGAGGACGTCCTGAAAGCGGGATGTTTATAGGAAATGTGGAAGCTAAGGTTTGAGGGATTGAAGCAGGGGAATTTGATGGTGAGGTAAAGGGATTTTTCCCCTCGAGTTCAATGTCAATCGCTAAAAGGATTGATTCCTCCTTTATCCTCAATTCGATGGCTCTAGGGATAAGCCACGAAGAGTGTGTAGAAACCCTGATTCTAGCGTACTCGGCTCTGGTAAAATTTAGGGAATTATGGTAGATGTCCGATAACCCCCGCATCTGTTGGATATCTCCTTAAAAAAGATGTGGTTCCAAAGGTGGTAGTCCTCGAACTCTGATCCAAAGGGAGTCGCTGGGGGGCGTAATAATGTTACAGGAGGGGCTCCACCTTGAGAAGGCTATCATCTACCCGTCGATGCAATCAGTTCTTGTGAGAATACGATCAGAAGCCCAAGTACGGTGATAGAAATAAGCCAAAAAATTATGTCTGCTGATTGTCTAGAGGCCTATTAATTCGTGTTCCTTCCAGCGCGAGACGCTCCATTTCTTCATTTTAGTTGTCGATATTTTCCCGTTGGGATTGTGAATCATAACCCCTCTATTGGATAGCACTGCTTCCCAATGAGCGGCCTCCGGGTTCTGGCCTACAGAGATAGGAGGAGAAAGGTCCGTCGGTTTGAATCTGACCTGACCTCTTCCCCAAATCGAGACCCCTTGATGAAGGTTTTTGATCTGATTAGGAGTGATAGGAGTATCCTTTTTCCTCGGCCTAGGAACCTATCTATTCCACGGAAATCTTGTGCCGGTTTCTGCATACGCTGCGCAACTTCTACGGTTACAAAGGATCATGGATTTGAAGTTGTGATACCTGCATACAGAGCATCGCCAATCGCCGGCTCTCCAAGGATGCTGCCGTGGAAGGTGAACTTCCGGTTTCTTCAATGGCGCATTTCTGTTCTTCCTTGTAATATCTGCTGCTGAATGTCCGTTTCCCGCTGCTATGAAAAGCTTGTTGCTTGGATCTGTGGAAAAACCGTAGTCTCCGATTGGGAAAGGTTTGTTCTCCATCGGTGGAAAGCGTCTATTAGACCTTTCTTTGCAACCAACGCTTGAACCCTTCAACCCCTTCAACGTACCCTTCACAGTTCTAGCTTTGTTATCACCTTCAACCACTACGTCCCTCGATTATCCACTCGAAACGCTCGAGTAACAAGCATGAATCAATCAAGCATACTCCAAAGAGCTTACGGAGCTAAGAGGCCTTGAGTGGACAAGATTAGGCTCAAAGCAATATTCTCAAAGTATAAGACTAGGTTTTCTCTTAAGGATGAGTTAGATTAATGAAAGAGGTAACCCTAATAAATAAGTACAACACCTTATATATGATGAGAAGTCCAAATTTAGGAAAATTTTGAACTCTCAAGTAAAATTGCAAATAAACTTGACGGACGCCCGTGAAGCGTTTGTCCATGTCCCCAGGGATGGACGTTAGTACACAAGTTTATTGCTAAATATAAAGTGCAACGAAATGGACTTTTCTTAAGGCATCTGATCACATCTAATACCATCCAATTTCAAACTTTGAAGACCCAGATAAGCAATGGCACAACACACTATGAGAGTTGACCTAGGTTGACCATAGATCATGACAAACATCAAGCTAATAATTTAAAAGAAATTGAATATTTGAATTTAGTATTAGTCTTCTAAAGAAATGATTTCTTGTTGACAAGTTTCTCTTGAGGTGATTAAAAAGATGCAAATGAGGGTTCCATTAGAAAACCGAAAAACATAAGAACATAAGCTTACGCTATGTTTTTTAAAGCCCAAAGTTTAGCCAAATGCTGATTAATCTGCAATTCACTGATTATAAGGCGATTCGCCTCGCTGGTTGTTCATCAGTATACCATCTGATGGTTAGTCATTGATTTCATATTTTTATGTGGCACACATCCCAAAAAGTTACTCAAGAACTATGTATGTTAGTATGTTGCAATCTTTATATGAACCTTGCTAACAGCCGCATCATATTATATGATATCAGCAAAACTGTTTCCCAATTAATCTCAGACCGAACATGTTAGGCCAAATCCACTTAAAGAACAAATGGGCTGGCTTTGGGTGAAATATGATGCCCTCATGAATCATGTAGCCCCCTCTTGGTTGAAAGGGTCACTTATTGGTCACTATTTTTTATCAATTTGTGCCATTTGATGCGAAGGACTTGATCTAAAGATCTGGTGAGTCGAGGATTGTATCGAAAAAATATCTCCATAATGTATTTCTTTAATGAAAATGTTTCGTCATTCCATGTCTGACCTGTCAAATCTTAATATCAAGTTTTTTGCATCAAGTCCCAAGCTTTGCGACAACAAATAGTGCCACTTGTACTCAATCAGTGATTCGTTTAACAAATAGTGCCACTTGTACTCAGTCAGTGATTCGTTTAACAGTCGAGGGAGCAGTCAGTTACCCTCAATCAGTGATTAATAATGCTTATTTGCCCTCTTTTTCTTCTTAATAAAGTTTTACTTTTACGTATAAAAATAAATAATGCATAATGCTTTACTTGGACAGGTGTTCCTGGCTTTGCAGCATGGATTGGAATACAAGTGCTGGGGAACCCGAAACCCGGAGAGAATGTTTTCATATCAGCAGCGGCCGGAGCCGTCGGGATGTTTGCTGGTCAGTTAGCCAAATTTAAAGGGTGTCGAGTTGTCGGAAGCACCGGAACCGATGAAAAGGTGATAAATAGATTTTTGTGTTGATATAAAAGGTATCTAGACATGAAAAGTGGTCAGGTACACTAGCTCTACTACTTATCTTGATGTATCTAGCCATATTTTAGATATCCCTCGCCGTCGAGGATCACTGCACTATTCCGGAACACTGAGAGCGCGCAACAACACTTTTACACCAATTTCGTGATCTCTTTTAAAATCAAACTAATGATTTAGTTGGTTAAGTGACTAAAGTTGTTTCGCTTTTTTATTATAAAAAAAATATTTATGTTTTATAATTTTTTAAGTAAAACTTTTTAAAATGCGACTCGACAAGCCGGTTAAAATTACCTCAAAAACTTTCAATTTCAACTTTCTTCTCGACGACCATTTTAAAATTATATTTTAAAAATTTATTTGAACTTTATTTAAAAATAGCCTTTTACTTAGAACTTTATGAAATGTGGTTTCTAGAAGTGAAAGATTATTGCCAACCGGATTGGCCTGGGCCAACCTGATTATCAAGAGCACATAAATAAGATAAAATTTATGGTGGAAGTATTATTATATATATATATATTTTTCCATAAATGATCTAAACAATGCTACTTTGTCCCACGTGGCACTCAAAAAAATGCTTTAACTGTCACATGGACCTAGGGCCGGCCCTGAGATTTTGGGGGCTCAAGGCCAGTTCCTAAAATGGGGTCCAGTTCCTCTTCCATATAATCTTAAAAAAAAAAATTGTCATAATTTTTTTTTTTGGCAATTTTTTTTGTTGACAAATACAATAATATTCATTGCTTTTAGATTACAAATACCTCCATATTCCATCTATTGTTTATAATTTGAAAATGTCACTAACAAATTAACGAAAGTCTATATTAAAAAAAAATACAATACAAAAAGAGAAAAGCTCAATGATTTGGTCAAGCAAATCTAATCCAGTCAAAAATTGGGCTAGAGAATCTACTATGTCAATATATATGGCTGGCCTGGCCTAATGAGGCCAATGACCCAACCAATGACCTGCATCGACCCGACCAAGACCCAATCCATGACCCATTTCAAAAAAAATGTAAATATGAGATCTGAGAAGAGTTGAACTCATAACCTATTGAGTAAAAATAAACAACACTAATCACTTAACCAACTAAATAATGAGCTCATCCTAATACATTTATGCATTAAAAATTATATTAAGTAACTAGATGGTAAACTGTAAGACTTCCAACATTTGGGGCCCTAAATATTTGGGGGCCTGGGCCGCCTCTTGGGCCTTAACCCAGGGCCGATCCTGCGTGGACATGTGAATGTTGGAGTGAAAATAATTGGCCGATATTCAATATCATGATTAGGAAGCCTTTCATTATTAAAGTTTAAAACGTGGCCCAATGGGTCACTTTTTAAAAATAATTGGCCGACATTCAATATCATGATTTGGAAGACTTTCATTATTAAAGTTTAGTGAAAAAAATATTTTTTTAAGAAAAAAACCGAAAGGCAAGCCTACCTACCGAAGGCCAGCTTTGGGCTAGTACATATATCTAGGGCTGTGCTGAATTTTATCCTAACCAGGCCAACAGCATTGCAAAATAGGGGCATGCCAATGTACCAAAAGTAGTTGGTTGCCCCGTGGACCTAAAGCCATCTTTGTAAAAAGTAGTGGGTATTAAAAGGGTTACTAAGAGGCTGCATGTGCCAATTTTAATTACTAAAAACATAAAGAGAATTTTTAGATGACCCAAAGATTGCAATACGGGCCGAATAGGGTCACTTCAGGTCACTTCAGGGCCAACCCTCCGAAGCGTGTTTTAGCATGTCAATTTGTTCCCTCCGAATAAAAAAACTCCATACTAATGTAGGACGATGGCGATATTATACTACATGCTTCGGAGGTAGCCCACTTACGCTGATTTTTATGCTGCAGGACCAGCCCACTGAACTGATTTTCAGTTGACAACACTGGTCATGGACACCCATTTTGTGAGACATTTTGGTCATAAAAAATAATTATTTTAGTGATTAAAATACGAGCACGAGATATTTTAGCAATAAATCCATATTAAAATGATGTTTGATACATTTATGAAGGTGAAGCTTCTGAAAGAGGAATTTGGGTACGACGATGCTTTCAATTACAATAAGGAGACTGACTATGATGCCTCTCTAACCAAGTAAGTCACCTTTGCCATTTATTGTTTTTATAACAATTTTAAATATGAGAAACATAGGGACTTTGAGGATCCAGCCTAGTTCAATATGATATTGTCCAATTATGCCACACGAAAGTCCCACATTTAACCGGACTTCCATAACATGCATCTTTCACCAAATCTAGAGGGGACCCTCAAGATTGTAGTGACAAATTTCATTTGCGAAAATATTTTGGTAGGGAGTCATTGCGGTTCATTTCGGGAAAAATTCGAAAAGTCACTAGAATTTTTTTGGAAATACAAATATATATATAAAGTATATTGAATATTATTTATTATTTAAATGACTAAAATTTAAAAGAAAATAATTAAATTTGGCAAAATTTCTCTAATTTCATCGAAATTAATGAAATTTTAGCGATTTCGGAGAAACCACCAAAATTTCACCGAAAGTTTCATCCAACCCTTATTTCAGTGAATTTTGGAGAGCCAAACGAAAAAAAAAGAAGAGGAAGGGGTGGGCGGGTTGGTGGGGGGCAGATTGGTAAATTTCATGAAGAACTAAAAAATATTTGGGAAAAAGTACTGAAAATGTTTAAAAATTTAAAAATAAACAATTTTTAATAAATATAAGAAAACTTTCGTAAAAATCCAATTTCATTTTTTTTCTTCTTTTGAGAAAAGCCAGTTTCTTCAGTTGTAATTGCTGATTATCCTTAAATGAAATGATTTATGTTTCGTAAAAAGCTAATTTCTTAAATAAAAATTGTGAGTATAAAAAAAAACAATTTCTTTTTTTATTTCTGAAAAAAAAGCATTTCAATTTTATCCCAACTTTTTGTGAGAAAAACGAGTTTAAAACACATTTTTTTCTCCCAAAAATGCTGATTTTGGTAGCTAGATAGAAAATAGTGCTGTTTGAGCCACCTTTTGATCATGATCCAATGGTGGATACTGCAACTCCCAAAATATATGTGACTGTTAGAATGATGAAATGGTATTAGGCAAACGGACCGAATTAGTGAGTGGGTCATACTCCACCTCAATGATTTTCAGCACATGAATATCTGCACATCTCATAGATTTGAATGGTTTGGCGAAGGGAGATTGACCCGTGCACCGCCCTTGGTGCAGGACGGTGTACCTAGTGCCAACTCATGTTAGATTGAGTTGGTGTCACCTGCACAGGCCCATATGCCACAGGCGGTGCATGGACCAATCATGCACCTCTAAACCGGTCAATGCTTGCAGACTTGGAAGAATTCAAAAGCCTCTAAAGCTGTGAAAGGCAATTTTTGACTTTGTAACAGTGCCCAATTTTCCAAGCACCTATTATCAGGTGATGATTATATTCGGGGAAATTAGAAGAATAACCTTGGAAACCAAATGTTTTAACCTATTATACAAAAACTAGACTTTTTAGAAAAAAATGTTTTGATCCATAAGATCTCAAATTCTCACCACATGTGGATTTAAGTGGATTTGTCAATTTACAAATTTGTCCCTAGTTGTCTTCTCCACTCAAATCACTCAAAACCACCACGACTGCGGTGAAACCAGCTCCAGCAGCCCTGACAAAACCAGCGGCCTGAAACCTTTCTCACACGTTTCATCAAACAATTGATCTGCATTGACCATACTATAGCTCACTAAGCTCTGCACCCCACCTCTTCGATAAGGTGTTTCATTCCGGTAGACGGCCTGAAGCGCTGAGGGCAGCAATCATGGTGGCGTAGACGGGGCCATTGTGGCGGTAAGAAGGGTACTTAGATTTAGCTTGGGTGAAGATTTGGACAGCTGTTAGAGGGTTTTTTCGGTGTTTGATGAGATGAGTAAGGTTGTTGGGTGTGAGAAACCTTGGCCATCTGATATTCATAGATGCCGCAGCCGTGGTGGTTTTGAGTGGAGAAGGTAGGCCGCTAGAGCTGGTTTCGTTGGGGCCGCCGGAGCTGGTTTCGTCGCAGCCGCGGTGGTGGTCTTGAGTGGTTTGAGTGTAGAAGAAAATCATGCAGCGACAAATTTGTAAACTCACAAATCCACTTAAACTCACTTGTGTAGAGTATTTGAGATCTCATGGATCTCTGAACTTCAAAAAAATATTAAAATCTTTTTTTCTAAAACGTTTAGTTTATGTATAATAGGCTAAAACGTTTGGTTTTTAAGATTGTTTTTTAAAAGTCCCCATTATATTCGTGTGCTGAGGACCATTAATTTGCTTGAAAAGGTTATCTGTGCCGATTTTAATTATTATAAAATAGAGGGTATCTAGACCAAAAAATTGCAACACAGGCTGAATACGGGTTACTTCAGCGCGGGCCCACCGAAGTGTGTTTTAGCATGTCAATTCGTTTCCTCCGAATTAAAAAAATTTCAGACGACTTATGTCGGATAGTGTCGAAATTGTACTACATGCTTCAGGGCTAGCCTACTGATGCGGTTTTTTATGCTGTGGGGGCATCCCACTGAAGCTGAGTTTTAGTTCACAACACAAGTCATATACACCCGTATCGTGAGACATTTTGATCATAAAAAAATAAATCTCATTATTTTGATGATTAAAATACAGGCACGAGACATTTTGGTAATAAATCTTTTTTAATTAGACGTACAAAAGTATAAATAGATTTACCAGACTCGAGCACCGCCGGTAGTGCTCGGATCAATCTCCTTCTGCCCAAAAGATCAAGTCTTGGGACTTGGGCAGTACACAAATATTTATGAGCATAGAAATCAATGAAAGTATACTTTTGACTCCTCTGATTTGGTACTAGAGCAGGGAGATTGACCGGACCGTACGGCTGGCACACGCAGGTTGGGTGCCTTTCTCTTAGTTTGCTTACTAGTTGCAAGTAATAAAATGGGCACCTTAGTCTTAGTTTCCTTACTAGTTGCAAGTAATAAAAGCTTCACATCTTATTAAAAATAGAATAATACCAAATCAATAAGGGCAATACTTAGGTCCAGCTAGGTTGAACAGCCTTTGGAAATAAGAGAATTTTGACTTTCAAATTTTTTAAATTTTATAGGATAACGGGACTTTATGACTCCTATATCTAAGGGACTGTAAATTTGGTTGAACTCTAAATCTTGTTCAACCAGGTTGGACCTGACCTTAAATAAAATGCATAACAAATATTTTTATTTTTAGATGAAACTTCTATCATTTTTATTAGAAATGGAGAATAGTTACAAACTGGAAAATAAGTAACCCTAAATGGACAGTTACAGAGTAGACGACCACAATCCAATGAGTGGTAGTTACAATCACTAACATTAAAATAAATTGAATGGTATCGAAGATTCATCTAACAACGACACGGAATTCAGGGACATTCAGAGTAAGGTAAAATTTTAAGAATCTATCACTATCCTAAACATTTGCCGGTAACCGACACTGAAGATTTACCCAAAGAAACGAATAACACATCTTAAAATTTACAATTTACAGGTATTTTCCAAACGGCATTGATATTTACCTCGACAACGTAGGCGGTCGGATGCTGGAAGCTGTCCTTAACCACGTAAACATGCGGGCTCGAATACCTTTATGTGGGATGATCTCCCAGTACAACAAGGTCATCCTCACCCTCCATTTTATATGCAAGTATTATATATGTTTCATAGTTTATTATTACTAATAGAAATGAAAGGGCATCTTAATTTGCTTAAAAATCACCTTAAAGGGCATACTAATTTAGAATTTTTCACCAAAAAGGGCAACTGAATGACTGATTGATATATATCCTCTCTAAACATATATTGTAATTACCTAAGAGAACATCTGATACCCTCTGTCTCAGATAATTACCACCTTAATTTATCTATGTGATTTGCTTTCTTATTAGGTTTGGAGCGAGAGGGAAGGAGTGAGAAACTTACTCAACATGGTTGGAAAGGAAGTGAGAATGGAAGGTTTTCTGATAGGTAATTATCTTCATCGCTTCGGAGAATTCGCTGCAGAGATGGAGGGGTACATGAAGGAAGGGAAGTTGAACTCGAAGCTCAAGATTAACAAGGGGATCGAGAGCTTTCTAGTGAGCTTGGTATCCATGTTCTCGAGCTCGAATGCCGGAAAAGTCATTGTTCAAGTGACCAAAGACATAAGCACTTGATGCTCCTACATTATTGTTATAATTTTTTCTATATGGTCTGATAAGGAGATGAGCAATTGAGGATGATCCCTCATTTATTGGATGTGATTAAGTGTAATATCTCAGTTTGATGGACCCGAAAAATGCGATTAGTCATCGATCTTTCGGGAATTTTAAAGTTAAAAATAAAAAATATATAAATAGTTTGATGTTTGGGCAAAAAATTATAATAACCTGTTTTTTAAAATTAAGAAGTTTAAAACGGAAAAGAAAAATCATGTGTGAAGAAAATAAATAAAGATAATGGCTCTTAGACAATTTATTAGTGGAACATGTCTTTAGCCCAAAGAAATATGCCTATTATAAGTAATGTGAACTACATCCGAACGAAACTTATTCAAACTAAATGTTGATGCGTCGGGGAATTGCAGCACAAAACAAGCTTATTGGGAGCTGTGGTAATGGATGTGAATGGGAAGGTGGCTTTCTCTTTGGTGATTGTATTTGAATCCATTCCCAGTGCTTGAAGTGGGAGAAGCTGTAGTGGCCAGAGCGGGACTCCGATTTGTGGCGGATCAAGGCTGCATTCTATCGTATCGGAAAGTGATTCAATTACGCTGATCTCTGCGATAAATAAGGACTCAGATTGATCTATCGCCTATGAGGATGATAGTGTTTAAAAAATTACGATCAGAAATTCGAAAATATTGAAATTGGGCAAGAGAAATTAGACTCGAGGCATGTAGTTGATATTTTAAAAACGTTATTTGCTTCCTACTCGAGTAAATGCTCAAGTTTGTAAAAGGGTTCCAGCGAGAGGTTTTCAGGATACAACGTACCCAATCTCTTGGATGTGATATGTTACTTTACAGCAGAAGAGGATCACCTTAGAAAATTTGATCTGATGCAGTACCAAATAGAAGATGAAAGTAAGAATTTTCAAATCTTTATGTAAAGAAATTCGATGGATTTCAAAGTGCCTCAGTCTATATCCATACTCTAGAGATCTCTTTTATAGATCTCAATGCCTTCTCAATATTACTAGTGGACCAACAATCATATTTTGAAATGCTCATATTTTTCAGAGATCTCAATTGCTTCATCCATCGGCTAGACAAAAAGTTACACTTCTTCAAATTTAAATTCGAAAAGTTGCACACCTCTATAAGCGGTTATGAAACGGTTAGTTCCAATGGTCACATAGACGGTCAATATTTGACTAATTCGTTTGATCCAATAAAACCAAATCAATTCACTAATTAATGACTCATTAGATCCGATCTGACTCATTAATAATCTAACCGTTGGATCGAACAAGAAAGATAGTAAAAAGATTCAATATATAGCATGGACCACTTTTTACACTTTCCAATGTGGAACGATTTATTTTGCTTACAAAAATGAAAAGTTATATTACCTAAAAGCCAACCCACTAAACGTAGATATTAAAAAGAAAATTTTATTTGAGTACCGTTATTCACACTCCATGAGACCGCCTTCTCACCCCAGTGTTGAAAGACCTCATTAAAAGAGGATTCTTTTAAAACTCACACCCCCAATTTATTTTTATCTTTACTGGAGGGAGAAAGTAGTCTCGTGGAGTGTGAATAACAGTACCCATTTTAATTTCTTTGATAATACTTAAAATATTTATTATATTATAAAATAATAAATAAATATAACATATAGTGCACGATATTAAAGATACAAGTAAATACTTTATCTCATTCCATTTTACTCATGTGAAAGGTGCAAACAAACTGGCAGATGTTCTTGCTAAACTCAGCTTTCAGATGTATGGTGTGCTAGAAATTTAGGATCTAAGCTCGAATCAGACGATCAAATATACATCTTTAGAAAAACATGCGTACCTTATATTTATTCTCTAGTTGTCACATCAATCATCTCCATAATGAAACCGATGATCTCCGCCAGAGAATCCGAGTCCATCTTACCTCTCATCTTCTCTAAGTTTAGCTTCTAGATGAGAATGTGTTAGGGTTAAGAGGAAGAGGAGACTGTGGTCTCCCTATATAGCCACATCTCTTTCCTAACCCATCAAAGAAAGAGAGTGGAGATATATCACTTATATTAGAAAACTACTTGCTTCTCATCGCCTCGAGATACGTGTGGTCAAAGGTTCAACCCAATTTTTAATAGAAACTCAAAGATGGGTTAAGGTGTTAACCACAAAAATCTAGCATTCTCCCACTTGGTCTACACCTTAACTCATCTAAAAATAATTTTGAAAACGACTCTCTGGGCTGACAAAGTTTGAAAAGTGGATGACCATCCAATTTTTATTTTTATTTTCTGAAAAATCATTGACCCTCACTATCTCAATGCTTCATAAAAATCACTCAAATTCAATAACAATACCAGTAAAGGATCATGACACACAAAGTATTCCATCTTACAAATCGACACTAGGCAATCCATGATCACCAAACTAGCATCATTAATAGACTTAAGTCTTTACTTAGTGATACCAGGCAACTTACATATCTGTGCAGTTCCTATATTTGCCCATGCATCACACTCCCAAAGATATGTCATTCCCGATACATTACTGACTCCCCGCCTATGACTTTCAGTCACCAAACTATCAGAACGAAGGTTTACCGATGTGGTGCCTAATCACATCTAGCCTAAGCAAGATCCAGGCATAACAAGGTACAACCTCACCACTTTGCCATGTGATAAAATTTTCATGCGGATGGATAGAGTATAATCACATATACTCTCAATAGCACGTGTACAAAAATAAAATATATGATGCATCAACAATAAAATAAACTAACTAATATCAGAGAGACAATTCTCACTAAAACTGTGCAGTCAAAACTAATTCGATATGAATATCACAATTCTAAAACTTGTAATAACTCTCAACAACTACAAGCTGCCACTGATTTAATCATTCCTTAAAATCGATAAGTTTCTGACAAGAACAGCTTAATCGTAATCGCGTTAACTATCCATAAATTTTAAACATATCATATCCATAAAAATTGATATCAACTAAAAATCATTAAATTTCTCTGAAAATTTAATTACAATAATAAAATTTGATTCTCAATTTTAGTATTCCAACTTTTTCCTATATCAACTCTAATGTTTGTTGCTCTAAATGTTGTTTTAGTATTGTTCACCTCAAATAAATTAAAACAACGACAAAAGCAAACAAATTATGAGATAAATCACAAAATCATCTCTAAATTGAAAACATTAATATTCTCAAAATATGTTCTTGAGTTTTACAATTCTATCACATATGTAGTAATTCAATTTGTGTCTCACTTATCGATGCATGAATCATCATCGTCATCCTTTAACTTTTATCATTTATCGTATTATAAAATCACTAGTCACACGCTAAGTCAAAAAGTTGAAATCTTTTCGATGCTCAATACCATTAAAAATTCAAAAACGATAGACACAATTATAACTGTACCAACAGTGACCATATACCACTAGATAATAATAAAAAATATGTCACTATACTTCTACAATTTATCAAATATTTTGATCATATATCATTGACTATTCTCTATGAAATTCGTCATGTTCATATGTCTGATGAATCTATAACCATATGTTACAGATCACCCTTGAATTACGGCATGGCCATATGTTACTAAAAATTCATCATGAACTATGACTATGTGTCACTAACTAACCTCCAAGGACTTAACTCGAACTTACGGTCAAATTCAAATTAATTAGAGTGTAAGTCATGTGCAAACATTCACTCTTTGGGACATCCCGGTCACATCGTCTCAGCATCACCTTTGGGCAGGAACTTCGACATGCAATTTGCTTCCGAAGATCGTGTTTGAGAAAACACCCATAGACCTAATCACTAGTGTTGTATGATTGTTCCAGACTCTCCTTCAGCTTTGGCCAGAAAGATTATCCTTCTCCCTTACACAGTTATGATTATTCTATTCACCCTACTTATATGAAATTCTTAAATCAGTTTTGGTCAGAAGTTAGAAACCTCATAGAAGCACGTGTCAACTTGATCTTAATGAGACACAAGTATCCAGATCCAAAAGTCACGCAACCTACACAGGTGATAACGTTTGGGTAGACCTCAGCCAATTTCAACTACGTACCCTCGAACGATCGTTTTATCGATTTACCTTGATCCCTCAGGTACGACCTAAATTTTATACAACCTAATAAACTCTGATTCAAGGTTTTAAAAAACTTATTTCTAAATATGTGCATCTCATTCAAACTAAACCCCTTTCGATCGATAAATCAATGTCACACATTGCAATTGATAAACAAGCTAATAAAAAATAAGTTCTGAGATACATATGCATTAAGTGAATAAATTATCTATAAATCAAACTATTAATATGTGGGCATGCAAGCTATAAATCTACTCAATATCAATAATAGCACATGAAATCGCACATGATATTAACTTTGAACCAAATATGATAGTCTAAGAATAAAAAAAATATACAAACATTGTTCAAATATAACTTTTCTAGTTCATCATGGAGAGCTCGTAAAGTTGTGCAAAACATCTTACGGCCCAAAAATATACTTAAAAAGAGCTTGTTATAAAAATAAAATAAAAAATCATCGTCAAATCAAGTCAAAATAAGGTTCATTTTCATTTTTAAAATTAAACTTGGATTACCAAAATTCGTGCAAATGGCTTCACTCAAACATTGAGTTTCAAAATTTTCAAGGTCATAAAAATAATAAAAGATAGATTACGGCATTTAATATTCACAAATATTAAGGTCCACAAGGTCAAATTTTGACATGCACCAGTTTTACTTCTCATAAGAAAACAATAGGAAATTATCACCCCAGCCAGGTTTGACGTGAACCTACCAGTCTGGACCGAATTTAGATAACCCGTCTAAGGCACCAGAATAAATAGATTTTTTTTATCATTCTAATAAGACGAGAGGAAAAAAATTAACCAAGCATGTTATAGATCTCAATATCTAAGGTCTTGTTTGATAATATGGAAATGTAATATCATAGAGGAAATGAAATCTAGTTTTCAATTGTTGTTGTTTGATAACTATTTAAGGAGATGGAAATGAGATTAAGTCGGCCCCGCATGGAAATTGAATTTCCATACACCAAATCATTATAGGAGAACCATTTCAACCTATTAAGTGGCTGAAATTGAGTTACTTACTAACAAAATAATAATTTTTTGTCGTTGCAAATCTAAAGTTACTTGTAAAAAACCTAAAAGCAAAAAAAAATTATTTTTTTACTATTAAAAAGTAATTTCAATTTCTATGACCATCATACCAGTACAATCACTATGACGACCACATTATCTACAGCATATTCTTTTCAACTAATATTAGACTTTGGTCAAAGTTTGAATTTTAATCAAATTTTAATTGGATTTATAAGCTATATAAAATTTTGACTTGTGATCAAACTTTGATTACTAAAACATGATAATAAGTTGTAAGTTAGTAATATATTATCAAAATTTTAGAGGTCAAAGGTTGACTTTAAGGTCAAATTTTGACTTTTAATTAAAATTTTACTTTTTATTAAACATTGACTCCAATAATTTGATGGCAAAAAATGATACTACCGTGTTGATATATAATTTGAAACTAGATTCTCAATTGTATTAGTCAATACTTTCACCTTTAGTCAAACTTTGACATTTGGTCAAACTTTGACTTTTGGTCAAAGTTTGATTTTATATAAAATATTATAAATTTTTATTAGTGAAATATTATAATTAAAAATATATATCATTATTTTAATTTATAACTTGAAAATATATTGCCTCATTTTTATTAGTCAAAGTTTGACTTTTAGTCACAATTTCACTTTTATTCAAATTTTGATTATAGTCAAAATTTGATAAGTGTATCTTGACAGTAGATAGTGATTATTACTATTGTTATTTGTATTTTGGTAATGTAAATTTTATCGGTAAATATTTGATATTTAGTCAAACTTTGACTTTTAAACACAATTTGATTTTTTTGAACTTCTGTATCCCCAATGAGATTATCATTTTTTTATTTATTACTTTGTAGTATATTATAAAATTTTATTTTACTTTTTTTTATATTTGGTCAAAGTTTGACTATTTTAAAAGTTGATATTTAGTCAAATTGTTTACTAGTGTAACCTAGTGATGGATACGAATACGTTATATTAATTTGTTAGTTGACGGTAGATTGTCAAATTTTTTATCGGTCAAAGTTTTTAAAAATAGTCAAAGTTTGACTTTTTAAAAAAAATTAAATTTTCTTTCAAGTTTAAAAATTGAATTTTGTTTCAACATGTAACCTTATAATACATACTAGCATTTACTACATAATTTTGTACTTTAGTCTTAAAATTTTTTATTAATCAAAGTTTTACGTTTAGTCAATGTTTGACTTTTATTAAAAGTAGATATTTGATCAAATTTTGACTAGTGTAACCTAACGATGCATATGAATATTGTTATATTAATTTACAGTTGAACTTTTGTAACTTGTTGGTACATCGTAAAATTTTCTCTTCGTCAAAGTTTGACTTTTATAAAAATTTAATTTCATTTCAACGTATAAACTTATATTATATACTAACATTTACAACTTTGTTATTTAACTTATCAAAATTTTAATTTTGGTCAAAGTTTGACTTTTTATTTGAGTTTGACTTTTCAAATTTTGACTTAATTAACTTAGTAATGAATAGTGATTACTATGGTATTAATTTGGAATGTAATAGAATATCATTAAAAAAGTTATTGGTTAATATTTGACTTTAATTATGATTTTAATAATAAATTATCAAAACTTAAAAACTCATTTTCAAAGATACTAATCAAACAAGAAAAATTAATTTCCAATGAAATTCATTTCTCAAACACACTAATCAAACAGTAAAATATCCATTTCTAGAGGAAATCATTTCGCAAGAAATCAACTAAGAAATTGATGTCATTTCTTCTTTGGAGTTTCATTGCTATCAAACAAGGCCTAAGTAACAATTTTAAATATATATATATATATATATATATATATATATATACTGTAACGTCCCGAAAAATTATTATTTAAATAGTGCACCTCGGGAAGCGGACCAACGGGTCACGTGTTTGACCGGGTCAACTTTGACTTGATTAACTTAGGATTAGTAAATTTGAGTTGAATAACTTATGATAATAGAGGGTTGTTGACATAAGTAAATGTATATGCACACACGTACACTAGATGGTTATAGACGCTTAGCACCCAATCTAACGATAAGGCTATAAGAAAGAAAGAAAAAGGAAAATAAATTGTTTGAATGGAGTAGTTGAGAGGAGAGTTCAAAGAAAGAGAGAGAGAGTGAGAGAGTAAATGTGAGCAATCATACGAAGACATTGAATACAGTTCCTTGATCTTGGCTTGCAAAGTCTAACGGATCGAGCTCGGGATCGAGGAGAGATGTTAGTTGGGGGTTTGAGAGGCCCTAAATAACTAAGGCTTGGAATCATAGGATCCAACCGTTTGAAGGTGAGTTAAATTTTCTTAGGAGATTCCTTAAAATTAGTTTGATTAAGCTATATGTGTATATATATATATATATATATATATATATATAAATATAGATATAAAGACATGAATTGGTGAAGGTTTGGATGGGGTTTGGATGAGTTCAAGAAGTGATGAACTCGATCTACTGCTGAGAATAGGCAAATTCGATCAAACGATTTCCAAACAGTTTAAACGAATTTGGCCTCAAGAGAAGAGTTAAAAAGATAGAAGGGTTTCTGAGTGAATCGATCGAACGATTTGAAATTCGTTCGTTCGATTTTGGAAACCGTTTGATCGAAATAAAAAATCGATCGAACGGTTTGCTCAGAAGAGAAAAAGGGTAAAAGTAGAATTCGTCAATCTAAATAAAATCGTTCGAACGATATGAAATTCGTTCGAACGATTTAGAAACAGTTCGAACGATTTTGAGAATCGTTCGAACGATTTGGAAATTGTTCGATCGATTTGGTTAAAGTTAGGCTTTGATGCCTAGTTTAGTTTGTAAATGAATTGTAATTGAACCTAGGCTTCTTGACCCACTGTTTAAACATTGTAGTAATATTTTGCACATGTTGATCATGCCTAGGTTAAATCGGACCGTTGAGTTACTCATAGTAGGATCGGGTTTGAGGATTCAAAGGTTCGAGACGCTGATAAGGTAGGGGAATATCTAACTAGTATACTGTATTATGAGCCCATATGTAATGATAGTGTAAGATGCAAGCTTCCTTAAATTTTGTCTGAGTTATAGTTAATGCAAAGAATAATGTAAATGGCAATGGTGTATGTGTTTACATAAATAAAGGAGGAACTTTGTTAAATAAGAGAAGAATCATCCCAGGGATGTAAGAACACACAGGCATCGCAGAGATGCAATAGACAGCGTGATAGGTGACGGTTTAGAAATTGATGAGAATGTAGGAATTGCTACAGACGAGGGTGATCTCGGTGATTCGGAGTACTTTCCAAGGGAGGAGACTGAGCCTCCTCAGGAGAGATTCTTCTAGAAGATTTTCGCTGGGTATTTTGATAGTATTTTGTAAAGAGAAAGAGAATTACAGCTTGGTACGTCCAGCCTTATTTTTTTTGAAAGGGTAAACGTATATGTAATATTCTTTTGCCGAACCATTGAGAGTGACCGTAGTTACGGCACTAATGGTTCGGGTTGGTTCTTTTGTTCATGCGGAGTCATGAAATTAGAACTATCTTTTAGGCATGTGTTTTTGGATTAACGTACTATAGAAATGGAGATTTATTTTGCATTATTTTCTTTTGTTTAATATTATGAATGGGGTGTACCAAGTGTTCCGCACTTACATTATGGGGCACGACCTCGAGGGCTGTGCCGATGGCACGAGTTTCGAGGTGCCAAAATCCGGGCTGTCATAGTTGGTATCAAAGCCTTTTTCTTTAGAATTTCTGACAAAGTCTTGGATTTTGTTGGAGTGAAGGGATCTTCTGCTAATGAAACTTTGGTTTCATATGCAGAGCACGATGTCTTCTGGAAGATGGGGTCAACCGAGAGGTACTCAGAATAGAAACCAGAGCGGTGACAAGAGATTTCAGGTAGGGTCTAGTAGTAGAAACCAGAGGAGTGAAACGACTGACCGGATCGCACTGGCTATGGAGACTATGGCCGCTGCGATGGCTCAGCAGACGCAGCAGATCGGACATCGGCCGAGGCATTTACATTATTGGTCATAATGTCAATACCGCCAATAGTCATCAGCCACCACCACCACCTCCTCCAGCATTGTTGCCATTGTCTTTTGTAGATTTTAGGAGATTGAGACCTCCTAGCTTCTATGGACAGACGGATCCGTTAGAAGCAGAGAAGTGATTGAACCAAATTGAAAAGCTTCTAGACAGACTACGGGGTACAGAAAGTGAGAAGGTAGGATGGGCTTCCTTCCAGTTGGAGGGAGATACCGATCCGTGGTGGAAGTCTGTACTGAGGAGAAGAGAAGTTGAGGACCCTCACCGTCTATGGACTTGGGCGGAGTTTGTAAGGGAGTTCAATAGGGAGTACTTCCCTAAGCAAGTGCGAGTCCAGATGAGGAGAGAGTTCGCAAACTTACAGCAGAGAGGTACGCCAGTCAGAGAGTATGGTGTCGAGTTCACACGGTTATCTCGATTTGCACCGGAGCTAGCATCTACAGAAATCATGAAGGCGGCCAAATTTGAAGAGGGTTTAAGACCAAACATCCGTGAAAGAGTGTCAATTTTTGAGCTAGAAAGTTATGCGGATGTAATGGGAAAGGCCATAGTAGCCGAAAGGGATATATATGGGGTGTACAAGCGAAGAGAACAACTCGACGGAGCAGGAACAGCTCAAGGGGGAGCAAGTGAGTATAGCTCGGGGAACAAAAGGTCGAGATTTACCACGACGACTCCACTCCCTAGACAGGGTGCGTATACAAATTTCTCTAGATCACCTACGTTCGTGTTGGCGAGATCGATTCGATATGGGAACCCTACCGCCACTACCGGAGTATCTGCTACCCAAGGCGTCTCTTGGGCAGCCTCTTCTACACCAAAGGAGACTTGTGCCAAATGCGGCAAGCCTCACAGAACAGTTGATTGCAGAAGGGGAATGCAAGGGTGTTACCGATGTGGGAAACTAGGCCACATAATAAAGGATTGCCCTGAGATGAGCAAGGGGAGAATAGCTTCTGCTTCTGCATCACGAACCGTACAGGCTAAGAGACCGGTTGTACAAGGGAGAACTTATGCAGTCACGGCAGAGGACGCTCAGAACTCCAATGATATTATTCAAGGTGAGTTCTACTTGAGTTTAATTAGGATGCTATCAAATTCAACATTTACAATGAATTAGTCGAAAAACAGTACATTTTTCTTAGTTAGATTAATTGTCATTTAAGAGTTTTGTTGGTCACTTGAATAATATGTTTAAGTCAGTAACCCGAGTGAAGTGATAAGATGTGTGTGCACTATAGGTACCTTATTTGTATATGGGAAGGAGAGTCGTGGAGCGTACGAGGCTAGAGCGTTGATAGACCTAGGGTCTACTCATTCGTTTATTACTCCTTGATTTGTAAGAAGGATGAGGATCAAGCCAGAGACATTAGATTTCATCTTGGCTGTGACAATTCCAACTGGACCAGTAGTGAATGCAGACTTAATCTGCAAGTCAGTAAGTGTAGCTGTTAAAGATGGAGAGGCTTTTGAGTTGTCAGCAAATTTGATTCAGTTAGACATGCAAGGATTTGATGTAATCCTTGGCATGGACTGGTTGTCAAAACACTGTACAACGGTTGACTGCAAAAGTAAGATTGTCATCTTTAGGCCGAATACCAGGAGATCGTTTTGATTTATTGGAGTATGAACGAAATTCCTACCACTTGTGTCCGCCATTAAGGCCGAGCGCCTAATCAGAAATGGATGCAGTGGTTACTTAGCTTTCTTGAAGGATGACAAGGAAAGAAAGAATATTATTACGAAAATCGCAGTGGTGTGCGAGTTTGAAGATGTCTTCCCAGAAGAATTATCGGGCTTACCTCCGGATCGAGAAGTGGAGTCTGCTATCGACTTGGCACCTGGAACGGAGCCGATTTCTAAAGCACCGTATAGAATGGCTCTGGCCGAGTTGAAAGAATTGAAGGAACAACTGCAGGAACTTTTAGATAAGGGGTTTGTCAGACCAAGTGTATCCCCTTAGGGTGCGCCGGTCTTGTTTGTTAAGAAGAAGGACGGGTCAATAAGGTTATGCATTGACTACTGTCAGTTGAACAAACTCACTATTAAGAATAAGTATCCGTTGCCAAGAATAGATGATTTGTTTGACCAGCTACAGGGAGCCAAGTATTTTTCAAAGATCAACTTGAGGTCAGGATATCATTAGCTCAGGGTCAAGGCAGAAGACATTCAAAAGACTGCTTTTAGGACGAGATACGGACACTACGAGTTTTTAGTGATGCCGTTTGGGTTGACGAATGCGCCGACGTCCTTCATGGATTTAATGAATCGGGTGTTTAAACCACACTTGGACTCTTACGTCGTTGTATTTATCAATGATATCCTCATCTACTCCAAGTCAAGGAAAGAACATGAGGAGCATTTGAGATCCGCTCTACAAACACTGCGTGAACACCAATTATATGCCAAACTCAATAAGTGCGAGTTTTGGCTAGAAGAAGTTACCTTTTTGGGACATGTCGTCTCAAAGGATGGTGTCACGGTGGATCCTACTAAGATTCAGGAAGTAGTGCAATGGGAACAACCAAAGACGGTCACCGAGGTACGCAATTTCCTTGGTTTACCCGGGTATTATAGACGCTTTGTGGAGGGATTTTCCAAGCTATCGGGACCACTGACCAAACTCATGCGGAAAGATGTAAAATTTGCGTAGACCGACGCGTGTGAAGCGAGCTTTCAAGAGCTAAAGAGACGACTTACCTCAGCCCTAGTACTTGCAATCCCTTCAGGCAGTGGAGGTTTTGCAGTTTATAGTGATGCTTCCCATAATGGTTTAGGCTATGTGCTAAACCAGTATAAAAAGGTGATTGCTTATGGGTCGAGACAATTGAAGGACCATGAGAAGAATTACCCGACTCATGATCTCGAGCTCGCAGCAGTCATTTTCGCATTGAAGATTTGGCGACACTATTTGTATGGGGAGACCTTCGAGATTTTCACTGACCATAAAAGCCTCCGGTATTTATTCACACAGAAAGAGCTAAACATGAGGCAGAGAAGGTGGATGAAATTTCTCAAAGATTATGACTGTTCTATCCAATATCACCCAGGTGATCGATTTTAAATGTAACTCTTGCAAGTGCACAAGATCTATTGCAGTATGGCAAGAACAAAAGTGTCGAATCCACAGGGAAATCTTGAATTTTAATTAATTCTTTCAGAGATTTAAAAACGTCCCTAAGGAAGTACCAAAGGGCAGATTCAATTTTACCAAAATTTATCACACTTTTCCTAAATGCAAGAAAAATAAATTAATCTAAACAACTAATTACCAATGAATCTAAAATAATAATTAAATGAGATCAAGGAATATGCTACCCCAGATTTATACCCCTTTTCTACCATTAAAACCCACAGTTTCATTAAAGCATCATTCACACCATCATTCGTCTATAGAGATGATTCGTAATAAAATATGATCATCAATCCGGCATACCCTATCTAAAAACAATGACTCAGCCTATCATTGCGGTATGAGTCATGTAAGAAGCATAGCGTATCTCATGATGTTTAGATCACAACAGTAAAAACATAATCGCTCCGCAGCCTAGATCAATCTACAGGTCCAGATCTAGCGATTATAGCCGTTGATACGCGCAATCAACGGTCATAACAAGCATTCAATATACTTTCAATAACACAAACTTTTAGCAAAACGATTTCATGATAACAATAAATCGACTATGGTATTAATCATAAATAAGGGTACTTATCTGGGGATCGCATCTTCCCCGATCTACTGATTTAGCCGCTCATCTTTGGTGTATGATCTCCTTGTTCATTCAAAGTCATTCCTCTTTTTATTTCTTCTAAAAGATTTTTGTTTACAATGCTTTTTCCTAAATACAATCTCTGCTTTTATGAACGTAAATGAAAAACAATGCAAATCCTAGGTACAATCTACCCAGATGGAACCCTAGAAGAAGGAGAAAGAAGAACTCTTGAAAAGATGCCAAGAGGAGTCTAAAACCAAAAATAATAATAATGAATAATAATCTTCTAAAAAATTCTCTCAAAAAACTCTAAAAAAAGAAAAGCCAAAACTAACTCTCTAATTATTTATCTCTAATTCCTCCCTCTAATTCCTATCTCTAATTCTTGTTCTTTTTTTCGAAGTATTTGATCCGCTTTAAATAGAGCCGAAGTTTTTCAGCCGCAGAGGTGTTCCAACTCGAAAATTTAGGGTCGATTAATTGACCCAATAGGGTCAATGCATCGACCTCCCAGATTTTCGTGAATTCCCGCCGAACTTTGCATCAGACACTGCTTCAGTATTTTGGCCATAACTTTCTGTCCCAAACTCGGATTGAGGCGATTCTTAGGTGGTTGGAAAGCTGACAAAAAGCTCTACAACTTTTGTGTTTTGACAATTTCATAATTCAGCCATTTTGAAGGTCCAAATTGATCTGTAAGTCACACTAAGTTCTCGATGACCCAAAGTTGCAGTGTTTTGACATTATTTTCAGAATTCTTGGGCTGTTTTCTGCACTTGGCTTTTATTTACCTAAAACACTTCAAATCTAATAATTCTTATCAGATGGCCTTCATCAGATAGCTAAATATAGGTATCTAGGGGTGAAATATCATCATATTTCACTACTCATCATACCCCCAAACCTACACTTTGCTATTCCTCGAGCAAAGCAAACTAAAGAAAATAAATGCCACTTTCGTAGGGAACACGATTGCACTTATCGTGTGCAACAAGCCTTTAAACCCCTAGGTGATCCCTAGTGGAGGAGTTGTGTCTCTTGAGAGTTTGCAGTGAAGTTACCCACAAACTTCAATAAATTCCAAACCATCGGCAAAATTGAGTTTTCAAAACATGATTTTTTATAACATATATATTATTCAAAAATAGAAACATTAATTGTTTCAATATGTGAATTATCAATCTTAAATATTAATGTCATGTCAATCATGCTAGTATCCATTCAAATTAATCTAATGCTCAAATCGTTAGATAACTCATCCATTCATGCTTACTCGTGAAGTGTGTGCATACCCAAACCAAAATTCATTCATCTCAGAACTAGTTCAAACGGGAAACCATTGGACCTGTTGTTTAGACTCAATCTTCACTTTAGGTATACTCTTGAAATAAAATCACTTCGATGATGGGTAAGTTTTCGCACACATGTCAGAGATCAATACAAAGTAAATAAAAAGGTCTCACATAATAAATGAAGCACGATGCAATCAATGAACAAAAATAAATCTCATAAGAAGATGTTTGTATATCCTAAGCATATCATATCAAGTGTCATAAGTATCACATATTTACTCTCCACAAGGCAGTTACCAATGCAAGAACAGATCATGAAGGTCTTTTGTAGGGTTGTAATGGGGCTCAGGAAAGGGTAAGAAAGAAAGGGAATTGAGATTCAAAATTTCTGAGAAATCGGAAAAGAAACAAACTTCTGATTTTTCTATTTCTCTTCTTTTTCTTTTCTAATCTCTCACTATTTTTCTCAATATTTTTCTATTTTTCTCAACTTTCTTTTTCTTTTGAAGCACCTCATATTTTTCATTATTTTTCACAATTTTTTTTTTCTCCCCCCTTTTTCTTTTATATTTTTGCCATACACTCTCAGTAAACACCACAACTCAGTATCTCTCCACTTACTCTCTTTTCGTTTATTTTCATCTCTCGTTCCTAATTTCTCATAAATAAGAAGGGTAAAGCTGAATTTTCAGAAATGGTGAAGGGTTAAAGGTTAACGTGGCTTATCAAAGAATGTATAAAGGTAAATTTTCCAATAGGCTCAAAGGGGTACTAGAAGGATAAATTTATATGAGGTGGGGCATTTAAGCACAAACGAGCTAAAGATGGCCTTTAATCATGTCCTTAAAAGATGGTAACCTTGCCTATTTGTCTTGAGTAGATATACAGTACGTTCTAACACAATAATATGAATTTGATATCATGCAAAGTCACAAGTCAAAATAAAATATATGAGATTATGCAAGATAATTCGTATTCAAAGAAAACTCCGAGTTTATATATTCACTCATCAATTACGGGAAATTAGCTCTAAAGCTCACCGGGTTTAGTCTACACAAAGAACCTAAGATTCACCGTTCAAAATAGTTCATCGATTTCTGAGTCTTAGCTTGGTATAAGTGTAAAAACTCTAAGCATGAATATCAAAATTACCCATAAAATATCACATTAAGCTTCATTATCTTAAATACAAGCATTCAAAATCTGACATCGATATTCTCAAAATTAAATTCACATGCATCATCAACTAAAGTTTGAAAACTATCGAAAAATAATTCATATATGATGGTTCAAAAAAAAATTTATTTATTTTTTATTTTTTTATATGAAGAAAAATAAGAAAGTGACGCAAGATAGAGAATCATACCCACAAATCTAAAAATGACAATGTCCTCATTGATTGAAATAGGTATTGCACCCCCAAACCTGTTGAAAAGTACCTCAACACAAAGATCAGGTGCAGAGAATATGTGCATAAAATTAGAACATGACCAAAAATAGATTGAAGGTAATGTGGCTATACTAATTTGGAAATTAAAAACAACCTAAACTAAACTAAAAACTAATATTCTAGAACTACCATAAACAAAAATGAAAACGAAAATAAATAAAACACACTGGGTTGCCTCCCAGGAAGCGCTGAGTTTAAGTGTCGACAGCTCGACCTCTTCATTGATCAAGAATCTGGGTCACTAAGGTGCATTGCCTCAATTCTCATCTGGGTCATGGGCTCAAACACCGGTTTAAGACGTTGCCCATTCACTTTAAAAACTCGATTGTCCGTGAGACTGCGGATCTCAAGCGCACCATGCACACTAATAGAAACAACCCGACTGGGCCTTCCATCTCGATTTCAGTTTTTTCTGAAGCTTTAGTCCGAATTAAAACCAAACCTTTTACCCAATGTGAAACTCTTTCCGAGAAATTGACTCATCATGCAGCTTCTTATACCTTTCTTTGTACATCTTTGAGTTTTCATACGCATCATAGCGTAGCTCTTCCAATTCACTTAGCTGTAGCCTTCGATTTGATCCTGCTGCTTGCATATCAAAATTTAATCTTTTGATGGCCCAAAATGATTTATGCTCTAATTCAACAGGAAGATGGCATGCTTTCCCGTAGATAATTCTGAACGGAGACATTCCAATTGGTGTCTTGAAGGCGGTACGATAGGCCCACAGAGCATCAGAGAGCCGATTTGACCAGTCTCTTCTATCCGATCGTACCGTCTTTTCTAAAATTCGTTTAATCTCTCGGTTCGACACTTCCACCTGACCACTAGTTTGCGGGTGATACAGCGTTGCAACCTTGTGGGTGACGCCGTATTTCTTCATTAAAGTAGCAAAATGGCGGTTGCGATGCGAACCCATCACTAATGATCGCACGTGGAAACCCGAATCTATTAAAGACATTTTCCTTCAGAAATTTGACCACCACTTTGTGGTCATTTGAACGGGTTGCCACAACTTCAATCAATTTGGAAACGTAGTCAACAGCTACGAGAATGTATGAATACCCAAAAGATGGGAGAAAAGGACCCATGAAGTCAATCCCCCAAACATAAAAAATTTTAACAATCAAAATCGGGTTAAGGGGCATCATATTCCGTTTTGAAATATTTCCAAGCTGCTGACATCTTTGGCATTCTTTGTAAAATTGGGCACCGTCACGAAAGATGGACGGCCAGTAGAATCCGCTTTGAAGAATTTTCTGTGCAGTCTTCTGTCCTCCAAAATGGCCTCCACAGGCTCGAGCATGGTAGAAATCGAGAACGCTTAGTTGCTCTTCTGCTGGTACACATCTCCTGATGATTTAATCTGAACAGATCTTGAACAAATGTGGTTCATCCCAACAATAGTATTTGATCTGGGAGAAAAAGAGGTTCTTATCATTCTTTCCCCATTCAGTAGGGATTTTGCCCGTGACCAAATAATTCACGATATTGGCAAACCAAGGAACTTTCGTAGCGGTCGCGTCAATTGTCATTAATTTCTCATCCGGAAAAGTGTCCCGGATAGGTTCAGGTGTAACCAATTCTTCAAGTAAAATGCGAGACAAGTGATCAGCCACAGCATTCTCGTCTCCCTTTTTATCCTTGATTTCGAAATTAAACTCTTGAAGTAGCAGAATCCAGCCGATCAATCGTAGTTTGGCATCCTTCTTTGCCAACAAATATTTCAATGCAGAGTGGCCTGAAAAGACCACTATTTTTTATCCAAGCAGATAAGAACGAAATTTATCCAGAGCATACACCACAGCTAATAGTTCTTTCTCAGTGGTGGTGTAGTTAAGCTATGCATCGATCAACGTCTTACTGGCATAATAAATTACGTGAGGTAATTTGTTCACCCTTTGCCCTAAAACAGCTCCGATAGCGTAATCAGATGCATCACATATGAGTTCAAATGGGAGAGAATAATCCGGTGGTTGGATTATTGGTGCAGTTGATAAGAGTTCACGCAGCTTCAGAAATGATTTCATGCAATGCTCATCAAATTCAAAAGGGACATCTTTACCAAGCAAGGTACATAAAGGTTTAGCCACCTTGCTGAAATCCTTAATGAATCGCCTATAAAATCCAGCATGCCCCAAAAATGATCGAATTTGGCGAACACTCTTTGGTGGGGGCAAATTGGCAATTAGGTCGACTTTGGCCTTATCCACTTCAATTCCTTTCTTGGAAACAATATGCCCCAGAACAATTCCTTGTTGAACCATGAAATGGCTCTTCTCCCAGCTAAGAATAAGTTTAGAATCCACACAACGTTGTAAAACTTGTGCGAGGTGATTCAAACAAGAACCAAACATTTTCCTAAAAACCGAGAAGTCGTCCATGAATACCTCGATGAACTTGTCAATCATATCCGAAAATATGGCCAACATACATCGTTGGAAAGTAGCAGGTGCATTACATAAGCCGAACGGCATCCTTCGATATGCAAAAGTACCGTACGGGCATGTGAATGTCGTTTTCTCTTGATCAGGTGGAAAAATGGGCACTTGATTGTATCCCGAATAACCATCAAGAAAGCAATAAAACTCTTGCCCTGCTAACTTCTCGAGGATTTGATCGATGAACGGAAGGGGAAAATGATCATTTTTGATAGCCGTGTTTAATTTTCTATAATCAATGCAGACACGCCACCCAGTAGTTTCACGAGTAGGCAACAATTCTCCTTTCGCAGTTTCTTTCACAGTGATTCCGGACTTTTTTGGGACAATTTGGACTGGACTAACCCATTCACTATCAAAAATCGGATAGATGATTCCAGCATCGAGTAATTTAATGATTTCCTTTAAAATGATTTCTTACATGTTCGGATTAAGTCGCCTCTGCGGTTCTCTCGATGGTTTACTCTCATCTTCCAGATGTATTTTGTGCATACATACTGATGGGTCAATCCCTTTTAAATCAGCTAGAGTCCATCCGATAGCCTGCTTGTGATCTAGAAGCACTTTCAACAGGTCATGCTCTTGTTCTTCAGACAACGTGGATGAAATTATCACCGAAAACGTTTCTTGTGGCCCCAGAAAAGCGTATTTGAGCGATTCAGGCAATTGTTTCAATTCCACAGTTGGTGGCTCCTCAATTGATGGAGTCGGTTCAGCTTTTACTTCAATGGGTAACGGTTCTATCTTAGTCACAACTTCACATAAGTTATCATATGGACATGATAAACTCAACCTCGTCTCTTCGGACTGCTTCCTTTCAGATCCTTTTTCTTCATAGATGGCCAACAAAGCCGTTTCAAATTCTTCTTTGGTGAGCATTGATGGTAATGCTTCATCCACCACTTCGTCCATCTGATCGATGTAAAAACATTCGACCTCATCCTCGTTAGGGAAATGGTTCATCGCATGAAATATGTTCAATCTGACCTTCATGTTCCCAAAAGAAATGTCCATGACTCCCGTTCGACAATTAATGCAAGCGTTGCGATGGAAAGCAGACGTCCAAGGATGATGGGGACTTGATTAATTGATTTAATGTGGTTCCATGTCTAAAACAATAAAGTCCTTTGGAAAGACAAACTTGTCTATTCCAACCAAAACATCCTCGATAATTCCCCTAGGTCTTCTTCCGACCTATCGGCCCGGTTGGAGTGTGACCGTCGTGGGTTGCAATTCACCCAATCCGAGTTTCTCGTATATTAAGTATGGGATTAGATTCACACTTGCTCCCAAATCCAATAGCGCTTTTCCAATTGGTTGCCCACCAATGACACATGGAACAGTTGGAACTCCAGGGTCTTTCAGTTTCCGTGGGGTTTCCAATTGTAATATTGAACTGACTTGATTAGTCAGGAACACTTTCTTCGAAATATGAGTACGCACCTTTCGCTTACGAGTGCATAAATCTTTGAAAAATTTTGCATACTCAGGCACTTGTTTGATTGTCTCAAGCAATGGAAGATTTATCTTTACTTGCTTGAATGTTTCAAAATTTTCTTCCATTTTTGCTGGTCCCTTTCCCATTCTAGATGGAGGAGTTAGGCATTGAGGGAATGGTGCCCTTGGGACATAAGGTGCAGGTTCCATTTTTGATTCTTGTTCATGTCCTAGTTAGACAGTTGAGGGAGACTCATCCTCGATTACTTTTTCTTTTCCCTTCTCTCTTCTTTGCTCTTTCTCTTTCTCTTTTCTTTTCTCTTTCTCTGTTCTTTTCAATGATTTATTTTCTTTCTCTTTTACTGCTTCTCTTGCTTCCTCTTTTTCCTGATCAGATTCCACAGGCATTTCCACTTGATTATCAACTCTCTTCCACTTCTCAAAGACCGTAATGTTTTCAATGTTGACTATTCGATTGTCTGCATCGGTGGTGCTTGACCTCGAGGATTGTTGACGGGGTTGGCTAGGAGCCTACCTTCCTCTCGTTGACTCAAATCGGTGATTTGTCGATTGGATGAATTGATCTATCATCATCTGTTGGAAAGCATGCATGCTTCGCATCACCTTTTCCTCCAAATCAGAATCTCTAGAAAGCAGGTTGATTAAAATTCTGATTTTTGATGTCAGATTCGGATGGTAATAAGGAGGGTTCTGCTGGAAATTAGAATTCTGCTGGGTAGTGGGATTCTGTTGTGGGCGGAAATTTTGTTGTCCACCCATTGTGTTGGCTCTGTACTGCTGGTTTACCTGACCAGTTTGGTTCGAACCACCCCATCCTAAGTTGGGGTGATTTTTCCATTCCGGGTTATAGGTATTGGAGTATATGTTTCTACCCTGCCGTTGATAAGATTGAGTCAGATTCACCTCCTCTTGAGGAGTAGGTTCATCAGGGAATAATGACAAGGTAGTGGGGCACTCATTAGCCATGTGACCTGGGTGGTCACAAATTGAACACACAATGGGGGTGACAGGAGCTTTAGCTTGCTTGGTCGCAGCTAACAACATATTCATTTGCTTGGACAACATATCAACCTTTGTCGATAGATCAAAGGTATTATTTTTGACATTATACAATCCATCTCTTGTCAACACATGAGATTTAGATGCCAAATCCAAGTTATCATCTTCCTCTTCTTGTAAGATGGCCATCATCTTCCTCTTCTTCGACGTAAATCGGATCATCCGACGATGCTCCCTTCATGCTCTTTCCTTCTTCACCAACTCTCTCTACTTCTCGCAATAACTCCGTGCCCCTGGTTTTATCCCCATTGTGGCCTTTCCTCAGCTTAAATTTTTGGGATAGCGTAAGATGGTCATCATCTTCTTGTAATTTTCTCTTCTTACTCTTGGCTTTGCTGGCTTTCCTTTTCCCTTTTTTAGGATTTTTACGGCTTCTTGTAAGAATTTTACTCTTTTCTTCCAAAAGAAGCTCCTTTATTTTACCTTTGCGAGAAGACATAGATTGGTTCCACCATTCAAAGAACCTAACTGTGACACCGGGCTCAAACTGTTGAGCTGGTAAATAAAAGTAAACACCTTGGAAAGATTTTTCAGATTCCCATGCAACTTCCCAAGTTGCATTTTTTTGATGAACATGAACACCTGGAAGATCTTGATCAAAACCAAATTGCCGAGCAACCCGATGTGGAAGATATACTTCTATAGAATCAAGTCCAACAAGATCACATGCCATCAAGCAACGGGCATACGATTTCAAATCTTGATCTCCTTCAATCAGCTTATCACTAACCCATTCTCCTCTGCCCATGTAGAAAGATGGGTGCCTCCAATTATCCACAACAGCCGCGTAAGGCCGCCATTTGAAATTAGTAGCTGATTTCAAAACTGACCTCACTAAGGGTAAATTTAAATTCGAGTTCAATCTATGCCTTCGGGCAACTCTTGGTTCATTAAGGGAAAGTGGGTTCGGCCCATTTATCGGCCGAAACGCTACGAAATGCTCCCAAGCCCATAGCTGCATTAACTGAAACGGCGCCCATACAAGATTTTAAATTCGAGTTCAATCGATTTTAAATGTAACCCTTGCAAGTGCACAAGATCTATTGCAGTATGGCAAGAACAAAGGTGTCGAACCCACAGGAAAATCTTAAATTTTAATTAATTCTTTCAGAGATTTAAAAACGTCCCTAAGGAAGTACCAAAGGGCAGATTCAATTTTATCAAAATTTATCACACTTTTCCTAAATGCAAGAAAAATAAATTAATCTAAACAACTAATTACCATTGAATCTAAAATAATAATTAAATGAGATCAAGGAATATGCTACCCCAGATTTATACCCCTTTTCTACCATTAAAACCCACAGTTTCATTAAAGCATCATTCACACCATCATTCGTCTATAGAGATGATTCGTAATAAAATATGATCATCAATCTGGCATACCCTATCTAAAAACAATGACTCAGTCTATCATTACGGTATGAGTCATGTAAGAAGCATAGTGTATCTCATGATGTTTAGATCACAACAGTAAAAAAATATAATCGCTCTGCAGCCTAGATCAGTCTGCAGGTCCAGATCTAGCGATTATAGCCGTTGATATGCGCAATCAACGATCATAACAAGCATTCAATATATTTTCAATAACACAAACTTTTAGCAAAACGATTTCATGATGACAATAAATTGACTATGGTATTAATCATAAATAAGGGTACTTATCTGGGGATCGCATCTTTCCCGATCTACTGATTTAGCCGCTCATCTTTGGTGTATGATCTCCTTGTTCATTCAAAGTCATTCCTCTTTTTATTTCTTCCAAAAGATCTTTGTTTACAATGTTTTTTCCTAAATACAATCTATGCTTTCATGAACGTAAAGGAAAAATAATGCAAATCCTAGGTACAATCTACCCAGATGGAACCCTAGAAGAAGGAGAAAGAAGAACTCTTGAAAAGATGCCAAGAGGAGTCTAAAACAAAAAATAATAATAATGAATAATAATCTTCTAAAAAATTCTCTCCAAAAACTCTAAAAAAAGAAAAGCCAAAACTAACTCTCTAATTATCTATCTCTAATTCCTCCCTCTAATTCCTATCTCTAATTCTTGTTCTTTTTTTCGAAGTGTTTGATCCGCTTTAAATAGAGCCGAAGTTTCCCAGCCGCAGAGGTGTTCCAACTCGAAAATTTAGGGTCGATTAATTAACCCAATAGGGTCGATGCATCGACCTCCCAGATTTTCGTGAATTCCCGCCGAACTTTGCATCAGACACTGCTTCAGTATTTTGGCCATAACTTTCTGTCTCGAATTCGGATTGAGGCGATTCGTACGTCGTTGGAAAGATGACAGAAAACTCTACAACGTTTGTGTTTTGACAATTTTATAATTCGGCCATTTTGAAGGTCAAAATTGATCTGTAAGTCGCACCAAGTTCTCGATGACCCAAAGTTGCAGTGTTTTGACATTATTTTCAGAATTCTTGGGCTGCTTTTTGCACTTGGCTTGTATTTACCTGAAACACTTCAAATCTAATAATTCTTATCAGATAGCCTTCATCGGATAGCTAAATGTAGGTATCTAGGGGTGAAATATCATCATATTTCACTACTCATCACCAGGTAAGGCTAACGTAGTTGCGGATGCTTTGAGTCGGAAGGGTTTGGCTCAATTGACTAACCTTAGAAACCGATCGAACGAAAGTTTTTGAAGGCATTTAAACCTGGGTAATTCGTTCGAACGAATTTTTGAGCTGGCATTTAATAGCTGAGAACCGATCGAACGAATTTCAATTCGTTCGATCGATTTGACAATCTATATATTGCTGCAGTCGATTTTTTTCTCATTCGTTCAAAAATCAGCAAGCTTATTTTTTCCTTCTTTTGGGAAGAACCTTAGGGTTTGTGAGGGTCACCGATCTTCATCGATTCCGGCCATCTTCACGCTTGAAACACTACAATCATACGTTTGGGTCATCTAGAGGTAATCATTAACCTCTATTTTGGTCTTTACAAATCCATTTCTCCTAGTATTTTGTAGATTTAGGGCTAAGTACATAAACTCTACAATGTTCTTAGTTAAAATGCCACCCAAGACTCGCCAAGCCACGGCGAGTACGGCACCGAAGAAACCCACTTCAGGTTCTTCCTCGCAACAACCGCCGAAGAAACCACCTACGGGTTCTTCATCGACACCGCCCGTACAAGCACCACCTCCACCACCTAACCGTGAACGACCAAATGAATGGTGGTCGGATAAGGATTTCGAACCCGAGTGGATAATCGATCCCAAGACTTTTTCCAAGCATGATGAAACTCATTGGGCATTTGATTACATTTCCACTGCTGGTCTAACGGGTATCCTAAGACCATGCAACGAGAGTTACTACCCTCGAATTGTTCAGCTATTTTACCAGAATATGGAGATCATTAAGGATCCTACCATTTAAAAAACCAAAATTGATAATAGACTGTATACCTTTACATTTGATGACGTGGCGGATGCGTTGGAATGTTTCCCTGCGTATAAGCATGAAGATATAGCATTAGCTAAGCCTTTTCCAAAGGTGTTGGACTATGAGTATGTCGCCGATCAAATGACCTAGGGCCGAACCGGTTCGGGTCATTCAATCAAACGAGTTGATTTTCCTCGCGACCTCTGGATGCTTGATTCCATCATCCATTGTAATATGTACCCCTTACGCCATCGGACCGAACGAGTTGGTGAGGTTCAAATGACACTCTTTTCAGCTTTTAATGGGCGATGGTTCAATGCCCCCAAAATGGTTTTGGAGGGAATGAAATATGCCCGGAAGAAGATGTTGCCCAATGTGAAGAAATCGATTGATGACATGCCTTATGCAAGGCTCATTTCACTAATGGTCGAAGACTATGCGGGGGATGATACCTACACCCTCTCCCCAAATGAGTTCAAGCTGACTGACAATATTCAACCTTTTACCATGGTTGATTGGAACCGGACGTACGTTAAATTAGTTAAAAAGCCGATAGCCGAGGTACCACCCCAACCGGAATCCCAACCGGAAACCAACCCTCAAGACCAACCACCACATGCTACCCCGGTTAATGATGAAGTTGCTGCTCATGTTCCTCCACAACAACCATTTTATCAGCTCACTCAGGAGCAAGCACCACTGCCACATGAGGATCTTCTAACTCCAACGGTTGCAAATATTTATGCCTTGTTGGAGGCCAACACGGGTCAAATGGCAGAGAACAATCGCCTCCTCAACTGCCGGTTGGATTATTATGACGCTCTGCATGCCGAGACGATGCGTTTCATGTACCCCGATGACTATCTTCAGCGCATGGCGGCAGCGCAAGCATGGGTCTCAAGCGCGTCGTCTTCTGGCGCGAGCGGGCATGATGGTGATGGCAGTGATCCACCTGCTGATGAGGGGTCTTGAGTGACCTTTGTTTGGTGTTGGGGGGGTGAAAGTTTTGTTGGATAAATTGTAAATTTAAAAAAGGTAGCCGAGGACATGTTCCTCTTGAACAATCGTGGCATGGCTGCCACTCGACACTTGTGATAGCACTTTTTCTCTTCTATATATATTTATGTTTCTGTTTACTTTTTTTGCTTGGTGGGTGTGCTTACGGTTTCGCTATCTACTCTATGTGTGTGGCTATTTCTCTATATCTATATGTCGTTCATGCAGGGTGGATACTTGAGTTGGTCTCACGTGTACTCATTTTTGTGTGAGGGCCCCCATGCTGAGGTGAGGGGGGGGGGACCTTATTGAGTATCATTTTCGAGGATGAAAATTCCCAAGGAGGGGAGAATGTAACGTCTCGAAAAATTATTATTTAAATAGTGCACCTCGGGAAACAGACCAACGGGTCACGTGTTTGACCGGGTCAACTTTGACTTGATTAACTTAGGATTAATAAATTTGAGTTGAATAACTTATGATAATGGAGGGCTGTTGACATAAGTGAATGTATATGCACACACGTACACTAGATGGTTATAGACGCTTAGCACCCAATCTAAGGATAAGGCTATAAGAAAGAAAGAAAAAGGGAAATAAATTGTTTGAATGGAGTAGTTGAGAGGAGAGTTAAGAGAAAGAGAGAGAGAGTGAGAGAGTAAATGTGAGCAATCATACGAAGACATTGAATACAGTTCCTTGATCTTGGCTCGCAAAGTCTAACGGATCAAGCTCGGGATCAAGGAGAGATGTTAGTTGGGAGTTTGAGAGGCCCTAAATAACTAAGGCTTGGAATCATAGGATCCAACCGTTTGAAGGTGAGTTGAATTTTCTTAGGAGATTCCTTAAAATTAGTTTGATTAAGCTACATGTGTATATATATATATAAATATAGATATAAAGACATGAATTGGTGAAGGTTTGGATGAGTTCAAGAAGTGATGAACTTGATCCACTGCTGAGAATAGGCAAATTCGATCAAACGATTTCCAAACCGTTTGAACGAATTTGGCCTGAGGAGAAGAGTTAAAAAGATAGAAGGGTTTCTGAGTGAATCGATCGAACGATTTGAAATTCGTTCGTTCGATTTTGGAAACCGTTTGATCGAAATAAAAATCGATCGAACGGTTTGCTCAGAAGAGAAAAAGGGTAAAAGTAGAATTCGTTCGAACGAAATAAAAATCGTTCGAACGATATGAAATTCGTTCGAACGATTTAGAAACCGTTCGAACGATTTTGAGAATCGTTCGATCGATTTGGTTAAAGTTAGGCTTTGATGCCTAGTTTAGTTTGTAAATGAATTGTAATTGAACCTAGGCTTCTTGACCCACTGTTTAAACATTGTAGTAATATTTTGCACATGTTGATCATGCCTAGGTTAAACCAGACCGTTGAGTTACTCATAGTGGGATCGGGTTTGAGGATTCAAAGGTTCAAGACGCAGATAAGGTAAGGGAATATCTAACTAGTATACTGTATTACGACCCCATATGTAATGATAGTGTAAGATGCAAGCTTCCTTAAATTCTGTTTGAGTTATAATTAATGCAAAGAATAATGTAAATGGCAATGGTGTATGTGTTTACATAAATAAAGGAGGAACTTTGTTAAATAAGAGAAGAATCATCCCAGGGATGTAAGAACACACAGGCATCGCAGAGATGCAATAGACAGCGTGACATTCCAGGGATGTGAGGTGGATGAAAGATCCATGTTAAAGAGATAAACAGTAAACATGAATGCATGGGCTGAGTGTTATTATCTATTAGCACAAATTCAAGGTGAATAACTATATTTATTGTACAATTCGATTTAAGGTTCAAAGAATACCCAACCGACGCGGCGGGATAATCGTGACTGACGTGGCAGGATATCCGTGACGATGCAATGACTAATCCAGACACCGAGACATCTGTGGATGTATAGTAGTATTAAGCCCGTCGCCTAAGAGACAGGGACGAGGACAATTCCATGAAAAATAGTCTGATTAGACGACGATGGAGGGTATTCCATCGGGGCTCGATGCTATATTGCTCGGGGATTATTTAAGTTAAGATTTAAGTCAAGATCTCAGCCTGGTTGCAACTAAGGAAACTAGTAATCATTGAAAGAAATGCATGATCAGAATGATAAAAGTAGTCAAATTGTCTTGTCACATCTTAAAGTTATTTTTCAAGAAATGATATAACTATGAAAGCATGTTTATTTTTGTCATGAAATATATGTTTGTAAAATGGATATACTTGCTGCGATATTGCCCTATTGAGCTATGATGTAGCTCACCCCTTTGACTATATGTCACAGGTGACGGTTTAGAAATTGATGAGAATGTAGGAATTGCTACAGATGAGGGTGATCCCGATGATTCGGAGTACTTTCCAAGGGAGGAGACTGAGCCTCCCCCGGAGAGATTCTTCTAGAAGATTTTCGCTGCGTATTTTGATAGTATTTTGTAAAGAGAAAGAGAATTATGGCTTGGTACGTCCAGCCTTATTTTTTTTGAAAGGGTAAACGTATATGTAATATTCTTTTGCCGAACCATTGAGAGTGACCGTAGTTACGGAACTAATGGTTCGGGTTGGTTCTTTTGTTCATGCGGAGTCATGAAATTAGAACTATCTTTTGGGCATGTGTTTTTAGATTAACGTACCGTAGAAATGGAGATTTATTTTGCATTATTTTCTTTTATTTAATATTATGAATGGGATGTACCAAGTGCTCCGCACTTATATTATGGGGCACGGCCTCAAGGGCTGTGCCGATGGCACGGATTTCGGGGTGTTAAAATCCAGGCTGTCACATATACCTTTATTTTAAAAATGAGAAAGGTATCCAAAAAGATTCCTTGTTTATTCCTTTTTTATGCTTTTCGTTCTATCGCTACGAGACAAAACACAACGCAGGAAAGAAAATCCCTCAAGCGCACGATAGGAAACCCTCAAAATACAAAACCTCCTCTCCCCATCAATTCTATACCCCTCAAAACTCAAAACCACCTCTTCCCAAGAACAAATAACCCATTTCTATAAGCCCATTTCTGTAATCATGTCTTCTCCACTCCGGTACAACCAATACCCATTTCAAGAAACACTACCCAATTAGAACATTTATTTAAATCAATTTTGATGGGTTTTTTCTAAATTTTTTGGGGTTTTTTTGGAACCCTAATCTCTTGCCTAACGCATGTATTTTCGTTTCTTCAACTCTTTCAAATTATTTTTCCCTTTTTTTGTAGTATTGATCTCCCAAAATTGTTTTTCCCTTTGTCTGTGTTATTGATCTCCGATATTCATAGTAGTTTTGGGTTTTTGGCATATGAAATTTTGTCTTTATTTTTTTTCTTCGATTTTTTGCATCTGAATTTTTTTTTGGGGTGGGTTCTACTTCTTCTGAAATATATATTCTTTTTCGATTTTTCAAACTAAAAAAGAGGAAGATAAATGATTTTCAGAGCAGAGGAGGTGTTTTTGTTTTGTCTTGATGTTATTGAGATTCAGAGCTGTCTTTTAGGTGTTTCAGGGATTAGCAGGGCATATTTCCCAAATGGGGTTTGTTCTTGGAATAGCCTCTTCAGCTTATCAGGTTAGTATATTTATTTATTTAATCCCCTGGCATTTGTTCTTTATGGTTATTGGGAATGTCTGATTAAATTTCCTATTTTAAATATTTTTGTTACATTTTTTCAGGAAATTTATATTTATTATAGTACGGTGTAATTTAATTAGACAGTAGTATAGTGTGTACACATTATTTACATTAATCGTCCATTCCCATGGGTTTTTCTAAAGTTTTCTAGGTGGGTTTTTGGAGATTTTGTCGATTTTTCTTTTTATCAATTTTGATGGGCTTTTTTGCGATTTGGATGTGTTTTTTTTTGTTGGTTAATTTTCATGAGTTCTTTTATTTTTTTTTGTTGTTGATCCAATATGATAACAGTTCAAAAACTGCTCTGAGTATCACTCCGGGTTTGCCTGATACAAGCCCTAAGGTTGCGGGTGCATTGGATTGCGCATCTACTGCAACACCTTGTTCCGTCGCCTGGAGTTCATCACCAGGTACACCACTTTTTTTTCAGATTATTTTGCATATTTATTGCTCTACATATCTTGTATAGTAGAATATTTTTGGGCATTTATTATTTGGATATTAAATTTTTTTTGGGCATTTATGATTTGCCCCATTTGGTTTGTTACCTGAAGAGGGTAGTGGGTCTGTTCATCTGTAGTCTTTCATCTTTACACATCATTGGCATTATATTGGTGAGCACTTCTTTCTTATGAGGTTAATTTTGTCTGATATTACCTTGCTCGATATCGTTTTAGAGTAGTCGTGTTTGAACTTTCTAAAATACCCAGTGATCTAGAATAACACAATCTAAGAAATGTTATTTTCTAGAAGTCACAGCACTGATTAACCTTGGTATGTGTATAGATTCGTAGCCTGTTTATAGATGTGATGGCATCTAGCCTCCATTTTGTTTTGATAGAAGCCTTGAACCTTCTTCATTTTCGTTGTTATTTTTCACTGTTGTACATTGCATAATTATAGACCACATAGATGTATTAAAACTAAAAATCAATCTGATCTAATTTCTTCAAAATGTGTTAATCTACCTAGAACTTAATAGAAACCTCTTTCTAGATTGTGCAATGATGGGTTTCTAGGTGTTGTAGGCCATTATTATAATCTACCTAAACATCGGCCGGTTCGTATTCGATATATCCGGTACATATGAGCTTGGGACCTGCCCAATATGCCAATATGTATTCTAACTTTAGATCCCTGGTTGAGTGTTATTTCAATGAGTCAAGCTCATCTAGATATGTTATTGATAAACTGTAATATCCCAAAAAATTGACCGTTTGACCTTGACCTCGGGATCCGTGCCTGATTGGTCATAGGTTTGACCAAGTGATGGTCAAACATTGAATGCAAGGAGTGATGAACTAATGTAGTACAAATGTGATCGATTGTGGTGTATAGTGTAAATTAGTGGTCACATACACCTATCCTTGGTGTATGTGTTTAACACACAAGCAGGAGAGAGAATAAAAGGGTTTTAATAACCCTAGTTCCCTTTTTGTTGGTTGTTGAAGAGAGAGTTAAGAAGAGAGAGAGAGAGAGAGAGAGAGTAAAGAGGAGTTATGGAAGTGGAGTTAATGCAAATCAAGAGGAGATTAGAGCATTGATTTCTAGATTCAAAGCGATTTAGGATCGTTGAAGTAAGTGATGGAACCCTAGCCATCAAACCCAACAAATCAACAATCCCTTGAAGAGATTATTGAGGTGAGTTTTAATTAAAGTGAATGCGTATAGTGTAGACAAGTTTAATTCAGTCAAGTAGGGTTAAATGAGTAGATTAAAGGCTTAGAAAAGAAAGGAGAAAGATTTGGAAGAACAGCCCGGAAGGGGGCTGAATCTGGCCAAATCGATTGATCGAAATTATATTTCGACTAATCGATTTTGGCCTGAAAGTTGAAAAGTCATGAAAGCCCGATTTCGATTAATCGATTTTAATTTCGATTAGTCGATTTTCAAATCGACTAATCGACTGGGTACCTCCAGTGGCTGGAGAAAGGAGACTTGGAGAAATCGACTAATCGAGTTGGGAAATCGATTAATCGATTTTGGATTTCAATTAATCGATTTGAAATCGACTAATCGATTTCAGACTTTCGATCACTCGATTTGAGAATCGACCTTATTATGTTAGAGACTTCGATTAATCGATTTGGGATCGATTAATCAAATTTGAATCTCGATTAATCGAATTAGTTTTCGATTAATCAATTTTGGGAATCGATTAATCGACTTTGACAGTTTTGCTTGGCTTTCTTAGTTTTCTTGAGATTCATGGAGGGTCCAACACCTTATACATTATATCTTTAGTGATGTTTTGCATGTGTTATGATGTATCATAGGTGGTACGTGTGAAAGCGAGCATAAGGAGCCGCGTGGGACCTTGATGCTTGGACCTTCAGAGACTTAAGGTAGGGAACACCTTGAACATATACTTTAATTTCAAGAGCATGTATGTAGTGATATAATTATCAGATTTAAAGTTGTTTTAACTATGAAAAGCTTTGTGAAAATGGGTGCGTGTGTGACACCAAGAATGTGATAAAGGCATCTGTGTGATGCAAGTAATTAAGATCAAGTAATCTAATGAGAATGAGACATTCCCAGGGGATAAGAAAGTAATAAAGGCATTAGGTGTGATGCGGGTATGTATACATCCCAAGGATGTATACATGTGATTGAATAATTACTGTTGAGGCCTAACTGATATAAGATAGCACACTTACACAGTGAACAACTATATGTAAAGTACATATTATTTTTGTTATTTGAGGTTTGATAGGATACCCCACCGACGTGGCGGGATACCCACGACTGACGCGACAGGATATTCGTGATCGGTACGACGGCCAACCCGTATACCAGTGCGGAGGTTTATCCGTAACAGTAAGCACATCCGAGGGATGTTGAGTGATATTTAACCCCGCCGCCTAGTGAGAAAGGGGCTTGGGTCGTATTCTCAGAAAATGCTTTTATAACAACTGTCTATTTAGACGACGATGAAGGGTATCTCATCGGGGCTCGATGCTATATTGCTCGGAGATTACTTAAGTTGAAGATTTAAGTTTTGCTTTAGGCCTATTCAGTGTCATTCATGATAAATCAACAGTAAAGTAAGACATGCTAATTACCAGTAAACTTGAATGCAATTCATCAGCTTGTAAACTATTTTTTAGCAAATGCATAGACACATCGTGCTTAAAGTATCATGGAATATATGTGAGTCTTAATTTATATGTTCATTGTGTTTGTTCCCTATTGAGCTAGGATGTAGCTCACCCTTTAGACTATACGTCGCAGGTCCATTGATAACAGCTGTCAAGGCTTCAGGAGACATAGATCCGGGTGATTCGGATTACGTGCCTGGAGACGAGTTGGAGCCTCCACCAGAGGACTTCTTCTAGGAGACTCTGCTGTGTACTTTGACGGAGAATAGTTTTGAGAGCAGATTTGTACGGCTTGATATGTCAAGCCTTTATTTTGACAAACATATAATTAAATTAGATTATTCATTTAGCGAACCATCTGGGGTGATCTGTTTATCACCGATGGTTCGGGTCGGTTCTCTATTCATGCAGTGGCATGAAAGTAGAACTGTCTTTTGCATATGTCAATTGGACATATTAACTGTTTCCGCTTTAATGAGATTATTTGCTTTATTTAGTTAATTGTGCTTGATATACCAATATTCCGTGCACAATTTTGAGGCACGGTCTGGAGGATCGTGCTGATGGCACGAGTTTCGAGGTGCCAAAATCCTGGCTATCACATAAACATTCAAAAAATCAAAAAGATTATGCTCCGATTGGCTAATCCACTTACGTTATATCCAAAAAATTGAAAAAAATCATTACTTTTGAAAACAAATGAAAAACATTTCAAAAACCCTGACACCGGCTCTCAGTCTCTCTTCTCTTCTTCTTGAAGCCACAATGGCAAATAACCTCACCCTGAGACCCACCTCCCGCCACCTCTTCCCTTCTCATGCTAAGATGCGCATTCAATCCATTTCAGCACTTGGGTTCCCTCCACCTTCCTTGAAAATAGCTCTGGTCAGCTATGAGGTTGCTGTTACAAGAGCAGCTATTACTATTGAGCAACAGTCGAGTACAAATGTCTCTCTTATAAAAATTAGCACAAGAGGGATGTATGTTAAACCCCAATTTGCTATTTTTTTGGTGCTTTTGCCTGCAAATTTTGGATTTTGTTGACCCATTAGATCTTTTGTGTTTGTTTTGGGGTTTTTGCTGCGTAATTTTTCATGGGTTTGTTTTGTTAGTTAAAATTTATTACTGATTTTAATTATTATATGGAGGTGGAATATATATTAACCCAAAATTTGCTAATTTTTTTGTGTTTTTGCTTGCAAATTTTGGATTTTATTGACTCATTATATCGTTTTGTGTTTACATTTCAGGTTTTTGCGGTTTAATTTTTCGTGGGTTTGTTTCTATTAGATAGAATTTACTAAATTTAATTCTTATATGATCGTGGAGTATATATATTAATACAAAAATTGCTACTTTTTGGTCCCTTCACCTGCAAATTTTGGATTTTATTAACCCATTAGATCTTTTTCTGTTTTGTTTTGGGGTTTTTGCTGTTTAATTTTTTTATGGGTTTGTTTGAATTAGATAGAATTTACTGAATTTATATATATATATATATATATATATGAACCCAAAATTTGCTATTTTTTTATGCCTTTTCCAGCACATTTTGGTTTGCTCCATTCGATCTTTTTAGTTTTTGTTGAGACTATTGTCATTTAGCTTTTCTTGGGTTTGTTTGTAGCAGGATATATTTTTCAATAAATTTAATTCTTAAGTGAAGAGGGACGTACGTATATTAACCCAAAATTAGCTATTTTTGTTGCCCGTGCGTGCAAATCTTCGATTTTATTGGGCCATTCTTGGTAGCATGAATCTTCTACTTACTATGCCCCGATCCCGTTTCGGAATCTCCTTCCCACTCCTGCTTCAGCTCATACAATTGCTCAATTTCACACTTTTGATGACAATTATGCTCTCATCCTACTAAATTCTTCCTTCCGGAGTTCCGCTACCGGTAACTAAAAACACATTCGATTTTTTTTTTCCGTTTTGTTTTGAGGTTTTTGTTGTTTAATTTTTCATGGGTTTGGATTTTATTGCCCTATTAGAACTTGTGTTTTGTTTTGAGGTTTTTTTTTGTTTGATTTTCATTGGTTTGTTTGATTTAGATAAATTTTACTTAAATAAATTCTGTTATGAGGCTGGAGTATATATCTTAACCCAAACTTTGGTACTTTTTGGTGCCTTTGCGACCCATTATATCTTTTTAATTTTTGTGTTTCGATTTCTGCTGGCTAATTTTTTATGGGTTTGTTTGCATTAGATGAATTTGGTGAAATTAGTTCTTATATGTGGTTTTTTTTTTCTTTTCTTAGATAGAATATATTGCCATTTATTTCTTTTTTCTAAAGTTGCTGATGTTCAATTGTCCAATGGTGTGCTCATTTTTGTTAGATTGTGATCCATGGTTTCTATGAGTTCATTTCTCTTGATGTTTCCTTATTTTCTATTATTTTTGTTGGGTTTCCTCACATCTGGGTTAGTTTCATTTCCCCATATTGAATTCATAGGTTTTTTTGGGTTCTTAGTGTAATTAAAAGATCGGTCGATGTGTTGAAGCTGGTTTTGATTTCTCCTCAAAATGGGTCTCTTTAGACTCTAATAGCTTTTCCCGGATTTTGATTGTAGAGAACACAACTTCGTTTTGTGCTTTCTTTCTGAGTCCAAGTTCACGATTGTCTTTTGGGTTCTTAGTTTAAATAACCAATGGGTCATATAATGAAGCCGGTTCTAATTTGTCCTCATATGGGTCTTTCTACATTCTATTACTTTCTACCAATTTTGGATTATACAATAATCAACTTCATCTTTTAAGTTTTTCTAAGTCCAAAATTGCCAACTAGCCCTTGTTTTTGTTTTTTTTGGGAAAAATCTCCTATTGATTGTTCATTGTCAATTTAGATTCAACCCTTGCATTAAATTACTCTTGCTTTATTTCTTAATTCGATCTACAAAGTGACCACCGAAGATTTCACTTGCAATTTTAATGCATTCAACCCTTAGGACTGCCCAAACTGGTGTATTCCTTAATTAGGGTTACCTTTTCTTTTAATTTTTTAAATCATTTAAGCTTTATAGTAGCTTATTATGATAGTTTTTGGTTTTCAATTACTATACAAGTAACTCTCTTGGATGGTTTTCAATCACTATACAGTTTAGTAACTTATATAATAAAAAACTTGGGTCCTTGAAAATTATTTATATGATATAGTATACTTTTAGCTCTCAATTAACTCTTTTCATAAGTTCATGAGATACATTATGTCTCTTTTCATTACATATCTCAATTAACTCTCTAAGATGTCCCTTCAAATTGTTTTCTATATACATTCAATTTTATTTTATTTTTCTTAAGGTCGTGCTATTGTGTTGGAGTCTTTAGAAATGGGTGTGCCAAACACCTATGACACCTTGACACACATAAACACAAAGTGATGATATGGCGGATGACCTTGTTGAATCAGATATTGAGTTGGATGGTGATTTTATGTCTTCTATGGCAATATATTCTTATCTATAAGTTCATTCATTTTCCTTAGATAAATGTATTTTGTGTGGATGATCATCAGTGTATTAGAACCACTTAGAGCGCTATAATATAAATCATTCATATGACAAATGATTCATTAGAGCACCCTGATTGGATGGTTCCAATCCTATGATATGCGTAGTTTTCGGAATGACTGTGGTACAAATGATGGTATATATATACAAATATATATATATATATATATATATATATATATATATATATATATATATATATATATATATATATATATATATATATATATATATATATATATATATATATATATATATATATATATATATAGTGGTAGGGATATGCATCTAGACACAACGATGGTGGCACTGCGTCCGAATGCAGATCTCATGACATGTGGCACGTGATCAGCAAGCTACACACATGCTGGATTAATTTTTTCCCCTTCGACCAGCTTTTTGACGGTGGATAAACACCCTTATTAATTTTTTATTTATTATTATTTTATGTAGTTATTTATTTATTGTTATTTTTTATGCTGGCTTTTCTACTTTAGGCAACTTGTAGTGGCTAGATTGAGCACGATTCTTTTTTGGCTTTCTATTTTAATCCATTCAAATGAAAAGTTCTTGAATGAGAACCACCAACAAAAAAACCACCAATAAACCTTGCTAGGCTCTTCTTCTGTTCCTTTATTATTATTGTAATATAATTACCCTTCTATTGATAAAAAAGAGAAAAAGAAATCTACTATTATTCATATATATATTAGCTCTTCTCTTATTCTTGGTGTTGCCATTATTATTATTATTATTATTATTATTATTATTATTATTATTATCCCCATTCAAGATTGGAGATCTAAGGAGATTTGTGTTCATATAAGATTCCATCTGTGTTTGATTCTTATGATCACCAGTTCTAGAAAGTAGGGAACCTTACTCTCCTAATTGTCATTTAAACACCATTTTAAATAGTATTGTAATTTTGAATTTAACGCTCAGTGTCTAAATGATCTTATCCCAGTAAAGGCGTAAGATGTGGGCAATCTGATAGATTGCCCACATCTGATAGTATTGTAATTTTGAAGTTAACGCTCAATGTCTAAATGATCTTATCCCAGTAAAGGCGTAAGCTGTTAATTTTATTTCTGAAAAGCCTATATTAAAGTTCTCCAATCTGATAGATAACAAAAAACTCTTGTGTAAGCATGATTTTTTATGTCCACGTAGACTATTTAGATTAATCAATAATAAGAAAGTGTACTTTAATATTGTAAGATCAAGAGTGTACTTTAATGGCTTGACACTATTTTACAATATGTCATATTTGCATGGTGGTAGCTAATTTTTAGATGGCTTTTGAGCTTTCAGGTTACAATGATCGAGCCACTTGGATTGATGCCCATTTTCTCAAGATCTATACTGCAAAAAATTATGTCAACCATCATCCAATTTAAAACGATTAGAGCAGTTCTAAAATTAATGGTATGCCAACTTATAGTGTAGCCAAGTGGTTATTATTTTGTATATTGGGTTTCAAAGGAACAAGGTTTTGATGTTATTTTATAGAGTTTTTATAGAATGAGTTATTTTCCCTTTTATTTAATTATAATTTCTAACTAATTGCAGCTCACTTGATGATTGCTCTTCACCATCCCAGATTCATCCATTTCTTTTATTTATTTATGATTTATTTATTTAGAGAACTCTTTCTGAGGTTTAGGGCTGCGGGTATCTTTCCTAATTTTATTTTTATTCTTTTGGTTTATGACAGATACATTTTAGATTTTAGGGTTTTATATGATTTTTAATGTAATTGAGTTTTGTCCTTATGCTATAGGGATTTCTATTTAATGGATTCCTTTACTGTTTATTTAATTATAATTTTACGAACAAACTAATTCTAACTCTGATACATGCTCTCATCATCAATACCCAAGTTCATTCTTTGTTTAAAGAAAATTTCTGGCTTAGGATACTTTTATGAGGTAAAGGTTCAGGGTATTTTGATTTTTTTCCTTCTATTTTTTGTTATATATGGGATTCTGCTGCTATATTTTACGGGTTTCTATAATATGAAGTATTTTACCTTTTTTTTAATTATAATTTCAGTAGTAAACCAATTCGAACTCACTTGACTTCTAAGTCAGAAGAAAAGTCATAAGAAAAGTTCAAATCATAGAACAGAGGACAAAATTCGGTTTTATTGATCTTTCGGTTCTATTGATCTTTCGATTCTATCGTTACAAGACAAAAGGATTATGATTCATGTTAGCAAACCAATAAAACTCGGAAACCCTTCCATTTAATCTCCCGATTCAAGGAGAAAAGCCATCAGAAAAAGGAGGAAAGCAAATAGAAACGAAACGACATCTCGAAAGCTCTAAAACCTCAAAAAAGCTCTAAGACCTCAAAACCCATTAGAAAACTCTCAAAACCCAAATTATCGAAATTTCTAAAATAATAGCTGTGTAAGGCATTTCAGAGCAGAACAGACCCAAAATAATAGAAAACCCAAAACCCATCATAATACTCGAATCTGCAATCTTCTGCATGGAAGATCAATGGTGAGTTTTGTTTTTTGTTCTTTTTTATAGTTTTTTTTTTTCATGAGAAAAAACAAAAACCCTAGCCTACATGTCTGTTTTTCCATCCAAAAACCAAAAAACCTACCCTGCATTTCTATTTTTTGTATTGTTTTTTGTTCTTGTTTATTTTTTTTATGGTTTATTTTTTTTCATGACAAAACCCAAAAACCCTAGTGTGCATGTCTTTTTTTTCATTCAAAAATCATAAAACTAGCCTGCATGTTTGTTTTTTCATCCCAAAATGCAAAAATCCAAGCCTTGTTATATATTTTTTTTCGTTGATTTTTTTTTTGTTTGTTGATTTTATTTCTTTTTATTTTGCTGAAATCTTTATGAATTTTTTTTTTTTTTTCATGACAAAACCCAAAAACCCTAGCTTGCATGCCTATTTTCATCCCAAAATCCAAAACCCCTAGCCTTGCACGGTTCTTTAGCTGAAATGTTTATGATTTTTGCTGGGTTTTCACCTTTTGTGACATTTCCCATTTGTTTTTTTATTGGTTTTCCGAAATGGGTTGGTTAATTTTTTTTATTATTTTGGGTCTGTTCTGCTCTGAAATGCCTTACACAGCTATTATTTTAGAAATTTCGATAATTAGATTTTTATGCTTCATTGTTAATTTTTGTTGTTTTAGATAATTAGAGTTTGATGATTATCTTGTTACCCCTATTTTGTTCCTTTTTTTTAATAAAACAGGGGTGGTTATACATTTTTTTTGTTTGACTGATGAAATGATTTTCTGAATTATGATAAATCTAAAAATTAGTAACTCACTTTTTGAAGGTAATGAAGGGTGGCTGATTTTTGGAGAAAATATGGGTATTTATTCAATGTTTGTTCTGATCAATTTGGATTATGATCTGAGTTAAAATTTATATATATATATATATATATATATATATATATATATATAAAATAGGGGAGTTTATACATTTTTTTCTCTGGGCTAATGAAATGGTTTTATGAATTATGAAAAGTGTACATGTAATAGCCCGAAAAATCACGCTAAACTATGACCTCGGGATCCGTGCCCGATCGGTCACAGGTTTGACTAATTAAGAGTTCGATAGTTAGTATAGAGTGTGATGAGTGAATGTGATGTGATGGTTTGTGTAGCTATGTGGTGTGTGTTGAAAATCTAAAGTCACATACACCTATTGAGGTGCATGTGCTCAACACACAAGCTAGGAGGGGAGATAAAAGGGTTTAATAGCCCTAAAATCAAGAGTTTTGGTTGTTGAGAGAAAAGTAAAGAAGAGAGGGAGAGGAGTAAAGAGAGTGATTAATACAAAGAGTAAATGCTAGTTGAGGAAGGGAGATTCGAGCAATAAACGTCGGATTCGACGCGAGGGATCCGCTAGAAGCAAAGCTGGAACCCTAGCCTTCCAACCACTTGATTTGAAATCAATTTGAGATTGATTCAAGGTAAATTTTTGTGAATAAAATGCATAGATCGTAGAGGCTAAATTGTAGTTGAAAATGGTTTAAATCATAGGATAATGGTTTAGAACAATAGAGGAAAAAGTGTGGAAAAAGATTGGGAAGAACAGCTCGAAAAGGGTTGAATCTGATAATTTCGATTAATCGAAATTGGCCAGGAAGTTGAAAAGTCAGAGGACCCCGATTTCGATTAATCGAATTGGAGTTCGATTAATCGACTTTGGATTTCGATTAATCGATTTGGGTATCGATTAATCGACTGGGAACCTCCAGTGGACCCAAGGGGGGCTGGAGGAAATGATTTGGGAAAATCGACTAATCGAAATGGGATTTCGATTAATCGATTTCAATTTTCGATTAATCGATTTGAGATCGATTAATCGATTTTAGGAACTCGATTACTCGAATTGAGAATCGACTTGGCTGAACAGAGATTTTCGATTAATCGAATTAGGATTCGATTAATCGAATGAGAATCTCGATTAATCGATTTGAGAATCGATTAATCGATATTGACTTTCGATTAATCGACTGTGATAAATAATGTTGACTTTTGAGTTTGACTTTAAGATTCTTGGAGGGTCTTGGACCTTCTTTATTTCATCCTTTGTGATGTGTTTCACCTGTTATATGGTACCATAGGTGGTACGTGTGAACTAGTGCACAAGGAGCCACGTGGGACCTTGATGCGTTGAGCAAACGAAGACTTGAGGTAGGGAACACCTTAAACATGTACTTTATTTTACAAGAGCATGTATGTAGTGATATAGAATTAAATTCAAATGTTTTATTGCTTAAGAATTGTGAAAAAAGTGTGTGTGTGTGACATCCATAAGAGGAATTATAATGAGCCATCCCCAGGGGATGATGAAGTGAAGAGATAAGAGCATCAGGTGTGATGCAAGTGAATGGATACATCCCAGGGATGTATCCAAGATTGAATCATGTTTGATAGGGCCTAACTGATATAAGATAGCACACTTACACGGTGAATAACTATATGTAAGGCACCGATATTTTTGTTATTTGAGGTTTGATAGGTTACCCCACCGACGTGGCGGGATATCCACGACTGACACGGCAGGATATCCGTGACCGATACGGCGGCGAAACCGTAGGCCAGTGCGGAGGCTTATCCATACGTAGTAAGCACACCCCAGGGGTGTTGAATTGAGACAAGTGAAACCCCGCCACCAATCCCCAGGGGAAAGGGGCTTGGGTACTATATATTGTATTCCCAGGGAATACGTTAAAAGTGTCTATATAGATGACGATGAAGGGTATCTCATCGGGGCTCGATGCTATATTGCTCGGGGATTACTTAAGTTGAAAGTTTAAGTTTTGCTTTAGGCCTTTTCAGCATCATTCATGAGTAAATGAAAATATAAGTAATCAATAGTAATGAAATGTTTTTTAACTGTTTTCATCAATAACTGCATAGACACATCATGCATGGCATATCATGGAATATATGTGAGTAATAATTTATATGTTCAACTGTGTTTGTTCCCTATTGAGCTAGGATGTAGCTCACCCTATAGACTATACGTCGCAGGTCCACTACTAGCAGCTGCCGAGGCTTCAGGAGACGCTGACCCCGGTGAGTCGGACCTTGCGGCCGGTGAAGAGTTGGAGCCACCTCCTGAGGACTTCTTCTAGAGGACTCCGTTGTGCCACTTTGAGGGCTTTTTGAGAGAGTTTTGTACGGCTTGGTATGTCAAGCTTTGATTTTGTTTAAACCATGTATATAAGGAGTTGGGATTATTCTTTTGGGGAGAACCATCCGTGATGATTGCTATCATCGATGGTTCGGATCGGTTCTCCATTCATGCAGAGACATGAGGGTAGAACTGTCTTTTGGGGAGTTGCTTAGTATAGATTTAAATTCAGAAATTTCGTTATTATTCTATTGCATGCTTGATATACCAGTGTTCCGTGCTTAGCTAAGGGGCACGGTCAAGATGATCGTGCTGATGGCACGGGTTTCGGGGTGCCGAAATCCGGGCTGTCACAGTACATGTTTGTAATCATTGTCTGATTTTTCGAGAAAATGTGTTGTGCTTGTTCAATTTTTGTTTGGATCTGTTTGAATTATGATTTGAGTCGAATCTTTGGAAGTGTGCCTTTTTTTTCTCATGATCTGATAAGTTGCCTAATTATAACATCCATCTCTGTTTCTTTCTTTTTTAACTCTTCTTGGTTAGGTGAGATGCATTGTTGTTGACTATGAAATAGGTCACTTTCTTAGGCCCCATGATCATAGATTTAGAATTTTTATAGGTTGAACATTGCTTGTTCTACCTTAGAATTTTGAATCTTCAATGTGGTGGAGCAAATCCTATTCTAGCTATGTTTAATTGTGATATTTATGTGTTCTTATTATGGTAATTGTGTTGAGGTTTTTTAGTCTGCACCAAATAAAGCCTTTATTTTCCTAGAATTGATTTCTTTTTCCTGATTTTTACCTAGAATTGATTTATTTTTCCTAATTTTTAATCATCTTGATGATCAATGGGAAGGTAATTATAAGATTTATATTATTTTGATTTTTTTCTTTTGGTTTTATGATGTTATTTGGATTTTATTTAGAACATGATTTGTTATTGTTTTCTCTTTCCATATAGGATACTTAACAAAGATAGTTATGAATCAGGGTTCATGTTTGTACTGTGATTGTTGATATCGATTGTCATCTTTGCGATCAACCACAAGGTAATTTTAAGATTTGCATTATTCTGATTATTTTCTTTTTGATGGAATTTGATTTGTTTTTTTTTTTTGGTTTTCCGAAATGGGTTGGTTAATTTTTTTATTATTTTGTGCCTGTTCTGCTCTGAAATGCCTGATGCTGCTATTATTTTAGAAATTTCCATAATTCGATTTTTATACTTCATTGTTAATTTTTGTTATTTTAGATAATTAGAGTTTGTTGGTTATCTTGTTACCCCTGTTTTGTTCCTTTTTTTTTTTTATAAAACAGGGGAGGTTACATTTTTTTTTTGTTTGACTGATGAAATGATTTTCTGAATTATGATAAATCTAAAAATTAGTAATTTCCTCTTTGAAGGTAATGAAGGGTGGCTGATTTTTGGAGAAAATGCGAGTATTTATTCAATTTTTGTTTTGATCAGCTTGGATTATGATTTGAGTCAAAAGTTTCATATATATATATATATATATATATATATATATATATATATATATATATATATATAATAGGGGAGTTTACACAATTTTTTTCCACGGGCTAATGAAATGGTTTTATAAATTGATTTCTTTTTCCTGATCTTGGGATTAGGTACACAACCCGAGTGCCAGTGGCCGCGCTTGGGTCAATCTCCTTCTGTCCAAATGATATAGAGCATGCAAATCAATGAAAGTTCACTTTTGATCTTTCACTTATTTGGCACCCAAAAAATATCAGTGCATTTTCCAAAGTTGCCACTTTCAGATTGATCCCAGTACTGCCACTGGCTTTGTACCTTATGCCAACTCTGCATCCTATGTTACGGAATTCCGTCGCACTTTCCCGAATTTGAAATTGCTATTTGGTGATTCAAATTTTAGAATTTTGGAGAACAATGAAACTGATGCATAAGAGAATAATGCTCATGCCGACTCCAAGTAGATGGAATAAGGCTACGACGATCGTGGGTTAAAATGCCAGTACCAGTAACCTATGATACTGTTACGTATCATCTGATTCGTACCGGTATCGAACGAGATTTTGAACCATGACGATGATGATGCTAAAACAATAAATTTCATATATGATGGAGACTGAGATGGAAATAGTTGTGATAGTTAAGCTATTTTCTATGAATTTATGTTGGATGCAATCTTGACAGAATGGGTAACTTCCATCTTATATACTAAAAAGAAAAGGTTATATCAAGTTTTTATGACGGGATAGGTGTCAGCCCATACAAGAATCAATTTTTTCTTTCTTTCTTTCCTTTTTCGTTTTTTCGTTGTTCTGATAGCATCTAAGTGTCAACCCGTCATTTGGAGCACCACCTCCCCTCATGCTGTAGGCTTCCTTAAATGATGGGCACGTGCACCAACTTTGGCTATCCACTTGATGAAGTATGAACTCTATATTAGAGTATCTCTAGGGTCTGTTTAGAGACGTACACATCTAAATGAAGCCTACAGATCTTCTAATGCATAGTCAGGTCTCTGAATGGTTTTATGAATTATGAAAAGTCTACATGTTTGTAATCATTCTCATCTTCTATCCCTCCTATTTTTTATTCATCCTTGTATTCAGATATTTTATGGGGTGAGTTGGGGACTTTAGGGTATTTGGCATCTCTGAACTCGCTAATTCTGACCTTTATTAAGGTTGGGGTATTATTTGGATCATACCTTAGATTGTTATTATTTGTTTTTAGGGCACTTTAAAAAAACAACCTTCCTTTATAAACTTTTTAGCTTATTATATCAAAACTCAAGTTTTTAGCTAAAAAGGTTTTCACAGTTATTTGAACTTCAGAGATTCGTGAAATATAAATTACTCAATACGTGTGAGTGCTGGTTGCAGTGGTGAGAATACAAATTTGTCCTTCTTCTATGTAGAGGGTAAGGATGTTTCGTCTTCTCTCATTACCCAACACGTTTGGGTCTTCTCCAATTACAGAGTGGAAAGCATGACGATTCTCCGATCATCTCTAGGATCTTTTCGGTGATCTGATTTTCCGACAGATCTAAATCTGCAAGCCTGTTCATGCTGCAAATCGAGCTCGGAATCTTGTCGGAGATCCAGTTTTGGCCGAGTAGAACTCTATTGACCATTCTCAACTCACCGAAGTTTCCGGGAATTTGGCCGGAGATTTCATTTTTGCTCAGATCGAGGTGCTTGAGTCCGACGATATTCACGATCGACGCCGGGATACTGCCGGTGATCTGGTTATCGATGAGATTGCCTACGGTGAGGTGCGCCAGTTTTTCGATGTCCAATGGGATGACCCCAGAGATTCGGTTTCCGATTAGGTCGAGAATGCGGAGCGAGGAGAGTGAAGTGATGGAGGCCGGGATCTCGCCGGAGATTTGTTTCCAATCAGCGATGACGAGTGACGTCATCCGGTCGAGTTTGTAGATCTCCGGCGAGATTAGGTCGGTGAGTTTTGTGAGTTATGATTTAGAAAATAGTGGAGAAGACAACCAGAAGGGCAAATTTGTAAACTCACAAATCCACTCGAACTCACATGTGTTGAGTATTTGAGATCTCACGGATCTCTGAACTTCAAAAAAATGTTAAAACCTTTTTTTTTTTAAATATTTGGGTTTTGTATATTAGGCTAAAACGTTTATAAATGATGGTTGTTTTTCTAATTTCCCCTTGTTTTTATACATGAATTCATTCTTTAGTGGAACTTTTATAGGTTGAACATTGCTTGTTCTACCTTAGAAATTTGAATTTTTAATGTGGTAGAGCAGATCCTATTCTAGAAATGTTTAATTGTGATATTTATGTGTTTTTATTATGGTAATTGTGTTTGAGGTTTTTTAGTCTGCACCAAATAAAGCCTTTATTTCCGTAGAATTGATTTTGGGTACGAACAGGTTTTAGAGATGCTCTTTTAATTAATCACTGATTAATCTCAATTTTCACAGTGAGGATTAAGGTTCACAAGCTAAGAGGGAAGACAAAAGCAGAGTTTTTGAACCAATTGAATGACCTCAAAGTGGAGCTTGCTCCCAAAGTCACCGGTGGTGCGCCGAATATGCTCTTCAAGATGTATACCTTTTTTTTTGTCAAATTATATACAATCTATTTTATTTTTTTTTGTCGGATTCTCTACATCACTTTACTTATCGATCAACCCGTCAACCTATCTGTTTATATTTCTTTTCGTTGTTTTTTAACTCTTGATTTTATTCTTGGATGCAGAAAGTTGTTGACGTTATCGATTGCACTGGTATTGATTGTGATCTTGCACAAACAGAAATCGACACTGAAGCAAGCTTACAAGAAGTTGTTAACGCTATAAATGGTGGGTGGGTTTTTTTATGATTTTTTAAAAATCAATTTTGATGGTTTTTTTGTGCATTTATATAACGATTTTGAGGTTATTAATGATTTTTTATTGTTTTTTCTCTCTATATAGGATACTTCACAGAGACAGTTATAAATCAGGGTTCATGTTTATACTGTGATCGATGATGCCGATTGACGATCAACGGCAAGGTAATTGTAAGATTTGTGTTATTCTGATTTTTTGCTTTTGGTTTGATGATGGAATTTGGGTTTTATTTAGAACATAATTTCTTATTGGTTTCTCTTTCCATGTAAGATACTTAACAAAGACAGTTATGGTTTTAGGGCTCAGTGTTTGTCCATGTTTTAAGGTTTTCTTTAGCTTTTCTATGTTAATTTTCTTTTTTCTTTTGCCAAATCCGACTATTAGATTTTTGAGAGAATATCTACATAAATCTGGTTGCATTGTTGGAGAAAAATTCATTAAGGCTGTTGTTTGCTGATAAGAAGATCAGCGACAGGTATGTTCATCGCAATGGGGAATGTATTTTGAAATTTTTAGAAAATATAATTAAAATTTATAACGTGAGGAAGATTTCAAAACTCAAAATTCAAAATTTTAGATTGTCTTATGGTTGATTTTTCTTGTTGGAAATTTGCAAAGTAGTGATTGTCCTCACAGAAATCAACAAATTATCAAACTTTTGTGTTTCATAATGTTTAGTTATCATAATAAAATTAGAAGAATAATAGAAAGATATAGACCTATTTGAGGTGGCCAAGTGCCTCGCCATTTCCATGCAACTTTGTAATTTTCATTCCTTCATTTCACCTAGGAGAGATTGCATGAAATTTGTAGAACAAAATGCACTTATGGGGAAAATGCACATTTTCATTTGTAGGGGAAAATACATTTGTCGAACCTAGAAAAGTTTCAAGATGTTGTTTGGAAAAATATTGGGTAAAATAAATGTATCTGAAAAAACTTTAGGACCCAAGCATATTTGTAGTCCATGAGTAAAATGATTTTCAGAAAAATATTACACTGAAAGCTGATTTTACACAAGTGGTGAAATTTGCATTTTCTATGTGGCCCCCACAGCCAGGGACGGAGCCAGAAACTTTCATAGGAGGGGGCCGAAGTATGAATAAGAAATGTATAATATTATAAAAAATAAAAATAGCATTCATTTATTGTTAACAAATTTTTTTTAAAAAATAAATTTTTTGTTTATATATATTCGTGTGCGCCATAGCTGGGAGCCATATTAACTGGGTTAAGCCTCATTTTTAACTTTTAAGGTCTATTTAGATAAAATAGTAGGAAAGTGGCGAATTTGGATTTATAAATCTAATAAATTCACATGATTTTTTCGGTTATAAGAATTCACATGATCTTTTATTTTTTATGATTTTTTTTTGGCCTAATCATGTGTTAGAGAGAGAGAAAGATGTCTGATTTAAGAAGAGAAGTTTTAGGAAGGTGGTTAAACTATTGCTCCTAAAAATAGGAGAGACTGAAATAGCATATTTGGTTGAGACGCCTAAAAGATAAGAAAGAGGAGATGCCTAAAAGATAGGAGAGAGAGAGAGCTCAGATGTGCATTTATTTAGACGGGGCCAATCATTTTAGCGCCTAACAAATAGATAAAATAGATTAAAAAGAAAGAAAAAAAATTAAATAAGCGGGGGTGGCTGTGGCCCCTGTTAGCCCCCCTTGGCTCCGCCCCTGCGTACAGCAGTTGCCAAGCAAAGTAAAATGGTGGAAAGTGAATTTCATCGGTGAGCCGCTTTTGCCTGCTACTTTGGAAGGATACATCTTCTCCTATGAGTCTAGCAACTTCAGAGGTAAGTAGCTAATTGTGTTTGATAGGTATCCTGGATTGAATTGGTTGCTGTAGTAAGTTTCAACTTTGCTAACATTTGTCTTCGCAATCCGAAGCTCCACATTGAGTCCATAGTACATGCTAACTGGGGTCATGCCATCCTTTTAATGATTTTTTTTTTCCACCCACTCGAACATAATAACTGCATCTTCGATGAGGTGTTTTGACGTTATCTCAACGATCTGCTCATTATTAAGGCAATGGTACCTTATTTGTTGTCCCACTGTATATGAGGATCATTTATCACTGTATATGAGGATCGTTTATAGTTAAACACTCCCCCTAAGATCATTTAAGCAGTTCCTAAGATCATTGCATTTATCTTCTGTCAATGGTGCTTTAAGAAAAATTAAAATTATAAATAACTTGTCCGCACATGCAGGGCCTACTAGTATATATATATATATATATATAGTCTCTTAGTGTTGAGGAGCATCAAATTTCATAGCCCTCCAAACATTCAAACAAACCCACTCATGAAACTTATATAAAAAGATAGTTTTTTCCTTTGGAAACGCCTTCATTTCCAAAAGGAAAAAACTACAAAACCCGCCTATATCAAGACCCAAAAACTTAGCAACCAAGTCCAAAATTTTACATCAAAATAGAAGGCAAGCACCAAGTTGCATGTTCCACCTTTATCATAAAATAAAAACCTATTTGAAAAACTCAACGCCGACGGCTGATGGGGCTGATGGTGCAGGCCATCGTAAGGTGATCAAACCAATTTCATTCACTCCAAGAGCTTGGCAATCATTACAGTCACACATTCTTAATTATTGGTGGCTTAAAATGCCCAAACAAAATTTTTAATACATCAAATAGACACAAGTCTAAATTAAAAACAAGAAAAAAAAAATATACATCTTAATGTTTGATCGAGCAATCAAGCTACTCTTATACCAATTATTAGAAATTTTAGGATCTAAGTTCGAATTACACGATCAAATATACATCTTTGCAAGAACATGAGTACCTTGTATTTATTCTCGGGTTGCCGCGCCAGTGATCTCCATAATGAAACTGATGATCTCTACATGAGAAAGTTTTTAACCTTTAGATGGGAATGTGTTAGGATTAAGAGGAAGAGGAGACGTTGGTCGATCTCCTTATATAGCCATCTCTCTTCTTTAACCCATCAAGAAAAGAAAGTGGAGATATATCACTTATATTAGAAAATTACTTACTTCCTATCACCTCAAGATACATATGGTCAAAGGTCCAACCTAAGTTTTAATGGAAACCTAAAAATGGGTTAAGATATTGACACAAAAAATCCGAACATATTTGGATGGTAACCAAATTTCACCTCTTGTAATGATCATTGATTATAATAATGCGTTGTCATATTTTTTTCTTAAAATAATTTCGAGCTGCAGAGATTATAAAATATGAGAGATTTTTATGGTGAATTTCACTGTTATACATTGTACATATTTGATCAAAAGCCCTTTTTTCATGAAAAATTTGTCATTTACGTGGAACATTTTTTTTTTTTTTTTTTGAAAGGGGAACATTTAATACACCTATTTTATTGTGTTTTTTTTTTTTTTTTTTTGATAAGGGATCGTATTTTATTGTTTAAAAGTCTCATTGTTGACATTATCAAATAAATATTTTTATATATTTTTTAAACATATATTGTTACTTTTATATTTGCAAAATCTTTTTTGGATCTCCCAACCATAAAATCGTGTTGGATTATAGTCCTCCCATCGGACATAAACGTTAACCATTACCCTGACACGCTTTTCTAAACCATCCATTATCAAGATCTCAAGTCCCTCTCATCACACGGTCCTAATGAGTCACAAATACCACATCCCTGCCATGTTCACTAATGAGTGCTGCTCTTTTTGTGGTCAAAGAGCAGGGTGCGCGCACCACACATAATACAAGTAAAAGTAATACGCTAACGTGGAGAGAGAGAAATATGTGAAGAGCGAATGGATTCAGTAATGTTTGTATGAGTTTTTGTTAAGTACGTGGGCCATGTACTGTGGCCGGTACATTGACCGATCTCAATCTGCCTCCAAGGTGAGTGCACAAGCGGTTGAGATTTGTCCCTATACCTACTTTAAACTTTTTTCGCCCGTAATAGCTTCAAATCAGACGATTGAGAATACTTTATCTTCCACACAATGGATCTTGGGATCATGAAGGTACCATCCGATGTCAACTTTTTATTGCACGTTGCACCGATACCCAAGAAGTGGTAAAATCATATGGCACACATCACTCTCAAATGTGTTTTTAAAACATTTTTTGGATCTCTGACATGGGGAAACCAAAACTGACCTTCTGATGGTAAGATCTTGGCCTCATAGGAGGAAACGATCTCCATCGCCTGATTTGAAGCAGTCAAGTCTTTAAAGGGGTTTTGCATGTTGGCGCTTTCAGAAAATGTGTTGTCATAAAGCGATACCTTTGTTCGCACACGCATCCCAGACCCCTTGAAAACCGTTGATTGCTTCGGATTAGATGATGGAGATCCTGTTTCAACTGATCTTATACACAATTGATCTTGATATTATGGATCACCTATCAGACGGTTAATTTTTTATTTCACGAGTGGCAGATCTAGAAAAAAAAATGGCTCTTTAATCATACGACACACCATGCTCAAACACAATTTTAGTGCCATTTTGGGGGGAGATTTTACAGGTGGAATAAAAACACCGTTTCATAGGTGCTCCATAATCTCAAGATCCATTGTGGGGGAGATCGGGGTGAATCACGATCTCCATCATTTGATCCGAAGCAATCAATGATTTTCTTGGGGTTTAATTCAGATAATGCGTGGGCGCAAACAAAGTTACCCTACATAAAGAGTTTGGTGCATTAAAGCAGTTTAGGCATTTGTCTGGCTGCGTGATAATACTTACTATTTTTGAGACGTGTGTCACGTAAATGCACATTTAAGTGTCTAATTTGACGGTCACGATTTAAAGATTTTTTAAAATATGATCAAGTCCATCATTTATGCAGTAATTTCTTTTAAAAAAGAAAATTACTGAATTGGATTATATGATATAAATCATGCAGGCATTCCAAAAATATCTTTCTTTTAAATAAGATGCAACAGCACAATTTTTAGGTGCAAGTAGTCACTTTATTTTTATTTTTTTGATAAATGCAAGTAGCGACTTCTTTATTAAAAGTGAGTTTTAACCATTGTTTTAACTTCTTTTTTCAAAAATTTTAAACAACATATAAATCTCCTTAATTTTCTAACTTATAATCCCCTACAATATTAAGGTTACTATTATTTTCAACCTAATCCTTCTCTGCGCGAGTTTGCTTTGTATAAGACAAAGGGGATCGTCTTTCTTTCAAATTTCGACACAACACATCTTTAGATCATGATCCTATCATTAGATAGCTAAATTTTGATTCGACGTGGCACACATCTTGAAAAGTGATACAAGAATCACGCCCATAATCATGTTATTTTTTGGGATGTGTGCCAAGTGAAAATAAAATCTGCATGTATGATGGTAGGCACATGATCTTAAGATCTGTTGTGTTAAAGAATGAGGCGAAAAAAATCTCCATCACCTCAAGATTTATTGCGTTGAAGATTGAGACAGAAAGCGAGCTCCATCATCTGATTCAAGCCTGAATCACTCAATGGCTTAAGAATGTGAAAATCAGGTTCAAAAGAAAGAATCTTGGGTTGTAATGAAGCATCCTCATATTAATCACTAAAAGTTTGGTGGTACCTTACGTATAACATTGAATCTTTAAGGGCCTCTTTGGATAAAAATATAAGAAATGTAGGAAAGTAAAATAATATTTTTATATTTTCCCATGGATACCTAAGTTATAGGAAACTATGAGATTCCTTCGTTTTTCGCTGTTTGGATAATCACATTGCTAGTTGGAAAAACGCAAAATTAATCAAATCTTGTGTTTATATATATATATATATATATATATATATATATATATATATATATATATATATATATATATGCAGAAAATTGTAGAAAAAGAACATATCTTAACAAAAAAAATCGTCATAATACAATAAAAGATCATCCAAACTAAAAAACAGTTGCAATATTATAAAAATGATTCAGAAAAATGACCAAAAAATTATATATGTATTAAGTTTTTTTTTATTTTTTTATTACTCTTTATATATGTTAGTGAATTCGTATCAAATATATATATATATGTTAGTGAATTGCTCTAAAGGTTTTTTTTTTTTTTTTTTGAGTGAAAAATTGCTCTAGTGGTTGACTTAATGCTTTGTGAAGGTTAGGTTCTACGTTCAAACTTCGTTATCTATAATAAATTTTTTTTTTTTAATTAAAGATTTTTTACATTTAGCCCCCTATGTTATTGTGAATTTACACTCCGCCCTCAGTATTATGCATATTTATTTTTTGTCTCTTTGATTGGGATTTTCTATACATATGACCCCTTATCATGACGGATCATTAAAATTTATTTTCTGTCGTTATACTTATTCATTTAATGGTGGTTAAGTGGTGTGAAATACCATTTCTACTCATGAAAATCAAAGAAGCAAACTTTTATTACACATTCTACTATGGAATCGGAATTTATTGCGTTAACGACAAGTGAAAAAGAAATGAAATGATTAAGAAATTTGCTAATAGAAATTTTATTAATAATTAAACTATTGTCACCAATCTTTATACATTATAATAGTGAAGCAGCACTAATAAAAACTTATAGTTAAACGTATAATGAAAAAAATAGTCGCATTTGTCTAACACATAGCTATGTAAAACAATTACTTAGAGATAGAGAATCCCAATAATTAGGGTTAGGTCTGTGAAAAATCTGACGGATCCGTTTATTAAAAGTCTTGCAAGAGCTGAAATTTACAAGACATCAATTGGGATGGATTTAAAGTCATTAAACCTAAACAGTTACTTATGATGGGAACCATACCTAATATTTGTTTTATCAATGTTTAGGTTCAAAGGGAAGAACAAGTCATAAATCTGTGGCAGACAAAGGGGCACTGCATTGATGAGAATTAAATTTTCATAAACATCTCATGAAGGGTAATGTTTTACCCGTAATGGATAAGGGGAGGTTGAGCATTGCTCTTAATAAACATTACACCATTATATGTTGAGATGTTAAAGTTACAGGGGCATCTTTTATCGGTCTACCTATATAAGTGTGAAGGTCTAGTCACCTTCAATGAGACATGACTTTATCTCACAGACACTTATGAAAATCAGGGTACTAACATAGGGCCTAAATGTGTTAACATATTTATTAAAAACTAAATATATGAAATATGTGTGTAAAATAATTCCGATTTGTCGTATAAGATAATTCAAGACTTAGTTTCACTAAAGACCTTTGCAAACTTTGAGTTATTTCCACTAAAGTGAAAATTCAAGTCTGTAAGATATTTTCATTTATATATATATTTCTGGCTATGCTCTGATTTAAAGCTTTTTAATAGTCAAGGATTGTTAGATATTTAAAAGTTTTAAAATTTGTATCTTTTCCAAAGATGTGTTTCTTTTCAAAGCTATATGTCATTTAAAAAGAAGTGTCTTTTCAAAGTGGTGTGTCTTTTTTAAAAAGTATCTTTCCAAAGTGGTGTGTCTTTTTAAAAAGTATCTTTCCAAAGTGGTGTGTCTTTTCCATATTGTCAAACTCGGTATCGGTATCAGGTATCGGTCCGTATCGGTGGTTTTGTATCCCACGCATGTAAGGCTGTAAGTAATGGTTTCGTATCCCACGGATGTAAGGCTGTAAGCAACTCTCTCCCATTTCCCAAAAAGGAGGAAGCTAAGATTTTAACTCCACGTGTCCCGAAAATAAAGTTGAATTACAATTTGCATACAACAATAATGATAACCTCTGTTGGCGCCCAAGCTTTCGCTGAAAGAACCCACGCCATAGACCGCTTGAAAACCATTGATTAAGTCAAATCAGATCATGGAAGTCATGTTTCATCCCAATAGTCCACACACAAGATCTTGAGATCATGGCTCACCTATCAGACGGTCAGTTTTTTATTACATGTGTCACAGATTCCATAAAATGATCCTTGAATCTTACGGCACACATCACGCTAAAGTTGAATTTAGGGCCTTTTTTGGGGATCAGTGACACATTTAAGCAAATATTTCTTGTCTTATAGGTGAAAAATGGTCTCAAGATCTATTCAGTGGAATATCGGGCTGAAACACGATCTATCACATCTGATTCGAAGCAATCCATGGTCTTCAAGGGGCCTAGGATGTGGGCGCTTTCAGAGACGGTGTGGGTGAGAACAGAGGTACCCAATCGTCAGCAGAGGCCCTCTTTTCTCATTATATTCTCACTCCAGTCGTATAAGAGCAACCGAGCAACTGCCAGTTGTATGGAAGGCTGGAAGCAACCACTCTTTTCGAGGCTCCAAGCTTGTTATTTACCAAATAAAAAGCTCTTTCGGTTTAAACAATTAAAAATATATATGGGACCATGGAGCTCTGAAGAAAACCATGCTACTGGCAGATTGGGTAAATCATGCGGCGCCGGCAGATACCTAATACGTATCGGTTTGCCAGAAAACCTATACGAATCGATATCGGCCGATATTTGATATCATGGTCTTTTCAATAGAAGTATCTTTCCAAAGTGATGTGTTTTTTCTCAAGAGATGCCTATTGCACTTTTTCATAAGAAAAGAGTACATTAACACACCATTTAATTTTCTATTTAAGAAATCTAAATATTATTTTCATACTATATTGGAGTCTCCCTTCTCTCTGATTTTATCTTTAAAGGTTTTGATAAGAGAGTTCTTAGAATATTTAGTGCTTGGATAGCATCAATGGATTCACCAAATCCATCACAAGAATACATAGCCGGTTTGTTGTATCTTGGAACCAGTTGCCGTAACCTATTGGTGACCACTTTTACATTGTAAAAATGGTAGGGACAAATATGGATTTAAAGATTACGATATTTCTCGTGCCTCGGACCGCTTTCATGTATTATTTCGGGTTTATATTTCACAAATTTTCCACCACAAATCGTATGCGGAATCGAAGAATCTCTCTCTGAGTTTAAAAGAGCCGCTCATTCGGGTGAAAACTCTTCACAAGTTCTCTAAGGTTTTATACAAAGCAAAGCTCCCGATTCATTAATCAATCAAAATCCATTAAATTATGTTTACAAGGCCTTTATATAAGCTAAAAAATCCTAACTAAACAATAACTTCAAAATAAGAAAATTATAAGTAACAAAAATTCTAGCTGACAAGTTTTTGGCTAAATTTCATGGAGTCGTCAATTTACGAACGAAACTCACAGACGTCTGTCTTATTTTCACGGATGTCCGTCGTCGACAGATACGTTTAAGACCAGAATTGGTCTTATTCATGAATGTATGTGGGTTATTCACGGATGTGCGTGGGTTATTCACAGAAGTCCATCCTTGGGCAAGAAAATCCATGCTTTGGGCACTGAAGTCCATGCCTTAAATTCCATAACTGCTTTATTTCACGGACGTCCATCCTGAAGTCACGGACGTCCGTCAATGACGACGATTTTCTTCCCTTTCCATTACTCTGCATGTGTATATCTTCCTGAATGGAGCCTTCACTTATGATTCACACGCACACGGACACATGGGTCTTCACAGCACTTCCAATATTTATTGAAGAGTACCTTTATTTCTACCCACAAATTCTTTCTATCCACCCACGCTCCCACGTGCAAGTAAAAAAAATTAAAAAGTCCCCCTGAAATTCGTGACCCAAATACACTCACCATTTCCTTTATTTTCACCCACCTATTAATGCATGCAAACCCCACGCTCCTGAGCTTTTCTTCATCTTCCTCTCGTTCCCGCACTACGACCTCTTTGAACACCAAGCATTCCCCACGCTTCCACGTTCGTTCTTCTTCTCTTAGTTCGACACCCACGACCGTCTTCTTCTTCCTTTCGGTACACCCACATACTTTTTTCTTCCTCTTATTTTGATTTAGATATGAGTTCGAAGGATGCAGATGATAGCTCCGAAAATCTATTATCATATGATGATGATTTGGAGTTCACCCAACTCCCTCGGGCAGAATCACAACCTCCTTTATAGGTAAATGAGTTTTTTTCATTCAATTTGTATTCATTTCATTATATTATTATTCATTCTATAATAATATAATTTTCACTATATTATTTTTCATTCGAAGTAAATTTAAGGTTTGGTAGTAGTAGTGGACTTATTTTTCATTCTATTTGTATTCATTTTAATTTCATTATTTTTCGTTCTATTTATATTAGTCTGCATTATATAATTTTTCATTCTAAGTAAATTTAGGGTTTTGTAAATGGTATTTTTCAATCTATTTGTATTATTTTTTATTATATTTGTGTGACGACCCGACTTTTCTAATCTCTAAGGTATAGGAAAGGCCGGTTCATCAACTTATTGATTTCTCAATAAGCCGTAACAAACAGAAGCCGACAACATAACAAGGATCTAGAGACAGAGGCAAAGCATAGAAAAAGCAAAACAAAAGCTTTAACAATAAAATATATATCACTCTGAGGAACCAGGAAGAACCACCGGTGATGGCCAATTCAACACCTAAAACAGTGGTTCCTAATAATGGTTCTTCGTGTGGTATCAAAAGGACAAAACAATGACCTAAGGCCCAATATTCAAAGAATATTCTAACAAAAGTACCAAAAAGTAATCGAGAATCAAGGGAAAAACTCCTCTGCAGGTGTATCCAATTCCTCCTCAGGAATGTAATCGGAGTCCTCCAGATTCTCTAACCCTAGGTTAGTCTCAGCACCTGTGACGTATAGTCGAGGGTGAGCTAACAACAAAGCCCAATAAAGGAAACATGTCTATTTGCATTTCATCATAAGTAAGGGTTTTCAAAAGATAGAAATCGGATCAAATATAGCATGAGAGCGGACTACGTTACCGATGGGAAACCCTACTGACCATCGTCATTCATGAACCCATTTTCTAAATAGCAACAAGCCCCTACGCTATGAGGGAAACTTGCGTCAAAACAAACACCGTCCACACGGTTGGTAGAATCTAGGGTTTCGTTCGTATGTACCTCAAATCGAATGCAAATGCTAACTTATATCAAAGCTTATTATTCATAACATATTTACTGATTTTTTTCGGAGTTCTGATTCGATGTTCACATTAAAAAATAACTGAGGTTCTGAGGTTCAAATTTCACAGTTCTTAATCATAGTAAAGTTTTCAAATTTTTTATTTGTATCTTAATTCCAGATTCTTATTCATGTTGTGTTCAAACTAATATTTCCAAAATTTATGCTCCTTATCAAAACAATCAAAACAGTCCCTACTTATAATAGAATGCAAATAAGCGTAGGATTCCCCTACCTCAACAAAGACAGTCCTAAACAAGCAAAAGCAGTCATCACAAAGGACTCATTTTCAAAACCTACAAAGATTAACACTCTCAGTGTTAATATTTGACCAAAAGTCAAACCAAAAGCTTGCCTATAAAATTTTTAACCAAAAATTCGAAGGACAAAAACAGAGCAAAAATCGACCCTCGAATTTGAATTCGATGGTCAAATTTGAAATTCGATGGTCGATTTCAAATTCGACCCTCGAATTTCAAAAACTGCATCAGGCCCAAAAAAATAGATTTCGACCCTCGAATTTCAAATCGATGGTTGAATTCCAAATTCGACCCTCGATTTGAAAATCGACCCTCGAATTTCTTCAGTTCTATGTTTGTAAAATTTTGAATCTTAGGACCCTTTTCATCCTTCAACCATAGCTTGTTTAACTATTTTAATACACAATTTTTCTACTCTAACCAAAACATAAATTCAAATAATATAAGGAGGTTTAAAAGCCTACCTCTTTACGCTTAATCTTTTGATCCCGTTGCACCAAAATTCACGCACCGGAACCAATCTCCAAAGCTTATCGGTTTAGAACCTCCAATCAATCCATCATAAACCTTTCTCTATTGCACAGATCCGATCCACATAGTGACATCCTCTCCCCTATCCTTCTCTTCCAATAGCCCAAATAGATTAGAATTCAAGCACTAGTCTAATCAATGGTTGAGATGGGGAGAGGAATTTACTAACTTCTATGATCTAGGATCTAAATGAGGCAAGGCTTGTAATTCCTATATTCAACCGTGAGAGAGAGAAGTGTAACTTCTCTTCAAAGCCTCTCTCTTATAATACAAAAACAAAACAAAACAAATATCTAGATTTTTCTAATTACAACTTATCCACTTAACTTGTAAAAATTTTCGGTGCTAAACACAAACACCTAACCTATTGTGTAAGTCATCGATACCATGACTTCCACACATCATGAGACAAAAACCTTTGGCCCTTATTCTCATCATAACCTCAGCTATCCAAAAATCCAGAAAATTTCTGTAATAATTTCCGGACATGCTTACCGAGGTAATCGAAAAACAGGCTAAAAACATCAGGGATATTACATTCTCCCCTCCTTAGAAATTTTCGCCCTCGAAAATGTAATGCAACACACATCATAAAACGAAACGAAAAGGGAACATGGGTCACCGTGGGCTGGTCTCGCAGGGCACGCAAGTCAAGGGATGGGATCTGTAGTAACCTGGATGTACTGCATGTGGTACCCGAAATGCCATAGTGGATTGCATCCGTACATGGATGCCTACACCCCAAGTGTCACGTGCCGGGAAACCGTCTGACAGTGACTCATAAAAACAAACCAATATGAAAGCAAAAACAGAATCCACAAGAATAAGATGATCCCACCATAGGAAAGCAGAAATTAAACTGACGGTGCAAACCCATATAATGAAATCCATAAGTGCAAAAACAAAGCCAAAGATAACTATGAGCGAGATAAAACCACGGATATATAGAAATGACAAGGTCTATAGCAGCATATACAAGACAAAACAAAACTAACTAGCAGGTCAAAAGTCCCAAAACAAGAATATAAAAGAGATAGAAAAAGTAGGACCACCAGGTCCTAAGATAATCCATGCATGAAATATAAATACATGCCCCAAAAGATAAAAATATAACAACACATCCCTCAGAGCAATACTAAAACCCCCCCGCAGCAGATGGACCAGCCTGATCTTGGTCACCATCCCCATCATCACCATCATCCGCTCCAACAACACCCTCATCAGTAGGCATGCTAGGAGTTGCTCCGGATGTTGAAGGGTGGTGAACGGACGCTCGGATGTCGGCCATGTACGTTCTATAATATGTGGGGAATGCATGCTGCATGAGGTACGTCAGAGCCCCGCCCTGTATCTGCAACTCGTGGCTCATAGAGAGGGTATGCTGTGCGAGCTCCTGGATCTGCTGGCTCACAGCAGTCATCTGATGTGTAAACTCCGAGAGCGTGAGTATGTCACTCTGTGGGGGCTGAGCGGGTGCAGGAGCAGCAGTCTCTGGGGCAACATGCGTCGGATCCTCGTCCTCATCTTCCTCATCGGGAACTACCGCGTCCTTGGGAGCCTTAACAAGTCTACTGTAGGTCTGGCCCCAATTGACGAGTTTATACAGTTTAAGACCGTCAGTAGATTTCGATTCTATAGGGGAAATATCATAAGTTGGGCCCGCTCGATAAATCTCAATCATGACGGAAATCAAACGAGCATAGGGAATGCCCTTTTTCGGCTTCTTGACTTGCTTCCCCATTTTCTCCCGAGCCTTAATAATTTCCTTTAAAATAATTTCAGGGGCACTAAACCAACGCTCCTTAAAAGCGACAAACAGAATCTGTTGGATGGGACCTATACGCTCAGATTTGTGACCAAAACAGTAGAGGGTTGCCTTGAATATCTTATCCAAGATCCACATGGAGTCGGGCATGTGTGAACGAACAATTGATTTACCCGACCCATGACGACCCTGGGTCATTTGGGCGATGACCTCATGAAAAGGAACGGGTTTAGGGAAAGGAGGACCTAATCCCATGGTCTTGGAATATGCATGAGGGCAACACATTGCCACGGCAATGCCCTCCAGGTCAAACGTATAATCTCGTCCATCAATCGAAGTATATATTTTCTTCTCGTCCTCTCGACACATGTGTTGATAAAATAGACGCACCAAATGAGGGTAAAAATGGTCACTAAAGGCTGTACAAAGCGAAGTTAAGTGGGCTTTCTCTAAATATTCCGTCGCCGCTTGAATGGTTGTTTGTTGATCAAACAATTCAGGGTAAAAAACATACTCAGTGGCGAAACCTTTTAAACTCCAAAATTCATTGGGTTGTTCCCGGATTGGAGGGGGCACAGGTGTAGGAATTGGCTGTGGGGTGGTGGAGCCGACTGAGAAGGTGGCTGAGCCTGTTGGCTTGAAGAACCAGCCTTTGAAGTTGGCTTCTTAGATGTAGGCTTTCGGATGGGGGCTTACTTTTTAGGTCCCATTAAACCAAAAATAATAACCCCAACAGATGCAAGAAGATAAAGCTTCACACAAAAAAATTATGAGGGTTTTCCCTTGAGAAAAGCCCCAAATTCGATTCCCAGTTGTGCAATCCAAGGCCCTGGCACTTAGCAGTCGATTCCCCCTTGATTTTGGCCAAAAATTTGCAAGAGAAGCTCCAAAATCCCCAAAACCCCCGAAAACCCTAAGCCCAAACCCCTGTTTACCAAGCACGAAATGGCAAACTCAAAACAGACCCCCCACTTAAATTGACAAAATTGACCCTCGATTTCCTTAAAATTTTCTCAGGCCATATTTTGGCCTAAACTGCCTAAATACTATTCATCCAAAATCGACCCACGATTTGGATTTTCGACCTTCGAATTTTTTTATACCTGGGGCCTTCAAAAATGTCCAAAAATTTGACATGTTGGAGCATTCCTTTGGGTCCAAATGGACCGCCATTGAGCCCATTTCACTCCGATCACCGTATCCGACTATGACATCAGTATCACAGCCGAATTTAGCGTGTAAATTGTTAAAGAAAAAGCTTAAAAATTGCCCGAATTATTTCACATCGCCATTAGGGAGTAACATGTCCCGGTTCCGTCGGAGTCGCAATATTTTTCGGTTTCCCATAAAGTAGGTATGTTGAAACCAGCACAAGGTTAACATACATTGGACCGCCAAACATACTTGCCAAAATTTATATATATTTAAAACAAGTAAGTACATTACAAAAGTCTAAAGACAAGACATCCCATATGCCTTGTTTAAGTAAAATCAATAAAAAGGCACAGAAATTATTCTCAGAGCTTAGCTTCTCACTCCCATGTGGCTTCCTCCGGTGTATGATTCCGCCATCGGACGAGAACCAAAGAAATCCATTTAGAGCGTAGGATCTGCTCCTTGCAATCCAAGATCTGAACCGGGTCCTCAATCACCGTCAAACCATCCTGAAGTTCGATGGGTTGGTAAGCAAGTACGTGAGTCGGGTCACATATGTATCAACGCAGCATCGACACATGGAAGATGTTGTGCATGCTGGACAATTGCGGCGGTAGTGCCACGCGGTATGCAACTTCTCCGACTCGGCCCAATATCTCAAAAGGCCCAACGTACCAAGGACTCAGTTTCCCTCTTTTATCGAATCGCATAACACCCTTTGTAGGCGAAATTCAAACGAAAACATTCTCGCCGACCTGAAAATCAATTGTTAGCGCCAATTTTCACGTGGAACATGTATCAAGTCATTTATCAATTTTAAGTGTAACCCTTGCAAGTGCACAAGATCTATTGTATTATGGCAAGAAGAAGGGTGTCGAACCCACATGGAAACGTGAATTTTAATTAATTCTTTCAGAGATTTAAAAACGTCCCCAAGGAAGTACCAAGGGACAGATTCAATTTACCAAAAATTTATCACACTTTTCTTAAATGCAACAGAAATAAATTAATATAAACAACTAATTACTGATGAATCTAAGAATAATATTTAAAGATGATCAAGGAATATGCTACCCCAGATTTGTACTCATTTTCTATCATTAAAACTCACAGTTTCATTAAAGCATCATTCACACCATCATTCGTCTAGAAAAATGATTCATAATAAAATATGATCATCAATCCGACATACCCTATCTAAAAATAATGACTCAGCCTATCATTACGGTATGAGTTATGTAAGAAGCATAGTGTATCTCATGATGTTTATATCACAATAATAAGTCCATAATCGCTTTGCAGCCTAGATCAGTCTGCAGGTCCAGATCTAGTTATTACGGTCATTGATACACGCAATCAACGGTCATAACAAGCATTCAATATATTTTTAATAATACAAACTTTTAGCAAAACGATTCTATGATGACAATAATAGACTGCGATATTAATCATAAAAAATTGCTACTTATCTGGGGATCGCATCTTTCCCGATCAACTGATTTAGCCTCTCATCTTTGGTGTATGATCTCCTTATTCATTCAAAGCCATTCCACTTTTCATTTATCTCTCAAAGATCTTTTACAGTGCTTCTCCTAAATATAATCTATGATCTCATAAAACGTAAAAGCAGAACAATGCAAAAGCCCTAGGTACAATCTACCCAAACCAAACCCTAAAAGAAGGAGGAAAGAAGAACTCTTGAAAAGGTGAAAAGAAATCTCCAAAATTCCCAAGTGAAGAGCCCCAAAGATGCAAAAATTCCTTTCTCACAAAGCCGTATGTCACGGGGTTGCACTTTCGCAACCTCAATCCCGTGTGGCACCTAACGCACGCTTCGCTAGGTCAGCCTACTTCTGATACCAATAGTCGCGAGAGCGTCTTTCGAAGCGCTTTCAACTAGCACGGTGCTTCACTATCGCGTGCAACGAAGCCAACCCATCTACACATCAGCTCTGATATCACCCGCCTAGAGGAGGGGAACTCTCCCAACATGGTTACCTCTGTTTCACGGCCTACCATCCCACTGTACCGTGCCCCTTACGACACGCCATCTGCACCACTGTGCTCAACTTGGCCTGCTCAAGCTTCACCCTGTGCACTGCACTAGTACCTCGCTTTGCAACAGTCTTGGCATGCAACTCCCCATGCCACCATGACTTTCTCACATACCGAACCAAGTCCACAGCCTTGTGCCTCGCACTCGCGTGCTCAACCGAATCCCACGCAGCCTGCCTTCGTGTGCGTTCCGAATTACTAGCACCATTTATCCTTGGCCCATGTGTTGTCATGCTCAACTGAGTCCCACGCAGCGTTGGTATTCTCACGAGGTTGCCCAACCGTATGCACCGCAATGCGTAGTCCGAGGCCATACTTCAACCTCCCTTGGGTTCCACACGGCATCACTGTGTCGATGTCTTAGGCCCACCCTTTCAGGCCTAGGAGACACTTGCGCCCCCTCTGGCAACACAAGGCCCGTGTGCGGGGGAATAGCTCTCAAGCTCCCTTCCCCTATATAAGGGTGAAATAGTCATTCAGCCAGAATGGTAGGAGAACCTCAAACCCCTTGGTTTGACATACCGTAACGCCTCTTGCATCACTAGCCTACCTTGGCTATGTCGCGATCGTGTCGCCCCCACGTCCTACCCTCATGCGACCGTGTCGCGTCCTCGCAGCGTGACCACGTCGCTAGGCCCACTTGGCCCCATGTCGCGTGCCCTCCTGGCACCACATGTCGTGCCCCAAGCACCATGCTGCAAGCTCAAGTATTGGCCCCGTCACACGTAGCTTTTCTTTTATAGGGTCGAGCAAACCCTATACCTAATAGCCTCAATCGATTGAGGATAAGTTCCCAATCGATTGACTTTTGCATTCGAAAATTGAGAAGGGCCACTTGTCTTCCTCTGTCAATCGATTGACATTCATGTGTCAATCGATTGACACATAGGGGTAGACTCCTCTTTCTCTTGATAGATGTTGATTTTTTTTCACGGATTTCGATGCTTCATTTGACCTTTTTGTCCATAGCCTTTATGTTGCTTTAATTACCTTCTTTTATGCTTTTTACTGATCCAACGATCAGAAATACCTGTAATCATAAAAACCTCACAATAACCATCAGATGCTTTCATTGGATAGCTAAATGCAAGAATTAGGGTGTGAAATATAGTCACATTTCGGCACCGATCACACCCCCAAATCTATACTTTGCTAGTCCTCGAGCAAAGAGAATGAAAAAAAATATATAAAGCAGATAAAACTAACATCCTATAAATTTAAATGTCACTTTCGTAGGGAACACGATTGCATTTAGCGTATGCAACAAGCCTCTAAACCCCTAGGTGATCCCTAGTGGAGGAGTTTTGTCTCCTGAAGGTTTTCAGTGAAAGTACCTACAAACTTCAAAACTTATGAATTTCAATATTTTTAGTCATGCCCTTCAAGTAATTAGATGACCCTGGAAAATCTTTTAAACCATATTTGGCCATGTTCATTTTATTAGTGCTCATTCTAGTCAATCCATTGTCTTTCAATGCTCATGATTTATGCCTTAGAATGTTATGCAATTATCACTACTCAAATCCTATTATTTGAGAAGAAGTTTTAACTATGAACTTTTAAATCACAAGTCTAGACTCAATCCTTACCATGGGTATTTACTCGAAATAGATTCACTTATGATGAATGGTTCTTTTCTTTTTTACTCAAATGTGAGATGGAGTTACAATGCAATTTAGAAAAATCTCACAAATTATCAGAAAGACGGTGCATCAAAGAATTTTAAGAGAAATCTCATTAAGAAAGATATTTGTATTTTAAACATGCATATACCAAGCACCATAGACATTGTATAATTACTCTCCACAAGGCATTTACCACTCATGATTGGATCAAAAAGGTCTTTTCTAAGGTTGTAATGAGGCTCGGGTAAATGATTAAGAAAGAAAGGGAAAATAGGATTCAAGTTTCTTTGAGAAATTAGAAAAAGAACACACTTGATTTTCTGATATCTTTCGAATTTTCTAGAATCTTTTCTCTTCAATACACTTTTTCTCTTTCTTTTTCTTTTTCTTTTTAACATAGTTCCATATACTTCTCTACTCTTTGCAGTAAACTGAATTTCCTTTTTCTCTCCCCTTTTACATTTCTCTACCTTTTATTCCTTACATATATTTTTGCCATAACTTTTTATGTCCTTCCTTGATCTCATCCCTAATTTCTCAGAGTTAAAAGGATAAGGCTTTTCAAATTGGTGTGGGGTATGGTTAATATAGCTTACAAAGAATAAATAAGGCAAAAATTTTAGTTGAAGCTCAAAAGAGGGGTGCAACAAGATAAATCAGTATATGGTTGGATACTTTTGGGCACAAACGAGCCAATAATGGCCTTAGATCATCCTTTCATGATGGTAATGATGCCTAATTGCCTTGAGTTTTTACACAGTGATTTCTAGTGTAATGGTATAATGCATATAAAATCAATAAATCAAAATAAAATAAATGAGATTTTAACGATTTCAGCGAGAAACTCAAAGATGTTCCGAATTTATTTCAGCACTCATCAAGAACGAGGACAAAGCTTCAAAACTTACTGGGTTTTAGCCCTTCTTGCGATCTTAAGATTTCAAGTTACATACTTAATCATCAGATTTGAAATTAAAGCATAGTGATGGTGCAAAATTTTTCAAGCATATATCAATGTTCACTCGTCAAACTTTATGAGCATTCATAAAAATGATCATGGCATGATAACAAATCTAAAGAATTTTCAGGTCATCCATACTTTAAAAATATGGATAAAAATTTGAACTTCATAAGTCCTCAGGTCATCAGTCGATCGATTGAGACACTTGTCTCAATCGATTGACTGATAAACTTTCCAATCGGCTGTTGGTGGTTATCAGTCGATCGATTGAGACAAGAGTCTCAATCGATAGGATCCGAAAACAACCTCTCTTTTTTTTTTTTTTTTTAATATGAATAAATACATAAATTCACCGAAATTACCCCCTCCCCAAACCTGAACAACCGTCCAATGTCCCCATTGGCGATAAAGTTGAAAAAGGAGGTAAGACCCCCCCAAACCTGTTTGATGCAATCGAGGACCAAAAAGAAATAGATCAAGTGAAAGGGATGGTGATCACAAATAAAAACACAACTATTTAACTAACTAAATATTTATTAAATATAGGGAAACTATTACAATTATTGAAAAAGAAAAATCCTACCCTAAAATTAAGCGAGATATAACTTAAACTAAAACAGAAAAATAAAAAATAAAAAATAACATAACGAAAGGACTCCTAAAACTAGACCCTAAAACTGACAATCCTAATCCTTTAGTCTTCCATGGTAGAACTTCCTTCCTTTGGCTTTGGTAACGCGTAGGTCCATATTTCTTCCGAGATGCCACCCTCGGGTGGAGGTGGGGTAGGTATGTTTGGCGGAGACGATGGTGGGTTCAATCCCGCCCACAAGTAGGTCAATCAAAATCGTGGATGGGTCGGTGGCGGTCTCGACGGAGCGAGTAAAAATTGATTTGACCTCTAAAGGTGATTCATTGTCAAGATTGATGACTTTATGATTTAATAATTCGAGCGATGGTCGCTGAGAGTGGTAACGTGCACATTTTTGTGCAGGTTCCATCAACTTTTGCACAGCGGAGCGGGTACGATACCGAATAGAAGACATGGCTAGGACTTGGGGAAGGAGAACTAAAAGTTCGACTATTGGTAAGGAAGAGGACTATCTTAGGATGGTTTAAATAGAGAAAAACTGTTAAACACGGACTCCTAAAGAGTGCTCTAAGAAACCTCCTACACTAAGACTCTACAAAATTCTATTTTCGGACGAAAGGTGTACTCTTTTGGAAACATACATCAGTCGATCGATTGACACTGTAGTGTCAATCGATTGACTCAAGATACCAAGGATGTCGTCTGGTACACAGTCCAAACTTTCCTCTGTTTGAAACTTTCCTCTTTTCGGATGTAAGAGTCAATCGATTGAGAATAGTGTCTCAATCGATTGACTCAGAAGAGTTGCTTTTCCAGAATTGCAAAAGTAAAGTGCACAATCGATTGAGAGTGGATCCTCAATCAATTGACTGATTCACTTGTGCACCAATCCGAGAATGACCATAAAAATAAACACACCAAAAAGACTTCGATTTGATTTTTCGTGATTGAGTACACAGCATTGGTCCCTACCACTAAACACAAACTAGGATTAATCAAAAATAACAACTAAAAACGTACAAAACAAATTAAAACACTAAACACTTAACAAACACAAACAAACACAAAGTAAAGATACTAAACAGAAACATTAAACATCATCATCATCATCATCATATTTTGAATCCCACTCGTCGTTCATCGTCGCCCGCGCTCCTATGATGAATTCGTCGGCACGCCCAGGGAGCGATTCCCAGGCCATCCGCATGAGAAGAGAGGTCTGAAACCTTGACCATTGATCAACACCTCCAAGCCTTGCACTCAACCCGTCCATCCGCGCCTCGAGGCGAGCTACTGCTGCCTCGGCGTTAAAATCTGGGACCTCTTCGGGATGAGGTCATCTTACACCTCCACGTTGGCGTTGTGCGGGGTTTGGACGTAGGGGTTGAGGTACATCATCGACGGCGATCGGAGGTGGCTGCGCACGAAGAATAGCCTTGATGCTCTTGTCCCATACATTGGTGCCATATTAATAAAACTGCATATCGCCCAGTTCTTCATCATCATAAATCGGGCAGTCAAGGTGTTCTAAAAGGTGCATCACGTAGTGCAGGAAATAGAGGAGAATCGCTGCTCGCTTCGCGGGTACGGTGGTGGTGGCGATATCAGTGTGACACCGATACATTTATTCTGGCATAAGACTGGGCGCATCGAACCACGTATTCATGTGCGCGGCATATAGGGCCAGCACCCAATTCTTCGTCCTCTCTCTTTTTGTGCCATGCGGTAACAGGTTGTTGGACATCAAGATGTCCCAAAATAAAATGTCCATTGGTAGGGCCGCTCGTTTAGTGGACAACCCAGAACCGCGGCGCCCTCCACACATGCGATTGATCATATCGTCCTGATTAAGATCAATGGCGGGATCGATGTGATGGTTCAAAGGGCGAACCACGTAAAAGTTGAATGCTCAGGCGATATCAGCGGCGTGTAAGTTATAACTCCAATTGTCGATCTCAATCGTGATGTAAGGCGTCCCGGTTGGTGAAAGTGGAGCGGACACCCACTCCATCTTTTAGTAGAACTGGCGAAGGATACGGGGAGAGACGTCAATAGGTGGAGCGAGCAGCATTTCTAATCGCAAGGCCTCGATGAATTCAATCGAGCGGGCGCATTCCACGATACTACAGTATTTGGCTAGGTCGAAGAAGTTTTCCGTTTGGAACTGGCGATCGACATAGTCATCGTTAGGGATGCGCATCGGATCGTTGGCAGGACGATGTGGACGGAACATTAGTGGGCCAGGCGCTGCCATTCGATCGCGTACGAGGAGAATGAAGTGTGGAGCTTCGGATTGGACTTGAGGAGATTCGAAATGAGGGGGGCCACGGGTGGTGTCCCCATTATATAGCTTAGATGTCAATCGATTGAGGATGGATCCTCAATCGATTGAGAACTGTTGGGTAGCACACGTTGCGCGAAGTTGGAAGGTCAATAGGCAAGCGGCTGCAATGTGGGGCAATTCATTCCTCCTCTTTTAATGTCAATCGATTAACACTGTGATGTCAATCGATTGAGAACATTATTTTTGCAAAAAGTTGCACCGGTTAGGTGCCTTGAAAATTGGTGGAGTAAATGCTCAATCAAGTCAATCGATTGAGGGGTTAGTCTCAATCGATTGACACAAACGTGCCCTGAAAGGTAGCCGCCACGATAAGATGGGTCGAATGGCGCTTCAAGTCCCAAAAACTGCCCAAAATCCGGGAGGCTGTCAATCGATTGACATAGAACTCCCAATCGATTGATAAACCAGAAAGGAGATGATGATGAAGATTGAGATATCAATCGATTGACAGGGAAGTGTCAATCGATTGAGTTTAGAAGCTCAATCAATTGACTATGTGACAGCCAATCGATTAAGAATGACTCAATTCTAACAAAAACAAAGACAACAATAAAAACAAAAATAAAAATAAATAAAACACACTGGGTTGCCTCTCAGGAAGCGCTGAGTTTACATGTCGACAGCTCGACCTTTTCATTGATCAAACATCTGGGTCACTGAGGTGCATCGCCTCAATCTGCACTAGGTCATCGGCTCAAACATTGGTTTAAGACATTGCCCATTGACTTTGAAAACTCGATTGTCCTTGAGACTGCGGATCTCAATCGCACCATGCGCACTAACAGAAACAACTTGAAACGGGCCTTCCCATCTAGATTTTAATTTTCTCGGGTGAAGCTTTAGTCTGGAATTAAACAGCCAGACCTTTTGTCCAATGTGGAACTCTTTCCGAGAAATTGACTCATCATGTAGCTTTTTGTACCTTTCTTTGTACATCTTGGAGTTTTCATACACATCATAGCGTAGCTCTTCCAATTCACTCAGCTGTAGCCTCCGATTTGATCATGCCGCTTGCATATCAAAGTTAAATCTTTTGATAGCCCAAAATGCCTTATGCTCCAATTCAACAGGAAGATGGCATGCTTTCCCATAGACAATTCTGAATGGAGACATCCCAATTGGTATCTTGAAGGCGATGCGATAGGCCCAAAGAGCATCAGATAGCCGGTTAAACCAATCTCTTCTATTCGGTCTCACCGTCTTTTCTAAAATTTGTTTAATCTCTCGGTTCGACACTTCTACCTGACCACTAGTTTACGGGTGATATGGCGTTGCCACCTTGTGGGTAACGCCGTATTTCTCCATTAAAGTAGCAAAATGGCGGTTGCAGAAGTGCGAACCGCCATCACTAATGATCGCCCGTGGAAACCCGAATATGTTAAAGACATTATCCTTCAGAAATTTGACCACCACTTTGTGGTCATTCGAATGGGTTGCCACAGCTTCAATCCATTTGGAAACGTAGTCAACAGCCACAAGAATATATGAATACTCGAAAGATGGGGGAAAAGGACCCATGAAGTCAATCCCCTAAACATCAAAATTTTCAACAATCAAAATCGGATTAAGGGGCATCATATTTTGTCGTGAAATATATTCCAGTTGCTGACATCTTTGACATTCTTTACAAAATTTGGCAATGTCCTGAAAGATGGAGGGCCAATAAAATTCGCTTTGAAGAATCTTGTGTGCGGTCTTTTGTCCTCCAAAATGGCCTCCACAGGCTCCAACATGGCAGAAATTGATAACGCTTAGTTGCTCTTCTTTCGGTACACATCTCCTGATGATTTAATCTGAACAGATTTTGAACAATTGTGGTTCATCCCAAAAATAATATTTTATTTAGGAGAAAAAGATATGCTTACCATTCTTACCCCATTCAGTAGGGATTCTGCCAGTGACCAGATAGTTCACAATATTGGCAAACCAAGGAGCTTTCATAGCGGTGGCATCAATTGCCATTAATTGCTCATCCAGAAAAGTGTCCCGGATAGGTTCAGGTGCAGATGATTTTTCAGGCAAAATGCGAGACAAGTGATCGGCCACAACATTCTCTACTCCCTTTTTATCTTTGATTTCGAAATTAAACTCTTGAAGGAGCAAGATCCAGCAGATCAATCTTGGTTTGGCATCCTTCTTTGTCAACAAATATTTCAATGCAGAGTGGTCTGAAAAGACCACTATTTTTTATCCAAGCAGATAAGATCAAAATTTATCGAGAGCATACACCACAGCTAACAACTCTTTCTCAGTGGTGGTGTAGTTAAGTTGGGCATTAATCAATGTCTTACTGGAATAATAGATCACATGGGGCAGTTTGTTCACTCTTTGCCCTAAGATTGCTCCAATAGCATAATCAGGTGCATCGCACATGAGCTCAAAAGGTATAGAATAATCCGGTGGTTGGATTATCGGTACATTTGATAATAATTCACGCAACTTCAGGAATGCTTTCATGCAATTCTCATCAAAGTCAAAAGGAACATCTTTGCCAAGCAAGGTACACAATGGTTTAGCCACCTTGCTAAAATCTTTGATGAATCTTCTGTAAAATCCTGCATGACCTAGAAATGATCGAATTTGTTTAACACTCTTTGGTGGTGGAAGATTGGCAATTAAGTCGGCCTTTACCTTGTCAACTTCGATTCCTTTCTTTGAAACGATATTCCCTAACACAATTCCTTGTTGCACCATAAAATGGCTCTTCTCCCAGCTGAGAACAAGTTTGGATTCCACACAACGTTTCAATACTTGTGAGAGGTGATTCAAACATGAACCAAACGTTTTCCCAAAGACAGAGAAATCATCCATGAATACCTCGATGAACTTGTCAATCATATCCGAAAATATGGCCAACATACATCGTTGGAAAGTAGCTGGTGCATTACATAAGCCGAACGGCATTCTTCAATATGCAAACATTCCTTAGGGACACGTGAATATCCTCTTCTCTTGATCAGGTGAAAAGACGGGCACTTGATTATATCTCGAATAACCATCAAGAAAGCAATAAAACTCCTGTCCTGCTAACTTCTCAAGGATTTGATCGATGAACGGAAGGGGAAAATGATCCTTTCTGGTAGCTACGTTCAATTTTCTATAATTAATGCAGACACGCCACCCAGTAGTTTCACGAGTAGGGACCAATTCTCCTTCAGCAGTTTCTTTCACAGTGATTCCAGATTTTTTCGGAACGATTTAAACTGGACTTACCCATTCACTATCAAAAATTGGATAGATGATTCCAACACCAAGTAATTTAATGATTTCCTTTAAAACGACTTCTTGCATGTTCGGATTAAGTCGCCTTTACGGTTCTCTCGATGGTGTACTATCTTCTTCCAGATGTATTTTATGCATATATACCGATGGGTCAATCCCTTTAAGATCAGCTAGGGTCCATCCGATAGCCTCCTTGTGATCTTTAAGCACTTTCAACAAGTCATGCTCTTGTTCTTCCGACAATGTGGATGAAATTATCACCGGAAATGTTTCTCATGGCCCCAAAAAAGCGTACTTGAGCGACTCAGGCAACTGTTTTAATTCGACAGTTGGTGGCTGCTCAATTGATGGAGTCAGCACATCCTTTACCTCAATAGGTAATGGTTCTACCTTAGTCACATTTTCACATAAGTTATCATCTGGACATGATAAACTCGACCTCGTCTCTTCGGACTGCTTCCTTTCAGATCCTTTTTCTTCATAGATGGCCAACAAAGCAGTTTCAAATTCTTCTTTGGTGAGCATTGATGGTAATGCTTCATCCACCACTTCGTCCATCTAATCGATGTAAAAACATTTGACCTCATCCTCGTTAGGGAAATGGTTCATCGCATGGAATATGTCCAACTAACCTTCATATTTTCAAAAGAAACGTCCATGACTCCCGTTCGACAATTAATGCAAGCGTTTGCAGTGGCGAGAAACGGACGCCCAAGGATGATGGAGACTTGATTAATTGATTTAACAGGTGGTTCCATATCTAAAACAACGAAGTCCACTGGGAAGACAAACTTGTCTATTCCAACCAAAACATCCTCGATAATACCCCTAGGTCTTCTTTCTGAACTATCAGCCAGTTGGAGTGTGACTGTTGTAGGTTTCAATTCACCTAATCTAAGTTTCTCATACACTGAGTATGGGATCAGATTAACACTTGCTCCTAAATCCAGTAACGCCCTTCCAATTGGTAGCCTACCAATGACACATGGAACAGTTGGGACTCCAGGGTCCTTGAGTTTCTGTGGGGTTTCCAATTGCAATAGCGAACTAACTTGATTAGTCAGGAACACTTTCTTTGAAACATGAGTACGTGTCTTTCTCTTACGTGTGCACAAATCTTTGAAAAATTTGACATACTCAGGAACTTGTTTGATTATTTCAAGTAATAGAAGATTTATCTTTACTTGCTTGAATATTTCAAAGATTTCTTCCATTTTTGTAGGTCCCTTGCCCATTCTTGATGGAGGAGTTAGGCACTCAGGGAATGGTGCCTTAGGGACATAAGGTGAAGATTTAAGTTCTGGTTCTTTTTCACGTCCTTGTTGGACAGTTGAGGGAGGCACTTCCTCTACTTCTTTTTCTTTTCCCTTCTCTCTTCCTTGCTCTTTCTCTTTCTCTTTTCCTTTTTCTTTTCTTTTCTCCGACTCTTTCTCTTTTGCTGCTTCTCTTTCTTCATCAACTTCCATAGGCATTTTCACTTAATTATTAATTTCTTGTCCACTTCTCAGCACTGTAACAGCTTTCAACTGTTGACCATTTGATGGTCCTTCATCAGATGATGCTTGGCCTCGAGGATTGTTAATGGGTTGACTCAATTGATTGGTCAATTGACTAAATTGATCTATCATCATTTGCTGGAAAGCTTGCATATTTCGCATGATCTTTTCCTCCAAATCAGAATCTTTTGAAACGGTGGCCTGAGATTGATTAAAATTCTGATTTTTTCGGTAATCAGAATTCAGATGAAAATAAGGAGGGTTCTGCTGGAAATTAGAATTTTGCTTGGAAATTAGAATTATGTTGTGGACGAAAATTCTGTTGTCCATTTATTACGTTGGATCTGAACTGCTGATTTACCTGGCCAGTTTGGTTTGGCCCTCCTCATCCTAAGTTGGAGTGATTTTTCCATTCCGGGCTATAGGTATTTGAGTACATGTTTCTGCCCTGCCGCTGATAAGATTGAGTCAGATTCGCCTGCTCTTGAGGAGTAGGTTCATCAGGAAGAAATGACAAGGTAGTAGGGCACTTGTTAGCCATGTGACCAGGGTGATCATAAATTGAACACACAGTGAGGGTGACGGGAGTTTTAGCTTTCTTGGTAGCAGCTAACAACATATTCATTTGCTTGGACAACATATCAACTTTTGTTGACAGATCTGAGGTATTGTTGTTGACATCGTACAATTCGTCTCTTGCCAACACGTGAGATATAGGTGCCATGTCCAAGTTAATTCGCCCCAATGTCGTATTTTGTATTGAGGTTTGGTACAACTTTTAGAACAATGCCCACAGTTCGTCAGCTTCTTTTGTGGCACATGATCCACCATAGGATGCATCAACCATGCGTCTCTCTTCTGGATTCAATCCATTATAAAAACTTTGGACTTGTTGCCACCTTGGAACTTGATGATTGGGGCAACTTCTGATCAATTCTTTGAAACGTTCCCAACATTCATGGAATGTTTCTGTAGGTTGTTGAGAGAAGAACTGAATTTTCTGACGCAACTCAATGGCTTTGGTCATGGAAAAATATTTCTTAAGGAACTGACGATGTAGCTCTGCCCAACTCTGGATAGATTGTGGTTCTAAGGAATAGAACCAAGTTTTCGCCTTATCTCTTAAAGAGAAAGAAAAAAGTAGTAGCTTAGCTATCTCGTCAGTGACATTGTGGGCTCTGAATATTTTGCATACCCCAGTGAATTCATTTAGATGAACGTACAGATTTTCATTGGCCAAACCATGGAAAATTGGCAACATTTGAATCATTGCAGATTTGAATTCATAGTGGTTCCCTGGAATAGGGGCATGCATGATACTATCCTGATCCTCGTAAAAACCAGGATCATTATAATATTCGAGTGTTCTAGGGCCCTCATTTTAATTGTTGTTCCCATTATTTCTATTATTTGCATTATTGCCATTATTGACATTCTGGTTGTTCCCATTCATTTCTTGCCTTTGATCAGCCATGGTATTAGTTTGATGATACTGATTCCTTCGGAGCCTACGATTCTCTCTACAAGATCTTTCGATCTCAAGATTAAACGGTTGCAAATGTGGATGATGAGATCGGGTAAAGCTCATGCACCAACACTCACAACACGGTTTGATGAATCCACAACAAACCCAAATTATCAGGTTCAATCGATTGAAGCAAAGGTCTCAATCGATTGACACAAAGCACACACAAATATTCAGAGAAGGACTTATCAGTCAATCGATTGAAAATATTGTCTCAATCGATTGAGGTTCAATAGTCCAAGCAAGTCAACACAGAAATTTCAGCTGAAATGGCCAGAAGAAGAAGTTTAGTCAATCAATCGACAGAGATACGTCAATCGATTGAAACAAGTAAACAGATCTCAACAGAAAAATATTTCAGTCTCAATCGATTGAAAGAGAATCCTCAATCGATTGAGTTTCCAAATTTTATTTATTATTATATTATTATTATTATTATTTTAAATTAAATTCTAAAATTAATCCCTAATAATCCTACAAAATCTTATCTAAAAGAGAAAAATAAGGGAAAGAATAAAAGATTCCTAAATTTTCTAAGGAAGGTATCCTAAAAATCTATACTTCCTAAAAGGACTCCTACAAAATCTTACCTAAGAGAGGAAAATAAGGGAAAGAATTTCGATTTTTTTTTTTTTTTACTCACCAGTCGATCAATTGACTCTTTGGTGTCAATCGATTGACAAACCGATGCTCACAACCACAAAACACAGTCAATCGATTGAAGTAGAATTCTCAATCGATTGACTGTTAAAAACACACAAATCCCTATCCGAATTAATCAAAATTTTACCGATTTTCTCGGCAACGGCGCCAAAAACTTGGTCGATTTTAAGTGTAACCCTTGCAAGTGCACAAGATCTATTATAGTATGACAAGAACAAGGGTGTCGAACTCACAGGGAAACGTGAATTTTAATTAATTCTTTCAGAGATTTAAAAGCGTCCCCAAGGAAGTACCAAGGGGCAGATTCAATTTACCAAAAATTTATCACACTTTTCCTAAATGTAAGAGAAATAAATTAATCTAAACAATTAATTACTGATGAATCTAAAAATAATATTTAAAGATGACCAAGGAATATGCTACCCCAGATTTGTACTCCTTTTTTATCATTAAAACCCACAGTTTCATTAAAACATCATTCACATCATCATTCGTCTAGAAAAATGATTCGTAATAAAATATGATCATCAATCTGGCATACCCTATCTAAAAACAATGACTCAGCCTATTATTGCGGTATGAGTCATATAAGAAGCATAGCGGATCTCATGATGTTTAGATCACAACAATAAGTTCATAATCGCTCTACAGCCTAGATCAGTCTGCAGGTCCAGATCTAGCGATTACGGCCGTTGATACGCGCAATCAACGGTCATAACAAGCATTCAATATATTTTCAATAATACAAACTTTTAGCAAAACGATTCCATGATGACAATAATAGACTGCGGTATTAATCATAAAAAATTGCTACTTATCTAGAGATCGCATCTTCCCCGATCAACTGATTTAGCCTCTCATCTTTGGTGTATGATCTCCTTGTTCATTCAAAGCCATTCCACTTTTCATTTATCTCCCAAAGATCTTTTACAATGCTTCTCTTAAATACAATCTATAATCTCATAAAACGTAAAAGCAGAACAATGCAAAAGCCCTAGGTACAATCTACCCAGACCAAACCCTAAAAGAAGGAGGAAAGAAGAACTCTTGAAAATGTGAAAAGAAATCCCCAAAATTCCCAAGTGAAGAGCCCCAAAGATGCAAAAATTCCTTTCTCACAAAGCCATAGCTTTTCTTTTATAGGGTCGAGCAAACCCTATACCTAATAGCCTCAATCGATTGAGGATAAGTTCTCAATCGATTGACTTTTGCATTCGAAAATTGAGAATGGCCACTTGTCTTCTTCTGTCAATCGATTGACATTCATGTGTCAATCGATTAACACATAGGGATAGACTCCTCTTTCTCTTGATAGATGTATATTTTCTTCACGGATTTCGATGCTTCATTTGACCTTTTTGTCCATAGCCTTTGTGTTACTTTAATTACCTTCTTTTATGCTTTTTACTGATCCAACGGTCAGAAACATCTGTAATTATAAAAACCTCACAACAACCATCAGATGCTTTCATTGGATAGCTAAATGTAAGAATTAGGGTGCGAAATATAGTCACATTTCAGCACCGATCAGTCATGAAATACACATTCATATAGTGAAAGCTACCTTAAAATCCACGTGTCTCCGTTTGAGATCGACGTAGCTCTTCTGACGACTCTGAGCTACTCATAGTCGCTCGCGAATCAACCAAACCGTCTCGGTCGTGTGCTCGACTATCTCAGGTCCAATAATGAACTTCTCACCCACTTCTTCCCATTTCAACGGCGATCTGCACCATCGTCCATATAAAGCCTTGAACGGAGCCATACCGATGCTAGCTTGAAAGCTATTGTTATAAGCGAACTCAATCAGAGGTAAGTGTTGGTCCCATGACCCGTGAAAATCCAACATGCAAACTCTCAGCATGTCCTCGATGATCTGATTCCCTCGCTCAGTCTGACCGTCCGTCTATGGGTGAAACGCTGAACTAAAATTGAGACGAGAACCCATTCCTTCCTGAAATCGCTGCCAAAAGTGTGAAGTAAACAACGGGTCTCTGTCTGACACAATACTAGCCGGTATCTCATGCAGTTTAACAATCTCCTTGAGGTATGACTCTACAAGTCTATTGGCTGTATACGTAGTATTGTATGAGAGGAAATGAGCATACTTGGTTAGCCGATCGACAATGACCCAGATGGCATTATTCTTGCTCAGTGTTTTCGGCAACCCGAGAATGAAGTCCATTGAAATAGCTTCCCATTTCCACTCAGGCACAGGTAAAGGTTGCAATAGGCCTGTAGGATTCTAATTATCAACCTTAACCTGTTGACAAACCAAGCACCGCGATACGTACTCAACGATGTCGCGTTTCAAACCTCGCCACCAGAAACTCTTCATCAAGTCCTGATACATCTTGGTGCTACCAGGATATATGGCATACATGGATTTGTGAGCCTCTTCCAGAATGGTCTCGAAGCTCAGTACTCGATGGTACGCATACTCGGTCATGAAACAACAAGGTCCCATCTGCTCGAATGGAGAAATCCTTCTTGCTTCCACTCTCCACATCTCGTCTAATCGCCATCAGCTCATCATCAGTCATCTGAAGCTTCCTGATATTCTCGAAGAGCATAGGGCACAATACAAGTGTAGCCATCAATGCTCCCGAGCCTTTCACATCGAACCGTGAGCTGCCTAAAGCCATATCTTTCAAAAGCTTCCATCTCTGAATCCGGCTAACAAGATGTGACAACTGTGCTAAAGACCTTCTACTAAGAGCATCAGCAACAATGTTCGCCTTTTCCAGATGGTACTGAATCGAGAAATCGTAGTCCTTCAAGAACTCCATCCATCGTCGCTGCCTCATATTTAAGTCCTTTTGAGTGAATAGGTACTTGAGACTCTTGTGATCGGTGAATATATCGAATATCTCACCGTAGAGGTAATGTCTCTAGATCTTCAAGGCAAATATAACTGTTGCTAACTCTAGGTCATGCGTCAGATAGTTTCTTTCATGGTCCTTTAGCTGCCTAGAACCATATGCAATGACCCTCTCATGTTGATTAAGCACACAGCCTAATCCACCATAAGAAGCATCACTGTATACTGCGAAGCCTCCACTATCGGAAGTTATAGCAAGTATCGGTGCCGTAATTAATCTACGTTTCAACTCCTGAAAGCTCTGCTCGCACTGCTCTGTTCAATCAAACTTCGCATTCTTTCTCGTGAGCTGTGTAAGTGGACCCGATATCTTCGAGAAACCCTCAACAAATCTTCGATAGTACCCTGCCAAACCAAGGAAACTTCAGATCAGAATGTTCGCCCAGTCGCTTCATCACTGTAAGATCCACTGATATACCCGCTTCAGAGACTATGTGGTCCAAGAAACTGACCTGCTCAAGCTAAAACTCACACTTACTGAGTTTGGCATACAACTGATGATCCCGGAGTGTTTGAAGAGCCATTCGTAGATGCTGCTATGCTCCTCTCTGGTTTTCGAATAGATGAGGATGTCATCTACAAAAACTACCACAGATTTATCAAGATGTGGTTTGAACACTCGGTTCATCAGGTCCATGAAAGATGCAGGCACATTTGTCAATCCAAACGGCATCACTAAAAACTCATAGTGGCCATAACGCGTACGAAACATAGTTTTGGATATATCTTCCTCCTTGATCTTGAGCTAGTGGTAGCCTGACCTCAGATCAATCTTCGAGAAGAACTTTGCACCTTGCAATTGATCAAACAAGTCATCTATCCGCGGAAGAGGATAATGATTCTTAATCGTCATCTTGTTGAGCTGCCGATAATCGATACACAGACACATCGATCCATCCTTCTTTTTCACAAAAAGAACCGATGCACCCCAAGGAGAAACACTCAGTCGAATGAAGCCTTTGTCTAACAGCTCCTGAAGTTGTTCCTTGAGCTCTTTTAACTACCTGGCGCCATCTGATATGGAGCTTTAGATAATGGTTCTGTACCCGACGCTAGCTCAATCGCGAACTCAATCTCTCTATCAGGTGGTAATCCAGGTAAGTCCTCTGGAAAGACATCAGAATACTTGCAGACCACCGTGATAAGAGTCAAGTCGTTCTTCTTTTCTGTTGAATCTTGTAAGTAGGCCAAATACCCGCTGCAACCATTCCTCACCATGCGCTCGGCCTTAATAGCTGAAACCAAAGGCGCAACCTTTGATTTGACTCCACAGAATCGGAAGGATTTTCGTTTTGGCAGTCGAAAGGTCACGATCTTCCGTAGACAGTCCACGCTTGCGTGATAAGCTGCCAACCAATCCATTCTGAGAATAACGTCGAACCCTTCCATGCTCAACATAATCATGTCGATCACTGTCTCGTGCTCATCAATCATCACGATGACTGACTGACATGTTGTATCCGTGCTCACCGAACTTCTCGTAGGAATCTTTACGTCCAAAATGAAGGCAAGGGGTTCGGGAGTGATACTCAACTTCTCTGAGAAAAGAGGAGTAATAAACGAGTGTGTAGACCCGAGGTCTATCAGTACTCGTGCTTTAATTTTACCCAAGTCGCCTTTATGACTCATCATAAGGGTACCTTTATTAAAAAGTTTGTTAATTATATGCAATGATTCCAATGTTGTTTAGAATTTACTCGAATGAATTTAAATATTAAATAATAGAATCAATGCAGAATTGACATCTCAACTTTAATGATACCTTAGATTACGTCATTCGACGTTTGGGCATCCTGTGCAATCACCGCATAAGCCCGACCTTGAACTGTAGGTCGTGTCGACTTCTGCGTAGAGACTGACGTAGTCCTTCCCTTTTCTACTGTAGGACAATCCTTGATCATATGACCAATCTGTCCACACCTGAAGCATCCTCCAGTGTTCCGGCGGCAATCCTCCGTCTTATGTGGTTTCCCACATCTTGCACAAGCTGGAGTAGAAATAGGAGTAACAGCTGATCCCCACACTGAACCGTGAGCCACAGAAGCTCCACTCGCAGTAATGCTCCCGACTCTGAAAGGTCGCCCTGGTGACGAACTCTACGGTCTCTAATAGGAAGACGATACTGGTCCTGAAGCAACAGCCGGCCTGGAATAAGATGGCTGACTAGGATAGGGAGGAGGTTTAGAGAACCTCGGCTTTTTGTTCACCTGCTCTTAAGCACTCAACTGTCCCTGGCCAAATCGATTTTTATTTCCCTGCTCTCGCCTCAGGTACTGCTTTTGAATGTCTTCCTCTCCAATGAGAGCCTTTGCCATGACGTCTCCATCTCCCACATCGACACCGTCTCCTGAATATTCGGCCTTAAACCTCTCTAAAATTTTTGAGCCCTCATCAGCTCAGTGGCCACGCATAAGGGTACAAATCGGGAAAGTCTATCAAACTCTGCGTCATACTCGCACACCAACATCTCGTTCTGTTTCAGCTCAATAAACTGGACTTCCCACTGGTTATGCACGATCTTTCGAAAATACTGATCGTTGAACGTCTCCACGAACTCTACCCAAGTCCATGGAGTATCAGGGCAGTCCTGCTCTCGCATCCTGGAAACAGATTTCCACCACGGACTGGCCTCGCTTAAAAGTTTGAAGGATGCCCAGCGTACCTTCTCAACATATGTACACTGTAACACCTCAAAAATCTTTTCCATCTCATCAAGCCATGCCTCGGCTTCCATCGGATCCGTCTGCCCTGAGAATGTAGGAGGTCTCATCCTCCTAAACTTGACGAATCCTCCTGGCTGATGTCTGGCTGCCAGCATCTCAATCTGTCGGTCTATGGCTGCAATCTGTTGAGCCATGTTGTTGGCCAAGGCTGCCAACACCTGGTCAACACTTCCTCCTTGTCCTCTACCTGTTCCCAACGGATCAGCGTTAGGATCGATAGCCACTCTTTCTCTCCCTCTCGAGGTACCTACGCCCTTGTCAATCTCCTCAATACGAGCCATGCGAGGTCCTTCTCTACCTCGGCCCCTGCCTCTAAACCGCGGAGGCATGCTGATCTGTCATTGTTGAAAAATAATAACAATTGATCAGTATTGATTGTTAAGACAATCCAACCCTTAGTCCTAAGACTCTGAACCTAGAGCCTAGCTCTGATACCACTGTGACGACCCGACTTTTCCAATCCCTAAGGTATAGGAAAGGTCGGTTCATCAACTTATTGATTTCTCAATAAGCCGTAACAAATAGAAGCCGGCAACATAACAAGGATCTAAAGACAGAGGCAGAGCATAGAAAAAGCAAAACAAAAGCTTTAACAACAAAATATATATCACTCTGAGGAATCAGGAAGAACCACCGGTGATGGCCAATCCAACACCTAAAATAGTGGTTCCTAATAATGGTTCCTCGTGTGATATCAAAAGGACAAAACAATGGCCTAAGGCCCAATATTCATAGAATATTCTAACAAAAGTACCAAAAAGTAATCGAGAATCAAGGGAAAAACTCCTCTGCAGGTGTATCCAATTCCTCCTCAGGAATGTAATCGGAGTCCTCCAAATTCTCTAATCCAAGGTCAGTCTCCGCACCTGTGACGTATAGAGGAAACATGTCTATTTGCATTTCATCATAAGTAAGGGTTTTCAAAAGATAGAAATCGAATCAAATATAGTTTTCAAATGATGCCTTGAAAACTAAATCTCCAGTTCTAATCATGAGTCAAAACTAATAACATTAATCTGATGTGTTCAAAAACTTCTGAATTAAGACGCTTCTTGTCTTAAATTTATAACTTAATTTTATCTCCCAAATTTCCTATAGCATGAGAGTGGACTACGTTACCGATGGGAAACCCTACTGACCATCGTCGTTCATGAACCCATTTTCTAAATAGCAACAAGCCCCTACGCTATGAGGGAAACTTGCGCCAAAATAAACACTGTCCACACGGTTGGTAAAATATAGGGTTTCGTTCGTATATACCTCAAATCGAATGCAAACGCTAACTTATATCAAAGCTTATTATTCATAACATATTTACTGATTTTTTCGGAGTTCTGATTCAATGTTCACATTCAAAAATAACTGAGGTTCTGAGGTTCAAATTTCACAGTTCTTAATCATAACAAACTTTTCAAATTTCTGATTTGTATCTTAATTCCAGATTCTTATTCATGCTGTGTTCAGACTAATATTTCCAAAATTTATGCTCCTTATCAAAACAGTCCAAACAGTCCCTACTTATAACAGAATGCAAATAAGCGTAGGATTCCCCTACCTCAACAAAGACAGTCCTAAACAAGCAAAAGCAGTCTTCACAAAGGACTCATTTTCAAAACCTACAAAGATTAACACTCTCAGTGTTAATATTGGACCAAAAGTCAAACCAAAAGCTTGCCTATAAAATTTTTAACCAAAAATTCGAAGGACAAAAACAGAGCAAAAATCGACCCTCGAATTTCAAAAACTGCATCAGGCCCAAAAAAATAGATTTCGACCCTCGAATTTCAAATCGATGGTCGAATTCCAAATTCGACCCTCGATTTGAAAATTGACCCTCGAATTTATTCAGTTCTATGTTTGTAAAATTTTGAATCTTAGGACCCTTTTCATCCTTCAACCACAACTTGTTTAACTATTTAAATATACCATTTTTCTACTCTAACCAAAACATAAATTCAAATAACATAAGGAGGTTTAAAAGCCTACCTCTTTATGCTTAATCTTTTGATCCCGTTGCACCAAAATTCACGCACCGGAACCAATCTCCAAAGCTTATCGGTTTAGAACCTCCAATCAGTCCATCATAAACCTTTCTCTATTGCACAGATCCGATCCACACAGTGACATCCTCTCCCCTATCCTTCTCTTCCAATAGCCCAAACAGATCAGAATTCAAGCACTAGTCTAATCAATGGTTGAGATGGGGAGAGGAATTTACTAACTTCTATGATCTAAGATCTAAATGAGGCAAGGCTTGTAATTCCTATATTCAACCATGAGAGAGAGAAGTGTAACTTCTCTTCAAAGCCACTCTCTTATAATACAAAAATAAAACAAAACAAATATCTAGAATTTTCTAATTACAACTTATCCACTTAACTTGCAAAAATTTCCGGTGCTAAACACAAACACCTGACCTATTGTGTAAGTCATCGATACCATGACTTCCACACATCATGAGACAAAAACCTTTGGCCCTTATTCTCATCATAACCTTAGCTATCCAAAAATCCAGAAAATTTTCGTAATAATTTTCGGACACGCTTATCGAGGTAATAGAAAAATAGGCCAAAAATATCATGGATATTATAATTTGTATTAGTTTTCATTATATAATTTTTCAATCTAAGTAAACTTAGGGTTTCTATGCATTAATGAAAAATGGTTTGATAGGTTCCATTCCATTTCTATATCAAATTTATTTATGAAATAGTAATGTACATTTTTTATTTTTGATGGATTGACTTTGGTTCAAAATGGATTGGCTTTAGTTAAAAAATGATTGTCATTGAATCTTTGAGCATTTCGAAGTAAGTTACGAGAGGGTATATATATTTTTAAAATAACATTATCTCAAAAATTATGTGCATAAGTTTGTTCATTTCAATAGTGATTATATTTTGAACATTATGTTATTATATTCAAGTGGACGATATGTAATCACAGAATACGGACCTCACTCTCCTTATGACCATAAATGAGCTCTTTAGCACCCGCGAGAAAATGATAGAGTAGGCTCGTGATGTCGCAAATAAAGCTAAAATTGTGCTAACAATACAGAGGTCCGAAAAGGGATTTCAAAGCCACGATGCTAAGGTGAAGTTGGCTTGCGAGAGAGCAGTCAATTTTCGTCCGCGTAAGAAGGGACAATCCCTAATAATGAGAAAAACTATTACGAAAAAAGTCAGGTTGTCCGTTCTCATTACAAGAATGAGAAATTAAACAAGAAGAATAGTCTGTATGAAAGATGGACGTACTTTATCGAGTTCACAACCACCCCTTTGGGCAATTTGGGGAAGGTGATTCGTATGCGGGACGGTTGAAAAAAATGAGAGAGATTTTGAAAGAGATATCAGCTGTTGGGGTGAAGCCTAGTCACGCACTGTATAGCATTCGAAGGAATGATCTGAAAAATTATTCGACCATTCAAGCCATCTACAATGCGAGGCATGCAATACGGTTGACTGAGAGAGAAGGAAGGACTCACCTCCAATAGTTGATGTTCAGGTTTCAAGAAACTAAATACGTATGTTTTCATTATAAAGATCCTAAAGCAGATGAATTAACCGACATCTTCACTCACCCGGATTCAATAGAGCTAGCAAACATCTTTCCTCAGGTGTTTATTTTGGACTGCATATACAAGACGAACCAATACGAACTTTCGGTATTGAGCATCATCGAAGTGACCTCCACACAGAAAATCTTTTATGTTAGCTTCATATTTATTTCGTTCGAGAAAGAGAATGCTTATATGTGGGCATTGCGATCATTCAAATCACTTTTCAAGGGAGGCGAGCTCCCGTCTCTATTCGTCACCGATCGGGAGCAAGCACTCATGAATACGATCGAATTCATTTTTTCAAAAGCCAAACACATTTTATGTGTATGACACATAAATATGGGTGTGTTAAAGAACTATAGAAAAATGTTTGATACTACAAAAGAATGAGATGCCTTCTACCAAGCATGAAATTGTGTGATGTACAGTTCATTAGTAGAAAAATACGAAGCCGCGGTAAGTACCTTGGTCTATAGGTACGCGGATCATCAAAGTATCCTTCACTATTTGCATGTCACTTGGATGGAATCGTACAAAGAAAGATTCGTGTCAGCATGGACGAATGAATATATGCATTTCGGTAATAGCGTCTAACCGAGCGGAGAGCCCGCATGCTCAGATAAAGCGCGAGTTGAGATCTTCGATCATTGACCTTCTGCAATCATGGGAGAAGATTGATGGCGTCGTTAAGCTACAACATATATAGATACGAGCATCATTTGAGGAAAGTAAACTAAATATGGAGCATCATTATTCCTCCTATTTCTATGAACTAGTAGTGGGTCATTTGTCTAGAGTCGCGCTCAGATACGAGCGTCATTTGAGGAAAGTAAACTAAAGAGGGGGCATCATTATTCCTCTAATTTCTACGAGCTAGTAGTGGGTCACGTGTCTATAGCCGCGCTAAAAATTATTAAAGCAAACAGAGTTGCAGTTGAGACGCAGCTTGTTATTGAATCTCAGTGCACGCATGTACTGTGCAAGACACATGACCTTCCATGCTTGCATGAACTCTCTTCATGGATTTTGGCTGGTGACAGAATTCCCCTTGAATCCATTCATCCTCGATGAAAGAAACTCTACCACCTTAAAGTTGATGCATCATCAAGAGGTGTTGAACTGCTAGAATGCTTTCATCGCCTATACGAAAGATATGAGAGGTCCAATCCTGTTATCCAAGATTAATATATCGACTACTACATGAGATGGTAAATTCCACTACGACTTGCGTGGTTGAGCTGAAGTTATCGCAGAGTAAACACGACAGGCCTAAGGGGAAGGGGAACAATAGAAAATATGATGCGTCCTCAAAAAGAGAGAAATCTGGGTTTGAACACGTAATGAAAGAAGTTAATATGAAAGAGAAGGTAAAGGAGAAAGGGAAGAAAGCTGCAGTAGTTCAAGAAAGACCTGAAATGAAATTATATCTGAAGACACTCCTTGAGTTTATGCGTCCTATCGTAGCTGATATCACGGAAGTAACCACAGATGGTCACTACGGGTTTAGAGCTGTGGCACACTGGTTAGGGATGGGAGACAATGGATGGAAGGTAATGCGACCTGATTTGTTAGCTGAGTTGACCTCCCGCACAGAGAAGTATTTACCAATTTTTGAAAGCCAAGAATGAATTATTCGAATACATATGATCCTCAACAGCTTCACTAATCATGCTTGGAGTGCATTCTGGATGACTGTGCTAGACATGGGATACCTAATAGCGTTGTGCTATCGTACCCCTATAGTCCTTCTTAGCACCCGATGTTATATGACTTTTTTCCACTGTGGACACTAGCAGAGACAACAGATAAGATGATTTGCATTGCTCATGTGAATGGGTGTCACTTCGTCTCAGTCACCTTGATTAAAGATAGTCTTATTCCATCATCGACGACTGTATGGAGGTGATATCGAGATGGTTGTGCAGTGGGATGGCCGTCTCAATTCGCGAAATGATTTAAGAACTTCAATTCCTCTAATGATGATGAGAAAGTTGTGACCGAAGATTATTCAATCATTGACTTGGATTGATCGCACTCTCTAGGAATTTGATAGTTTTTTTAGTTGGGGGTGAGATATATACATGTAAATGGTGAAAATATTATGAACATATCAGCATTATTTTGTGTAATTGGTATAAATACAGAAACTATGAAATGATATACAATTGAATACAAAATATTTTTTTTTTGTTGAAGTACATATTCTATATCTAAGATTCTTGATCTCCAAATTTTTAAGACTCTTTATCCCCCAATTTCTATAACTATTACTTTCACATGAAAAGTTGGCCTTAGAACATAGTTTAAAAGAAAGATTTGACAATCAGATAATAGCCTTTAACTCTATTGTATCTACCTTGTTTGATTTTAAGTCCATTATTTTAAGATCCTTGTGCAAAAAAATAACACAATTCAACAGTTGATATAACTCAATGGAGTCAAAGGCTATTATCTTATTCGACAATTGAGTGTGTTAAATCATATGAAAGAGATAATATTTTGTTACAAACTTTTTTGTCAAGATCTGTAGACTATGTCTCAATGAGTTACCTTTTACGGAATGAAGTCACTATATCCTGTGGAGTGCTATTATCTAATTCGACTATTCCATGATTCACCAACAGCATGCTCTAATCTTGCAGATGGAACATGGGATTCCATAATACCAAGTAATATCTATGATTCACTAACAGCATAACGCCCATAAAAGTATGGTTATATTATCAAAAAATCCTATAGATTTATCAAAAAAAAGTGTTAGTGATGATTAAAAAAAAAGTGTTAGGAATGTGGGCACCCACTGTTAGTATTTTGGATCTGACGGTGGGCACCCACTGTCATAGTTTTTTTTCTAAAGAAATTTGCCCCTAACGGGTGGGCACCCACCGTCAAGGCCAAAATTTCTTCCTGATGGTGGGTGCCTACTGTCACGATTCATACTTTGACAACATCCCCCACCGTCAGGGATTCAGAGTTTGAATTCCTGTGAAGAGCCTCACAGGAAATCAAACTCTGATGCCCTGATGGTAGGCACCCATTGTCAATTTATTTGATCTAACGGTGGGTGCCCACTGTCAGAATTCAGAATTTGACAGCATGCCCCCACCGTCAAGGCATCAGAGTTTGAATTCCTGTGAGGAGTCTCACAGGAAATCAAACTCTGATACCCTGTCGGTGGGTGCGTGCTGTCACTTATTTGGATCTAACAGTGGGCACTCACCGTCAGGGGCAATTTTTTTTTAGAAAAAAATTGTGACTATGGGTGCCCTTTGTCAAATCTAATATTGTGACAGTGGGTGTCTGCTGTCACTTATTTGGATCTAACAGTGGGCACCCACCGTCAAGGGCATTTTTTTTAAGAAAAAACTGTGACAGTGGGTGCCCTCTGTCAAATCTAATATTGTGACAGTGGGTGCCCACCGTCAAGCCAAAGCACAGTTTAATTTCTTTTTCAACCCTTACACCTTTTTTTATGTGTGGAATCCAATCAAACCCACAACACAATTGGTTAATTTTGTATATCTGAGTTCTATGCTTTTTGAGATGGTAATATATGTCGCCCCATAAATAAAACTTATATAATTTGCCTCCCCATAAATGAAGTTGATGAAATTAATTAACCAACATTATCCCCACTTTTATTTGGTGATCTTTTCCCATTCTGTTTGTAATGTGCGGTTGATAGGAAAAGGAAATTGATTGGATGGCTATTTAAGGTATCAATTTGCCTTTAACATTAAAAGTGCTCAGCCCATTTTTTCCTATAGGGTTTATTTGATTTTTGCCATTCATTTGGATTCTACCAGTTTGGATTATTTGAAATTAGGAAGATATGAGATTGAGAAAGATAAGGAAGTTCATCTAATGTAAGCCTTAATAACAAGTCAACTGACAATAATGTCTTCATTTACAACAAAAATTAATATCTTCAAGCAATATACAACTTTCTCTTCAAGAAAGACACAAAAACTGATTTCTTTAAGAAATATACGTATACAAAAAAAATTCTACATGTCATATCACTTCAACTTTCCCTTCACTAAAACTTTCTCCTTTTTCGTGGAGGATTTCAACGTGGTGTTGAAGTGGTATCAATGACGTAGGATGCATTGACTCTCGAACTTAAGTTAGCAACCTGTGAGGAGGGCAAGTCGAATCGGATCTCATCGCGTACTCTCTTCATGACCTCCATCACATACCCAATGTCTTGATTTGCACTGACAACTATCGAATCCTCTAATAGCATCAATGCATTATCTCTGTAATGTCGCGACATTCAAAATGACCGTGACACATTATATAAATTTTCACATATGGTAGTAGTTATAAATGAGGGACATCTAATAACACAAATATGTATCCATTCCTCGGAGACATCATCTCTACTTTGGACATCATCTCTACTTTGGGATGGCCTCAAGCTCCTGCAGTGGTTGGGGTCCATGACGTACAAATGTGAGGATGTCTTGTACCACTCTATATAACCCTCCACAGTAGTCACACTAAACGTTAGAGCACCACGATCCTCTACGAATAATTGGTGACTGCGATGACGTTCAAAGTTTCCTGGAGGAGCTCGGTAATATACAGTATATGTCTTCTCAATTCTCCCTCTAATGCTCCCTTCTGCATGTGCTATTGGGGTCTGGGGGATTGATTGCACGTGTCTCAACTGTCTCAACACCCGCTCTGGGTAGTACGGCTCGACGATGTTCAAACAGAACAGACATCCGATTTAAAACGTCGTAGGAGTAAACGAATATTTCGATCTGATCTTACAATATGGTTCCAAAAAACCTGTACGAGAGAGAGAGAGAGAGAGAGTTATTACGACTATATAGGTTTACGTAAAATAACTAATTATAATAATACCTGATTCATTCGTAAGTCATCCAATGCTTCACGTAAAAGAACCAACTTTGATTCGGGATGCGCGGGTTGACTTGAAGGTTGCTGACATTGATGTGCAGTGAAATATGATGATATTTCACCCCTAAAGACCTACATTTAGCTATCCGATGAAATCCATTTAACATATTTTATATAGTCTTAGTGATTTACAGGCCTAGAGATGTGTTGAGCATGAAATAACCCAAAAGTTCAGAATATAACGTCAAATTCGTGCTACTTTGGATCATGCGGAACTTATCCCAACTTAGAGCTCAATTTGACCCTTCAAGACATCAAATTTAGAAATTTGTTAAAACACAAACGTTGTAGAGCTCGTCGTCAGCTTTCCAATGCCGTAAGAATCGCCTCAATCTGACTTTGAGATAGAAAGTTATGGCTGAAATACCGAGGCAGTATCTGAATGCAAAGTGTAGCGGGAATTCACGAAAATCTGGGAGGTCGATTGATCGACCAAATTTGAATTTGAGTTCGGAATTTTGTTTGGCCGCGAGAATCTCGGTACTCTTTTCACGGAATAAAATCTTGGAGGAAAAAGCGGCTTCTTTTTTGGCAATTAAGGAAAAAGATATTCTTGGAGATATATTCATTCGGGGAGTCCTTCGGAGATTATTCTGATTCTTATTATTTTTCTGCATTCTTCTTTTTAGAGAGTTCTATTTTTTAGAGAGTTTTCATTTTTCTGTATTCTTCTGTTTTAGTTTCTCTGCGTTTTAAAGTGTAAGGGCATTGAGTCTCATTTTCTTGAACTATCTTTATTATTCATTTTGAGAAGGAAGATAAGTCTTAGTTTTCTGACTTAGATCCACTTTCAAGAAAGAGGTGTACGTACTTGGATTAAAGCTTTTTATGGATAATATTAAAGCTCTTTACGGTATTTTAAATATTGATGTTAATGTTTATTTATATTTTAACCATGTTATTTACTTTTACTATGTGTGGCTAGTTTCATTAAGGATGGGGATCTAATGAACCCCATCCGAGATATACATTTATATTAATATAAATCTGTGATTGAGATGTCAGATGCTGTTAAAGACCCTAATATTCATTGAAAATGGTGAAATCATCATTTCAGTCCGAGATCTAGGAGCTAATCATGCCCTATGATTTCAGATCTGCAATAATGATTTTATCCTAATTATCACCCATCTCGGGGTAAAGTTTTACCATCATCTGAGGTGTGAGTGTTAATCATACACTCATGGGGTGTTAATCATGCATCTCCTTGATCTCGGATTGATAGTATGACTTTAACTCAGTGGTGAGTTTCAATCACGATCTGAGGTGTGGGTGTTAATCATACACCCATGGGGTGTTAATCATACATCTCCTTGATCTTAGATCGTACTTTAGAAATTACCCTAGAGATTGGGTTCTAAATATTGTCCGAGGTGTGAGTGTTAATCATACACTCATGGGATGTTAATCATACATCTCCGTGATCTCAGATCTATATTTTAGAACTCACGTGTGTATAAGGCAGTTCTTCTTTTGAGATATCTGTTAAAGATCTCACATCTCAATCCACAGATTAACATTTTGTAAATGATAAACCTACGATGGGAAGATTTAGCATCTCAATCCTTATCTTTCATTAATTGTTTAAATCTCTTAGATTTTGTTAGTATTTATCTGTTTTATCAAAAGTTACCAGAACCCTAGATTGTTGGTTACTGTAAAAGATCTGTGGAAATTCTTTTAGTTAATTGATATTTCTGTTTTTACATTTTCTAACCAATCCTCGTGGGAACGATCTCGTACTTTGCACCCACTGACTACATCACGATTCGTGCACTTGCGAGTATAAATTTTAGGACACATCAGACATCTAAAGGCCAAAGGCAGTTTATCAAAAGACTTTTGGATAAGCGTTGGATGCTCAAGAGCTAGGTGCTTGTAGCTCCACGCTTGAAAATATAAAACATATAGTTTAACAGCAACACACATCAACTATTTATTAAATGTTAGAAACGCAATTTAGTAAGACATTGCTATGTGAATGTAGTATACCTCAACCAACGTAAGCAGCCTAAAAATTTGCGCGACCTTCTTTCCTGATGCGATGTCTAGCTGCCTATAAATATAAGCGAGTGCAGTTGCTCCCCACGCATACTCCCCAACTGCCTTCAAATCAACCAACGCCTTTACGTATCGAGCCGACACTATACTGTCTGATTTATCCGCAAGGATTATGCAGCCTAGCAGATAAAGAATATATCCCCTTACAGCACAATCAATCTGATCATCAGATACATCATCAGGTATCTAGCTCAAACGTGCATGTAACCATTCTAAGCGAAAAGTTTTCCCCTTGCATCCTTTGTGATTCAATCCTTCCATCACCTCGTCGACATCAATACCAAATGTTTCAGCACACGTTGCCACCAATTCAACTATATTGCAAGGGTATGCAACAATTGCCTTGCCGACTACAGATAAGCCAATGAGATGCTTCACATCGTCGAGAGTGATAGTCATCTCACCGGTAACGAAGTGAAATGCATTTATTTAAGGGTGCCTTCTTTCAACCAAGGTAGATACTAAGACACGATTGATGGTCCTGAATGCAACCCTAGCCAGTAACCAAAACTTTGTCATCTTGATCCTACTTTTAAATTTGCGAGACATTTGAATGATGGACCAGGCATCGAATTTGGATGAATGTTGGGTGCAATGAAGGGTTACTCGATCCTACGTCAACCAACAATAAATTAGTAAGAAATTTGTAATTATGTACACATTTTAAATGAAAATGATAAATGCATTACATGAATTAAATATTATTGCTTACTTACTTTGTTAACCCATAGATCATGGGCAACATGGTTTCTATACCATCGTAGAAGCGAAGTGTCTGTAGGGCCTCAAGGAAATTGTGTCACATTATCCTCTACTGTAGTTTGGGCTGACTCAACGTCAACTTCTTTTATTTTTCTCATTTTTTTCGGAGCCCCAACTGCTTCTTCTTCGCCTTCCACTCTCTCCTCCACCCTCTCAGCTCCCTCACCTTCACCCACTTCCACTCTCTCCTCCACCCTCTCAACTCCCTCACCTTCACCCACTCTCTCTTCCACCCTCTCAGCTCCCTCTACTGTCACATCATCCACTCTCCCCTCTAACAGTAATTTCAGAATCTAAAGTTCTCTCTTCAGATGCTCCTTCGTTTCAAGCTTTTGTAAGCCTTCTTCTATAGAAAGCCGTAGGTCGTTTACGAAAATCATCCATTTTTCACTCCGACTGTCAATATATACATCATCGATGATTGGTTTAGAACCACAATAAGTAGTAAGTACCTTAAATCCACCAAACAATTATTTGAGTTCACCCACATTAGTTTCGTTGAACTCAAAATTTTGGTGGGTGGATTTAAATGTACTCAGAATTTTAAAAAAATTAAATATGTTTTTTTTTTTTTTTTTTTAAACTTTAATGACGTGCAGATTATATAAAATAAATAAATAAATTGAAATTACCTCGAACCGTTGATCACCACCCGTTGGCCCAGAAACCCTAACAATACGAACTCAGAGTTGTTCTTCGCCGCTCTTCAAATCTCCACACGTTCTTGCATTGTCTGAGGGAACTCAAAGAATCTGAGGGCTTCGGAGGGATCGAGTTTAAAAATGCTCCACAAACCATTCCTCGCGTTGGGCAAAGCGAGCAAAAGATGGGGGAAGACACTGTGGGTGTACAATCACGGAAATTTGGGCGATTCAGATGGCATCGGAGGAAACGAGTTCAAAAATGGCGCAAGGTCAGAAAGACGATGTGGGTGTATAGCAAAAGAAAAGCTTGGGTGCATTCGAGCGTTTGAAAATTATTTTGATTATGTGGGTAGATCGAAAAGTTCAATTAGGCAAAAACGTGCACCCACATATGTGGGTGGATGGAAAGAATCTATGGGTGAAAATAAAGGTACTCTTTATTGAAATGGTTCAATGCATTGACTTTCTCTTTGCACTTCGTACACTTTGTATTGTTTGATTTCCCCATCACCTCGGGCTTGAACCCCTAGGGCCGGATAAAAAACAGGCTATATTTTTCGGGCCTAAAATCCTGCCTAGACCAAATGGGCTGGGTTCAGTCCCGGCATTGAACAACTCGATTCTTAATCGGGTTTTAAAATTGGGCTAGACTGACCTATTTAGTAATCGGATTGCCTTTGGACTTGATTAGTGATTGATCCTAATGTCTTAGCATTGAACTCATCCTAAACCCGGCTAGACCTGAACACGGGCCATAGGCCACCCTAGCCATTCACCCATTAAGTAGTCAAGTTTGGACGAGCTTGACTGGCTTGATTCTTAATTTGGCCTAAAGCCAGGCCCGATCAAATCCATTTAAAAATCAGGCCGAGGCAGGCCTAGGCTTAATTACTAATTGGCCAAAATCTTATCCCAAAGTAGACTCAAATAGGGATGAGCCGGGCTGGGCCACGGCCCGTCAAGTTGACACCCCTAACTTCTATGGATCTTGTTGGTTTAGGGTGACCCGTACATATCAAATGCTGAATTAAGACGTTGACCATTTTGAATTTGACGATGGAGTTTTTTTGCTCGACCTAATCTTCCACAGAAGGGATCTGGAGATCGTGGGCCTACCATCAAACAATCAAATTTGGATTTCATATGGCATATATCTCAAAAAGCGAACATAATCATGGGCGTACATCATATGTAGATCTTGGGATGTGTGCCATGTGGAATAAAAATATGACCTTTCCATGGTAGGACAATGATATCCAGATCAATCTTGGAAAATATTGGAGAAAAAAACTATCTCTATCGTCTGATTCAAAACAGTCAACATTTTATGTACACCTATGCTGGTGGATTGTAAACGAAGGTGCCCATACATCTCAGATGAAACCAATGCGGCTCAAACGAAAAGATTCACGAGGGGTTACTTTCAAACGCCCCCTTCCCCCAAATCAACTAGAGGCTATTCTTGCCCGAAAGGATACGTAGTATCAACGAAGGAAGAAACATATTGGAAGAGCAACAATGGTCAGGTCCAACGAGGTTGAACCGGATTTCGAGTTCAATCACATCTGCAGCCCTTGGAAATCAAGATTCTCTTATCTCCAAGGGTCGCAGATGTGGTTGAACTCGATATCCAATTCAACCTCGTTGGACCTGACCAGATTACTGATTGCATATCAGCATCACTAGTGTTGATCTATCATTGATTTTGCGCTCAGATACAGTTGGCATAGGGAGATTGACCAGTGTGACCCACTTGGTGCACGGGTCAAGCATTTAATACCAACTCTTCTTAAAATGCCATCCTAGTCATCCTATGGATATTTTTGAGTCATTGCAATGTTAGGGCTCTATATGCTTATCCAAAATTCTCCTAGTCATCCTTTGGGTATTGTTGAGTCATTGCTACACTATGACCCTTATTCTTATCCGTATAAATTGACTTTTTGATAAAGAGGATGTGAAAGGAACATGTATAGGTCTCAATCCACACAAACTCTAAAAACAAATGCTTTGATCAAATGGTTCAAATCCTCCAATCAACGGCACGAGTTCCATCAACAAATAAAGATCATGACTTCATGAGTATTAAATAAGAGAGACTAACTCTTCGTACTGCAGAGGATATATATATATATATATATATATATATATATATATATATATATATAGAAGCAGATTGAGTTGAGGGATAGATGCTTCAAAGGCTGATTTGAGAACCAGGTAACCTAACTAGTATCCTCACCCATCAAGCCACAGTACCTAGGTTCCCTTGGCGCGCGTACGAACCCATGTCTTCCTAAGAAGATAGCCAACTCCATCGTGGCAAAGTTGACATTTATATATAGTACTATTAATGTCTTGTTCGGCATAACAAGTTCGAAAATAAATCCGTAATCTTGAGATTTACGGAAATGAAAATTTCCGGCTGTTTGACAATCTAGTGGGACCCACAAACTAGAGTTTTTTTGAAAAAAAACTCATATAAAGGTTCCAGCCAAAATTTGGCTAAATTTTTTTTCCGCCCATGACATGGGTTAAAACCTTAAAGAGGAATTTTGGTGGCCACCCTTGCAACCCAAAATTCGTTCTTCTCAACTTGGATAATTCATGCTTAAAATCATTTGATTGCTTTGGATCAATCGATCAACTTTTTTCTTTCACCATAATTTTTCATATCATGGATCTCGAGACCATGAGCTTATCATCAAACGCTCAGTTTTTTCATTGATGCGGCACACTTGTCAATACCTTTTTATTCACGCTCATATATTCTCTAAAAGCGCCTACATCTCAGACCTTTGAAAAAAATGTTGATTTCTTCGGATCAGATGATGGAGATCTTTTTTTAACAAAGATCTTCCATAAAATAGATCTTGGGTTCATGGTGCATCAATCTGACGATCAATTTTTAATTTCTTGTATCACCGATACTCAAAAAATGACTCCTCAATCATATAGCACGCATCATGCTCAAACGTGACTTTAGGGCTATTTTTTGGGGACTAGGGGCACATGGAATCACAAACTCGCCGTTCAACAGGTGCTACATGATCTTAAGATCCATTTTGTAGACGATCAAGATGAAAAACAATCAACCTCATCTTATCCAAAGCAATCAATAGTCTTCAAGGGGTCTTGGACATGAGCGTTTTTAGAGAATGCATGGACGCGAACAGAGATACCCATAAACAGCGACGCCAATAAATGTAACCCAACCATCTAAGCCACTTAATTTGAAGGCCATAATCTAAAGATCATATGTGAAAAGATTGGCACCAAGCATAATCTTTATCATATGACTCAATGCACTCCAAAGCCATTATCCGATTCAACAGTTGATTGTGTCGAATCATATGATAGAGACTGAGTTTTGCACTACTCTTTTACGTTGTAGATCTGTAGATAATGGCCTTTATATTAGACGGTTTAGATGCAACCTCACCTCATAATCGTACCATTTATTTGCACTGTAAAATCGTAACCTCCACTACATAAAATAATACTACTAGTAGCAGTTTTTTTAACAAAAAACTACTGCTATTAATCATGTCGCTACCAAAAATTGCCGCTATTAGTCTTACCGCTACAAAAAATTTCCTTAACAGCAAATGCCGCTAAAACACATTATTTTTGTAGTGCTCACCCCATCTCTTCCTACCAACATGCATTGATTGCTTTGAATCAGACAAAGGAGATTATTTTTTATCCCAATCTTCCACATGATGCATCTTGAGATCATGGGTATATCATTAGACGATTTTTTTATTTCATGTGGCACCCATTCCAAAAAATGACCCCGTAATTTGTATTTGAGCTTGATATATATCTCACAAGTTTAGAATTACTGGATGGGATTTATACCACGCGAAATAAAAACCAACCATCTGAGTGTATGTCCATGATCTCAAGACCCATCTTATAAAAAGTTAGGACAAAAAAAAAAAAATCATATTATAATTCAAAGCGATTAATGCATTTTGGCCAGACGAGATGTGAGGTTACATGTTCACATTATGTGAAGAATGGTATCTTAGGAAAATAATATTATTACACAATGTAGCCAAACAGCTGAAAAAAATAAAATCAAAGCATCGTAAAATTTTAAAAATAAAACTTCTCATGAGTTCTTTTATTTACAAGCCCAAATAAAATTTTTTTTTTTTTTTTAAATTATTTCCATGAATTTTGTCAAACAAGGCGTAAACGTCTACTTTTAATACGATTCCGGCTTCAAAAGGCATTCGGTGGCGCTTTTCTATTCCTCATGTCCCCTAAATCCCCATTATTTTAATATCAAAACAATGAACTATGTTGTGGTCCAATTGAGTGAATATTATACTTTTACACCAAGTTCTAAAAACCCTTACATACTATGACATTTGTAAATTCTATTGTATAGTCTTTAATATATATATATATATATATATATATATATATATATATATATATCTCGGAGATATGCGCTCGGGCATAGAAATATTTCTACACTAATTAATATGATTGCGACATGTAGCGTCCTTTTTATAAAGTGATGGATTGTATAGGACTCACTTTATTAACTAATATTACGCTTAAATACTCTTCCAATCGTCATTCTTTACTTTTTTAAAATCTTTTTCTTTTTTTTATCTTTTCAAGAAAGTGTTAGACTTACTTTTTCATATATATTTTACACAAAAAATGTGACGCCTGATATCGAAGCACTAGCACTTCAGAAGCGAAGCTCCGACGCTCCTAAAACGAAGCACCGATGCCCCTAAACGATGCGCTGATGCTTTGTTTTAGGGCGCCGACGCTTCAAAAAAAATAAAATAAAATAAAATACAAATTATCAAAGCGCAGGCACTTTATTTTGAAAGTGCTAGCGCCCCTAAACGAAACGCCGACGCTTCGTTTTAGGGTACTGGCGCTTCCATAAAAATAAAATAAAATAAAAATAAAAAATTTCGAAGCGTCGGCGCCCCTAAAACGAGATGCCGACTCTTCTCTCCAGAGGTGCTAATGTTTCGTTATCGGGCACTCATATTTTTTGAATAAAATATACCTGAAAAAACAAATCTGACACTTTATTAAAATAAGAGAGAGAAAAGAAAAAGACTTCTAAAAAAGTCAAGAATAACGGCTGAAATGATATTTAACTTATAAAATATTTTTAAAATGTAATCCTACGTAAAGTAGTTTCAATATCACCGATCACTTCACAAAATAACGCTTCATGTCGCGCTCATATCAATTGCGTAAAGGATATTTAACTTTTAAAATATTTTAAAAGTGTAACCCTAATTAATAAAGTAGTTTCAATGTCACTCATCACTTAATAAAAGGACACTTCGTATCGCACTCATATCAATTGAGTAAAGATATCTCTACAACCCCGAGCGCATTCTCCCTTTTTCCTATATATATATATATATATATGATCTAATGACATGTCTACAATTGATGTGTCCGTGCACAATGCTAAATGAAATCCAAGTCAGAATTCCTTGTATCCAAGGATTTAAAGCCTGATAAATATCGGCACATCGGCCTAGTTTCAAGCCAATACATATTACATATATAGGGTATATATCGATCAAACACGCTAATATTAAAGAACCCTTTTCTTTTAAAAGGGAAATGTTTAAAATGTTATATAAATAATTTAAATATTAAAAAAAATCCCAAAGGACATTTTTTGGATTATATCTGATTTATATAAGATGCATAACTACCGACATTTGACTTTTTTGATCCCAATATTTGGCCCCATATCAAATCGGGCGGTATCAGATGGGACCTAACCCAATACATAACAGCCGATAGCCAATATGTAAAACCAAGCTTGTATCAAAGAGATTTAACATCGAGTGAATTTGACCTTGGAGCATTTAACGGAATGAACCAAATTGAGATAGCTCAACTAGTATCCTTTTCCCTTTTGGAAGTAATAAATCGTGGTTTTTAATCCTCACGCTCACTCACATCTTTTGTGCAGGTATCCTCTTAATGTATTATGCTGAATCAACTCCTTTCTGCGTGCACTTTGCACACCTTTCTGCGTGCACTTTGCACAAGTATTATATCTGGATTTTCTATATCGTATGGCATAAAAAAATTAATAATAGATAAATAATAATAATTTTTTTTTTTTTTTTTTTTAAAAAGACTAACACGCTAAAATGATCTCTAACCATTCAATGCCTTAACTATATCTTCTCCCATATGATAATAATCATGGTTGGAGACGGCTAAATGAGGAAATATTCTTCTATATTAATGAATAGAGAGCATGAAAGTAGCCTACTAAAAGAGGATATAAAATTAAAAAGAGCATCTCAAGTAGCAACATAAAGCAATGGCACCATAAGATTGATGTGATGCTTATCTTTTAATAATCATTGGTGGAGGAATCAAGGGCTTAAAACGGGGTGAGGCCCACTCATGCACGTATTGTGCATGGACAAGTGACCTTTTAGTCATGCAAATTAAATGCCCTTAAATAAATCTAAAAAATATGCCCTTTTTAGACAAAGAGTGGAGTAAAAACCAAGCATACCTCTTCTCGAAAAAAAAAAAAAAAAAACCACGCATACCCTTTTGGAGATTATTTATAAACCGTATTTAAACTCCTTATTGGCTATATTGTATCGTTTACATTTATTACACTTGTCACCATTTTGGTCCCTTGTTACCCCTATGATTGCAAAATGATAATAATGAAAGCCCATTTAAGCGTGACACCAACTTTGATGACTACATTTACATGAACGAACAGCCCACTTTTACATCATGTGACGCACTTTCTTGGCCAACCCAAGTGACCCAGCTAGCAACCCATTATGGATACATTTTTGAGCTAAAGAATTAAAATTATGAGTAATATTTTAAAAATCGGATCTGACGTTTAATCAATTAGGGCATCAATTCAGTGAAATCGAGTTGGACCGGCTCGGTTCACAATATATATAAGTTTATATTTTTTTCCTGAACTATTTAAATAAATTATATTAGTTTTCCAAAATAATTAACTTGTAGGTGTTTTTTAAGCTTCTTTGAAAAAATAACAAATAAATAAGTTTAAAATGATCATAGATAATATTGAAATTAGAAAAGGAGTCCCAGCAGCTAGAAATGACCTACAATTAGCTACTTGTTTTATTACGTAATATTGTAACTTTAGTATTTTTTAAAATACAAAAATTTTTGACCAAATTTTAACATAACCCACTTGGTTTTTTCATGAACGTCTAAGCCAGCCGATTCACTAAAAAATTGGATAGTTTATATGTTAGACTAAAGAAAATCAAATATTTGGATTTCTAATAAGACCGAATTGGCTTGAGTCCCGGTTCCAGTGGGAACGGGTCAAACCCGCCGATCCAGCCCGATTTTACACCAGTGCCTATAAGAGTTCAGTGCACTTTAAGTATTAACATTGGCAAATATGAAAAATCGTCTAATAGTAAACAGCGCATCCATTAATGTTCAAATCTTCTAATGATGTAATTGTTGAATAAACAGCGCATCCATTGATGAATGATGTAATTTTTGACTCTAGGGCAGGTTCCAATAGAAGTTACCACTTTAATGATTGATATAAATTGATTCATACATGTACGTTTAGAAAAATCATAAATGAGTAAGAATAAAACATTTACCAATGCATAGTAAAATGTTTTGTATACAAGGGTTGGTATATACACCGTATAGTGAATTTCTCAGCCAGCAGCGGACCCACTTAAGGCCCAGTATGGGCAGATGCCTACAGTGACTTAAATAAATAGTAAGTTTAAAGTAAAATAAAATTACATTATCGATAAAATGATCTGAAGATCTGATCGTCTAATAGGGGCATCATGATATAAAGATTTATTGTGTAGAAGATTAGGACGAAAAACAATATTCATCGTCCGATTTATGAAAATCCAACAGTTTTATACGTGTGCTTTATTCACTAAAAAAAGGGAGCAAAAAACTCCACCTAAGGATTGTTCGCACTTATTTTGCTACCATATTTGCAAAAAAATTTTATGGAGAGAGTTCTCTCACAAGAGGCTCTGCTATTATGTGTTTAAATACACTCAAGTATGGTGTATAAGCTCTAGTTAAATTAATCAAAAGTATAACCTTATATAGAAGAAAGTTTGAACCTTGAACCTAGACATTGCAAACTACTAATTAAACCACTAAAGTGGCTTAGTAAGCAATATACATAAATAAAATTTTTAATTCATATATAACTTTTGAAAATTAAAATAATGTCATCCATTCTAGAAAGGTTGGCATTATTTGCACTCAAAATAACTCATTTTTCTTGTAAAAAACACTCATTTCCACCATAAAAAATCGTTGGCTACCTTGAATTAGACGATGCAGATCGTTTTTCATCCCAATCTTCCACACGATAGATCTTGAGATCATGGCGCACCTATTAGACGGTCATATATTGATTCCATGTGACACACATCCTTGGGACTGACCCTAGGAGCTATTATGAAAAAAAATTTGTTAATATAAATAGGTCTCATTTCAGAATCTCGACCTAGGCCACCAAAAAACTAGTAAAGGAGTTGGACACTTGTCTTCTTTTTTTTTAATATTCAAGTAAGCACGTGAGTTAATGATTTTAGCTGCCAATGATTTTAATAAGACACATCGTTTTGTGAGCGAATTCAAAATATATTTTATATATTTATATCTTTTAATTTTAAATATTAATTAATATTATGCCCACTATAGAGGAAAATTTTGGGTCTGCCAGTAATCTCAGCCATTATATGACAAAGATGATAAGCCTTAATTATCATACCGTTCCGCTCGGGACGGTATTTTAAACCATGATCCCAATAGCTCAATAAGATTTTATGGCAAAACCATTCGATCATCGTAAATTTTAGGATATGTCCCATCCAGGTTGATGTGAACGAAAGAATGAACGGTTCAAATCGATCTATCCATGTGTTTTGAGAGCGGGACCTTCAATCTCCACCTTATTGTTAGAATGAGAAAGAGAGCAACTACTTGCACATGAGATTTGTATCATTGCACCTTGTTTAAAAGAAGGGTGTTTTTGGGACCTATGCCACCTGAGACACTATGTAAGTTGTCTTATTTGACAGCCATCATGTAAAGAACTTTAGTGTCAAAGATCAGCAGGAAAAATGATCTACATAACCTAATTCAATGCAGTCAGCCATTGAATCTGATGATGAGTTTTAACCATCTTCAATTAGATGTTAAAGATCTTGTTTCCTACCAATTTCTATAGCGAAAGATCTCGACATCATAGCCTTCAAATAAGACCACTTAGATGATGTTCCATATAGGGTAAAGATCTCAAAAACAGTGAGTCTTTCTTTTAAACTAAGCCCAATGGCATAAATCTAATATGCAAGTAGTTGCTCCCAAAGAGAAATCACATATCTCATTCTCAATTTTCATAGGGAAGAAAAAGGATATACATTTGATCCATGCATTGGAATGGTAGATCACGTATCACGTGGACTTGATCTCTAAAATGACACCCATTTTCTATCTCAAAAAATGTGATCAAAGTCTACCAACTGCTTGTTTCAACTTGACGAAATAAAATTTTGCACCTTCAGTCAAATTTTAGACGTCAGATATACAACCTTTTCAATATTATTTGAAAATGTGTCTTTGGGCATATTGTCGCGGCACCCATTTCATAATTTCATAATTAAAAATTATATATAATATAATAAATATGATTGGTTGTCTACAAAGATTCATACATTGTCTCCTATATTTCATCTACAAAATAATATAATAAACACATGTAGGTACGTGTTTCAGATGATCGAGGGAAGGCTAGTGTGCGTGACCACCCCCCCCCCCTCCCTCTTCCCTTCCCTTTAAATAGAGACGTTTCACAGCTGAAAAGGCAGACCCAATTCCGGAACACGTCTCATTTTCAACAGCTAAACTATAGCCTATAATTGCATTCCCACGTTATGTGCAAATTTAGCAAAGTTAAAGATCCACCGCTAAATTTAGCGAAATTTCAGGGTGGGTGCCCTCCAATGGCCTCCCTTGCCCCAAAATTGCTTCTGACCTATATTGGCAAATGGTGTTGTTGTGGGACCTCTCTCCTCTTTTTACTATATCTAAATATAGGGATCTAATCCCATTTTTTCAAAATACCATTTATATTTAGCTCTTTGCTGTCTCTATGTGCCCTCTTTTTCTTTTCATCTTATGTAGAGATCATGGTTTCAAATTTTGGTCTTTAAGGTAGGTTTCATGGATGTGTACGATCAGGACGAAATGTATCGTGTCGGGCTACGAAAGCATATCCGGACACATAGCAGACCAATTTGATGTTCAATTTGATTTGGTAGGTGATGTCATTTATGTGACGGGATTATTTGATATTGGTCAAACTTGGATGAAATGTATCATTACGTGCTAGAGGGTGTGAACTGCAAAACCATATGTAGCGAACGGGTTTGCCAGTGGATTCAATTTGGTTGATGAACTAATTCACAGTTTAGTTCGGTCCGATTTGCCCTTATTTTTTTACAAATTTGTCTACAATGGCCGCTTATTTGCCTACAAGTAGCGAAGTGCTCATTGCAGACAATGAGAGTTGAGATAATAGTGAGCATAAAAATCTATGAAAATCTAAAGAGTCCAAATAAATGCACAACCGAAAGGAAAGTGGGCAACACACTGGTTCATCCTCTACGATGAGTCTACAATAAGTCACAAGGACAAATTTATATTTACGAAGTTGATTTAAATATGAAAAAGGTTGGTAAAATTATCTGAGATTAAAACTAAGTTTTTAAGAGTTGGTATTGGGTAAGCGCCAACAGCGGGCACAGGATATGCCAAGATTGATGGAGGGAGATTGACCGGCGGTGCAGCGGTGGCAATCGGGTTGGGTACCTAATACCAACTCATTTTTGTAAAGCCTGAAACTTTACCCAGAAACTAGAAAGCATTTATTTCTTACAAAAATCAGCGCTATCATAAATATCTAAACCTAGGGGGCCCAAAAACCAAATTCAACCCCTTAGGGTTAGAATTCATCCTAACCCTAAAGGGACCAGGTTCACTGCGAATTTGAATTCAAACCGAGCAAACCAGCAAACCTGATAACATTGGGTTAGACATAAGTGAAAATAAGCCTACATTGCTTGGACTCTACTCTCATTTCCCCCAGTGGTCCCAGAACAATGGAAAATATACAAAAATTTCAAAGCTTAGAAATCAGAATCAATGAGGAAGATATGTATGTATAAGTCTCATCAATATAATAATCTTCAGTATAAAACATAAATCCAAAGTAACTTATAAACACAAACAGATTAAAAACCATATAATGCACTACCAAGTAAGGGATGATTCAGACCATCAGATAGGAAAAGGAAAGAGCAAACCCATGTTGTGTAAACTTTTCTTCAGATCCCCACCACCCATCACTGTAAATAGATAATATTTCAGCAAATTCCCGACAAGTTGTTCCAAGGAGATGATCCGAGGGTCCAATCGTGGTCGGAAGCACCGAGAGAAGAGGCCAGATGCTGCATGTCGAGGCCAATCTCATCGTCGGTCACACCAGAATGCCCGTTCGATGCTTCTCCACTGTCACTGTACCATTCAGGGACAGCCGGTGGAATGATATCGAGAAGGGTCCCCATGTCCTCTTCCACATGATCGATCATGTCCGCGGATTCTTTCTTCATCTTAATCCCTGGGAATTGAGAGATACAAATAACAGAGTTGAAAAAGGAGTTCAAAGACACCAAACCATCATCATGATCAAATTTATACCCAAAAAAAAAAGATATTGATTTGGTTGGTTAATTGGGCTTATCAAACCCATTGAATATAGTACAGAAATGTAACTGCTTCATATGAGAACAAATGAAGAGAAAATCGGTTAAAAAACAGATAAAAAGTACAGAGAATTTGGTCAAAAAAGTTTAAAAAGAAAAGAATAAAATAGTAACAGAATACAACCTCAACAAATATCTGTACGGCTGAAAGCTGAAGCATTATTAATTATTCTATAAGGGGAATGTTCTGAATCAAATCACTGAGAGCTGAAATCATTAAATTAATTAATTAATTGCTACTCTCAATGGAGCTCTCCTGTAATCTTAATAGCAGAAACTCATTAAATAAAGTAATAAATAAATAACAGAGCATATATTATAACCTTAAAGGAACAAAATCAGATTGCAGGTAAGAATCCATTAATGGTTAATTGGATTAATGGTTAATTCATAAGCATTAAGTTACCCAAGTTCCAGTAAAAAAATACCTCAAATCAAAATCTACACTAAATTTGAATGAGTGAATAAAATTACCTCAAATTGATATCCACAGTAAAAATGTAAAATCAAACTGCCATAGAAAAATTGAATGAAATAACGGGAATTCGATAAATAAAACATACCCGTCGTCAAATAACGGGCAGAGCTCGAATCATCCCACTGGCTCACCGATCCAAACGGCTGTGCAGCGCCGCTATTGCCACCGAAATCCAACGCAGAAGGTGGAACATTGCCGCCCATTAGGCCATTTAGACTGCATTTCCCCTCCATAATCAACTCCGGCAACAACCCGTCTCCGGACTTCCAATGGTCGCTGCCGCCCGCCATAGCCTGCGCGTCCTGCAACAAAGCATCTAGCAACCCACTATTGCTTCTGCTCAACGGGTGGTGGGCAGCCTCAGCGGCACTACCGGAGATCTTATAATCGTTGGCACCCGAGGCGGCATTAGCGGACTCGGGAAATTGGCTTGAAGGGAGCTCCAATTTGATGGAGAAAGAAGTATACCCAAAAGGTATAAGCCCATTGGGCGGTTCGAAAATTGAGGGCGAATTCAGGTGATCAAAGTGTCCAGGATTGAATTGAAGGTGGTTTTGGGGCTGGATTCTCTCTTGGATACTCAGATTATGAGCAAGGCTAGGGGGTGGAGGAGACGAAAATGGGAGAGAAAACGAAAGATTGGAGTTGTTACTTTCGCGGAGCCTCTTGAATCGGTGATGAATCGGAGCAAGGGGAAATGGGCTGTTGTTATTGGTATTGTTGTTGCTATTGTTGTACTGGTGGGTGCTAAGAAAAGGCGTCGTCCCAGAAAAATTGATCAGAGGGTCGAAAAGGGACGGGGAGGAAGAAGATGGGGAGAAATTAATCTTGTTCTGTTGTTGCAGAGAAGACGCCATGGAAGACACCGGAGAAGAAGCAGAACGATGGTGGTGATGGCCAATCGTAGCGTTTCTTTGTATATCGGGTGGGTACAAAGGCAACCCGGCACGTTGTCGGCGTTTAATCCGCGTGTTCCAGTAGTTCTTGATCTCATTATCAGTTCGCCCAGGTAACTAATAAAAACAGAGAAAACTCATTTAAAAAATTAATTTTTAAAAATTTTAAAAAAAAAACATTTGATTTGAATAAATAAATAAATAAGAACCTGGGCAGCCATGCGTGCCCATTTGTTGCCGAGCTTGGCGTGGAACTCGAGGATCAGACGCTCCTCTTCGGGGGAGAAGGTGCCCTTTTTGAGATTTGGACGGAGGTGATTGGCCCAGCGGAGGCGGCAGCTTTTGCCGCAGCGGGAGAGACCCGAGTTCTTCTGCACGGCGTTCCAGTTGCCTTCGCCGTGTTTCTTCACGTACTCCATAAGTATGGCGTCCTCTGCGGCCGTCCACGGCCCTTTCTTCAGCGCACCATCCGCGCACGAGTCATCGGTCGCATTGGCGCCGCTGCTGTTGGTGGGCACCATGAGGACCTCTTCAGCTGCTCCAAAAAGGACCAAATTTGTTTTCTTTTTGTTTTTTGGTTTTTTCTGGAAGTTTGAGAATTAAATGAGAGACCAATCTGAATATATGATATTAATCTTAGTGATACTATATATGTGCTTGTGTTCCTTCGTCTGCTTCCCCCTCTATAAGTTAGAGAGAGAAGAGAAGGAAGCAATTCTTTATGGTTTTTCTTTTTTCTTTTTTCCTCTTCGTGGGTTTTTTTTTATTTATAAATAAATTTAATGTGTTTTTGTGGGGGCAAAAGAGAGATGGATTGGCTAATAGGGATTAAGAATCTGATTCACCTGATGATTAAGAGAGAGAGAGAGAAGGAAGGGGGGGGTTTGAATCAAATCGATATTGAAAGAGAAAAAAAAAAAACATAAAAAAGAGGGGCAGTGAGGAGGTGGTGGGGTCAGTGGTGGGACCCAGAGCCTTTGCTCTTCCAATTTTGAGGTTTAAGCTTCCATCTCGCTCCGGGTACCTCTCCAATGCACCTTACGTGGTAGGACGCCCTTTTTCGCGCTGGCATATACGCTCCTCACAGCCTTCATATGTTTATAAAGCTTATGAAGAACCTTTTAGCCACCAAACTTCTCTTGGATCTGACTTTCACGGATTCTTGAGACCGTGGAATGCTTCTTTTGGTTGAATTGATGGGTTAAGACTCTTCATAAGTTTCATAATCTCGTGATGCTCGCAACTCCCCTTTAATATAACCATCTTAATTTGGATATTTGTGGGACCATGGATAGCATGCTAATGGGCTGTACACAGAAAATGGTGCAAATTTTGGTCTAATAGCTTCAAAATTTCTTGATTGATGGACTCTCACCATCCAACGATGCTGAATTTTCTACTATCTACAAAATGACATAATAGTGGTTGTTGCGTGGTGCTATAAGAAGAAGCTTGGGCTGTCAAGTGACAAGTGTAAAAATGTGGGTTTAACGCTCCATATATGGGACCAGCATTGGATAATAGCCTTCTGAATAAAATAAATAAATAATAATTGCCAATAAAAGTGAAGTGCGGGTATTGAGAACCCGGTAGTTCCAACTAACACAGTATAATCTTTTTATTTTAGGGTTTTTTTGCATGTACCCCCTTGCGTTATGCTAATATTATAAGAAAATCTCTGAGTTATGGGTATTTATTTTCCAGCCCCTATTTTTGTGTTTCTGTTTCATATAATCCCCTTCCGTTAACTAGTCGTGAGTTTATGGACGAAAAACCTATTTTGCCCTTAATGAAACCAATATTTTAAAATACCACCATTTTATAAGGTCTTTCATTCATTTATATTTACAAGTCATGTCATTAAAATTTATCATCATTTTAAAAGGCCCTTCATTCACCTTTATTTACAAGTCATGCTATTATAATTGATCACTATTCTAAAAGGAGTACCTTTAAATCCACCCACAAAATCTTACAAAATCTTTGAGTTCACTCACACTGAAACACATCGACTGCATTGAATCAAACGATGAAAATTTTTTATCGTCCAAATCTTCCATAAAATCGATCTTTAGATCATGGGTGTACCATCAGACGACCGATTTTTTATTTCATGTGGTACACACCCCTAAAAGAGACCTTAATATCAATTTTAAGCATACACGTGATGTTAAGGTCACTTTTCTGATATGTGTGCCACGTGAAATAAAACATTGATCGTCTGATGGTACGATCATGATCTCAAGATCCATCATGTGAAAGATTGGGAGGATAAATGATCTCCATCATTCAATTCAATTCAATCAACGTGTTTCAGCGTGGGTGAACTTAAAGATTCAGTGGGTAGATTTAAAAGTACTCTTCTAAAAGGCCCTTCATTCACCCATCAAATTCAAGACTCATCTGATGGGTGATTCCCCCATTAAAGCATACCAACGTTTGGACGAATACTCAACCAATGGAGGATTTGTGGCAAACGATGCAATTATTATTAAAAAGAAAACCTTCAATCTACATGTTCCACTCAAAATACTCGTCTCTCCAATTTCTTATATGATTCAAGACCCATTTTTAGGAATTGGATTGCCTAACTGCGTCTACTTCCATCCACCAAATCTTTGAGTTCACCCACGGTAAAATACATTGATTGCATTGAATAAGACAATGGAGATCGTTTAGGCATACCATTAGACGATCAGTGTTTTATTTCGTGGCACACATCTCAGAAAAGTGACCTTAACATCACGTATACGGTTAAAATTAATTTTAAGGTCATTTTTTTGAGTGTATACCACATGAAATAAAAAATCAACCATCTGATAGTGCCACTATGATCTCAAGATCCATCGTGTGAAAGGTTGGGACGATAAACAATATCCATCGGCCGATTCAATGCAATCAACCGTCTGATGGTGCCACCATGATCTCAAGATCCATCGTGTGAATGGTTGGGACGATAAATGATCTCCATAGTCCGATTCAATGCAGTCAACCGTCTAATGGTGCCACCGTGATCTCATGATCCATCGCGTAAAAGTTTGGGACGATAAACGATCTCCATCATCTGATTCAATGCAGTCAACGTTTTTCAGCGTGGGTGAACTCAAATATTTGATAGGTGGACACCGTGATCTCAAGATCCATCGTGTGAAAGGTTGGGACGATAAACGATCTCCATCGTCCGATTCAATGCAGTCAATGTTTTTCAGCGTGGGATTTAAAATTATTCTTATCACGTGTAGAGGGTGGCAATTTAGTAATTTAATTTTTAATAGGATAAATATAGTATTTAGGCTATTTTTTAACGGCTGATTAACCATTTAAAGTAGTATTCGTTAAAAAGAGTGTTTTATGAACACCAAAATATTAACTCAGGGGTTTAAAGCAAACAGCTATAATTAGGGGTTGTTTGTAATATCAACACAAGTCAGGGGTATTTGCAAAAAATCCTTTATTTTATTACGAAAAATATGTTTACAATTTGAAATTTGAAAGCCACGCTGCTTTCGGGTTGGCGGTCGCATACCTTGAAGTTGAAAAGACCACTGTGCCCTCAGAGGGATGAATATTAGAAGATGAATCGAGTATTTTGGTCAATTGAAAGGGTCCAAATGTCGATGCAAATGTCGTGGGTCGAGCCTCACGCATCAGCTAAAAGGAAGTATAACTCGCACGCACAAAATTAGTCCAAGCACGAAATTTTTATATTTTGTAGGGGTCTTACATGAAAATATTATTTAATCCGTCTAATTTAAAGGTCATGATATAAACATCTATGGGGCAAAAAATTAGAACAAATCATCGAAATGTGATCTACATCATATAATGAAACACAGTCAAAAGCTGTCATTTAATTCAATAATTGTCTCCATTGAATCATATGGTAAAGATTATGTTTCACGTCCATCTTTGATAACAAAGATCTTTAAATCAATGGTCTATGAGTGATCATATAATGAATCTTTGACAGCAGTTGATATTATAGTTAATAAATGGAATGATTTAAATTTTCCTTACTGCTTTTCAAAACAAGTACCCGGCCAACTCATCTAACCCCTTGAGATTCTCTCTCTCTCTATATATATTTATATATAGGAGAAGAAAATGGACCCATGTGATGACGTCATAGAGCTTGAACCTAGATGCCGTCCTCTTGGGGGAGCCATGTGGCAGCCAAATTTTAAAATGGCACCGGTTTCTCCTTAGGGTTTAAACTTTTTCTCCCCCAAATCACATGTCAAATATTGTGATTCCCCACTCAAATATGGTGTACAACTGTGTATTTAATTTTTTCTAATTTTAACAAAAATTAAATGGTAGAAAAACATTATTATTTTTAGATGATATTGGACCTTGGGAAAGTTGCCCTGATACCAGACCCGTTGGTTGAGTGTGACATGCTCCTCAAATAATCACCTAGTAGGGGTCAACCCCATCTATGAGTTGAGGCTTAATAATTTTTTTGTTGAACTTTTGATGGTTGCTTTATCTCCACAATAATGATATGTTTGGTGCCCTAAAAAATAATATTTGTTTTAGTTATGGATACACGCCCCAGAATCTGTGAGCACGTATGCTTTATCTCCACAATTTAGATGTAAATGATCTAAATGTTTGATTCAAAACAAACATCGGAGTTTCGTGGGTTATTTTTATGGTGTTTAAATAATCTTTCAACATTAAAATGTCAATTTTTTATCTGTGATTTATTATTGTGTTATGTGGCACACATTTATAATCAATCTAAATTGTCCAAGTAGCAATTCATTATTGGAACATAACTCATTCACAGGATCATGCTTTTAAGTGGATTTAAACCATCCGATCGGTGAACTTTAATATGAGCCAATAAAATTAAGAGCAGCCGTTGATATTAGAGTGCACAAATCGAATGGGTCGAATCTCCCAAAAAGTGTGATTTTTTTGCCCATAGCCCTTCAATTGATGATATATCACTCTGATGGCATGAATTTCTAAGATCATAAACCAATAAATAGTGTAAGATCTTTTAAGTTAGCTCCTTGAATAACCTTTTTTTTAATAACTAAAATTAGATAAGTTACGATTGAACCCTGCGATCTCAAGGTTTAATCATTGTGGGCCCAACCCATGTTCCATGCATACCATTAAAAGTTGGCCAATGGGGGATAAGTTGAGGCAGCTCGCAGCTCAAAAGTTAACAATATTGCAACTTGAGTTGAAGTAAGGGGCGTATTCAGTTCGGTTTGGTCGTCGGTTTTGGAACAAAATCTAAAATCATAAATCAAATCGATTCTAATCATTTTTTAAATGTTCAAACCAAACCATTCAACTGTTGAATCAAACCAGTCCAACTGTTGAACCAAACCAACCCGAATTGATTTAGTTTCGGTTTGGTTCGGTCGGTTTCAATTTTTCTATAAGTTCTACTTGCACATCAAAATTTTCCAATGTTTCAACCTGTTTTACACTTTTACTATTTTCATTTTTTCAGGAGTCATTTTACTTTTATAATCTATTCACCCTTAGCAACAGACAAATGATGGTGAAGGACTCTCTCTCTCTCTCTCTCTCTAGGAACATGGCAAAGGACCAAACATTAATAGCATTTCAAAATTATTCACTATTTAACTAGAATTTATCTGGTGAGGGCATTTGGTTAAGATACGGTAGATCTCAACCAGAGCATGCCCAAATATTAACTCTAATTCAACAGCTAGAGAGAGGGAAAGAGGGAGGAAGAGGGAAGACTCACTGAGGCTTTAGAAATTAGAACTCTGAGTCTCTACTCCCTAATTTAACGTCTTGTGAGATTCGACCCTTAAGTAATGTTGTGAAACACAAAATTTGGGCTCAAATTTTAGACCGAAAATCCTAGGCCCAATCGGCTGCTTGACTCAAGTTGACTATATATATATATATATAATTTTCTTAAAATCGATTCGGCTCGGTCGGTTTTGGCTTGGGAAGGCTCGGAATTGAAACCAAACCGAACTTTCGATTTTTCTTTTTGCCAAACCAAACCCAAACCGGTACCAATCCAAATCGAATCAAAACCGGCAGTTTGGTCGGTTCAGCCCAAAAAATGTACAGTGCTAGTTGAAGTCATAAGTTAAATCCAACTTAATCAGCTTTAAAAAAAGTTCTTAAAAGTTAAAACCCTTTAGTAGTAAAGAAAATTACAAAAGAACATGGGTTTATGCAGGTTTCTACCGTTAATACCGTTGACTACCTTCAATCAATCGATGGAGATTGTTTTTCGTCCCAATCTTCTACACAATAGCTCTTGAGATCATGCCCTTATCACGATCGTCGGTGCCCGATGTTCGCAGGCAATGAGGCCAACCTTACCCTCGATCAGCTCTGATACTACCCACTTAAAAGACGAAAACTCCCGTTCGTGGTTGCCTTAACGAGTGAGGTAACTACGAATGGGAGTTCCCGTCTTCTAGGCGGGTGGTATCAGAGTTGGTCGAGGGTAAGGTTGGCCTCGTTGCACGCTGCATCAGGACACCGCACGAGTGTGATAGCCAGTGTCAGGCCGCACCCCCATGACAGATGATATCAGAGATAGGCTGACCTAACTTTGAAAGTTAGGTACCGCACACTAGTGCACATCGAAAGGAGTCCAAGCTAGGTGAGTGACTCTGTGACATAGGACTTGCTTCCATGTGGCATGCACACATCCCCAAAAGTAACCGTAATTGTGGTGTACCATGAAAAGGGTTCTCGGGTCACTTTTGGGGATGTTTTCCATGCCGAATCAACATATGACCATCTCATAGGTGGGCGATGATCTCAAGGTCTATCTTGTGAAAGATTGAGAAGAAAAACACTCTTCATCATCTGAATCAAGACCGTCAATAGTGGAAAGCATACATTCCAATGGATGAATCTTCAGTTGCAGATACCCGTCCATATTTTGTTTCCTAACATAGGCAATATGTATCGTCGTCCCAAACGTCCAACACCAAAACGCATCCTTAAATATAAGGGCCGGCCGCACCTCATAGCTCAAGCTCAAGATAAGTCTCTATCCGATGCGAGACTATCACAAGGAAGTACAAGAAAAACTTAGAGATAAAAGTTTAATACAAACCATCGAGAAGTTCAACTTTTGTTATTTATTAAACTGTTTTGCATCCTTTGATTGTTAAAATCAAATCTAAATCCAATAGGATTAGATAATTTTTCTATTAAAACATTCATATATTAGAGGGTAAAAGAAAAAAGAAAAATTAAATAATAATCAATATATTCAGAAAAATCACTCTGATTCACATGCCTTAAACAATAATAATGACAATTATAGCGACCCGAGATCTCACAACCTCTTGATTGTAAAATCTTAGGTCGTACCTTTATATCATGAACTGTAGAAACATAATAAGGCAATAAAAACACCTTAAGCAACGGAAGATAAAATTTTTTTAAAACATTAATTAATCAAAATAAAACTCATAACAATGTTCTTATTCTAATAACAAGTCCAACATGATTAAAGCTTAAATAATTTTGATAAAATACTAACTGATCAATGTCTCATTTATTTAAAATCACTAATAATAATTAGAAAGAAAAATAGATAATTAGGCTACGAAGCCATTAACGTCATTCAGTCCAGTTCCTGAGCACCACGTGTCGTATCATCGCCATAGACCCATACGTTGTCATCGGCGACACTTGTCTCATCTGGTCACCCACATCAACAAGGGGTGTAAGTTTATACTTGTATGGACCAGACATGCAATCCATCGAAGCATAAAATATCAATCATAGCCATATAAATATTTCGATATATTTTATGCGTGTATGCATATGACATATATAATTTCAATAAGCTTAAATGAACTAAACATAAATATATATATATATATATATCAATGTTACATGAATGCATCATTTCTTTTAATTTCATCTTTCTTGTCATTTAATGCACGTTAGACTCCGCCCCGCTCAAGACGTTGTGTTGTAATCATGCTTATCCCTTGTTTAGTTAGACTCTGTCATGCTCAAGACGTTGGGTCTAATGAATTATATTATTTATTATATGTTAAACTTCATCCCGCTCAAAACGTTGGGCTTAATCATGCTCATCATACTCTTATTTAGTTAAACTCCATCTTACACAGGATGTTGAGTCTAATACCTTCTTAGACTCTATCATATACAAGATGTTGGGTCTAATACTCCTTAATCGTGTTTAGTTAGACTCCATCAAGCACAAGATATTAGGTCTAATACCTTCTTAGACTCTATCATGTACAAGATGTTGGGTCTAATGCTCGTTGATCATGGCTTGATATTCATCATATTTTACATGTATTGATTGTGTATTATATAGATCATCATGAAATATGTAAAGTGTATGAGAGTGATATCATAATACATAAGCATTTAAGTGTATTTAATCATGGTACATAAATATTGAAGTGTACACAATCATGGTGCATAAATATTACAGTGCATATCATACGATCATAGTGCATAAACATTGATATTTAATGACACTGTTATGAGAAGAACTTGAATATAGAACTTAACTATTCACACTCAATCTATTGAATTCATGTTCAGGCTCAATCTATTGACTTCTCAATCCATTGAACTATATTCATGCTCAATGGATTGATTTCTCAATCCATTGACATAAATCCACACTCATGCTCAATTTATTGAGTTTTATCTGTTACCATTTAATATTCATCCTCAATCAATTGACATCCAATCATCAATCGATTGACATAATTCTGTATAGTTTTCCAAAATAATACTATTTAATCCTCAATCGATTAGCATTCAATCATCAATCGATTGACATAATTTTGTATATTTTTCTAAAATAATATCATTTAGTAGTATCTACTTTAATGTTTATCCTCAATCGATTGGCATCCAATTATCAATCGATTGACATAATTCTGTATATTTTTCTAAAACAATATCATTTAATCCTCAATCGATTGACATCCAATCGTCAATCGATTGACATAATTCTGTATATTTTTTCAAAATAATATCATTTAATAGTATCTGTTTTAATTTCCATCCTCAATCGATTGACATCCAATTATCAATCGATTGAAATAATTCTGTCTATTTTTTCAAAATAATATCATTTAATCCTCAATCGATTGACATCCAATCATCAATCGATTGACATGATTCTGTGAGCACACATCAAAATACATCAAATCACATAGTGGGATTTCAATCGTCTTCTTCTTAATTAAAATTATCAACATTAAGGATCACCAATCATAACATGCATTTATTTAATCATTCATTCATTATTCATGAAATAAACTTACTATTTTACATAAAAATCTATTTAAAAGTCAATATTTTAAGTTCGATGGAAAGCATGATTTCTCCATATCTAGATTGATGTATCACCATGATTAGATCGAGATTCCAACAATGATAATAATTTTAGAAGGAGACGAAGGCCGCTTGAGAATATACGTCAGCGTCTCGTCGATCTTTCAAAAGAAAGATTCTACAAAGGTAGATCTAGAATTTCTTCTCTAAGGTCTCTAGGATTTCTGACAACTCTATTCTTAAGAAGAACTCTGAATGAGATTATAATTTAGGGTTCTCCGTAAGACACTTATTTATAATATTTTGGGGATTATCCGGTGTTAAGCTAACACACCAAGGAAGAGTGTATAGGCTTTTACCTCAAGGTCAAAAATAGAGGTTTAGAACACACATAACAAGGTTTGATCCCTAAACCTCTTATCTAGAACTTAAAGCCATTAACTAGTAGGCTACCACATAACTTGTGTCAATAAATGACGACAATAAATATAAAAGCTTGAAAAACCAAAACATATATTTTTAATTAAAAACTTTTAAAAAGTCACAACATGCGGGGAATACAATATTAAGCACATACACATATTTTAGGTGTATCAAAGTTATAAAATTCATATCATAATATTCTTTCCTACTTATAAAAATTTCGTTCTCGAAATTGAGTCATATCTCACTAGAAGAGATGGGGGTAGTCCTTGCTGATAACATTCTTGCGCTCCTAAGTGACTTCCTCGTGAGAGTGGTGTTGTCATATCACAAAGACCAGTTGATGAGTACTGAAAAATGATGATATTTCACCCCTAAAAACCTATATTTAGTTATCCGATGAAGGCTATCTGATGAGAACGATTAGATTTGAAGTGTTTCAGGTAAATACAAGCCAAGTATAGAAAACAGTCCAAGAATTCTGAATATAATGTCAAAACACTGCAACTTTGGGTAATCAAGAACTTGGTGCGACTTGCGGCTAAATGTAGACCTTCAAGACGGCCGAATTACGAAATTGTCAAAACATGAAAGTTGTAGATATTTTTGTCAGCTTTCCAACGGCACAAGAATCACCTCAATCCGAGTTCGAAACAGAAAGTTATGGCCAAAATACCGAAGCAGTATCTGAACCAAGAGAAAGTGCTGAATTTCACGGATTTCTGGGGTCGATGCATCGACCCTATAGGTCGATTAATCGAGGATGAGTCAGAGTCTGACACGAAACTGACACTGTAAAACAGATTTTTGGGACTTTTTGGCAGCTCGATGCATCGACCCTCCCTGGTCGATTAATCGACCCTAAAACTTTGGCTTGGGAGACTTCCGCGACGAGAGTCTATTTAAAGCGACTCAAACACTTCGGGGAGAAGAGAATTAAAGTAGAATAACATAGGAATTAATTAGATAGAATTAGTTTTAGGAGAGAGTTTTAGTTTTAAAGTTATTAGTTTTTAGCCATTATTTTTCATAGTTAGAGATAGAAATAGGGAAGTTTTATTATTCTTTTGAGAGCTTTGTTCCCTTTAATTTTTCAGTACTCATTCATAAATTTTGTTCAAAGTTTATTCCTGCATTAATTTCGTTTCTGAAGATCATCATACTTTTGGATCAAAGCAATTTCTTTTGAAGTTTGAGGTAATTTTAATTAATGTTATTTTCTCGTCTTTATTTATTTATGTCATTTAATTACAATATGTGTGGCTAAATTTATAGGGATGGGGATCTAATGATTTCCATCCGAGGGATGTACTTTTAATAATATAAATTAAGGATTAAAATATGAGATTTTATTTTATGGTTGTTGTGCTATCATGAACGGATGAAATCCCCGCCACTAACCGGGATCAGCCTAGCCATGCCTGGATCTCAAATCATGATTGTAATTTTACCCAATCATTGTTATGATCTTTTTGCTTTCATCGTGTGGATCTAATTACGATTATGTTCTGGGATCGAGTGTGCCTAGCCATGCCCTGGATCTTGGTTCTGTAATGGTAATTTTATCTTAAATACTCCCTAATCTGAATAAAGTGTGTCTAGCCATGCCCTTGATTTCAGATTTATAAGTGGTATTCTTGTTAGAATTTTCACCCACTTTGGGGATGATCTTTATTTGAACCTGAGATCATGTGTGCCTAGCCATGCCCTTGATCCCAGATCTATATATGAAAATCATCTAAGTCCTGATTGCAGGGATGCAACGTGGAGCCTATTAGGGTGTTGACCATTGATCTTCCATAAAAGATGTTTGTTACCAATGAAATATCTCATAATTTAATCCTTAGATTTATATTATAGGAAGAACGGACCAAAGATGGGAGGATTTAGTATCTTCATCTTTATCATCATCTTCACCTTTACTTTTGAATTATCAATTGAATTTTAGTTTGTAGTCATTAATTACCATCTCATCAACCGCTTAAATCATAAAACTGGTAGAATACTGTTAGATCTTAATAGATTTCTAGAATTGCTTGTCTCTTTTAGATATTTCAAAATTAGTCCTCGTGGGAACGATCTCGTACTCCGCACCCACTATATACAAACCGATTCGTGCACTTGCGAGTAAAACATCACATTAAAAAAATCACATCACCAGTGATATAACTTTATTCCTCAGGATCTATTTTTTTCGATCAATAATCTGAATAGGCACCTCCACAACGGATATATCCTTATAAACCCCTAAGGGTTCCCAGTCAATAGCGTGAGTAGGGTATGCCACATATTTCTTTAACATGGATATGTGAAAAATGTTGTGCACATTGACAAACTTTGGTGGTAGTTTCACTCGATATGCCGTTTCTCCGATTCTCTTCAAGACTTCTAACGATCTCACGAATCTCGGACTAAGTTTCCTTTCAGCCCGAATCTCATTACTCCTTTCATAGGAGAGATTTTCACGAAGTCTTTATCCCCTTCAATCAGATACTAATTCATACGCTTCAAATCAGCGTAACTCTTATGCCTGCTCTGCGCGGTCCGCATTCGTTCTCGGATTAATTGAACTTGTTTAGACGTGTCTTCAACAATTTGAGGTCCTAGCAAACTTCTTACACCGACCTCATCCCAACACAATGGAGTTCTATAACTTCTCCCATAAAAGGCTTCATATGGGGCCATCTGTAAAGTGGACTGGTAACTGTTGTTATAAGCGAACTCTGCGAGGGATAGATGTTCGTCCTAATTGCCTCCAAAGCCTAGTACACAAGTGTGAAGCATGTCCTCTAACACTTGATTCAGTCTTTCGATCTGCCCATCAGTCTGGGGATGAAAAGCGGAGCTAAATTTTAACTTAGACCCCATCCCATCTTAAAAATTTTGCCAAAATTTTGACGTGAAATGAGGGTCTCTATTAGATACAATATTAGCAGATACCTCATGCAATCTGACAATCTCACGAATGTAAATATCTGCCAACTGGGAAGCTGAATAGGTCATGCGGAATGGAATAAAATAAGCTAATTTAGTCAATCTATCAACCACAATCCAAATAGCGTCGTTCCTCTTCAGGGTTCTCGGCGATCCGGTGATGAAATCCATACCAATACTCTCCCATTTCCAACCCAAAATCAGTAGTGGCTGAAGTAACGCAGGTGGTTTATGGTGTTCAGCTTTGACTTGTTGGCATGTGAGACACCTTGCCACGTAGTCAGCAATTTCTCTCTTCATATCATTCCACCAATAATTTTTTTTCAATCCTTTATACATCTTATTGTTCTCAGGGTGAATAGAGAATTTAGACTTATGAGTTCATCCAAGATCTCCCATTTTAATTTTATATTATCAGGTACACAGTAGCATCCCTGGAACAGTATCATCCCATCATCCCTGACAGTAATTTCCAACTTCTTGCTGTCCTTCAATTTCAAAAGGGTAGAATCTTCAAGTTGTAGATTTCTGATTCGATCAAGTAATGAAGATATGAAAACAATGTGCGAAAGCAATACCCTTGGTCGAATCACCTATTCTGGAACAAATCTGCTGAGGGCATCAGCAACAACATTAGCCTTTCCTGGATGATACTTAATCTCGCAATCATAATCGATCAGGAATTTCAACCATCTTCTTTGCCTCATATTCAAGTCTTTTTTAGTAAAAAGATATTTAAGACTTTGATGATCCGTAGAGATGATAAATTTCTCTCCATACAGGTAATGTCTCCAGATCTTTAGCGCGAATATGATAACAGCCAGTTCTAGATCGTGCATAGGATAATTCTTTTCATATTCCTTTAACTGCCTAGATCCGTAAGCTACAACTCTATCATTCTGCATCAGGACACCACCTAGTCCTTTATACGATGTATTAGTATTAACGGTGAAACCACCACTGCCAGAAGGTATCAACCGGTGGTCCAATAGGGTTTGTAAGACGATCTTTAAGTGTTCGGCATGCTCTTCTTCAAACTCGAAGTAGATCAGGATATCATTGATAAAAATCATCACAAACTGATCCAAGTAGGGCTTGAAAATACAATTCATCAAGTCCATAAAGATTGCAGGGGTATTAGTCAATCCGAAAGGTATTACTAAAAATTTAAACTGCTCATACCTCGTATTGAATGTCGTTTTAGCTACATCAGACTCTCTCACCCTCAACTGGTGATATCCAGATCTCAGGTCGATCTTAGAGAAATATCGTGTATCTTGCAGTTGATCAAATAGAACATCGATCCGTGGCAATGGATACTTATTCTTAATCATCGCTTGGTTCAACTGTCGGTAATCAATGCACAGCCTCTGAAAACCGTCCTTCTTCACAAATAAAATAGGAGCACCCTATGGTGACTGGTTCCTTCTAATAAAGCCCTTATCTTGTAGTTCTTGTAACTGTTTCTTTAATTCTAATAATTCTGTAGGCGCCATCTTATAAGGAGTCTTGGCTATCATTGTAGTGCCAAGTACGAACTCAATCTAAAATTTGACTTCCCCACTCGGCGGCAAACCTGTCACCTCATCAGAAAAAACTCCTATAAATTCATTTACAACAAGAATCAATGATATATCTCCCCGCTTTTCCTCAGCTTTTAATAAAGCAAAGAGTTTCAGAATGGTACCCTTCCGTGCGCCCTTGAATTTAAACGTCGGTCCATCTAAAGGGATAAAAATCACGGTCTTGGCGAAACAATCAAGGGTTCAATCCATTCCTAGGATAACATCAAAATCTTCGAAGTCTAATTCAATTAGATCGACAACCAATGCATGGGTTCCAATCTGGAGAGAACATCGAGGATAGACTCTGTCAGTAAGCACACTTTTTTCCAAATGAGTTGTTACGATCAAAGGAATGCTCATAGGAGATGAGTCTTTATTAAGAAGCTTAGAGAAGTTCAAGGAGATGAATGAATGGGAAACACTTAAATCCAAAAGTACATGAGCGAACAGACCATCGATCCACATCGAACCTGGACATCCAAGACACGCCACGATTTAAATTATTCAACATAAGGATATCATTCCATTTTAAAAGTTAATGTCTACCAGATAATCATTAGTTCTTAACAAATTTATTTTATTCATTTTTTAAAAACATTTTCGAAAAGCTATTTATTTTACGCAAATTAATATTTATGACATTACTACGTAAACAGGTATGAAAGAATTTAATCATGAATTTTAAATAAATAAACATACCCTAGATGACATCATCTGAAGCTCTAGCGTCAGCATCAGATAGGGTATACACGCGGCCATTAACTGTAATCGTCACAGGAGGCGTAGCCCTTGATCCAGATGACTTTTTAGGCATCTTGCACTTGACTACTCTATGTCCAAGTTGTCCACAGTTGAAACAAGCACCCGTTCCTCTAAGGCAGGTGCCGTAATGATTCTTGTCATAAGTGGTACAGGTCGGAGTAGTCTTTACAGTCGACGCCACTGTAGATTTAGTCTTGCTCTGCTGCGAGAAGGCTGGTCTTGAGTAAGGAGTGTCCCTACTCTTCGATCTCATATTGGATTTAGAAAACACACGATCTCGGTGGCCATATTGAAAGTTTCTAGCCGAGCTCCGACCCACATTACCAGTCGGCGAAGGCGCCTTCAGTTCTCTCTCGATGATGTAGCATCTATCAATCAGGTCCTTGTATGAGTTACATCGATGTCCAACCACTAAGGTCCTGATTAGGGGCCTCAAACCTCCTGAGTCGAAAGTTCTCGTTAGAAATCAAGGTCGGTGCAAACTGGCTTAGCTTAGTTATGTAAAAAGTTTGACATAAGCGTCAACAATCATCTCTCCCTGTTGCAGGTTCAAGAGTTACTCAATCTTCGCTTTTTGGACGCTCTGGGGGTAATACTTATCATAAAACACTTTTACGAATTCGTCTCAGTCCCATACATAATCAGGCTCTTCAACACGAGTCGCTTCTTTCAATTGTCTCCACCAGTTCTCGGCATCCCCCTCTAGTTTGTAGGTTGCCAATCTCACTTTAGTTATTTCATTACACTCCATCAAATCGAAGATCCTTTCCATCTACTGCACCCATTTCATAGCCTCAGCACTATCTCCCGTCCCATTGAAATATCATGGTCGGTTCTTCCTGAATTCGTCCAATTCCGACCTAGGAGCAGGAGTAGGATGGGAATTGGGAGTTCTAATTGCATTGATGGCATTCACAATTGCCTCGATCAACGCATCAATATATTTGTTCGTCATCTGCAGCTGATCAATCTCACGTTAAACTCCAGTTACATATTCCCAACGTAAGAATCAACCTTAGGCTCTGATACCAACTGTAGCGACCCGAGATCTCACAATCTCTTGATTGTAAAATCTTAGGTCGTACCTTCGTATCGTAAACCATAGAAACATAATAAGGCGATAAAAGCACTTTAAATAGCGGAAGATAAAATTTCTTTAAAATATCAATTAATCAAAATAAAACTCATGATAATATTCTTATTCTAATAACAAGTCCAACATGATTAAAGCTTAAACAGTTTTGATAAAATACTAACTGATCAATGTCTTATTTATTTAAAATCACTAATAATAACTAGAAAAATAAATAAATAATTAGGCCACGAAGCCATCAACGCCATTCAGTCCAATTCCTGAGCACCACGTATTGTCTCATCGCCATAGACCCATACATTGTCATTGGCGACACATGTCTCATCTGATCACCCACATCAATAAGGGGTGTAAGTTTTCACTTGTATGGACCAGACATGTAATCCATCGAGGTATAAAATATCAATCATAGCCATATGAACATTTCGATATATTTCATGTGTGTGTGTGTGACATATGTAATCTCAATAAGCTAAAATAAACTAAACATAAACATATATATCAATGGTACATGAATGCATTATTTCTTTTAATTTCATCTTTCTTGTCATTTAATGCACGTTAGACTTCGTCCCGCTCAAGACGTTGGGTCGTAATCATGCTTATCCCTTGTTTAGTTAGACTTCGTCATGCTCAAGACGTTGAGTCTAAGGAATCATATTATTTATTGCATGTTAAACTCTGTCTCGCTCAAGACGTTGGGCTTAATTATGCTCATCATACTCTTGTTTAATTAGACTTCATCTTATACAAGATGTTGGGTCTAATACCTTTTTAAACTCTATCATGTACAAGATGTTGGGTCTAATACCTTTTTAAACTCTATCATGTACAAGATGTTGGGTCTAATACCTTTTTAAACTCTATCATGTACAAGATGTTGGGTCTAATGCCCCTTAATCATGTTTGGTTAGACTCCATCAAGCACAAGATGTTGAGTCTAATACCTTCTTAGACTCCATCATGTACAAGATGTTGGGTCTAATGCTCGTTGATCATGACTTGACATTTAATTATATTTTACGTGTCTTGATTGTGCATTATATAGATTATGTAAAGTGTATGAGAATGATATCATAATACATAAGCATTTAAGTATATTTAATCATGATATATAAATATGAAATGTATACAATCATGGTGCATAAACATTACAGTGCATATCATACGATCATAGTACATAAACATTAACATTTAATGACACTGTTATGAGAAGAACTTGAATATAAAACTTAACTATTCACACTCAATCTATTGAATTCATGTCCAGGCTCAGTCTATTGATTTTAGTTCAATCTATTGATTTCTCAATCCATTGAACTCTATTCATGCTCAATGGATTGATTTCTCAATCCATTGACATAAATCCATGCTTATGCTTAATCTATTGAGTTTTGTCTATTACCATTTAATGTTCATCCTCAATCGATTGACATCCAGTCGTCAATCGATTGACATAATTCTGTGTATTTTTCCAAAACAATATCATTTAGTAGTATCTACTTTAATGTCTATCCTCAATTATTTGGCATCCAATTATCAATTGATTGACATAATTCTGTGTATTTTTCTAAAACAATATCATTTAATCCTCAATCGATTGACATCCAATCGTCAATAGATTGACATGATTATGTGTATTTTTCCAAAACAATAGCATTTAATAATATCTGTTTTAATGTCCATCCTCAATCGATTGACATAATTCTGTGTATTTTTTCAAAATAATATCATTTAATCCTCAATCGATTGACATCCACTCGTCAATCGATTGACATGATTCTGTGAGCACACATCAAAATGCATCAAATAAAAATCTATTTAAAAGTCAATATTTTAAGTTCGATGGAAAGCATGATTTCTCTATACCTAGATCGATTGTATCACCACGGTTAGATCGGTTCTATTCTTAAGAAGAACTCTAAATGAGATTATAATTTAGGGTTCTCCGTAAGACACTTATTTATAATATTTTGGGGATTATCCGGTGTTAGCTAACACACCAAGGAAGAGTGTACACACATATTGGGGATTATCCGGTGTTAGCTAACACACCAAAGAAGAGTATACAAACATAACAAGGTTTGCTCCTTAAACCTCTTATCTAGAACTTAAAGCCTTTCACCAGTAGACTACTATATAACTTGTATCCATAAATGATGGAAATAAATATAAAAACTTGGAAAATCAAAACATATATTTTTAGTTAAAATCTTTTAAAAAGTCATGGCATGCGGGGAATACGATATTAAGCACATACACATATTTTAGGTGTATCAAAGTCATAAAATCCATATCATAACAACAATAATAATAATAACTTAATAAAACATGTGATTCTTCTTATGGTAAATTATGCTCTCATTCCACCTCTTTTTCATTTCATTCCAAAATCGAAGAGAGCCATATTCAATAGATGTTCTAAACTTTTATCCCACAAAAATATATATGAGAATAGTTTATAAATCATGGTTGGATCTTGTTAGCATATTTTTAAATAAAGTTTGTGTTTCCAAAGTTTTTCTCATTCTCTTACATACTACTCCCCATGGATCAAAATTCGGTCGAAATATTTCGGTTTCAGACATGCCTGAAACGAGATCGAAACCGAAATCTAAGTCCATATTCCAAAATTATGGTTTTTTATCAAAATTTCGGTTTTCAATTTCGGTCATGCCCAAAATCAAAATTCAACCCAAAATTTTGATCTTTGCTACTCCCTATTATAACCCAATGCTACCTAATTCATTGATTCTCTACTAAATTTTGATCTTTGCTCCTCGCTATTATAACCCAATACTTCCTAATGGGTGAACCAAACTGCTTAAACTGATATGTTGTCAAATAAATAAATAAATAAATAAATAAAAGGCAAGGCCACAAGGGAAAAGATTTGAACCCACAACCTCTTTTGTTGAAAGCACAACCCCCTGACCAATAAAACTAATGGTACTTTTATGATAAAATTTTATCTTTAAATAATTATATTATCTAATATTATTTAGTTTATCCAAAAACAAATGTATATATAGCAAACTCATCATATTCCTACCAAATCAGGTAAAGTTCTCGGGTTGGGTTGGGTCGGGTTAGGTCGAGTTGGGCATATATAAATTTCTTGTCGGACAGCCAAAATTTTGATCCGATCCAGCCCCATTGACAGCCCTAATCTAGGAAAGAATCAAACGAGAAGGCCCAAACCCAAGTTGGGCTCTGCTCCATTGATGTGGGCTTAAAATGGTCCATTTTCAGCCTTCTAGAGTTTCCAACTAATCATTGGAAGGTTTCTTCTCCCCGTTCTTAGTCTTCAGTCCGTCGCTAATCATACCCGCCTATGTTGACTTTGAATCTTCTAAGCAGAAAGTAAATACACTGTGTTAATACGCAGCACCAGATTCGTAGCACACCCTATCTCTATATACTATCAACCTTGCATGCACATTGATCGCTAACGATCGGATAGTCCAGACACATCGATTCTTACAATCGGATGGTCAGGAAAACTCTTCACTGGCCCATATGGGCCATATCCCTGATAACATCTCCAGTCCATGTCCTGAACATCCAACAAACTCCCTCCATACTTATGAACAACTATGTACAAACGTCCATTAATTGAATGGTTAGGATCATCTGATCTCCATAATTGTAGTGATATGTCCCATCGAGACTTAACCCCATTAATCGGACGGTCTATATTGATCGACACATGAACAAGGCGGTGCACAAAGCTGCGGTCAAACCATAAATTGTGGTTAGGAAAAAACACTATATAATTTCCATCTTAAAACGTGCGGGAGTCTAAAATGTACATACAATTTGTTTACATGAGAATTATATATATATATATATATATATATATATATATATATATATGCACTATCAAACTCCATTTGTTCTGAGGGGAGGTAAATTTAAACTGAAAATTCTTTTAGTGCCTAAATTCTATGGCCTTCCTCTCTACCATATTTAGTTGCTTCTATGATTCGCAGCAACGAGGCGTCGTGTGTGACGGGCAGTCGTGCACTCTACGCAAGCCAATCAAGCCGCAATCTGCCCTATCAAAAGATCTCGGCCGCTCATAAACTTCTTCGCATGCTCAGATTGAACCCATGACCTCAAACACTGCAACTTCTTCATATGCTCAGATCCCCTTTGCCTACATGTTCTATTTTGTTATATGAATTTTTCTAATTAGAAATAAATTGTGTTACTAGTTTTGTTACTGCGCAGTCCAAATATTTCACTAAGGGATTCTCTATTTGCACTTACCCAAATCTCTAAGGGTACTACAGCTGAAAAATCGTTGACTGCTTTGAATAAAATGTTGGAGATCAGTTTCATCCCAATATGCCATACAATGAATCTTGAGATCAAGGCACGCACCCCAAAAAAAGAGACTCAAAAATCATGTGGCATATATTAAGATTGTTGGATTTGTCACACATCGGCTGTAGGTTGGCCCTTCTTGGGCTCTTTATATCTTGGGCAAATCTCACTTTACAAGTCAGTTTTGTGTGGTTGAGTTAGGCCCATAGAATTCGACAAAGATCAAATATGATTTTTGAGTCACTTTTCTGAATTGTGTGCCACGTGAAATCAAAAAATGATCTTTGATAGTACGCCCATAATCTCAAGATCTATTGTGTGAAAGATTTAAATGAAAAAAGATCTCTATTCTTTGATTTAAAATAGTCCATGGTTTTCCGCTCTGATGTCCTTAGAGATTTGGTGGGGGGAATAGAGGTATCCTATTCAACTAGTAATCCAATAATGGCTTCTGATGTCCTTAGAGATTTGGTGGGGGGAATAGAGGTATCCTATTCAACTAATAATCCAATAATGGTTTTGCATGTTTTATATGCACCATTGCAGCATTTCTTAGGGTTTTAGCATCCTCAGTTCAATTGCTCATTAATAAAGTGACCTATTTGGCTTGGAGTCCATTATTGGCACAATTTCTCATTCAAAAAATATACTCTTATAAGACGATTGAAACCTATCTTATTTTATGCACTTTAATCTAGACTGTTAAAAAAAGTATGTTGCAACTGTCCATATTAGAGTGCCCAGATCGGAAGGTTCAAATCTTCAATGACTGATTTTTAGACTCAATGGCTAGTCGAATCAGAGCATCATGTAGATCCGACTGTAAAACCTCTATCAAATCTTTTCTCGGCAATCTATATTTCTGATGTTTTTGCCGGTGAAGAAAGAAATGTTGAAGGCATTGGCCACTCCATCTCCATCTAATGATGTTCCTGACCCCGTGTCTCGAAAGTGGATCGGTACGTATGGTCCTTAAAATCAATGGAGCAGAATCTATAACTCCGTCTACCGGAATTTCTCGGGGCTGATTTGATCAAATTGATACTTAACTGGAGAATTGAAGTTGTTTGTCTCGATTCTTATCCCTCCTCGACCATCGCTTGACAACGGTTTCGAAGGAACATGATGCGGGAACTTACTAAATGTAATGTTATGGCTGAGATTAGGATTAAAATTAATTTAATCAATTAAAATAATAATTTCTCATAACAAATTATCACGAAAATTCTAGAAATTTAATTAGGTAATTTAATTTCGACCTAAAATAGCGTTACTTTCGTATACGCTCCCTATCCCGAATCTAGAAGACTAGGGTTCTTATGAACGACTAGATCTCCGATAGTTTTAGGGCGTCGAACGAACTCGCAAGCGGGTTCTCTCGATACCAAACGAAAATAAAAGACTAATAAAATTAATGGTGAACAAAATATTGATTTAGGGCTTTTATGAGATCAAAAAAATAATTAGGATTACGCTACTTACGCAAATTATAGATCTAAAGAAGATAGAGATGGAAGAAGAGTTGGCCTCGCACCAAATCGCAAGCGAAAATCGAAGAATCACTCTCCGTTTTGAGAGAATCACACCCTCACGAAAGTTTAGAACTCTCAATTTGCATAAGCAATTTTTATTAACCAAAAACTAATAATAAAAGTGTTTACAAGCCTTTAAATAGACTAACCTATGCATAAAATTAGAAATTCTAGTATAACTCTAATTCCTAATTCAAATAAAAGAAATATCCTAATTCTTCTAAAACAATAAAGTCCTAAACAATAAGGAAACTAATCTTATTTTTAATAAAAGAAACAACTCTTACTTTCTAAAATAAAATAATAAAAGAAACTAATCCTAATTCAATTAGGATTCTTGAAATTCATCACTTTATGTGTAGCCTCCAAAAACTGACCATAACTTCTTCAATGCTTGTCGGAATTACTTAAATTTTGGCTCGTTGGAAAGCTACTTCGATAAGCTTTCAAATATTATCAATTTCGTATCAATCCGACTTCGTTTGACACTTCAAAATAAGCTAAACATAAAAGTGACGGGATTGAAAGTTAAAGACCCTAATAAATTTTAGATTTTCTTCTTTTTGATCAAACGGGTCTTTAGCGGGCCTTTTTTTTAAAAAAAACTCATTCGTGGGTCCACTGTCTCTTATTCGATCACAATTCAAACAGGCGGATCTAAAATACGCATCAATCTCCTCTACTTTAAAAAAGTTTAACCTCGAACTTTGGTTGGCATGAGATTTCACGGTCGCGATCACAGACAATATATATGAAACTTCGATCGGAAGCCGCTGGAATCGGACGTTCCCATGGTTGAGATAGAGCTCCAAAAGATCCGGGTCAATCTGCTGAAACTCTTATATAATCCACGTGCTCTCTGAATCACTCTTGTTCTTCCACTTGATTAAATACTTTTGAAGTCCCCCTTGGTTGGTGGGCACAATCTGATCTTCCAGTACATTTTCAATGATCTCACGAATTTGTCAAGTAGGTGGGGGTAGTGGTGGGTGGGTAGGGAAATTATTGGTTCATCAGATGTAGAAGGCTCAAAGGGGTTGGCAGGAATGGTTGAAGGGCTATGGAATGGAACAAGGTCCTCCACATTGAAAGTCATGCTAATTCCCAAATCCGGCGGAAGATCTAAAATATAAACATTAGAACCGGCACGCTTCAAGATCTGATAGGGTCCAGCACCGCGAGCTTGTAACTTCTTTGCAACTCCTTGCGAGAATCGCTCGAGTCTATTTCGAACCATCACAAAATACCCTTTTGAAATTTTTTTAAACCGTCTATATGAATCTGCAGAGAACTTGTATTTTTCATTCTTTAAATTAATTCTTTTCTTAATTTCAGCATGCAACTCATGAATGCAATATGCAAAAGTGGATGTAGACTCTGATGACTCTTGTGTGAATGATGCAAAGGGCACTAATGGCTCATGTGCACTCGACTCGATTAACTCATGTGTACTCGCTTCAACCAAAATCAAAAACTCTTGGGTACTCGATTCAATTGACTCTAATGGTTCTTGTATACCAAATTCGATAGACTCACATGTATTTGAGTCAATGGGCACCAACAAGTTGTGTGCGCCCAACTCTACGGGTACCAATGACTCATAGGCAAGTGGCTCGATTGGTTCAAGTGTGAGTGACTCAACATCACTACTCACAAGGGAAATAGACGTCTCTTTAACACAAACTAGACTTTCATCAGCTTCTTCTATCTCCTATTCACTCATCACGATTTCTTTCACGTTCACATTTTTCGACTCCTTAGGATTCTCTCTTTTAATCAATAAATTTTGAGCGGAAAATTTTGTGGGGCATTGATAAGCAAAGTGTCCAAATTCATGACACTTGTAACATTTGTTGTGACCACTAGTTTTTGGCCACTCAATAATCGCTCTTTTCCCATTATTAATTTGGAGCCTCGTAGGAGTACTCGTGGGTTTCAATTGTGGAACCTCAAAATTAGAGCTCTCTTTAGTGTAGTTGCTCATTGACCCCAGTTAGGCGTGTTTATAACACTTATTCACCTTAGCTTCCAAACACCGTAGAAGGTGGAGGTGCGTGAAAGGAACATATTGGTTGATGAGTCGTTCCTTCATGTCTGCCCATCGTGTGATGGGCTTAGTTCGAGTTAACTTGCGTCGAAACTCTACATTATCCCAATATTTCTTTGCATGGTGCATCAATCTCGTTTTTGCGAGCCTAACCTTACACTCTTCCGACATGTCATATGAGTCAAAATATTCCTCTATACTAGATAACCATCCCACAAAGGTCTTAGGGTTCGTCATACCCTCAAAAGCTGGGACTTCAATTTGAATAGACCTTAGGGATTCACTATCAATATCATATTTGAGCTCACAATGATGGAAGTATCCCTTAATTCTAATCTCATCGCGACTTTCGAAACTTTGTCAAGAATTTGAAGTGTAGCGGTTTCCTCCTTTGGCTAGTACCCTTTCATGACGAATAAGGAATTCGCGGTGACGTGTAAGTGACTCATACATGATGCGTGACACAAACACAACTCAGACACAATACTAAAAAAGACAAACACTATGAACTAACAATGGATAAGGACTTTTGTCAAACACTAGACGTGCACACTAATAAAATAAAATGCAATCAGATTGAAATGACATGCAATTATGAAACTAAGTGATACAAGATAAAATTAGACAAAGACTAGACGAAAGCTTAAAAATAAAAAAACTTAAACAAAAGCTAGACGAAAATTTTCAGAAAAAATTCAGACAGAAATTACAGACAAAAAGGCATACATGAATTTTCAGACAAAAGCTAGATAAAAATTAGATAATTTTTTTCTAGATAAAAGCTAGACTTTTTTTTTATTTTTTATTTTTTAAACCTAAAAAAATAAAAATAAAACCTAAAACCTATATGAGTACTAAAACCCTAAAACTAAACTGATGCTCTGATACTAATTTGATGCGGGAACTTACTAAATGCAATGTTAGGGCTGAGATTAGGATTAAAATTAATTTAATCAATTAAAATAACAATTTCTCATAACAAAATATCACGAAAATTCTAAAAATTCAATTAGGTAATTTAATTTCAGTCCAAAATGGTGTTACTTTCGTGTTCGTTCCCTATCCCGGATCTAGAAGACTAGGGTTCTTATGAACGGCTAGATCTCCGATAGTTTTAGGGCGTTAAACGAACTCACAAGTGGATTCTCTCAATACCAAACGAAAATAAAAGGCTAATAAAATTAATGGTGAACAAAATATTGATTTAGGGCTTTTATGAGATCAATAAAATAATTAGGATTACGCTACTTACGCAAATCATAGATCTAAAAAAAGATAAAGATGAAAGAAGAGTTGGCCTCGCACCAAATAGCAAGCGAGAATCGAAGAATCGCTCTCCGTCTTGCGAGAATCACACCCTCACGAAAGTTTAGAACTCTCAATTTGCATAAGCAATTTTCATTAACTAAAAATTAATAATAAAAGTGTTTACAAGCCTTTAAATAGGCTAACCAATGCATAAAATTAGAAATCTTAGTATAACTCTAATTCCTAATTCAAATAAAAGAAATATCATAATTCTTCTAAAACAATAAAGTCCTAAACAATAAGGAAACTAATCATATTTCTAATAAAAGAAACATCTCTTACTTTCTAAAATAAAATAATAAAATAAATTAATCCTAATTCAATTAGGATTCTTGAAATTCGTCACTTTATGTGTAGCCTCCAAAAACTGATCATAACTTCTTCAATACTTGTCGGAATTGCTCAAATTTTGACTCGTTGGAAAACTACTTCGATAAGCGTTCAAATATGATCAATTTTGTATCAATCCAACTTCGTTTGACACTTCAAAATATGCTAAACATAAAAGTGACGGAATTGAGAGTTAAAGACCCTAATAAATTTTATATTTTCTTCTTTCTAATCAAACGGATCTTTAACAGGCTTTTTTTTTTTTTAAAAACTCATTCTTGGGTCCACTGTCTCTTTTGACGTCTCTTCTTTATCCGATCACAATTCAAACAGGCGAATTTAAAATACGCATCAAAACATCTCTAAAATGATGAGATTTGAAGCATAATTGTGCATAGTGGGAGTTATAGATGATTTTAGAAAGCCAAGAGCCGTCTGATCTGATCGGACCCGATCATCTAAAAGCCTGGGGCCACTTACCATTAGCTGAGACATGAATATCCTACCGATTTTGATGCATTGAAGTCTACGGTGTCGGCTTACTATTCAGAGTGTTGAGATTCAAAAATCTCGAACTATTAACTTAACAACATTTTCGTTATCTATATTCACAAATATAAAATCCTACATTATCTCAATATTTTTAAATTTTTTCATACTAATTGATTTTCTCCGATTTTTTCCCAAACCTTTTCCTGAACAGTCCAATTGTTTGCCAAATTCTTGAGTTTTCCTCTTGCCGGCTTATTCCGGACTTGGTGACTACACTGGATAGAGGTGAGACACGTGTAGAAAGAAGACAACTAAGACTGCATTCAGCAACATTATTTTAATAATGTGTCATTAGTTGTTTGCTTTATGATACAATAAAAAACAATTTTATACAAAATTTTCACAGAATTCCACCTCAGCACCCTTAATCGGCCGATTTGCTTTAATATATAATATAGAATATAGATAGATAGATAGCTCTTTAAGTCGAGCCATGGAATTGCATTGTAGAGATTGTACAGCTAAGAAGCGAAACAACACTACAAGCATAAAATGCATGAAACTATCAATGCAGTTATGTGGGAAGCATTGAATCCAAAACCAGATCTAACTAGTGATATCTCCAACTACTGATGTACACAATTTTTGAGAAATAGACAGAAATCCGATGGTTTTCTCCTAGATCGCCCGATTACAAATAAGTTCTGCACCTCTCTTCATCGTACCAATCTTCAACACTCATCAGCTGTTCTCGGAGTGACAGATCGGATCAAAATCCTACGGGCATTTAATGCTTGCTAGCAGATGACAATAACGCCGAAAATTGATTTCTACAATAAAAAGGCGAACAAAAGAACAACAAGCCTCCATTTCAACTTGCATCCGCCCACTCTAAACCTGATCGCAACAGATTCCATTATCTTTCTCAAGTATTCTTCAGTTACGATTTATGAACTCAGATGGCCCCAAACAAGGCAGAACAGATCTGATAAATACAATGCTGACATCCGCCTCGAGATGGAAATAATCAGATTCCTCGGATAACAGAATCCAAGAAAGGCTGCTAACAATCACGGATCGGGTATGTTAATATAAATAGGAATCTGCACGCGCTCTATAGTGCATCCAGAACTCACTACATCCCCTTTCGGAGCACCCATTCCACACGGGGAAAGCAGGAGTCCGATATCCAAATTCAGAGTTGCAATGCTAAATCAGGTTGTTGGGAGTCGACCAGTATGCTTGAATGCTGCCGAACTGGAGACTCGGGAGATTGGAAACCAATGTTCAGATCAGGGGGAAGCATGTCAGTCTTCTGTTTTTGTTGGGTATGCGACACGAGACTTCGCCAAGGAGACTGCATGTGAAATCTCGACAAATCTGTTGCTGCTACTTGTTGGGGAAAACCCATCAATTTGTTGTTTTGAGACCTTAGCTCCTCACCCACACCATCAGCACGTTGCTGAAACACCTGAGAGGCAAACCTGTTCTTTTCTAATGGCAATGAATCCTCACGAAATCGAGAAACTGCAGTGGGGAGTTCCCGAGTTGGGTTGTACAGAGAAGCAGCTGCAATCTGCATTTTGGGTAGGCCCGGACTGTTTGCCTGTCTAGCATCGGACGCACCAATCGACATCCATGCCCGAGCAGCAGATGTAGCGGCATTGGATTCATCTCTTCTTGATGAAGGAATGGGGAACCCGAGTTGTGAGTTATCAGCTAATGGTGAGTTTGAAGATGCTGACTGGTTCGACATATTTGCCGATAACATCCTCATCAATTTCACTGGATCGTTAAGACCCTGATCGTGATTATCTAGGTTTAAATAGTGTGGGGCTTCCGCTTGATGAGCACGGATAAAACCCAGTGGAGAACTGATCACGCTATTACTATCAGAATTATTTGTGTGCAATTGTCTAGGAACAAACCCATCCCCCGTGTCCATCGTGCAGTTTAGAGACCGAGATGTGTGATGGTTTGAATGTAGCATCACCGCTTCGGGCTGTTCAAAGTGTACAGACTGCACATGATTCCTCTTTATTGAAACCGTCTCCGGAGCCTCAACTTGCTTGCAGACATTAGTGACGGGCTTTACAACATCCACTGTCAATGGGTTCTTTTGCTGCTGATTAATCACATTGTGATTGGATTTGGTTACAGAAAAAATGTCAAACAATCCCGATTTCCCAACGGAAGTTGCCCCGCTGAAGGGACTCTCGTTTGCAGGTTTGGAAGTCCTTGTAGAAGCTGCTGCAGCCATTGATGGGTTTGAAGGAATTCCAAGGCCCAATTTCACACTCTTAGGGCCACTATCTTGTGTAGGCGTCAACTCTTTTCTACTCTTCTCGTCCTTCTTCAACTGATCCATATACAATTTTGTACCGTAAACTAGCGGGCTCTGCATGTGGTTCTCAAGTGACAGTACAGGTGTTGGAAGCGGTTCATATTCTCCGACCCACCCATGACCAAATTTGAACCCAGAAGGTAACGCCTGCTCGATTCGTTGAGAGGCAACTCTCCAAGCAACAGGACCAAGTGCTGCAGCAAAGCGAGCCAGACTCCTTGCATAGGAGTGGTCTGCATGAAGCCCAACCTGATTTGAAATTGCAACCAGATGAGTAAAAACAAAACAAAACAAAACCAAAAAACAGGAGATTATCTGTGTTTACATACAGAAACCAGGTTCTTTGTTTCGCCTTCAAAGGTTGTAAATACCGACTCAGCTCTAGCCACTGGTTGATTAGACATATTGTAAGTTGCCCGGCGGTTTTCATCCACAACAAATGGTTTCCTTCCAAGTTTAGATGGGAAACCCTTCACTGAAAGAACCAGTATGTGCCAGTGATTCAGAAATAACAAATGATATAATATTCCTCTATGCCAAAGTATGGCAACGAACTATGAGAACCATCCATGTGCGAAAAAGATATGATAAGGATATGGACAATGTTGTATATATTCAGCCATAAATTATACACTTTTATGGCAACAATCATCCTCCCATAGGCATCTGGTTTTCCCAAATATCCATGTGTCACATAGGATACTTGTGCCCGCATCCACTAGTAGGGCCATTAATGGGTCGGGTCAAGTTAGACCAAAAACTTAAGTCTTCCTGACCATTTAGCCACTCGATCCCACCCACCGGGTTCAAGGCTATATGCACCAGAAGAAACGAGTTGGATTCGGCCAACCTGATTCAAAATACCCTATATATATATATATATATATATAGGCTGGGTCAGGTTGGTCGGGTAATGGGCCGACCCGACCTGCTGACAGACATATCCATAATGCATCCTTATCCAAATCCAATATCCTGACAGACATATCCATAATGCATCCTTATCCAAATCCAATATCCCGATATCAAGAGCCAAGAACCTAAATTGTACCTGAAATTTCTTCTGCCTTTTCTGGTTTACTGTCGGCCAAAAATGAATTGCCATCTACAAACCCATCAACATCGTCCGGCTTTTCAAAACCACCAGCTTGTGCTGTGGCTGAAATGGTGCCGTTGTCACCTGTGGTAGCAAGAGTGGCACCTGAGGAGAAATCAGAACCAACAGGTTCCTGTACACTCCTGCCCAAAGATTTTTGTATTGGCTTCCTCACTACAGAGTTGGATGTGGTTTTTTCTGCAGACTTTGTCTCCATCTCCAAGCCTTCACCACTGATTCTTAACCTCTCGAATTTTTTTGTTGCCAGTTCTTGTATGGAGCGGGCCTATGTCAGAAAATTACGATACAAGATCAATACAAGAAAAAGGAGGAAAAAGAAACATAATAAATTAAAGGGGCTACAAATTGCACACGAGATTTGTACCGTGCCCCAAGGTTAAAAGGAAAAACTGTTATTTTTGGGATCTGTGCCACATGCAGCACCATCTAAGCCGTCTGCTATGAAGACCATGATGTAAAGATCTTTGAGGCCAAAAGTTGGCATGAAACATGTTCTCTATCATCTGATTTATCAGAGTCAACCATTGAATTATATGATGGCCTTTGACTGTATCGAATCAGATGATAGAGATTGAGTTTCATGCCAATCTTTGGGCTTAAAAGATCTTTCCATCATTGTCTTCAAATCAGATGGCTTAGATGGTGTTACACGTAGCACAGATCCCAAAAATGACTAAGTCTTTCTTTTTAATCATGTGCCATGGTACAAATCTCATGTGCCCTAAATTAAATATTGGCCAAACAAAAGAAGAAACCAGAACTTCAGACAATTACCTGTTTGAAGTATACGGTATCCGGCGCATTGTACCTCATAGCATTTGAGCAAACTAGATAAACATCACTCTGCATCAAGATGATAACAGTTTAAAAGTCAATAAATATCAATAGATGTTAAAGAAAAGAAAATTGATACAAGTAGAGCGTAGGGTGTATGAGGGTAGCAGAATGGTCCAAAAACAAGTAAAGATCATAGGTAGTCTACTGTCAGTGTACAGCAAATGCTGCTCATCAAAATGTACAGCTTATGCTGCTAATGCCCAATATATGCACTTAAATACTGCTTATATGGGTCGGGCATATATGCTGCTAACGCTTGATATATGTACTAACATGCTGGTTCCATGGATCAGGCATATATGTTGCTAATGCATAATATAAACATTTATATGCACAATATATGCACTTAATGCATAATGTATAATATGTAGCATTATAATGGGTAAGGCACATGCTGCCAATGTACTAAAATATAAGATTATATTGCAATTTATAGAAAATATGGTGTTCTATATACACACACACATATATAAATATATATACATATATACTATTCATATTTGTACAGCAGTGCCGCCGTATTGGATGTTTTGAAGGTTGCCGTGCCGGATACCTTTGGACACCTTGACACTTGGCACATGTTTGTCAAGGTAACACTGCTTAAATCATCAAATTTGATAATTTTGAGATTGGTGAAATGAAAAATAGGGTTTCAGCATCTCAATTTATTAATATTTCTATAATTTTAGTAATCATGTGCATGATCGTGGAACATGGAGAAGGAATTGGGAGAGTCAGAGACAATGGCCTGTATTTCCTTTGATCAGCTCCATGCTCCGTTTACAAGAGCTTTCTCCGGGTCTCTATTCAACGTTTTTTAATCTGATGCTGTTAAAGAATATGCTGCTACCGATTTTCGCCCATTGCTTGCCTCCCATGGGACCTACCACAACTTTCTAATCCTTACAATCATTGGTAGAAACAATGTTGCCCAGGGGAAACAACATCGGATTGTTGAGCTTGCTCGTTTGCTTCTATTTTTTATGTCGACAATTGATTCACATGACAAAGCGCTTCTGACCTCTGTTTTTCTGATCGACCATATATTTTTGTTATTTCTGATTTGTCTCCTTTTGAGCATCTACATTCTACTAGACTTGGTATTTTGGGTTGTTTGTGCTAGGCACTTGTTTTGAAATTCTTCCATATCAAGGATGCATCAAGGGCTTTTGGTTATTGCACAATATGCTTTTTTTTAGAATAGTGTGGTTAAGCATATGATGTAAACCCAATACGAAGAAACAACAAAAAAAACATATAAACACACCTGTAAGGAAGAGAAGTGCAAGAAACAAAACCTGACACAAGAACATTGAAGAGAAATCACTACTTTAGAGGGAGTAAGCCTCCACGCATACTTTCATTTACATAAACTTTAATGATAATCAGAACTTATAGATCTGGAGACTACTTATATTAATTAAACATAACCAAACAAAGAAAGTCTGGAAGTACCCATAGACTTATAACTGACTTGCAACACCACTTAAGTGAACTACTCAAACTACCCTTAACTAATTTATGAGTTCGATAATTGACTAAAAGACTCTTATTGTGCTGAAAATTAAAATAAAAGCTACTCTAAAACTTCAAAACGGGCATACAGGGAATAGCCCATACCATGAAATCATCAAATCCTCAAAATCTGTGCTTGATATGAAATCTGCGACCATCAATGTGTCATCCACAAGCTGTGCCACTAGCTTGGACTGGTGACCCGCACTACGAGACAAAGTCAGACTGGGTAATCCTCCATGGATTATTCCCATCTTGCCCCCTCTGACTCCCAATGTACCCTTATGTTGTGAAACTGGTTTTCATCCCTGGAACATGTCCCGACTCCTGACAGAAATGATAATTGTTTGATATATCTATCTGCATAGTAACACCATCCAATGGTCATAATGAATCAAGGATGCATCATCCTCCCAGAGTTGTGTAAAATTCGACTATGTTGAGTTGGAGAAATCATGAGTCCAAAAGAAGGTTGTATCGACCTTGCAACTCCTCTTTTCATATCCAAGTATCTCGGATTGTGGTTTGTTCTTCCCTTTGACCGAAATTTGCTTGTGTGTACCATGCCTCGTCATTAATTTTTTTACAACTACTAGATATTCAGCTTTGTTCTCTGGCTTTTGTGGGCATTCCATAGCCTCAACAGTTAATCTTGTGGAACATCCCTTTTTATATTGTAACAAGTCCACTTCATTAAATATAGATGAAATGTCCCACTCCTCAAGCTACTGAAGATGGTAATCATTACTATTATCTTCTTATACACCTGAAATGCCCCATCTTTTTCTTCGGCTGGTCCTTTTATGAACCTGTTGACTCATAATTTTTGGAATCAGGAACTCCTTCCACTTAATCTCAAAAATCAGATAGAATAAATTAATAGAAGGAATTAGGAGAGGAGACTCTAGTTATAGTCTTTCCTTTTAACAAACTTATTCTGAATAGGACTTAAAGTCCTAAGTTATGTCAGACACATAGGTGTCTAGATAATATACTTAGGCACTTAGGTGCCTAGGTGCTTAGATACCGTACTTAGGCACCTAGGTGCCTAGATAAATATACTTACACACCTAGGTGCCTAGATATCGTACTTAGACACCTAGGTGTCAAGATATTACAATAAGGCACCTAGATGCCTTGATATCATAATTAGGCACCTAGGTGTCTAGATAATATACTTAGGCACCTAGGTGCATAGATATCGCAATTAGGCACCTAGGTATAGCACCTAGGTGCCTAGATATCGTAATTAGGCACCTAAGTGCCTAAATATGACACTTAAGCACTTAGGTGCCTAGATATCGCAGTTAGGCACCTAGGTGCCTAAGTGGTTATAAATAAAAGACTTGCGTACACGAGAATGATTTTTTCTCAATCTGCGTCAAAACTAAAACTCACGCAGCTCTCACAACCCTTGATTTCGTGAAACTCCTGCGGAAACCGTAGGATTATAGCTTCCTATAACAGCTACCATAAATCTATAAATAGCATATTCGTCCTCATTATCGAGGATCAGAAAATTCTTGACACAAGACCTCTGCCGAAAATATCTCAAACTTTTCGTACAAAAAACTTTAGGGTATCTCCGAGATTTTTTATGTTCCTTTCTTTTGTTATTTTTAAAAGTTGACGGGAGGAATAAGTCGAGGTTGAAACACTTAGGATAAGGGTTACGACCCTTACCTAAAAGTGATACGTTTAGGATAAGAATTACGGCTCTTACCTAAGTAGGATTTATGGTTACAATTTGGGATTATGCGTTACGACTCGTACCCAATTTCATGTGTACTTAGAAATAGTTAAGCCACGTGGGTACGCCCTCTGGCATAACTCCTAGTACACTCGGATTGTAGCCACAAATTCGATACTCATACGAGTTGCAATCACGAACCCAAAAAATAATTCCGAACTATGACACCCGAAATATTCATCTACGATAACTCATAACCGTGAGATTTACCAGATCTGAATCGTGTCCCGAAATTAGAGTTTCCCTCGCGGTTCGGATCATCACTCCATCAAATGTATGGTTTGGACCTTAACCTCGAGATCGAAAATTCTTTTACAGTGGATTGTTTGACTTTTGGTCAAACGATCACAATACGCGATGGTAATAAAATCCAACGGTGAATTTATTACATATTGACCAACACTTATGGTGTTCGTCAAATCCAACGGTGAACTCGTTGACTTTTGGTCAAACGATCATAATATGAGATCGTAACGAGATCCAACATTGAATTTATTACATATTGACCAAATCTTGTAGCTTTGGTGAAATCTAACGACGGACTCATTGACCTTTGGTCAAACGATCATAATACAAGATCGTAACAAGATCCAACGGTGGACTTATTACATATTGACCAGATCTTGTGGTTTTGATCAAATCTAACAATGGACTCGTTGACTTTTAGTCAAACGATCATAATACAAGATTATAACGAGATCCAACGGCGGATTTATTATATATTGACTAGATCTAGTGGTTTTGGTCATATTCAATGGTGGACTCGTTGACTTTTGGTCAAACGGTCATATTACGAGATCGCAAAGAGATCCAATGATAAATTTATCATATATTGACTAAATCTTAGGGCATTGGTCAGATCCAAAGATAAAATCATTACAAAGACATAATCTATGATCACCAAATTTTAAGGAATTTGGCGATATCTAACTTACGATTAGATACTCTATAACTCCTCTGATAACAAGTTACCAGGAGGATAGATTTGGTATTCGAATTCATCTTCGAGACCAGAGAACAAGAATTCGTTTTAAGGGTCGTTCACGAGGTTCTTGCTCCAGTAATGACTCGTGCTTGTCGATCAAATGGAACCGGCTTTTGGAGGAGGGGTACTCCCATCTGTCTTTCCTACTTCATAGTTCTCAAATCTCTAATGAAGACAGCATACTATGCATCTATCTCGTGACGGATTGAACATGTCGATAAAGACCAAGACTTAGAATTTAGTTTGTTTATTTTTAGAGATATAATTATGTTAATTTTATTTAGTAGTTTTTAATCAGAGATATTCAATTTTGATGTAATTAACGGGGAATCGATTGTGATACCCGGAAGTATAAAGTCCGCCATTTCCAATAAAAACCCTCTCCTAGCGAGGGAAAATTTGTTATGATTAATTTGTGTTAGATTCATATTCTAAGCAAATTTGTTGTTCACAGAACCCATACAAAATATTTCCCTCAAATACCCAAATAACCTTCGTTCACCTCTTCGAGCCAGAGTTCATCCACAAGCTCCTTGTATTTTTTATTATTTTCTTCGAGTAAATTCTGTTATGGAAAGTGACGCAGAAGCCATATCACTCAACTCTTTGGAGACTATCGCATAGATGAGACACATTTCTTCGCTTTCTACCTTGAACTACCTCAAAGTCAAAGATTTAAAACTATAAAAAAAAACTTTTTAAAATATTTTTAGAAGACATTTTTTTTTAATTCAGAAATTTTTCAGGAATAATTCGTGAATTTTTGTGATCACACCATGCCACCATGGTATCAAATATTGGCCGATACCAACACATATCGACGCCGATACGTATCAAGTATCAACTTGGATGTCGGTATCGGTATTGGCCGATACGGTATCGATATCGGCCGATACCACTATTTTCTTTTCTTTTTTAAAGGTACCGATACAACTCGGTATCGGCCGATTCGTATCGGTCCTCCAAGGACCAATACCCGATACCGATACCGAATTTGACACCTTGGATCACACAATTTTTTTATAAATTCGGGAATAATTCGCAAAACCTTAAATTCGAGAATTATTCATAATTTTTTCAAAAATTCAGCGATTTTTGTGACTATGATGACAACTTGGGCTTGCAACCGTCTAAGGTGAAGGTGTAGGTGTTGGCTTGGGTTCAGTATATAGTATAGCTGTCATATCACCACAGATGACCTAGTAGGTGGCAAGTGTTCTTCAAGATTTTATCACAAAATACCTCATCTTTATATTTCAGTCAAATAGGGAAGGACACCAAACACTAGCATTCACTAGTACCTCCCCTCCTTTTTTGAACCAATGTATGCGCTATGGACGAGGATGCTTCACCTCCAATCCCAACTTCATAACCATTTATTTAGCAACAATATTTTCACTATTGTTGTTGTTCATACAGAATTTACCCTGTGAAGTACAACGCATCCAAAAGATATTTGATCGTAGCCAACTATCTTTATCATCAGCCTTAGGCAATGTAAGCTTCACCTTCTACAAGATTAGAGCTTTGCCAAATTCGTAAGCCCCAATCTGCTCACCTTCGGCCTCTTCCTCATATGAATCACAAATGGGCACTTCTTCATTATGTTCTTTAGCATAATGTTCCTCTACACCATCATATGATTCAAATGCACCTCATTTGGTCACTGTGGGCATTCATATGCTTGGTGTGCTTGACACCTAAAAGGAAAACTTCTTAGACCTTTTCTACCCGTAGCTCTATTGTTGGCTACTCCAATCTCTGGGTTTATCCGACCAGTATTAGGAGCCCCTCTAGGACCCTATGGTCCCTAGCTGGAAGTTGCAGCCTTTGCAGTATTTATTGGAAAATTCTTTCTAACCATGATTTTATTAGAGAGTCTTGCTCGGCTCATATGAATAGACTCTCACGCCTTGAGAGAAAGTTCATATGCATCCTCTAAATCCAAAATGTGTCGGATATTTACAAATTTCTTGAATAAGACCAATCAAATATCTGGCTAATCAAATAGCGTCATTTTCCTCCCTATCATTCTGCACGGGCTAATAATTTATAGAACTCCTCAGTGTAGGAGACAACATACATATCTCATGCTTTAGGTTATAACAACATTGTGATACTTCTATGGCATAGGATGTCCGTCAAAATCAAGTTCTCAAATATTATTTCATTTGACCAAGAGGTTATCTTCTCTTTTTTTTTTAACTTACTCGTGATGATTGAAGGTCCAACCACCATCGAAACACATTCAGTAAAGCAGGAGACAACCAACTTTACTTTTGTATAATCAGATACATCTAATAACTTAAATACCATATCTACCATGTCAATCCAATTAAGGAAGGTGTTCAGGTCTAGTCAACAACCAAATTTGAAATCTTAATTCGTTTCGGAATAGTTTGACGGGTCATCACGGTCACATCAAGAATCACTTCCATAATTGCCTCCATCACAAAAATCATGTCCTCCAGGATTTCGGCGACCACATCAGCTCCCTCGGCCTCCATGGGCATCAATCAGAACACTTTGGGTAGTTTTTCGGTCACTAACTCTCAGTTCCTGTAGTCAATTTAGTATTGTTCATCATTCCAACAACTCGTAGATGAATCAGCACCACTTCCTTCTGAGGAGACATGTTCCAATTGACTGTTGATGTTCCTTATAGTCCCTTCTAGTTGATCCAATAGAGGAACAAGATCTGCATTATTGTTTCAGCATCTTTCCAGTTCAAAATCCTAATTTCCAGAAAGAAGGAACTTGCTCTAGTACCAGATGATGTAAACCAAATACTAGAATACAACAAAAATAGCAAATAAATGCAGAAATAAGGAAGAGATTAAATAAATGATACCCAGCACAAGAACTTTGGAGAGAAACCACTCCTATAGAGGGAGTAAGTCTCTAGGCAAACTTTCATTTACAGAAACTTCAATAATAGTCAAAATATACTTACATTAACTAAACAAAACTAAATAAGAAAAGTCTAAACCCCTAGACATATATCTAAGTTCCAACACATATTAAGTGAACTACCCAAACTAAATTAATTTATGGGTTTAATAATTCGCTAATAGACTTATTGTGATGGAAATTGAACTAAAAGCAACTTTAAGATTTCAAAAGGGATACAAGGAAAAGCCCATATCGCAAAATCATCGATTCCTTGAAACTTGTGCCTGACATGAAATCTGAGACCATCAACACGTTTTTGAAGATTTGTTCCATTAGTTTGGACCAGTGTTGCATGATAAGAGACCGAGTAAGGCTAGGCATCCACCATGGCTATCTTCTCATATTGCCTTCACAGACACCCAAACTGGTTCTTCGCACCTAGTACATGTCCTAATCCAAGTGTTACTTTTGGTACTGATGTATGTACCTCCAAGTAACTGATGCTCAAAATGATCCATGGATGCATCAACTTAAGGGATCATGGTAGTGGTGTTATAATTCATTGCTCGTTGATGGTGTATCTCTCATCATATTGACTTTCTTGAGCATTCAAGCTTTGTTTCTCTAACTTCTTTTACTCCTCCAACTCTCGTCCTTACTTTTTTATTTTTTTCCATTCTCCTGCATCGTCAGCCCCTCTAGTGACTCGACCTACTCCTATTACACAACCTCCTCTAAGAGTTCTTGCGTTGATTCTCATTTCCCATTAGTTTATATTCAATGGATACTCTTTTGTGCAGGTTCATAATCTAGGTTTTCTAGATGTAAATTCTGTCACTTTTATGATATGTGTATATTGATATCATATGCCATCCGATGGTCAATACCACGAAGAAATGGTATTGATTCTTCACTTCGAAACTAAAAAACCCATAAGGGTTAGAATCTAACCTCATCCTTCACAGGTTGCCGGGAAATCCTTCTCCAATTTTGGAGCAGTCCTCCAAAGATCCCGAGGCCCTCTAGCTCTTTAAAATATATTTCATTAATCAACAAAAAATATACAACAATAAGGGACCCTTAAATAGGTAAAATCTGATCTATGAATCCTAATCTAACTTAAGTTTTTAAAATTAATAAAAAACCTATTCTAATGATATCCTAACTCCTAAGTAACGTAACTTTAACACAAATTAATGGCTGCGTATAGTAAAAATAGTCAAACAAAAATAATAAGTAAACTAATAAGTAACCTATCAAATAGGAACCCAGAATCAATGTTTTGGGCTTCTTGCTCCCCTTTAAAAGAATACAGATATGGTTTTTCTCCCTCCCTCCCTCTCACACACTTGTTTCTTCTTTTGATCTCATTTCTTCTTTCTTATATCTTCTTCCACAATTTCATTCTTCCTCCATTAATTCCTCCGTCTTTATCTTCTTTTCTTTCTTCATATTGGTGTTCTTCTTCTTCCTTTATCCTCACCCTATAGCCTCCCCATGTTTTTCTCCTTTTCTCCTCTTGGAATTTCTCAAGTAAATAGGAATAGGGTTTTCTATAACACCTTGAATTTCTTCATTCTTGATCAGCTTGTTGGTTGCATCATCTTTAATGAATTTCGGAAAACATCAATATCTCTCAAAGTCTCAAGTTCATCGAGCTCCTCATTGGGTTAGTTACAATTGGCCTTCTTCCTCCATAATTTCACTTGTTGATTCCTATCAAGAACCTCAAATTTACAAATAGGCATCTGGCACTCCTCATTGGTAGTAAATTAGTAATTTGATTGTGTTCCTCATCCAAAGGGAAAGAAGCACATTAGTAGTAATTCAATCTTCTCTTACAAGTGGGTCGATGATTCAAGGGCTATTATGGACTCTATGGCATCAATTCACACTGTATTGTAATTGTCACCATCTGCTAGCCGTTGATCAATCAATTCACCGTGAAGAATGTATTCCTCAATGTTGATTAGGTTGAGTAAGTCTTATGTAACCATCCCCTAGAATTCCATCCTTTGTATCATGTCTATTGCATTCATTGTGCTTTAATGGTCCCCAAAAACTTCTTCGATGTTAACTTGGAAAATTATATACATTATGATTGTCATTGGATATACTTTAAAGAATATGATCCAGCATGTCTACAACATCTACTCGTAGGGCATTGTCCTTGTAGGATCTTATACCCCTTTGAGCTACAATTCCAACCCAATCCAATTGGTAATGGAAGAGGCACAACTCAATGTTTTAAGTTGTTGGGAGTGTTTCAAGCGCCCCCCCCCCCCACCCCACGAGGGTTGTATAGGGGGACCTCAATCATATCATCATAAAGATTGCTAAGAATTCTTGTGGTCTTCCAAATGAACAAATCACATTGAGATTGATATATCATTTTCATGTCATCACTACCATGCTGAGGTAATCACTTCCTCCCATATCAATCAATATTCAGCAGCTTGCAAGCTTATTTAAAAAGTCTTCCACAACAAATTATGTTCATTTTTTACTTAACAAACTCTCAATGATGCCACTTTCTACGTCATGAGTTTTAAGAGTTTTGATGGTGACTATTTATGTTTATTTGAGGGTATTTTGATAATTTCAAAATATAATGATCATACATACGTTAGTTATTATGGCTAGCTTGTTACACACTTAAACTATATTGCTCTGTACGTATTGCCTAAGTAGTTAATAAAATACTTTGACTTTTCGAAGTTTCCTTAATGTCTAGCTGACACTAGGGCAAAACACAAATAAAAGTAGGAGAAAATACACAAATAGCAGCATAGGATTGGATTGATGCCTTGAAGCAGTTGCTTATTCTTGTGTTGTTCCGGCGCCGCCTCAAAAGAAATCGCTTCAACTCACTGAATTCAAACTCTCCCATCCCTAAAATCTGTGTTGCTCCTTTTGTGAGTTGTTCATGGTTGCTCAGTTGGTGATGATATTGAGAGGACGAGCCCAAATCTCAATAGCGCGAGATCGAGCCGCGAAAGGTCGGCAAGACTGATTTTAAGGCGAAAATTTTCCTTTTTAGTTGTTTAATCTGTCTAGGAGTTTCTATTTTTTAGTTAAGTGTTAGGTTAGGGTTTTATTTGCCTATATGAAGCATTGTAAAGACAATTTAATTAGTTTATGATGAATTAAATTGTTGAATATTTTATATGTTTTAGACAGATTTTCTTCGAGTTTCGTTGCTCAGAAAAATCTAAAATTGATTGTAAATCGCATAATTAGGGTTTTAACGTCTGTCCGGCATCAGCTTCCCCTGTGTTGCACTGTTAGGAGTTATATGTATTTCTAGAGAGGGTTGAGAGTGGGAGTGCTTTTAGAGATGCAAACAAACCACGCGGTTTTTTTGAATTTATGGTGAGAGGGAAATGACAATATTTAGGGTCACTCAAATGGCTTTAGACCCATGCCTAAACTAACAAAAAAAGTCAAAATAAAAAATAAGAGCATATTTTTTAATTGAGGATAGTGAGGGCTTTGGCAATCATGGCATGTTAATTATAAGAAAAGAGACTTGCAAGAACAACAGAGATACAACAAACTACCATTACAATCATGACAATGTCAATCAAAGTGTGACTACAAGAGAAGAATCACTGCCAGCGGAAAATAATATTTGAGAAGGATCCAAGGCTCCTATCCCATAGAAATGTGAGAGAATGTGCAAAAATCTATCCTCTGCTCATGACGATAAGGTCCACCTCCATATATACACTAAGTACAGGATAAAGAACAAAAATAAGTCATATTATCTATACGAGTCTACACAGAAACAAGTAAAATTACATGTATTTTTTACGGCACAGATTAATTTTCATTGTTTTCTGGCTAGAGAGGGAAAAAAAATCCACCAAGCTAAGCAAAGGATAAATTGTGAATGAGGATTTCCCCCATTGCATTACGTCTGTCTAGAGGACAAAATTTGTCCTTATCTCATCCAGGGACTTCAGGGCCAAGTAACAACCTTACATAAGGACAACAATCCAAAACAAATATCATAGGGAAGTCTTTACTACCAGATCAATACCCTTTCAAATCCGTATGCTCACCTACTTCAAGAAATCGTTTGCAGCTAAAAGAAACAAATATACAAATGCCACTAAGCATGTTTTTTCCCCAAGGAGTAACTCTTCCATAATTGAGCTTGACTAAGGTCCATGGTAGTCAAGGCGTCGCCATGGCGAATGGCATCGGAGATCGCCATAGAGGCCCCAATTGCGAGAGGACGACAAATGGCAAGGCTATGGTGACACTATGGCAGTATGGAGCCATAGCATCGCCATATACGCTATTTAGAATATATTATATAAGCTATATAATATAACTATAAGTTATTAGTGATAAGCCATACTACTTATATTTATACCTAATAAGTTGTAATATATAAGTTATTAACTTATAATACTACAATAAATGGGGTTGGGACTCATGGTTTAAAAGTCATTTTGGTGCTCTCACTCTCTCGCTGGCTCTCTCACTCTCGACGAAGACAACGAGGTAAGTTGGAGTTTTTAGTTTTTTGTGTCTGCTTTTTTTTTCTCCTCTTCCTTCATGGCTTCACGGCTTTCACTCTTCAGCTCCTTCACGGCTTCACCAACACCAAGGGTCTTCAGCAACTCATTCGACAACACCAACACCAAGGGTCTTCAGCAGATCCTTCAAATCAACGAGGTACACCATCTTTTTTTTCTGTTTTTTTCTGTTTTGTTTTGTGTTTTTGTTTCCTGATTTTTCCTTTCTCGATTTTGGATTTTTTTTTCTGTGTTATTCTTTTTTTGCTTAAAAATAAAAAATCCAACTTACCTCGTCAGCTCCTTCACGGCTTCAGCAACTCATTCGCCAACACCAACACCAAGGGTCTTCAGCAGATCCTTCAAATCGACGAAGTACGCCATTTTTTTTCTGTTTTTTTTCTGTTTTTTTTCTATTTTGTTTTGTGTTTTTGTTTTCTGATTTTTCCTTTCTCGATTTTGGATTTTTTTTTCTGTGTTTTTTTTCTATGTTATTCTTTTTTTTTTTGCTCTGTTTTCCTTTTTTTTCCTCTGTTTTTTCTATTTTTTTCTCTGTTTTTTCTGTTTTTTTCTCTATTTTTTTTGTTTTTCCTATGTGTTTTCGTGTTTTGTAACTTATTTTCCTTTTTTTTTTCTTCTGTTTTTTTCCTGTTTTTTTCTCCTTTTTTTCCTTGTTTTTTCCTTGTTTTTTCCCTGTTTTTTTTTCTTATGTTTGCCCTTTTTTCCTTGGCCTGGTAAATAATTTATATGAAATAATTTTTTTGATTCTTGGTTGATATTAAACTTCAATGGCTGATATTAAACTTTAATTTGTAGCTTTGTTTTTTCTTTTCTGATTCTTGGTATTATATTTTTATATTAAATTTTAATTTTTCTGGTTAGTTTACTGTCTGATTTTTGAGAATTGTGCCACATGGAGCGTGGTCTATATCATCTGATTTGGAGGTAATCAATTGATGTACCCATATTTGATTTCTATTTATTGGTATTTATTCATGCTTGATTTTCCATAGTTGAAATTTTTTCTTCTTCTATTAAAATATAAAATATTTAAAAAATAGTAAAAATAATTTTTTTTAAAATTAATAATGATTACTAAATATTAATAAATAAATAAAAATAACAAATAGTCTCGCTATGACCTCGCCAAGGCCTAGCAAGCCTCTTCGTCATAACCTCGCCACATCGCCTTAACTACCTTGCAAGGTCCAACCTTCCTTCTAACTACTCGTAGCATTGACACAGATAAACTGACTGACCAGACGGAAGTCATACGGCACATCATACTGCCACGTCAAATGCCACATCAGCTCAATTGGAACCCAACTCTATGGATGCCACATCAGCTACAGATAACCTTGAGAGATCCACTAGTAACAAACAAGGACTCTCCCCAGCACTCATTCAAGTCAGAGGCTTCCAAATTCAAACAAGAAACAACCTCCACTCCTCAAAACTCCAAGACTCTAGGATAAAATCTCCAACTACTTTGTATTTTTAAATTCAAATTCAAATATTTATAAAGCTTATATATACTATCATATACTAATACGAAATAGTAACGAACGGTGAATAATTTTTCTAAAATTCTTCCTTCAAGTCTTTGTACATCTCTTTCAGTTTACATGGTATCAGAGTCATAAGCTCCTGCGGTTGTTAATCACCCCATTTTCCTTTCTGATTGAAAATCAATGGCTCTAAACACTGCTTCCTTGTCTTCGTCAGCACCTCGAGCTCCAAATTCCCTTTCCATTGGAAATTACATTTCCTTCAAATTAACGTCAACAAACTACTCAATCTGAAAGGCACAGATGCTATCTCTGATTGAAGGCAAAAATCTCGAAGGTTTCATCATGGAACTTCACCTGAACCAAATGAACTTCCAGAAGATGGAACTACTAATCCAGAATTTATAACCTGAAGAAGAAGTGAAGAACTGACAGAACACTAAAATCATGGTTAACAGGAACCATGAATGAACAGGTTCTCTGCATCGTTGTTGGGCTCCGAACTTCTCGTGAAGTATGGGATTGCTTAGAGCAGACATTTGCTCAAGCATCTAAAGATAGAGAATTGCAGTTGCATTGACAACTTCAACTCTGTTGCAAAGGTACTGAAACTACTTATTCGCCGTTTTAAATCAATTTGTGACGATCTTGCAGCAATACAATACCCTGTATCCGACAAAGACAAAGCGTTCAGGCTCTCGAGAGGATTAGGCCAGCAATCCGAAGGATTCGTAACTTCAATGGTTACTAAGCCCCCCATGCCGACCGATAGCGAGTTTATCTCAGCTCTTCTTAACCATGATCTGAGGCTTCAAGCTTATGGATCAAGTGATCAAGTTACTGAAACTACTTATTCGCCATTTTAAATCAATTTGTGATGATCTTGCAGCAATACAATGCCCTGTATCCGACAAAGGCAAAGCGTTCAGGCTCTCAAGAGGATTAGGCCGGCAATCCGAAGGATTCATAACATCAATGGTTACTAAGCCCCCCATGCCTACTAATACCGAGTTTATCTCAGCTCTTAACCATGATCTGAGGCTTCAAGCTTATGGATCAAGTGATCAAGTTACTAACTCAAATGCTGTCTTTTTCTCTCAACAATCTAACAAGGGAGGACTTCATTATGGCAAGAACTTCACCAAAAACCATCATTTCATCTCCAAGGGACACGGATTCCCTTCATCTAGGTAAAACAGCTCAAAATTTTCCATGTTCAGCCATCCACACAAGGCCAACCTTCATCTCAAGAACAAGAGAAGCATGCTCCTACTACTCGATCTGATTTACCAGAATTTGCAAACCGTGGATCACGTCCTCACTGTCAGCTATGTGGCAAACTTGGCCATGTTGTTATGAAATGTTGGTATCGATTTAACCATTCATTTCAACCGGAAAATGTTCCACAAGCTCTCACTGCAGTCTCCATATCTGATGAACAAGATCCGAACTGGTATACTGATACTGGTGCCACTACCCACGTGACGGCAGATCAAGGTAATCTCAGAAATGAACACCATATCTTGGATCCAACAAGATATATGTAGGCAATGACACTGGATTACATATTTCACATATTGGTGATGTCTTGCTTCCTACAGATGCTGTTACTTTAAATTTGAAAAATGTTTTACTTGTTCCCGATATTAAGAAAAATCCTATTTCAGTTAGTCAGCTTACTAAAAATGATGGATGCATGTTTGAGTTCTCATCAGATAATTTTTGTATTAAGGACCGGAGGACCAGAAAGGCGCTAGCTACGGAGAGTAGGAAGGGTGGACTATACGCATTAAATAAAGGGGAGCAAGTCTTCTTCGCACAGAAATCCGGAAGAGTACCTGAAACAACTTAGCATGAAAGACTTGGTCATCCTCAGCTAAGACTCTCAAGTTTTCAGATTCTAAGGATTTTATTTCAGTAAATAAATGGAATCATAATCATTTTGTTTGTTCTAGTTGTCAAATGGGTCAAAGTTGTAGACTACCCTTTTTGAATAATAAAATAAGCTCTACGGAGCCTTTGTTTAAAATCCACTCAGATATTTGGGGACCAGCCCCCCGTTACTTCTAGTCAGCAATTTAAATACTACGTTATTTTTGTAGATGATTGTACCCGTTTTACATGGATTTATCCTTTAAGAAGAAAATCTGATTTTCTTCAAAAAAAATTAAATTTTCAAGCTTTAGTTGAAAATCAATTAAACACAAAAATCAAAATATTTCAATGTGATTGGGGGGGGGGGAGAACCCCACAAAATTTATAGAGCACTTAAACACCTGCGGAATACAGAAACAGATGTCTTGTCGTGACACTCCCGAGCAAAATGGTGTTTCTGAGCGAAAACATCCCCATATAGTAGAAATGGGATTAACTTCGTTGATTTGCAGTAATGCCCCTAAGAACCTGTGGGTCGAAGCATTCTCCACAGCTGTATCCCTTATCTATCGATCGCCAACATCAGTGCTCAATATGGATTCACTATACTCCGCACTTTATAAGACATCACCAGATTACTCAATGATTCGTACATTTGGATGCCGATGTTTTCCATGTTTACGGGACTATGCTACAAATAAATTTAGTCCAAAGTCATATCCCAGTGTATTCCTTTATAGTCCTCAACACAAGGGATACCGATGCCTTTATCCACCAACGGGAAAAGTTTCTCTCTCTAGACATGTTGTTTTCGATGAAAACACATTTCCATTTTCTAACACATCAGCTGTTTCTCATCTTGATACATTCCAGGGAGAGATTGCGTCTTTTGTAGATAAGTCTTACTGGATGCCTACAACAAGCAATGGCACTAAAGCATCAATGCTTACAAATGCCTCCACAAGTAATTGTCAACCATCACATGGATCAGCAGAAGCACAAATCTTTACCCAAATGCAATATCCATTACATTCTCAACCTGCACCCAAAATCCAACCTGTGCCTCCACCCAATCAATTTGCAGCTGAATCCATACCTGCACCAGATCCTCATGAAGTTGAAGCTGTACCTACAACCCCTCTGAATCTCACCTGCACCTCTAGCCCATCAATCTGAAACTGATAATGCACCCACACCTACAGCCGTTCACACAAGCACACCTGGTGGTCAGCCACCTGAATTTGCTCATGAAACATAACCCCAAACTGAATCTGAAAACGTCCCAAACACACTCACCCATTCAATGATAACCAGATCCCGTGATGGTACTATCACTCAACCAATTACAGGGTCTCCTTGTTGATATTAGTGAACCACAGACCGTCCGATCTGCTCTTAAGGCTCCTCATTGGCGTCAAGCAATGGAAGCTCAGGCCTTACATCATACACATACTTGGGATCTTGACCCTCGCAGCCGCACATGAACATGGGTCCAAATGGGTTTTCAAAACCAAAATTAAGGCTGATGGTACTGTTGAAAGGTTTAAGCCGCCTAGTTGCAAAAGGTTTCAATCAACTTGAAGGCATGAACTTCGATGAAACTTTTAGTCCGGTCATTAAATCAACAACTATGCGTCTCGTGATTGCGCTTGCTACCATGCGCAAATGGACGCTTCGCCAACTTGATATCAAAAATGCATTTCTCCATGGGTACCTTCAACAACCAGTTTTTACGGAACACCCACCTGGTTTCATATATTCCACTCATCCAAATCATCTATGCAGCCTTAAGGGTGCTCTATACAGGGTGAAGCAAGTCCCTTGCGCATGGTTTAATCGATTCAGTGATTTCCTACTCCAATCTGGTTTTAAATGCGGCAAGGCTGATTCCTCTCTTTTCATGCATCAGTCCAAGCCAGGTTCAATACATCTTCTTCTTTATGTCGATGATATCAAGCTTACCAGTAACAATGATGCATTACTTTCACAACTTATTAATCTACTTGGCAAGGAATACTCTCTTAAAGATCTTGGACCCTTTCACTATTTTCTGGATATTGAAGTCAACCAAATCCGCCATGGAGTATTACTTACGCAGTCAAAATATGCTAAGGATCTTCTACACCGTGCTGGTATGAGCGATTGCAAAGCTATTTCTATACTGATTGCTTCCAAACATCATATGCAGCGCAAATCTCCTCTTCTTGACGATCCTACTCCCTACCGAAGCATCATTGGTGCACTTCAATACCTCACTATGACACGCCCAGACCTAGCTTACGTTGTCAATTTGGCATATCAGTTCATGCATGCCCCTACAGAAGCTCACTGGCAATCTGTCAAGTGGATTCTTCATCATTTAAAGGACACTTTCTAAAGGCATCCATTTCTCATCTAACTATCATCAACACCTTTATGCATTCTCGGATGCCGATTGGGAAGGAGCGATCTATGTAATATATGATATCTCTGCTCATAAGATAGATTGGGAATTAGGACAGCAAGTTATACACAGATGACAGTGATAAAACATTAACAAGGAGCACTCTCCTGATGTCAACATAAAACAACAATTGAGCCTGAGCAATCCTTCTAATACCCCAAGCACCCCAAATATTGGATGTGTGAAGGTTTCATCTATAGAAGCCAAAAAGGAGACAGATAAAAGGTGTACAACAATCTATGACATAAAATAAATCTATGTAATAGAAACTACTACATGTTGTGATTTTTTACTTAGATACAAAGTATCAGATGCGTTGACCTTGAAAATCAAACACACTAACACACCTGCACAATTATACAATAGGGAAGGATTCTCCTTAGAGTTGCACTCAATTTCAACAATGGACTACAGATTTATTTGACCCACGCATTGTGAAAAAAGAAAATAGGTTTTTTGTAGCAGTCATGCCAATAAGTGTCAAACACATGTCTGAAATAAGAAATTTCTGAAAAATTGTTACTTTTAGATACGCAGACACACTTCATGAACAAATGGCAGAATAAGGATGAGCTGTTCTTCATTTCCAGTGAATGTTGCCTATATGGTTAATGAGAAAATTAAGGAGACAGAAACTTCTAGTTCAATTTCGCAATTACCCTATAGTTGGAATGGACACAGGTGGCTGCCTAATTGGTTTTTTTATCAGGTAGCGCCTAATTGGTTATTCCTCATGTGCTTCTGCTTTTTTTATTTTCCCAATAACAAACAAATTCGTTAAAAACCAAAAAGATATAGGATAAAAAGAACAAAAAGGTAGCGAGGAGCTACCCAGAAAACCTCACACTCATAGGGAACCCACCCCCAAAAAGCAACCCAAATCCAGGGTTGGGAAGCCCATCTCCGGCGGAAGGATTAGTATAAAGCAGGTTCTCCCATTCCTCCCAAAAATAGTTGCCCCCATCCCCCTTCACCTTTGTACGCCAACTGATCCAACTGACCGCAAAGTCCCTAGAAGATTTTATTACCACTTTGACTAGTGTCCCTACTTTTCTGAACATCCTGCTGTTTCTTTGCAGCCAAATAGCCCAGAAGACAGCATAAACAGTAATCTTCCTGAAGTCCCCTTTTATACCTTCGAACTACATTCCACCCCATTGTTCTAGCAGCTGACCACAATCACCTTCCCAAAAATAGTTGCCCCCTTCCCTCTTCACCTTTATATGCCAACTTATCCAACTGACCGCAAAGTCTCTAGAAGATTTTATTACCATTTTGACCAGTGTCCCTACTTTTCTGAACACCCTGCTATTTCTTTCCAGCCAAATAGCCCAGAAGACAGCATAAACAGTAATCTTCCAGAAGTCCCCTTTTATACCTTCGAACTTCATTCCACCCCATTGTTCTAGCAGCTGACCACAATCACCCGAAAATACCCACTCAACCCCCCCCCCCACGCGCCCCCCCCAAAAAAAAAAACAAATCTCTAGAGAAAAACAGCAGTGAAGCAAGAGGTGGTTACCTTCTCTTTTAAACATAGTTCTCATCAATTACGCAATTTAACACCCCTCTTTATCAGTTGATCGATGGTCAGAATTCACCCATAGGAAACACTCCAACTGAATATCTCGATTTTAGGAAGGATTTTGACTTTCTAGAACTTGGTCAATATCTGTCGCTTCAGAGATTGCCTGCATAGGAAACTTTAAAAGACTTCACAGAGAAGAGCCCTTTGGAAGTCTGGTCCCAAATCCAGATGTCCTGATTGAACCTGTTTCTCTTGGCCGAGTTAAGCATGGCAAATGCCTCACACTCATAATCTTCTAAATTTCTTCTAGTGCAGAGCTCCAACTAACCTCGTCATTATGATACTCCACGAGATTCCAAATATTAGCAGCCGGATTAGCGAAATCTGAGAAAAAATCGGGAAGTCCTCTTGCAAACATTTACTACTCTGTCCCAGGAACGTAGCCAGGCTTTTTTTCAGTGCGTGCAAACAATCATTTTACATTAAAAAAAAAATATTGTATATTCTAGTAATTGAATAAGAATTTATTGCAAAAGGTAAATCATATCGATGAATCTTCCATATTAACTAAATAAGAACTTAACTTAGGGACTACGAAATGGTATAGGAATTAGGGCTTAGGGATTTAGGATTTAATTATTAGGGCTTTAGGGCTTAGGGATTGTGAAATGGTTTAGAGACTACGAAAGGGTCTAAGATTAGGGCTTAGGGCTAGGGATTTAGAATTTAGGGAATTAGGGATTGCGAAAGAGTTTAGGGACTCCCATCATATGGTTAATTTTTATTCCACTAGGCACAGATCCTCAAATGATGGCCCTAGAAGTTTGAACGAGATGTGTGCCATGTGATTTTAGAGACACTTTTTTGGACACTGTCATGTGAAATAAAAAATTAATGTCTCATGGTAGGCTTATGGTCTCCAGATCCCTTATAGGGAAGATTGGAGCGAAAACAATCTCCATAGTATGATTCAAAGTAATCAATGTTTTTTTTGGTGTAGGTGACCTCCAAGATTCTATGGTGTTAATAAAGTTACCCTAGATAATAAGTGAGCCCTTTTTTCTATGAAGAAATTAGCATGTAGGATTTCGAGTTCAACCACATCTGCAGCTCTTGGTTATGGGATAATCTTGACTTTCATGTTTTTTATTTTTTATAGGATGATGTGCAGTCATGATTCTTCTATTTCCAAGGAGGGAGCCATTACTTGCAGTCAGAAAGTTAGCCCTTGCACCAAATTAAAGAAAGACTTAGTATTTTAGGGGCGTGACATGTGAAAACACAATCTGGGCCATCTGATTTAAAGTGCATGACCTATAGATCTCCACTGAATAAGATTGAAGCAAAACACGATATTTATCATATGAATTATTGTAGTCAATTGTTGAATCAGATAATAGTCTTTGACTACATTTAATCACATGATGAGGATAATCTTTCGTGGTAATCTTTTGCACGTTATATCTTTAAATCATGGCCTTCAAATCAAACGGCTTAGATGGTGTTTTCACATAGCAAAGGTTGTCAAACTTGCAAGTCTTTCTTTTAAATTGGGTACAAGGGCCAACTTTCCGAGTGCAAGTAACGGCTCCCTTCCAAGGACCGCAGTTGAACTCGAAATCGAGTTCAATCAAGTTGGACTTGACTATTGGCCTATCTCTATTTCTTTCCATTCCGAATATAAAGAGCCCTCCTTGTGCTTTATGAGATAACTATCCAAAAATCTCTCATTAAGATAGAGGAATCCAAACCTCCCTATAATTAAGCCTCATTTAATGGGATTAAGGATTTTTATGCTATAATTTTTTCAAGTTTTAAAAGAAAAAAGAGCTTTCTTTATCTGCAACCTGCCAAATAAGGTCAATGTAGGCATCGTATATAAAAAAAAAAAATTAAAGCTTATATGTATATTTAAAAAAAAAACTAAAAGTGAGTGTAGGCACTTGCCTACACTCGCCCACCCTTGGTTACGACCCTGAATTCTGTCCTCCCAAAAACTGATTCTATCCCCGGAACCCCAACGGAATTTAATGCACTTGTGGAAGTCAGGAGCCACTGATTTAACCTCTTTCCACCACCCCAAATCATTTCTGCCATCCATAAGAATCCCCAAGCCATTTTCATTCTCACCATACTCATTAGAAACCATGTATCTGCGGCACACTACCTCATGTGCTTCTGCTATCATCATCATTTGGTGCATTTGCGGCACACTACCACATATATCTGATTTCAACATCATCTCAACTTTTCTTACAGACATGCTTCTACATCTTCCTTGGTGACTCTTAACCGCTAAAAGAAAAAGAAGTGGGATCTTATTTTGTAATCTAGTGTTGAGGTTGAGCACCATTTCATTTCTTAGACGACATGTGGTTGTTTGACTTCTTTGAACGTTCAAGGAGCTTTATGCAAGATTAGAGGTCAAATGTTATAGCTCTCAGGTGCAGAAGATGCTATATTTTGATTCATTCCCTAACCTATGCCTACATTTTAGTAGCTATGCAAATGAACCCAAGACCCGACCCCATTGGACCAAATCCAGTTGGACCCAGCAGATGGGGATACACAGCTGGACCTGAACCATGCTTTAGTGTGTGTGCGCGTGTGTATGGAGTTGAATTGTGGGGGAGGACCTGACCCGATAATAAACGGATCAGCTCCGATTTCCTTAGATGAGACCCAGCCCAAAATCCAAAATGGGTCTACCCATTCTGACTTGGAACTGATCCAGACCCAGCATATTTATTAATTTGGTCTGCCTCAAAATCTTGACCCAAACCATTTGCATTTCTAGACTTTAATTAATGCTGCAACGCGTCATTTAAGATTGGATTAGAAAAGCCTCCCCTTCCTCTTGAGGAACTAACTAGGATACTAGATTATCAAAGATATTAGTTGAAGTGTTGAACATAATAAGGGAACGACATTTTCCCCAGATTGAACATTAGACCCCAATATATGGTAAGAAACTAAGAATTCACTATCGAAATAACCAACAAAATCATTTTACCAACCTCGAATTGTTCCAAGGTAGCGTAGGAACCATTGGCTAGCTTCTTTCTTATGGTGCCAAAGTCCATTGGATGCTCAATTACTTCGTGATAATCGGGAAGCTGCAAAATAAACACATAAACAAACTCGATTAAAAACCAAGCACATATATATAACCTCCATGGAAAAAAATCAAATCTTCCAAATACCTCATTGGGATCGACTGGTTCCGCATACACACCATAAGTATCTTTCCTGCAGCGATCGAATCGAGCAAACGCAAAAGAATCAGCTAAGCTTAGCTTACTAAACAAATAGAAAAATTGCACCATAAAAACACGCACTTTTGAAACCGATCGAGGATAGTCTCCAACAATTCTCGATCGGGCAACGGAAAAGCCACCGCACGCGACGCGGTATCAGCCGGTGTGCCTGATATGACATGTAAAACACGGCCATAATCAGAAAATTAGGAAACCAAATCACATTTCAGATAAAACCCCATATAATCAAAACCAGACCTGGATCACACTCCATTGATTTCTGAACATCGTTCTGATTTCCTCCCTAGCAAAATCAAAAACCACAAGTAACATCACTATTGACTACAGTACATCATAATCATAAGTATCAAAAGCATCAGAGATAACTAAAAGTAGAGCATTTACAAGAGAGCTCAAAGTGTTGTAGAGAGAGAAATCAAAGAATTCTAGAGAGAGAGAGAGAGAGAGAGAGAGAGAGAGAAGAGTTAGAGAGAAAAAGATGGTTGACTCATCAGACAAGAAAGTAGAGAGCCCATTAATATTCCAAAGTGAGCTGGCTGGCTGGTTGAACTACTGACACATAAACAAACACTCACTATCGCATACATATGCATAGCACACGATACCTGATCAGCAGCAGATACACCGTCATCAGAGGCATCACCGTCGATATCACTAGATGAGGGAGAAACAGAAGCGGGACCCGCTTTATAAGGAGCACGAGGAGGGAGCTTCAACACCAACTTGAGCTTCTTCTCTCTCTTAAAACTCTCTTCCTCGTCGTCTTCGGAATCTTCGCGGTACCGGCGACGGTGCAGCCGTTGACTCCGGCGTGTGTCAGATTCCGTCGGAGGGGGGCGGCGGCGGGAGAGATCTGCGCGAGATGGACGGCCCTTCTTCTTCGGCTTCTTCCATCTCGCCGTCGAATCCGCCGTCTTACCCATGTGTTTCCGAGCCTCAGTTTCTCTCTCTACTCGCTCTCTCTCTTGTTACCGCGTTTGTTTACTTGGTGGGTTTTGGCTCGTGTTGTACTTTTTACTACCGAAGCTAGAGATTGATTAGGTTCGGATGGTTTGGTGTGGAGACATAATTGTCGCTAGTTTCGTCGGGAGACGGCATTTTTGGCTGCCCGTTGCCCGAAGGTTTGCGTGTCGGGCAGAAGGAGCGTAATCAACGCTGGTTTTCAGGCTTTTGTTTGGGTGGCCCTTCATTCTTTATTTTTTTCTTTTTCTTTTTCTTTTTTATAAAATTGCGTTTCCTTTTGAAATTTGGGATTCGAATTACCACCTATTTTTGTCGAAATTACCTTAAGAGCCCTTCCTATAAAATTTCGGTTTCTGCTCAAAATTTCGGTTTCTGCTCTCGCCCTCTACATAAAAAAGCCTCCAGCATTTCCGTTTTTTCAAAAGTACATGTTAAGTACGCAGCCCGACCGCCAAGTGACATGTGGCACGTCATCATGTATGATAATGTGATTTAAAAATTATGAGCTGAAGATGTTGGATTTGAAAAACTATCATGTCACTCAAAATAAATTACTTTAAAATTAACAGCTGTCATAAAAATGACGCCTGAATTACATCATGATTCAAAATTTCAACCGAAATCTTCAGTTTCGATCCCCACCAAAACCAAAACAAAAACCTATATTTTCGGTCCCCTAGGTAGTTTTCGAACAAAAATCAAAATTTGAATTCAAAATTTCGGCCGAAATTGAAATTCAAAATTTCAGTTTCGGTCCAGCCCAAAATCAAAACAAAATTTGAATCTTTTTATCCTTGATTCACATAATGAAAGAGGTCAGACACCATACGCCCGAGCGTAGAGATTTCTCTACGCACACTATCAGGTAGCCATCATGTAACGTTCATCGTGAGGATCGAGTGTCATGACAATATATGCAAGGTCGATCAAATCCAATTCAACAAAAAAAAAAATTATTACTTTCCATTGTTAAAAATATGGTCAAAGTTAGCAAAAATCAATTCACCAAAGTTTTTGTGCGTTACCTTATCTTTGAATCATCAAATTGGAGACAAATAAATCAAAAAAATTAAATTAAATTAAATCACATGTCTCATATTTGATAAACCTAAAACAAGGATTTGATTTGGGCTGATCATCCCACATGGCATGTGATCTGGCCACCGGGGGCACACGAGTTATCATATGCGCCATGCACCTGAGCGTATACTCTCCAAAGTCATAATTGTTGCGCGAAAGCTTTCAAATTAACCAACAATATCATGATGAACGATTAAATAAGAACGCAAAATAAAAGAAAATCAAACACAATTATATTGAAAATTTTAAAAAATTACTAATATTTGTTTTTGGCTTTGTGATGAATAGTCCCACATCGTGTCGAACAAATTTTGGGTTTTGAAATATAATTTTAAAGTTTGGCTTAAGGCTTGTGATTTCTGCCATCATGCACTTTATCAGTCACACACACGCGCACGCGTCTAGCAGAGTCGGGACTGGCACGAGCACGTGTACGTGGCGTGGCGTTGCGATGCAGTGAGGTGTGGTGTAGTATGGTGCATTTAATTAATTTTTTATACAAAAGAATAACCGCATTTTTACAGTTTTATTTCATTTGAATTTTAAATCGCTCCTTTGTAAACGAATATATCCGTTCAGTTGCTTTAAACGGATATGTCCGTTCAGTTACGTTTAACGGATATGTCCGTTTAGTTGCACCTTTTGATTTCTATAAAAGGGACCCGAGACCCTCATTTGTTTTACTGCGTTTTCTCTATTATATTTTCCCGTTTTAAAAGTTTCGTTGTTTCAGAGTTTCTTGGCGCTATCTGGTGTTCTGGTTGCATGATCAGATTCACCAAATTTGATCACACAAATACATTGTCGGTTCATTGTATCTTGGAACAGATTTGCAGATAACCTATTGGTGACCACTAGATCATAGTGGTAGAGGCAAATTTCGGTTTAAAAACAACGATATTCAACGTGCCTCGAACCGGATCTGCGTATTTTTTCATTCCAATCTTTATCTTCTTTTGCAACCTGAACCTATTATTTCAACAATTTTAAACCGAGATGGCCCATATCCAGTCATCGACTTCTTCTGTACTAACCAATAAAATCCATCCGATACTACCCAACAACATCTACAACTTGGACAGTTTCGATGGTTCAAACTTCAAAAGGTGGCAACAAAAATTGCACTTTCTGTTTAGTACGCTGAAAGTTGTGTACATTATCACAAATCTGAGCCCAACTGTTATCGAATCATCAATACTCAATGAAGGCCGAAAAAAATAGAAATGGAAAGAAAACGACTACACATACAAGGGTTATATTCTGAATGTATTATCGGATTCGTTGTTCGACGTGTACCGCACCTACAACACTTCGAATGAACTCTGAGACGCACTAGAAAAGAAGTACAAAATAGGAGATGTAGGGTATAATTCTTACACTATCAGTCAATTTTTTAATTTTAAGATGGTCGATGATAAGCCTATTCTTAGCGAAGTGCATGATTTTCAAGTAGTCATAAATTATATGATTGTTAATGGTTCTCATTTTGATGAGGATTTTTTTGTTGGTGCGATAATCGCCAAGTTACCTCCCATCTTGAAAAGATTATCGAAAAATCCTTAAATGTAATAACGAGAAGATTTCTATAAAAAATCTTCTCCTTCATTTACGTATTGAGGAAGAATTCTAAGTTATGGACAAAATTGAATATCACATTGATATGACATCAAAGACACACTTGATTGAGTCTAAGGTTGTCAGTGGACCATCAAAAAAGAGAAAGAGGGGATATTCTCAATCCAAGGAGAATAAGAAATTCGCCAAGACCATGGTACCGAAGAGCGGAGGATGCTACCATTGTGGGAAACCCGAACACTTCAAACGGGATTATCGCCTCTTCAAGAAATTGAAGAATCAAGCGAATGCAGTGGAAGAGAAAAGTAACTTTGTAATCGTTCTCTCAAAAGTTAATCTGATTGGAGACATCAATGAATGGTGGATTGACACGGGTCCCACAAAACATGTTTGTAATAATCGCAACATATATGTGACGTATAAAAAGACTGAAGATGAGCAAGATCTCTATGTGGAGAACTTATCTATGGTGAAGATCATAGGGCGTGAAAAAGTAAAATTGAATTTCACATCCGAAAAAGTCGTGATACTTATTGATGTGCTCCAGGTACCCGATATTTTTAAAAATCTCATTTGGTTTATTGATCAAACACGATTTAAAACTTGTATTTGAATCGGATAAGTTTATCTTATCAAAGAATGACGAATTTGTTGGAAAGGGATATGCATTGGGAGACATGTCCAAATTATATGTACTTGATCAAATCAATAAAATTTCTCCTTCTTTTTACTCGGCCTCTCTTTCTAATTTATGGCATGATAGATTAAGACATGTTAATTGTAGATCTATGAAATACATGACTAATTTAGATTTAATTCCTAAATATGAATATTTTAATAGCAATGCCTGTAGTGTATGTGTTAGGACTAAAATTACTAGAAAGTCATTTCCTAGTGGTAATAAGAAATTCATGTTTATTAGATCTAATAAACAGTGATATTTGTGATTTAAATAATATTCCTACTAGGGGAGGGAAAAGATATTTTATTACTTTTATAACTAATTTTTCAAAATATGTTCATATCTATTTATTAAATACTAAAAATGAGGCGTTTGAAAATTTTAAAATTTATAAAGCATTAGTAGAAACTCAATTAAATAAGAGAATAAAAGTCATTAGATCTGATCGATGTGGAGAGTACATGTCAAATGAGTTCTCCGATTTTTGTGAAATTCGTTATGAGATGACGGTCCCTTACATACCACAACAAAATGGAGTTGCCGAAAGAAAAAATAGAACCTTAGTAGAAATGACTAATGTCATGTTGGTCAACACTAATTCAGATAAAAATTTATGGGGTGAAGCTTTGTTAACTACTACTCATGTTTTGAATAGAATTTCACGTAAGAAAACTCTAACTACACCATATGAATTTTGGAAGAATAGAAAACCTAGTCTAACATATTTTAAAGTGTGGGGTGTAGGGCACTTGTTAGATTAATAGAACCTAAAAGACTTAAGATTGGCTTTAGATCTATTGAGTGTGCATATGCATTTGTTGGCTATGCACAAAATAGTAAAACTTACAGACATCTAGTTATGGAATCTAATGGTAATATAGATATAAATATTATAATAAAATCTAAAGATGCTATATTCTATAAATCTAAGTTTACTACTCTATTTAATAAATTAAATATTGAAAGTCAAACTTATGAAGATGGAGAATCTTCTAAATCTAAAGAAGTTATTGAATCTTCAACTGATGAAGAGGTCATCATTGAACCTCGATGAAGTAAACGTCAAAGATTTGAAATTAGTATTTCAAAAAACTATTATATTTATTTAATTGAAGGAAATAAGATCAAAAGCACTAAGAAACATTTATGTCTAAATATAGACGATGATCCTATCACTTTTAATGATGTAATGAAATCTAGAGATAGTGTCTTTTGGAAAGAAGCTACAATGATGAAATAGATTCAATAATGGGAAACAAAACATGAAAATTAGTAGACTTACCAGACGGAACTAAACTCATTGAATGTAGATGGATATTTAAAGAAAAGCTTAGAATGGATGGAACTATAGAAAAATTTAAGGCACGATTGGTTGCCAAATGATATAAGCAAAAAAAAGGTGTTGACTAGTTTGACACATACGCACCAATTGCTAAAATTTCTACTATAAGACTTCTAATTGTACTAGTTTTTATACGCAAGTTAAAAATTCATCAAATTGATGTTAAAATCGCTTTCTTAAATGGTGATTTAAAAGAATAGGTCTATATGAAACAACTAGAAAGATTTTTTCTACCTGAACAAGAAAAGAAAGTTGTAAACTTATTAAATCTCTATATGAGTTAAAACAAGCACCAAAATAGTGGCATGAAAAGTTTGATAATATAATTACTAAATTTGGTTTCAAAACTAATGAAGCAGATAAATGTATGTATTATAAATTTTATAATAATCATGGTGTTATAATATGTCTTTATGTAGATGATTTACTTATTTTTTGAACTAATTTAGAAGTTATTTTATAAACTAAAAACTTCTTAAGTTCATCTTTTAGCATGAAAGACATGAAACAGGCAGATGTGATTTTAGGAATCAAAATTATAAGAAATGAGAATACATTAGCTTTAACTCAATCTCATTATATTAAAAATATTCAATTATTTTAATTTAAAACATGCTACTATACTTTTAGATATTAATATTAAATTAACTAAAAATGATGGACGATGTTTGCAACAGTTAGAATATGCAAGGGTTATTAGTAGCCTTATATATGTAATGCATTGTACAAGGCCAGACATTGTATTTGCAGTAAATAAATTAAGTAGATTTACAAGTAATCCTAGTTGTGTTTATTGGAATGCTATTTCACATGTTTTTAGATATTTAAAGGGTACTATTAATTACGGTTTATATTTTTCTGGATATCCTCAAGTTTTAGAAGGATATAGCAATACAAGTTGGATATTTAGTTTGAAAGAATCAAAGTTCACAAATAGATGGATATTCACTTTTGGAGGTGTTGCGATCTCATAGGGATCGAAGAAGCAAACTTGCATCACATATTCTATTATGGAATCAGAATTTATTACTTTAGTGGCAAGTGGAAAAGAAGCAGAATGGTTAAAGAATTTACTAATCAAAATTTTAATTATGATTAAATTATTGTCACTTATCTCTATACATTATGATAGTGAAGCAACACTATCAAAGGCTTATAGTCAAACGTATAAGAGAAAAAATAGACGCATTGATCTAAGACATAACTATATAAAATAATTACTTAGAGATGGAGTAATCTCAGTAATTTGGGTCAAGTCTGTAAAAAACCTGACGGATCTATTTACTAAAAGTCTTCGCAGAGATGGAATTCACAAAATATCAATCAGGATAGGTTTAAAACCATTAAACCTAAACAATCACTTATGATGGGAACTCTATCTAATATTTGTTTAATCAATGTTTAGGTTCAAAGAAAAAATAAGTCGTAAATACGCAACGGCTAAATGACACTACATTGATGAGAAATAAATCTCATATACATCCCAAGAAGAGTAGTGTTTTCACCTATAATGAATAAAGGGAGGTTGAACATTGCTCTTAATAGTCCTATAACAGTATGTATTGAGATGTTAAAATTACAGGAACATCTCTTATAGGTCTACCTATATAAGTGTGAGGGTGGAGCCGCTTTCAATGAGACATGACTTTATCTCATAAACACTTACAAAAACTAAGGTACTAGCATAGGGCCTAAATGTGCTAACCTTTTTTATTGAACACTAAATATGTGAAATAGTTTCGATTTGTCGAATAAGATCGTTAGTTCAAGACTTAGTTTTACTAAAGAACTTGGCAAACTTTAAATTATTTTTACTAACTTGAAAATTCAAGTCTGTAAGATATTTTCATTTATGCACGTAATTCTTGCTTTACTCTGTTTTTTTTTTAATTTTTTTCAAATAGTGGGGATTTTTGAATATTTTAAAATAGTGGGGGATTTTTGAATATTTTAAAAATTATGGGAGATTTGAAATATAATTTTAAAGTTTGGCTCAAGGCTTGTAGCCTTCACCTAGGGGGCACCAAATTTTGTGATTTCCATCGTCATGCACTTTATCAGTCATATACACACGTGCGTGCGCCGAGTCGAGCCGAGTCGGGTCGAGCACGGGCACGAACACTTGTACGTGTACGTGGCCTGGCGATGTAATGCGGTGTGGTGCATTTAGTTAATTTTTTATAGAAAAGAATAATTGCATTTTTACAGTTTTATTTCATTTGAATTTTAAATCGCTCATTTATAAGCTGATATGTCCGTTCAGTTGCGTTAAACGGATATGTCTGTTCAGTTACGTTTAACATATATGTCCGTTCAGTTGCACCTTTTAATTTCTATAAAAGGGACCCGAGACCCTCATTTGTTTTACTGCGTTTTCTCTATTCTATTTTCTCGTTTTAAAAGATTCGTTATTTCAGAGTTCCTTAGCGCTATCTGGTGTTCTGATTGTGTGATCAGATTCACCAAATCTGGTCACACGAATACACTGTTAGTTCGTTGTATCTTGGAACCGATTTACCGATAACCTATTAGTGGCCGATAGATCATAGTGGTAGGGGAAAAGCTCGGTTTAAAGATAATGATATTTAATGTGTCGCGAACCGAATCTGCGTATGTTTTCATTCCAATCTTTATCTTCTTTTGCAACCCGAACCTATTGTTTCAACAAATTACACAATATTCAATATTTATATGGCTCGACAATTTGCCTACGTCTACGAGCAACAATGATTTCACAAGAACACTGAACCCTCACCAAAGCTCTCCACAAAACCTTAGATAGGTTTACAAAAGCTTTATAAAGATATCGCAACTCTCTTTTTTTGTCCAAGAGCTTTTCCCTTATATAGAAGATACTAAATCCTACTTCTAATTTAAGAGAAACTAGTCTTATATAGAATATCTAAATCATACTTATAATCCAAGAAGTTAGAGCCTAAAACAACAATTCTTCACCTGGCCCTAAGCTTCACCATATACTCTTTCCTCCGATTATCTCTAAATTTCTATCATCGCTACCACTAGCACCCCGAGAGCAATCAAATCTATTAAATATTGATTAAATTCAAACAATGTTTAGACTTGACCACTACCACAACCTTTGTTATCATATCCGCAAGATTGTCCTTCATACTCACATTTTTCAAAGTGCCTAGTACAAGCATGATATATGCGATTTTTTTTATAAACTCACTTGCACTTAATCGCTTAGATAACTCTATCAATTCTCAAGTTTGATTATTGTAAAGAGAGTCCATCTCTTCACACATTGCGACCTTCCATTCCCGTACACATCTTCCACTCATTGCATTCTTGAATAAAGACTACTCATTGTCATCCTACGTCAACACGTAAGCGATCATATTCTCGTAATCGTAGTAAATTGGTACTCTAGTATTCCTATTGGGTCTTTCACCCGCTAAAGATTGTTCTAACTCTCTCAACTTTCTCTATACTTGAAATTTTTACACATTTTTCTGATATAGTAACTGTAATAACTCTACCTCAAACTGATCTTCCATCACCTCTCAAATTTTCATGTTTTATTTACTAAGAGTTCGCATAACAGATTCATCAAAGGCCATATCTCTTTTTATTACAACTTTATTCTTCTCGGGACACCATAACCTGTATCATTTCATGTCATCTCTATATCCTAAGAAAATCGTGTTATTAGCTATTTGATCAATTTTACTATCTCTGATATGATAGTAAGTTATGCAACCAAAGACTATCAATACTCTGTAATTTGTAGGCTTCCCTAACCATATCTTAATCGGAGTCTTGTACTCTATTGTCGTAGATGGTCATCTGTTTATTAGATAGCACGCCGTACTGACTGTCTCGGCCCAGAACTCTCCACCTAATCTCGCATTGGATAACATACATCTTACATTTTCAAGTAGAGTTCTATTCATACGTTCCGTTTTCTCATTCTGTTGCGTTGTATTTCTCACTGTGAAGTGTCTAGCAACACCACTCTCTTCACAGAACTCCTGTAATTGTCTACTGGTGTACTCACCACCATTATCGATTCTCAACCACTTGACCTTCCTTCTAGTCTGATTTTCAAACAATATTTTTTATCTTTTGAAAATTTTCAACTCCTCATCCTTACTCTTCATCTTGTAGATTCATGTATACAAAGAGTAATTATTGATAGAGGAAGCGAAGTATCTTGCACTACCACTAGAAGGAACCTCTGAAGGCTCCCATACATCTGAATGTATATAATCCAGTGTCTTTTATAGTGTGAACCGATGTGTTAAACTTAACTTTGCACTATTTTCCAAAGGTACAGTGCTCACAAAAGTTAACTTTGTCAGCCTTTACACCTTTCAACAAGTCATGTTTGTGTAAGTTTATCATTCATCTTTCTGACATGTACCCTAGGCGCATGTGCCATAATTGTATAGAGGACAAACTATTCTCTTCTAATGTAGATACTGTCGCTCCACCTATCACTTACTTTATGATAAAAAGTAAAAGTTCTCAACCTTTTCCGCTTTCATCACAATCAGAGATCCATTTGGCACATTTAAAACTTCACATTGTGCTGTAAACTTGAGCCCATTGGAGTCTAGTGTATCAAGCGATATGAGATTCTTCTTCAGCTTTAGAATATGACGTACATTGATCAATGTTCTCACAATCCCACCGTGCGTATTTATTCTAATATTACTCTTTCCAACTATTTTACAGGTTATATTGGTATCCGTCAAAATCGTTCCACCATTCACTTCTTTATAAGACGTGAACCAGTCCCTATTTGGACACATATGGCAGGAGCATCTTGAATTAAGTATCTATATATTCTGTGAGTATTTATAAAAAATCATTGAAAATATGTTCTCATAATCATTCAGAACTTGTTCGACTATACTAGCCTTATTAACAATTTATTTCTGCTTTTTATCTTTAGTATCGTTCCTCTTAGCTTGTAACTGAGGACAATATCTTTTAATGTAACCTTTTCTTGACACTTGTAGTATTCTACAGTTTTTCTATTTCTAGATTTTGATCTACCCCTTTCAGACTTATGATCCCTTTAACAAACAAGTCATCTGCTTGTGTATCATAAGAACATTTCTTTCTCATATTATTATAAAGCAGCATAATTATAATCGACTCCAGTTCAATAGTCTCATTCCTATAGAGCAACGTAGTAAGTAGGTGCTTAAAGGAATCGAGGAAGGAAGACAAAAATAATAGTGTTTTGTTTTCATCCTTAATACTTTCTCCAATATTTAATAATTCAGATATTATTCTATTGAATTCATTAAGATGCTCGTTCAGATGGGTACATTCCTTTAATTGTAACTTGTATAGTTACTTCTTGAGATATAGACGACTCGTCAGAGATTTTGTCATGTAGAGACTCCAATTTGGCCCACAATGTTGTCGCCGAGCTCTTCCACATCACGTTGTACATAATCTCTTTCGTTAGACATAACTGAATTATACTACACACTTGAAGTTCGAATTCTCCCAAATTATCATTGGACATGTCAACCGGCTTACCCCATAAGCCCTTTCAACGCCTTGTGCAGCCCTTGTTGGATCAAGATATTCCGGATTTACACTTATCACAAGCCGAAATTAATCTTTTCGTTGAATTTCTCAACCTTGAATATCACATTTAAAACTTTTACAGACTTTGATGCTATCTCCAATCGTAAAATATAAACCTAATAGCTCTGATACCTATTTGTTGTGCGGAAATTCTCAAATTAACTAACGATCTCACGATGAACGATCAAATAAGAACTTGAAATAAAAGAAAATCAACCACAATCACATAAGAGTCAATGTTTACGTGGTTCAACAATTTACGTATGTTTACGGGTAACAATGATGCACTATATTGATGATTCCACAAGAATATAAGAACACTTAAGCCTTATCAAAGCTCTCTACAAAATCCTAAATATGTTTACTAAAGTTTTACAAAGATATTTTAACTCTTTTTTTTTTGTTCAAGAGCTTTTCTCTTCTATAAAAGACACTAAATCTTACTTTTAATTTAAGAGAAACTAGTCTTATATAGAATATTTAAATCATACTCCTAATATAAGTTTGAGCCCAAAACAACAATAATAAAGATATATTTTTGTCCCAATTTTGAAAACTATAAATTTTTAGACCATAGTCTTCAAATCATATATAATACATGATAAAATCAGGTACCAAATGTTCAAAAAAGTAAACCTTGGACCAAGTCACTTGTCACTTGAATTGAGTCCCTACTATCAACTCATTAATAAACTTTCATAAAATCCGTGTATACATTCGTTTTAATCATACAAACGGACTGAAATTGATGAGTTCTGGTCCAATCTGGTGAACACACTTGGTTGTAAAGCCCTTGGAGAAGGGAGATGTACCTATGCACAAAATATTATATAATTTTAATATTTAGCCACCGTTTTGCGTTGAGCGCTAAAAGTCAATCATAGTCATAAAACCCTCAATTTATATATATATATATATATATATATATATGAGAAAAGTACAAAATAGCACTCCATTTATATGGCCTGTATTTATATGCGTTTTTTAATACATGTGTCCAATGCATAATATAAAATAAAAAAAAATATTGGCATATAAAATAAAATATAAAAAAAAAACTTATTAGCAATGATAACATTGTAATTATTCACTAAAATTAATTAATTCCCTATATGGGTTCATAGGTATGAGTGCCGGTTTCAAGTATCTGAGAATATTATTTCAGAAAAAAAAAAATAGCGTTTAATTTTTTTGATGATGAAACATAACACATGACGCTGTATTGTAGAAAGCCCTTTATATATAATCAATAATGAAATCCCTTCTATTCAAGAGTTTTAAAGCTAGGTGAACCTAATATGGGGATATATGATTTGACATGAGGGCTAGTATGTGGCAATTGATCCTTTTATCGATTTCGGAACTCCGCACTATTTTTCACAATCATGTGATATGAAGGACCCGAAGGACCCGACCCAGGGACGGAGCCTAGATCCAAAGTCAGCATGGGACTTATTTTAGTGCTGGTTTGCATGGCTAGGGAGGGCTCAAGTTAATTGGGCTTGGGTCCTTCTTTAATTTTATTTTTTATTTAATTTTTATATTTTAATGTCGGGGTGGCCAAGTACCCCTAGCTCCCAACCTCCCAACCTGAAGTTCTAGTAGTAGTAACTAATGTTGCATCTAAAAGAACATCTCCGTTATATGAGTGAAGGATTAGACAACTTCTAAACGAAGAGTTACTATGTAAATTTCTAAAATCAATTTTAATTATTTATTTTAAAAGTTTTTGAACACTTTAAATCTTGTGATAGAGATGTTTCTTTAATACAATATTCAACCCATCATATGTTTAAATCAGGTCCTTCACATATATTATATACGGCATATGATAGAAAAATTGTGCCAAGTGTTCAAGATTTGTGATCCACTCCGATTCAAGTTTGGGAACTGAGTGGCTTATTATATACCAGCTCTTAAGAGTGAACTAGTCGCTAGTAGGTGGGATGTATGTGAATAAAAAATTTAAAATTTTAAAATAAAATAAAGAGGATCCATGCACACATCACTTGGTAGAGCGAAAAGGAATATGATAACGAAAAGGAATATGATAAATTCTTTATCTCCCAACTTTTTTGAGCAACAGTTTTGAAATATACAAAATAATGTATGGAGAACCTCCATAAATCTAAGGGTACCACAAATATAATTTAGAGGAATGGGAAAGGGCCTGACTACTTAAATTACTCAGGCATAGGTAAGTGATATGCTAGGCATATAGGCCTTAAATCTGTTTGGAGTCCATACCAACAAAATAACCTCAATGTTCCTAAAATAGGCCTGGTCAATCTCCTTCTTATGATAGTCATCAATTTTAACTGTAAATCACAAAATGAGATATTTTCCGGCCCTAAGCTTCTCCATAGACCTCTAGTGAAAGAATATGAGATCAGAGCCATATCACGCGATCAAGAGGGTGATCACGCCGTTGGACGGGTTGTCGCTTACATGACTCGTCCAATCCATTAAGCATATCATCCATGGTCCTTTGTATCCTTACCTTATTATGCCTATATAAATATTAATTTTAATGTATTTTTCATTAGGAAGTATTAAACTATTAATCCCCCACTCTTAGTCACCATAAGTGTAATGGTTTCACCCGTTAATATGTATATATATATCACAAGACAAACTTGAAGAAACAACATACCGCTTGTCTGGAGCTTTCAATGGGTCAAGTCAAGTCGGTACAAAATTTCCACTACAAAAAATAAGACTATTAGCAGCAATTAGTGGCGGAGTCAGGATTTTTTTTATGGGAGATCCCTTATAGTCGTAAGATTGCTTTTATCAAATCACAATCATAAAATAGAAAATAATAATAATAATTAAACAACTCTAAAAAAGAAATAATTCCCATTAAAAAATAAAAAATTAGAAATTTTATTTTTTTATTAAAAATTAATAATTATAGCATTTTTTTTATTTCAACGAAAAATCGATGACAATCAGAGATCTTAGTATGAGCGATCGGAGAGTGAATGAAATGTCATAGAAAGAGATGGGTGCTAAGATTTGAGAGAGAGAGAAAGAAAGAGGAGAGAGAGAGAGAAAAAGAAGACAGAGAGACGTTGGGACTTGAGAGTGGGGGGAGAGGGACTCCAGAGAGAGAGAGAGAGTGAGATGGGGATTGGAGAGTGGATGGGCTTGGGGAATCGAGAGAGATTTTTGGGATGAGATTTAGGGAGAGAGAGAGAGAGAGAGAAAGAGAAAATTTTAGGCGTGAGATATGAGAAAAGAAAGAGAGAATTTTGGGAGTAATATTTGGGAAGAGAGAAAATTTTGGGAGTCTATTTTTGTTAAAAAAAATTGTGGACAAAAAAAAAAGTTTTTAAAATATCTTAAGAAGTTTAGGGATTTTGAGGATCTTATTAAAAGATTTTGCCCATAAAAAGATGAAACTTAAGAGACTTTAAAAAAAAAAACTTGTGACAGACCCCCCATTGAACAATGTGGCTCCGCCACTGGTAGCAACAAAAAAATGTCGCTATTAACAAAAAATTGCCGCTAATACTCTTGCCGCTAATAGTCTTTAATAGTCTTTTGTTAATAATGGCGCTAATAATATGTTTTCCTGTAGTGTTCGGTTGCCAAATAGGTCAAGGTATAATTCCCGCTCCGACCTGACCCGACTCGATGGTACACTCCAACTCGCTCCAATGGATCAAGTTATGTGTTGACCCGACTTGAAAACCCAACCGGACTAAATTCCAAACCCCTTTTTTCCTTGGTTTTATATAGAAATGTCAAATCGACCCGACTTGACATTTGAGTTGACCTGACCCAACCTGGCCAAACTCGAAAGGTTGGGTCGGATGCTTCATTCATGAACTGATGGACCAAGTTTATGTGCTAGACGCGATAAAATATTGGGTCGAGAGGGTCAGGTATCAAGTTGACCCAACTCATTGAGAACCCTACTTGTGTCCAAAAAAGTGATTGTTTCCTAGTTAGTTCAACAACATGTTGGTATTTAATGCTATATATATATATATATATATATATATATATATATATATATATATATATATATATATATGGGAAGGACGGTGATTGTGCTCCAAGATCCATGTGGAGCTCCACGTGGCACCCAAAACACTTTTTGGGTGCCACATAGAGCACAGGTGGACAGTTTAGATCAATATAAAAAAAAAAATTGATTTTTTTTTTTAAACCCACAAATCAAAGTTTGACAGTTTTCATTGACCCACATTTCACGATTCAAAAAATACATGCTGGAGATGAGTTTAAATTTTTTTTGTTTTTCAAAGATAATCTAATCAATGCACCCAAGGTCCACGTGGCATCGAACAAATATTTTGGGTGCCACATAGAGCTCCATGTGGAAGGTTGGAGGACGATGACCGTCCTCCATGGAGGACGGATCCCTTTTCCTATATATATATATATATATATAAAATCTTTTAAGTTATTATATCTTTTAAGTGCAAAAGTAGGTAATATGTCGGTTTCAAACCTAAAAATGCAATTATGTCAAGTTTAAGTTGAGTTCAGTTTGGGTGCAAGCCTAGGCTGGGTCCAAGTCTAACTAGCAGATCAGATACAAGTCATCGCCCTTATCTTTATTGAATCTCTTATTGCAATATTTGCTAATATGTCTAGATTACTTACAGAAGTAACATATGACATATTTTCTGTCACCCCTAGATTTGGACATTTTGTTTCCTCTCGTTGATTTATTATCCCCTTTGAATTTGTCTCTTTTGTGATTATGATTTCAACTTCTTTCACTCAAGAGACTAATCCCTTTAGAGTTAGATTCGGGTTATTTTCTCAATTCGTCGGAAAGAAGTGCAGCAATCACTTCTTCGACAACAATAATATTTTTACCATAGATTAATGTGGTAACAAGGTGCTCATAAGATGCAAACAATGAGGTGAGCAAGGGAAGTACAAGATCTTTTTCAAGTTTCACCTTAATGCTCAATAATTCACTAACTATTTTATTAAACGAATTTAAATGGTCATGAATACCCATACCAACCTTTATATGAAAGGTATAGAGTTGCTTCTTCATGAAGAGTCTATTTGACAATAACTTTGTCATGTAGAGAGATTTCATCCTCTTCCACAGATCTACAATCATCTTCTCATGAAGAACGTTATACGAAACTTTATCAGATAAGCACAATTAGATAATGTTTATGTCTTTCTTATCAATAGAGATCCACTCTTCACCGAATGTCTCTACCTTCTTCCCTATCTCCTTTCCAAGTAGGGCATCATCAATGCCTTGTTGGACAAGGCGATCTGTGACCTAACTTGTCACAAAGTGAAGTTATTCTTTTCCGAAAACTTTTCCACACCAAATCGTGCATTTGAGACCTCAATCATCATTGTAACGCAAACCTCGCTCTGATACCACTTGTTAGGAATTCTACCCACACTATCGAACTCTCTATCGCGATGATTACAGAAAAATAAGAAGATGCAAAAAAATAATTACACACAACACAAGATTTACGTAATTCACCCAATCGAGGGCTACGTCCATCGGAGTATATGCACTATTTATGAACATTTACAATGCACATACTCTCTTCTTTCTAGAGCAAACTCAATCAAGATCAAACATGATCTTCCACAGCCAACTCGCTGTATAAAACAAGGACGCAATTCTTCAAAAAATAGAGAAGAGATCACCGGAATATAGTAACTATTCCAGCATAAGAACAACTTCAATCGGATCTTTAATCTCCAAACAATTTTTCAATACCTTGTAAAACATCTCTAAATTTTAAACCCGCATGTACTGACTAAGTGTGTGTGCCTAGGACGACACATTGCATGCGTGTGCAACCTAGAGGCAAAATTTTGGAAGAATAAAAGCTTATTAATGATTTACACTAGTTGAACTAATTGGGCCGACTATTTGGGCCAACTACATTGGACTAACTAATTGGACCGACAATATTGGGGCTTAGAAGGACCTTTTGACATATGAGTAACACTTGGTTTAAGTGTATAAGCTTTACACCAATACCAAAGTTCAATGGGCAAGAACTAGAACACCCAAGTGGTGTGTGTGCCTCTCACCAAAGGAATTAAGTAGATAAGTGTAACACACAACTTTTGGTGTTTGTACTTTACAAGTAAGCAAAGTGAAGGGATAAGTGAGAGAGACATTTCCCGCAAGCCTCATTTGGCTTTGGTTTGATTTGCAAGAGAGTTTAGAGAGAAAGAGAAATAAAGGGGAAATAGGGTTTGAAGACAAAAGAGAGGGGTGGGGATTGCTTGAATCCTTGATTCTTAATCCATAAATCAGAGTGAAAGGTGTGAATGAGTGTGTGTGAAAGAGCGCCATACAAATTCGTTGGCTTCGTGGTGATTGGAGTGCTCGGGGTGATCGGATTGGGTTTTGGAAATCCCTTTTCATTTCAATTAGGAGAGCGATCCAATCTACGAATAGATAACCGTGTTTAAGGTAAGAAATCAATTTTTATTATATTTAAAAAGTGTCATTTAATGTTTATCATGATGTTTGAGAAATATGGATGAGATTTGGAGAGGAACGAGTTGAAGAAAAAACTCAGATTTGAACATCTCTAATTCTCGGGCGCATGAGCTTCAGAGCTTGCTCGTGCGAGAAACCTTCTGAAGGCTTATGTGAGCCCATGAGGCTCCGTGTCTCGCTCGCGCGAGGACTTAAGTGACATGAGTCTCGCTTGCGCGAGGCCTCGCGTGACACCCAGCAACAGACCATTTTTCAATCGGTCGCGTGAGAAAATGACTATTTTATGTTCACACGCCCAAGCTCTAGAGCTCGTTTGCACGAGGAACAAAGTATATATATTTTTTATTTTTTTATCCCGAATTCTTCAAGGATCTATACCTTAGGTTCTTTTGAGCATTCTTATAGGATATTTGGACAATTAAATGTAGGATTAATGTGATTGATCATACGCATAGAATCATAAGAGCTAGGAACAGCTTGAGCTATGTGAGACTTCGTGTGAGGTAGGGAAAATTTCATAACATGTGTATTTAATTACAACTAGCATGTATTTTGTGATGTGATAGAAATATATATGATTTATAAAATTTGTCAGTTATTTAGCATAAATATCTTTCATAGTTTTAAATGTGAAGTGTGTGTGAGTATGTGTACTTAAACTCATATATATTTGATAAGAAAATCAACTATGTGTGTGCGTGAGATAAGAAATATGTGAATAAATGATGTGGAAGCTTTGAAACTACAAATCTACTTATAAAATACCACTTCTCACGGTGATAAACTCTAAGTTAATTTTGCACTTTGATTTAAGATTATGTGGATACCAAACCGACATGGCGGGATATCCGTACAAATTGTGCTCCGATATGGCGGGATATCCATTTTTGGATTTTCAATAAGTGAAAATACTTCGTTCGACACAAGTCACCTTATTCGATGGGACTTCGGCATTATGCAAATAGTTCATTGAACGATGATGATGGATATTCCCTTCAGGAGCTCGATGCTATATATGTTCGAGGGACTATTTAAGTGATTGATTTAAGTTCTTCCTTTGTTATGAAAATAGGTTTTGAAAATAAGTTTTAAAAAATTATGTGTTAAACTTCGAAAATTCGTGTTTGATATCAGTTGTATCTCAAGTCAATTATCTGTCAAATTGTGAATCTCTATTTGAAAAGCATGTTCGATTTATGTCATAAAATATATGTGTGATGTGATAATATACATGCTATTGATGTTTTCTCTACTGAGCTTAGATGTTAGCTTATTCCTCGACTATACGTCACAGGTGCAAGTGTGGATTAGGAACGGACTTTGGAGAAAGGCTTAGGATTTCCCATTTGGAAAATTCTACCTTAAGTAAGGATTTGAGCTGGTTATGTTTTGAGTTTGTATGGTGGATTTTGGAGATTCTCTTGGATTTAAGACCTAGTATGTCTGGGGATTAAATACATTGTAAGGTTTATTTTGTGAATATGTTTTGGAAGCCACTGTTTAGGTGATGGTCGGCCATCACCGACGATTTTCTTGTGGGTCTTTTTTGGTTTTTATTATTATGTATGTGGAAACCTTTATTTTTGCTATATATATATAACTTTGCTTTGACTCTACTTTTGTAGATATACCAAGTATTTCTGTATTCGGATTATAAAGTGTGATCTGGCGGTCTGATTTTCCCTGAGTTTAAGATGTAAGGAAGAAGAAAAAAATATTGTACGAGAATTGTGGAATCGGAAAAAATCGGACTGTCACACCTTGCCTCTAAAAGTATTCACCACAATTTTCTCCCTTGAAAAACTCTCTTTATACAATGCAAGAACCCTAGGGAAAACCTTCTCCTAATAGCCTCCAAACAAGGATCAAAACATGTCCGAAACCGAAATCCGAAAATTTGTCTGAAATTTCGACCGAAATTTTAATCCCCATACAAAAGTGATCGAAATTTCGATTGGTGGGGACCGAAACCGATAATTTGAACTGAAATTTTGGTCATTTCGACCGAAATTTTGATCCTTGGCTCCAAAACACATAAGGAAGACTCAGAAAATCTTCTTAAATTGTCAAGTATTTTAAATTGTGGAACTGAATCCGCCCAGAATCGATCAATCGACTTTAACACTTTGATCGATTGAGTTTAGTCCATGAGCAAGCTGTTTAATTGCTTCTCAGAGCTCAATCGATCGATTTCCACCAATGAGCATACTAATGAAACTGTGCATTGGGATTAAACCTTATTCAACAAAAAAATCAGGAAAAAATAAAAAATTCAAGAAAAATATCCTAAAAATAGGTATTTTACCTAAATTGAATTAAATCGATTTAAAAAAAAAAAAATTGAGCCGAACCAAATGGGTTTTAGTTCAGTTTCAGTTTGGGGTGTCCCAAATGAAACACTAAAAAAATGGGGTTCGGTACACCAAACCTACACTCCTTGTTCTCTCTCCCCAATCTGTGGAGCCATAACCTTGACGTCGAGTCAAATAACCACATCTTCATGCCAACAATGCGGAATGGGAGATCTCACCAATCTGTGGAGCCATGACCTTGACGTCAAGTCAAACAAGCAGACTTCATGCGAACAATATGGAATGGGAGATTGCTAAGCCTAGAGAATCTCCAACCAACTCCTATTGTTTTTTCTTGGTGGCACGTCTCAGTTGCAACCATAGAGACCAACTTTTCAAGTGATTGCACCGAATTTAAAAGAAAGACAGTCAAGTTTGGCAAACCCTACTAAGTGAAAACACTATTTAAATCATTTAATTTGAAGGCCATGATTTAAAGATATCAATTGCAAAAGATTAAAACAAAATACAATTTTTATGATTTGATTAAATGGAGTCAAAGGCTATTATATAATTAAACGATTGACTACAAGAGATCAAATGACAAGTATCATGTTTTGCTCCAATTTTATGTCCTAGAGATCTATTGATCATAAACTTCAAATCAGACGGCCCATATTGCACTTTTCCATACCACATGTCTCTAAAATATTAAGTCTTTCTTTAAATTTGGTACAATCACTTGAAAAGTGTGTGCAAGTAATGACTCTCTTTTTGAATTTTTGAAATACGAATAAAATTATAATTTTTTCTGAGTTTTTCAAAAAATTGCTAATTTCAAGAATTATTCTCTAATTCAAAGTATTAATCATGAATTTCTTGAATATTTCTAAAAAACTTTTGATTTTTTTTTATTTTTATTTTTTTCAAAAATTTTAACTCTTAGAATTTTCAATTAATATATTTTTATAATTTTTCTTCTTTATTCTTCCAAAATTTGACCTTTTTTTCCCAAATTTGATGAATTTGGCCAACTTTTTGAAGGCCAATTTATTCCCAAACCCTAACTTGGTCACTAAATTTGCATCCACACTTTGTCCAAAGTAGCCTTTCAAAAAGATATTGAAACTGATTTTCAGTGTACAGGGAATTCGATACATGGTGGTAGATTCACTCGAGACAAAAATATCACTACAAAAATAAGGTGTTTTAGCGACATTTGCTGTTAAGGAATTTTTTGATAGCGACAAGATTAATAGTGACAATTTTTTTGTAGCGACAAGATTAATAGCAATAATTTTTTGTTAATAGTGCCCGTTTTTTATTGTGGCTAATTGTCTTATTTTTATAGTGTGTATGCTATATACTACTAAGTGCTAATGGTAAATAATGGGAGGTAAAGATATTTGCAACTCTTTTTCCTTTATATAATAAAGAGTAAAGGTAGCCAACTTACCTGTCATTTGATCATACCAGTAACGACATGTGAAAGAGCAGTCCAAAGAACAATAAGTGCATTTAACTTTTTAAAGTTAATGAAAATGTCATATAATAAATAAGAGCTCGAGTTATGAATTTATGTTTTATGACTTTAAGTCAAAAGATCATTTAATAATAATAATAATAGCAATAATAACAATTACCATTAAGGCTTTATCTCATGTTTTCGAAATCAGGTTTTTCAAACTCTATTTCTCTACGGTTTAATAATAATAATAATAAAAAAAAAAATAACAATAACAACTATCGTCTCAACAGGAGAATGTTAGTTGGACAATTTGAATTAACTAAAGATATATGCCACGTGGCATAAAAGAGAGGCCGCCATCACTCTAACATGTGTACATGAAGTCACAAAAGTCAGATTCAGTATTGTTATAATAATGTTGTCAATTCTTTTAAAATTAAAAAAGTATAGTTTTAACCCCCAAAATAGTTATATTTCTTAATGCCTTCATAGGAATTTCTTCTACCTTAATGTCTCTATTACTTAAGTTATTTCTTCAACACTCCTTGGCCTTTCTTTTTTCAATCAAAATTTGACTAGATTTGGCCTTAAATTGACCAAGGTTTGGCCCTAAATTATGGATCAAAATTTTAGCCGATACCGATACGTATCGTTCGGTATTAAACTTGAACGATACGATACATTCAATATACTATATCGTTCAGTTGTATGGAAGATACCGAACGATACATTGAATGTATCGTTTGGTATTGTCCGATACCAATACGTATCGATTTTAGACTCGAACGATACGGTATCGATACCCGATATTTTGATCCTTGCCCTAAATGATAAGTCAAATCTAAGACTTTATTCAATGTTCTTAGACCTATTAACACATGACAATAAGCATTAAGAGCGTTATGTAATGTTTTTGCCTTTCATAGCTACTCGTAGCTAGTGCCAAACTTAAAACACACTTCAAAAAAAGATTTTATTAGGAGTTAGTTTACATAGGTGTCCACTTATAATGGGCGGTAAAGCAGTCCACACGACTGTGTGATTGTATGACATGCACAGACTTTTATGAATTGAAAGTTCATGCACGTCACATAGTCACACAGATGTAAAACTGTCGTGCCCATCATGATTGTGGACACTTATCCGAGACTAACTCTTTCATTAAGTGCATGGGCCGGCTCATGGATCACATATCTTAAACAACAAAAATATTTTTATTCATCCTTTACCTGTGATCCAGTAGCAGTTACTTAGAATAGATGAAGTCCCAAAGATTGTGGTATTCAATTTTTTTTTACCATTTGAATAAAAAGCGGGGAATTAAAGCCCCATACAAATCAGCATATGGGCTGGGTTTCATGCCGAAACATATCAAATATATCGGATACCCTTTTCTAAAAAAGAAATATTTAAAAATTATATAAATAATTAAAAAAGATTGTCTAAAAGCATTTTTGGTATTATATCCGATTCGGATATAGATGATATGTACCGGGGTAGGGCCCATCTCTGATTTTGCATATATCAAATACCGGGCCATGTTGGCCCAAATCGGCCGATACGACCCAATGTATATATAAAATTGGAGCTATATAACACATCGAAAATGGTGCTTAACCTGGTATATCATATCGGTAGATATGACTTGATATCTAACATATATAAAATCGGCTGATATGTACTGAACATAGCCGACATTTAAAACCATGATCAAGAGCTTGCATGATCCTTCAAACGCACGGCTAAATATATGTGGGCAACCGTTTATATATTTTGAGGCACAAAAATTGTACAAATGAGTGACCAGAATTATTTACGTTGATAAAATGCTTACGAATGCATTCACTCTAAAAGCTGACGGATGATTTAGGCGGTACAGGACTCTATATCAATACACAAGAAGCCCATTAGTGGACATAAAATTTACTGCTTTTTATGGTCCCAACAAGTACCATACACTTGATCAAAAAGCAAGTCTTCTCATCTTCATTCATAAGGACTTCTTTTTTCAAAAAATATAAATCATTGAGGGAAGCCTTAATTAAAACTATTTTTCAAAAAACTTGATCTAACCTATAACCCATAACCACTGCACCACGTGGCACTCAAACAATGTTTGGTCGTCGCGTGGAGCTCCACAACATCTTTGAGGACTCTTGAGCGTCTTTCCGTAAAGGAACCGGCTCTCCCATGAAGGACACAATATATATATATATATATATATATATATATATATATATATATATATATATATATATATATATATATATATATAACATTTTTATCAGTCAAATTGTAGGTTAAATATAGGGTGAATCTATCCAAACAAGCTGCAAGGAAGATTTTCACCTTCTAACCAAAAATACAATGATATAACCAAAAATTCAATGATAGAAAAATTGAAAAATTGTATCTAATGGATAATTTTTTATAGACGATTTGCTGGCATCTTATGTGGCATGTTGTGACTGGCTACAATGCTTGGGCCCTACTATGTGGCAACCAATCACGTTACACCAAATAAGATGCATGTAAATTTATCTATCAATAATTTGTATCCATAAAAAATTGTATAACACTGACCTAGAAAAATTATTCATTATCTTATTGACCATTGACCGACTTTCGGCAAGTTAAAGTGGCAGCCGACCCTACAGTTAGTGCCACGTGAAGTCCTCGTTAGCATGATCAGTGCCTTGTCTCATCAACCTTGTTATTTATAAACACAAATATTCTTATCTTTTTAATATTTCTATATAAATTGTAGCTTAATATTTGCTGTTTTACTAATGTCTAGTTGTGGACATTAAAAGGTTTTAATTTATTTATTTAGGGTTCTGCTATGTGCACACCTATTTTTTCTTTATGCACACCATTAAAAATCACTTAGTCAAAAGACTTCACATTTTGGGGATTTGTGTCATGTGAAAAAACCATCTTAATCGTTTGATTTAAAGCTCATGATCTAAAGATCTTTCATGCAAAATATCGTCATGAAACACGATCTTTATCATCTGATTCCATGCAGTCAATTGTTGAATTGGATATGTCCTTTGACTGTATTAAATCATATGATAGAGATCATACTCCGTGCCAATTTTTTGTGTTGGAGATCTTTAACATATGGCCTTTAAATCAGACTGCTTAAATGATGTTTTCACATGACACCTGTCCCCAAAATAAAAAGTCTCTCTATTTATAGTAGTGTGCACGTAGCAGTGTCCTTTATTTATATTTATCACGAAACCATACTTCATAGAGAAAAAATTTCAACCCCTCCCTCACAATCGCCACGACTAATTTTTTCCCCTTTCTCACTTGATAAACTTTATTTTTAGGGAAAAAAATTCTCCCCACCTACCATGAATTCATTATGGCTAAAATTGGTGTCTATTTTGCCATGCAAATAGGAAAGATTAGGAGTATATATATATATATATATATATATATATATATATATAGCCAACATTTTTTGTTGTGGGAGCTACAAATGATAAATATAAGGGTGCTTGGCTCCGTTATCTCCCATAACCAATCTGCAATTTTGAAAGGTCGCAATATTTTAAATGGAGTTCTTATTGCCCTCCAATGTGTTGGCGCTAGACATAAGCCCAAATGCCCCGGAGCTCTACTTAAGGTGGACTTCGAAAAGGCTTATGATTAAGTGGAATGGAAATTTCTAGACTACATGCTAGGTCGATTTGGTATGGGCAATTGGATCTTTGGTTGTGTTAACTCTGTTAGGTACTTTATCATTATCAATGGCAGCCAGGAAGGTTACTTCAGTGCCCACAATGGTATTCGGCAAGGAGACCTGCTATCGCCTTTTCTTTTTCTTGCTATTGCTGAGGGTCTCAATGGTATGCTTCTTAAGGCATCGGCAACGGGGATGTTTCAGGGGTTTAACCCATCGCCGGGGGTTCCTATTATTTCGCACATGCAGTATGTTGATGATCTCCTTATCTTTCTTAATAACAGGGCAACCGAGTTAGTTAACTTGAAGAAACTTCTTCTCTGTTTCGAAGCAGTTTCAGGTCTATCTATTAACCCTTCAAAATGATCTCTCATCGGTGTGGCCTCTTCGCTCAACTCGACTACAGAATTAGCGTCAAGCTTCGGATTTTCTCCAGCTTCCCTGCCTTTCAGTTATCTTGGCCTACCCATCGGTGTCGGAATACCGAAGAAGAACGCATGGCTGCCCATTCTTGAAAAAGCTGAAAGAAGGCTCTCTGGTTGGAAGGCTAAAATTCTCTCTCGAGCAAGTAAGATTACCTTAACCAAGTTAGTTCTAAACGCTCTCCCCACTTATTATATGTCTATCTTCTCTTGTTTGGTATGGGTTTGGAAAATGTTTAAATGTATGGAGAAGGATTTTCTTTGGGGTGGCTCAAATGATTCTCATAAGATCCATTTAGCTGATTGGGGTTTTATTGCTAGGTCTCTTGAATACGGTGGTGCAGGTGTAATCGCTTTAAAGGAATTCAATCAAGCTCTATTATTAAAATGGTGGTGGCATATTAGCTCGAATAGAGACTCCCAGTGGAGAGTTATCATACTACACAAATATGGCTCCTCCGAGAGTGCTTGGCTCCCTGATCCCTCTTTTTCTCCTAGGTGCTCTGGTTTTTGGAGAAACATCTCAAAGCTCCATTACGCCTTCTATCGTAGATTCAAGGTTATATTGGGCTCTGGTGAGGCTACAACGTTTTGGCACGATCCTTGGTCTTCAATGGGTATCCTGAAGTTACGATTTCCGTTGGTATTCAAGGTCATCTCTCACCCCAATATCTCCATTCAGGGTGCTGCTATCCAATTGGGGAATGTCTTTTCAGCATGGGATCTAGAGGTAAAGCACAGATTATACGATGCGGAGATCGCTCAGATGGCTTGTCTTTTGGGAGGGCTTCAATTTGAAAAAGTTGATCTTTCTCCTCACTAGGAATCGGTTATTTGGATGCCCTCAATCAACGGTCAATTCTCGGTATCCTCTTGCTATCGTGAGATCAACACGCTAGAATTCCCTCTCATCTGGTGGACTTGGATTTGGAGCAGCAAAATTCCTGAGAGAGTCAAGTTCTTTACATGGCTAGCTGCCATCGATAAGATTCTAGCTGTAGATCATCTTCAATCTAGGAGCTTCCATCTAGCCAATAGACGTGTAATGTGCAAAGCTGAGGAAGAGTTCGTCTCACATTTGCTCAGTCACTGTAAAATGGCTTCACAAATATGGTCTCATGTATTCGATTTTTTTCATATATCTTGGGTCCCTCCCTCGTCTTTCGCTCACTTACTCTCGGCTTGGCCTTCATCCCCTTTTCGTAAATGTGGAAAGGCCTTGTGGAAGACGGTTTCCTTCGCAATTGTGTGGATCAGGCGAATTTTCGACGACAAATCCTTACCCCCGTCTTTTCTCATTTCGAGGTGTTGTAATACTATAGTTTCGTGGGCTAAGAGATATAAGTGCTTATCCGATCTTCCATCTCAACTGATCGTATCAAATTGGCAAATCAGTTTTCTAGTCTGGAATTCGAAATATCCCTTTAGCATCCCCTCCTTGGCTCCCTCCTCCAGTTGGGACAATTAAACTCAATTTTGATGGGAGTGCTTCGGAAATCCTGGTATGGCGGGTGGGGGTGGCTTCATCTCTAATTCTGATGAGAATATTTTGGAAACCTTCCGTTTTCACATCGGCGCGTGCACTAACAATGAGGCTGAGCTTGCAGCCGTAGCTCATGGAATTTAGATCCTTATGTCTCTCCCTGGGGAGGAGTTCATAGTTGAAGGGGATTCTAGCTGCGTCACCAATTGGATTCGTGGCTCTGCTCGTCCTCCGTGGAGATACGCTTGATTATATCACGGGATTATTTTTTCAATTGGGCTTCGTCCCATTATTCTGTCGCTGATTCCTCGTTCAGCTAACAGAATTGCCGACGCGTTGGCTAAGGAGGGAGCCGCTTTAGGCCCCATGGGAGTTCGATGATGTGCCAGTATCCCCGTAGGGAGTTTTGAGCTCCTTGCTTATCCTCCCGGTTTCTTTGTTCATAGCGCTCTTGTAATCTTATTTTTATTTTATTTTTGGCTATAAAATTTTCCCATCATTCATAAAAAAAAATGTTAGTAGTTATTTTATCATCGATTTGGAGACTTCTACATCATAGATTTGGAGGCTTGATGGCTTATATACAAACAAAAGTTGTGTAAGAATCGTACTTAATAGAAACTCTAGAGTTAAATGGGGGACTTGAGCCGAATTGGGGGCTTCTGCATCATAGATTTGAGGCCTTATACAAACAAGGGTTGTATAAGAACCATATTTAATAGAAACTCTAGTGTTAAATGGGGGCTTGAGCCCCCACACCCTTCTATGTGGCTAGGCGAGTGTGTATATATATATATATATATATATATATATATATATATATATAGACAAAGGCTATTATTTGATTCAACGGTTGACAACAATAGATTATATAATAGTGTTTTGCTCCAATCTTATCTACTAAGGATTTATAGTTCATAAACTTTAAGTCAGATGGCCCAGATTGCGATTTTACAGGTCACATGTCCCTAAAATACAAAGTCTTTCTTTAATTTCAGCACAAGGGCCACATTTCCAAGTGTAAGTAATGTCTCCATTTTACTAATTTAAGAGAGTTTTCTATTTAATTCGGATAATTTGGCCTTCCACTGTGACACCCCTTTAGAGATAAGGAGCAACATCCAGCCATGAGCCACCCACTATCCTCAAAAGCATACGCTTTAAAGCTGGCGTTAAATATATATAGTTAACCCCCCATATCATTGATGGTTTCAAAATTTCAAACAAAATTGATAGGTATCAACTTTGGAGGTCATCAGTTCGATACATTGAATATATATATATATATAGTTATGTATCGGCTGATACAATCATCCAAAACCGATATGTATCGATTTTGGAGCTGGCTGATAAAAAGCTGAGATTTTGAATCTTGTTCCTATTATATAATTCAATTCAGTCCAATAACATCTAAAATTAACAATATAATAGATTTACATGCTAGTCATAGTTTTAGATGCCATTTGACTGCTTTGAGTTAGAGATTCTTTTTCAGCCCAATCTTTTATATGAAGTTCTTTAGATCATGTTGCGCTCATCGAGATGGTACAAATGTTAATTATATGTGGCACATATCCCAAAACCAATTATCGTTCTAATATGGGATTGATTGCTCTTATTTATGTCCAATTTGATATAATTAAGATAGATCATTCTCATATGGACTAATCAGTCCCATCCCTCTTATTTATGACCGACCAATCCGACATAAGTTAGATCATTCTCCTATAGACTAATCGGTCTGATATAGACCGATCTGTCTATTATAAGATCAAGTGATCTGAAAATATGATATAAATCAGTGCCATATTAGACCCGACCGTCCCAATTAATATGGGATCAGTAGGTATACTATAAGATCGATTACGTTCATATAGGACCAATCAGTGTCACATGAGATTGATCAGTAATCAATCTTCTCTCTATAGACAACAAGGAAGAGAAAGCATGGACGAGGCTTTAAATCAAGGATCAAAATTTTGGGTTTCATTTCGGTCTCGGAAGGGACTGAAACCGAAATTTCAACCCCATACAAAATCTAACCAAAATTTCGATCCCAAATTATCGTTTCGGTAGGGATTGAAACCGAAAATTTCGGCCGAAATTTTGATCCTTGCTTTAAATAAAGGCCTAAAGCACGCAAGGCTTTAAAAAGCAAAGGTTATGTCCCGGCTCAATTTGACAAATATGTTTAAATTTGTGCCTTGATGGGTAAATACCGCCTAATATTTTATCCTCTCTTCAAAACCAAAAACCCAAAAATTTAACTCTAAAAAGAATAAAATCGGACGGTACGAACCTATTAAAAAAAAAAAAAACCTATTGAGCTATAGGCTCTAATAATTGACAAAAAAATTTTGTTTGCCTTTTTGATAGTAATAACTAATAAGTCCTAATGAACCAAAAAGGTTGTGTTATTAGTTGATGCAGATTTTGAACCATTGACTCTATCATATGGTGCATCAAATGTGTCTCATGCAGCTCACAGACCTTAAGGTGCACATGAACTTTAAGAGCCTCAGGATCCATGGGCATCTTAAGGTCTGATTTGGCACATGGCATGCATTGTCGCGGCAGTCAAATATTCACGTACCCACACACACTCATCTCTCTCTCTCTCCCTCTCTCTCTCTCTCTCAAATTTTCAAAGTAAGCTAAAAGAGATTTAGTCACAAACTTTAATTTCTTAAATTATTTATAGACAAAATTATAAAGTATAATATGATTTTTGGTTAGGAAGAATTAAGGGATAATTAGAGAAACATGCCTTAAAAGCAAACTTTTTAATAAAAACAACTCAACTTCAAACATTTTAGAATAACAGAGTTTTCACGGATTTTAAAACTTCATAAAATCGTGAAAGCACCATTTTTTCAAAAAAAAATTTTAAAAAGTTTTTTTTACAGTTTTCTGAAGTTTCAAAATCCGTAAAAGCATTATTTTTCTAAAACATTTGAAGTCGGGTCTTTTTTACTAAAAAAATTTATTTTTGAGGCATTGTTTTCTAAAGTATCCAAGAATTAATTTGCAATTCATCTCGCTTATGCTTTCGGAACTTGCGAATGAGATGAATATAGATCCCAGCTGTTTTCATCATATTCACAAATTAGAGTGAGAAATGAAGGCATCCATGATTAATGAGCCGAGGGATTCGAGGACCATCCAAACACTTGCTTGGTTTAAAATAAAATTTACTTCTTAAGCGAGTCTCAAATAAAAACGTTTGCGTTGGCACTCGATCAGTTCAAGGAAGCAGGGCTGGCCTTGGGCCAAGGCCCAAAAGACAACCGCATTGTGCCTCCAAATCTTGGAAGTCTTTATCATTTAATTACTTAATATAATTTTTTTTTTTAGATAAGTTTAATATAATTTTTAATATACAAAAGTATTGAATAAATTTAATTGTTTAGTTGGTCAAGTAATTAATGTTACTTTACTTTCTATCCAAGAGGTTGTGGGTTCGACTCTTTTCAGGTCCTATATTTGCATATATTTTTAAATAGATCGGGTCGGTGCAGATCATTGGTCGGGTCACTGACCTAATTGGGTAAGGTCGGGCATATATATTGACCCAGTAGATTCTCCGACTCAATTACCAAATTTTTTTATATATAATGTACTTTTAAACGCGTCCACGCCTTCTCTGAAGGTGCCCACGTCCCGAACCCCTTGAAAATCGTTGAATCCTTCGAATGAGATGATGGAGATCGCTTTTCATATCTATCTTTCGCAAAATAGATCTTCAGATCGTGACTCACCTATCAAACAACATTTTCTTAGTCCATATGTCACAAATCTCCAAAAAATGCCCTTGAATCATATGACACATAGCACTCTCAAATGTGATTTTATTTGCATTTTTTAAGATCTATGACACGTTGAATCACAAACCGATTGTTTGATAGGTGCACCATGATTTCAAGATCTATTAAGTGAAAGATTTTGTATATATTTGCATTTTTTAAGGATCTGTGATTCGTTGAATCACAAACCGATTGTTTGATAGGTGCACCATGACCTCAAAATCTATTGAGTGAAAGATATGTTTATAGGAGCTATTACTTGCACACATTTTTCAAGTGATTGCACTAGATTGCACCGAATTTAAAAGAAAAACTTACAAGTTTGGCGACCTCTACTATGTGAAAACACTATATAAGTCATTTGATTTGAAGGCCATGATTTAAAGATATTAATTGCAGAAGATTGGAACAAAATATAATTTTCATCATTTGATTAAATGGAGTCAAAGGTTATTATATAATTCACCAGTTGACTACAATAGATCAAATGACAAGTATCGGGTTTTGCTCTAATTTTATGTACCAGAGATCTATTGATCATGAAATTCAAATCGGCCCATATTACATTTTTTCATATCACATGTCCCTAAAATACCAAGTATTTTTTTAAATTCGGTGCAATCACTTGAAAAATATGTGCAAGTAATGGCTCCCTATGTTTATATATATATACAATTTTTTCTTATTAAATGATCCTAACTTAAAATAACGATTTCAGGCTAGTTATAGTTTCATTTCTTGCAAATGACATGTCAATTTTGATCTATTGGAAGAGACTTATCTACTGAACCTATTTTTTGAATTTTTTTAGACAGTTAAAGTGTTAAAAAATGCCATTGAAATATTCAATGACAGTTAAAGTTGAAAAAAATATTACAATGTTATTGGTAAGGTTACTCAATCTGTCGGATACCTTCTATTATTTATTTTATTTTATTTTATTTTTTTTACATTTTTCTTTAATATATATTTTCGTTAATTTATTAGTTGCAAATATTTGTAATCTAAAAGTAATGAATATTATTTTATTTGCAAAAAAAATAATTTTAATTATTTTTATTTTTTAAGATTAATATGAAAGAGAGAGTTTATTTTAAGAACTCACCTTAGAATCCCAAAATGGGGCCTTAGAATCCCAAAATCGGTGGCCGGCCCTCCAAGGTAGGTGTTGTGAGAAAGGGCCCTCTGCATCGGAGATCGACAGCCTCATGCCACTCGCTCGCGCATAAATCGATAAGGCCGTCAAACGCTTTTATTGCTCATCAATTTCATCAATAAAAGCAATCCACTTGTAGGCACTAAAGCATTGGTCTGAAAATATTTTGTAGGCCCTCTGGCTCATGAGATGGAGATTTAGACAACTTTTAAATTTCAGACTATTATAATTATCAACCAGTCACCACCGTAATCTTGCTGGCTACTTATTTTGTTGCTGTTTGGGGATTGCGAATTGCGGGTTGTATAACCTAATTTCAGTGGGAAGTAAATAATAAAAAAAAGTTTGTAGCCACCTATCTGCATTTGAGAGGAGTATGTCAAAAACTGACTTTTACAGTTATCAAAGCCTCGTGAAATCTGTGAAAATGGCTTTTGATGAGCTTAGGTGACTAAAAAGTGCAAAGACAATTCTAGCATTTTTGATAAAAGGGGCGGGTAGGCTTCTAATCACCTAATTATTGTTTGAATTATTTCAGACCCTTTTTGAGCTCTTTATATTTTGGACAATCTCAACTTCCAAGTTAATTTTATGGGGTCGAGTTAAGTTTGAATTTCTATATGATATCAAAGTCATTCTTTTTTTCTATGCTACTTAAGACGTGGTTGGGCGTATTAGAATTGTCCTACATAATTTGTTGGCAGGCCCTTTTAGGGTTCTACAATTATGTCAAAAAGTCATCTATCTTTGATTTTATCCCAAATAAACTTTGGCTCTCTTTTTTCGGTTAAAAATTATGGCTCTCGTTTTTTCGGTCATTAGAAATCCGTGCGCACGACGAGAGATGCCAGCTGCTTTTTCCGTTCCTTCTCTTTTGGAGTGGATTGAGGTTTTGTATCTATGATAGTCAAGTCAATGAGGTAAAAGCCAGCGCATAAGGGCATTTTTGTCCAGAAATGTTAACTTTACAATGATGAAAGTGAGTCACTACTGGTACTTAGATAGCAGTCTATAGCACCTTTAGGTGAGAAAATTCTGTCAAAAGTCTACATAAGCACCTTTTGGTGTTTAAATGATCTCACATCATCAATAGTTTAAGATGCCAATGAATTATTCTGTCAAAATGATAGATCATAGATTAAAGCATGATATCAAATATCGATCGATAACAACACGTATCGATTTTTTGACAAATCAATACGTATCAGCGCCGATACTTATCAAGTTTCAACTCGAGTGTCAATATAGGCAAATATGGGCCGATATTTGTTGATACGTATCAGGTATTTGCCAATACCTCTATTTTATTTACTTACTTTTTAAAGCACCGATAGACTTCGATATCGGCTGATACATATCGGTCGATTCGTAATCGATTCTTTCATAAACCGACACTGAGTTTGACACCTTGGATTGAAATACAACAACCCAAAAATGGTTTATGGAAATTTAAATAATCTAATCAGTGGATTATCAAATGGTTCATGATCACTTATAGCATGTCTTGGGTTGAGACATGTTTCAATGAAAGATTCTCACTTGAACAATTTAAATTTATCACATGATGCGCAATGATATAATGATAAATCAGACTTTTATGGTGTGGTATACAAAGTCTCACTTTAACGGTGTAAGATCATTTAAACAAGACTTTGTTGTTTAAATGTCGGTCAAATGCCATTATCCCACTATATAACGCTATCTATAAGTTGGATAATGGCATTAGTCCATTAGTCCATGACATCTGTAAGCGCTCTATGTCACTATCTATTGAAGTCGGCAAGGCCCAATTAATTTTATTATAATTTTTTCAGCCCACTGAGCTACTAGCCAACCATGTGTTGCTTTTATGGTTAAATCGACAATAATAAAAGTTATAGATAGCTTGGGGTCCAAATTTGGCCTCATTACTAATTTTCAATGCTACCACGTAACGCCTTCTTTTTGTCTAAATTAAATTTAAAGTTATTAAATATTCAACCTTCGCATCAAGTCAAACTTTTAAAAGTTATTAATTAAAATTTCTAAATTAGGAAACTATATATTGACTTTTAAGATGTTTGGCACCTACTATTGAATTACTCTTTCTGAGTGTGAAATAGTAATGCAACTCTCTTTTCTTTTTTTAATTATAAAAATAATGGGCATCCAACCTCTTTAAGTACTCGACCATTGGCGGGGCCAAGATTTTTCTGACGAGAGATTCCTTATAGTCATAAGATAAAAATATTTTTATCACACTCACTTATCAAACCCTAATCATAAAATAAAAATATTATAAATTTGTAGAAATAAAGGCTTTAAAATTCTAATAAAAATTATATAAATTAAAGTTTTAGGATATAAGAAACATTATAGATTATGACTTTATATATATAGGAAAATTTGCACTTTCGGCCCTATATATTTGCGTATTTGCAGAAACGGCCCTATAGTTTCAATCCTTGCATAAATGGCCAGCTCCAAGCCTAGCCGCGTGCACGTCAGATATCTATATATATATGCTTCTCTATGCAAGCATTGAATCTAGAATTTTTGTATCATTTTTTAATAATTTTTATCTCTCTTTGAAAACGATTTCGAGATTCCACTAAAGGTCGTATAACATAGAGAATACAACAGGCTAGGTAAGATATCGAGTACAATATCTTTTAAGTTATTGTTTTCCCAATTTCTCAAAACATTGTAGGTAGTCCAAGATATATAAGCTATCGGTCGATATCTTAAGATATCGACCGACATCTTAAGTTATCGACCGATATCTTAAGTTATCGACCGATAACTTAAGATATCGGTCGATATTTTAAAAGAGGTTTTTTTTTTAGTTTTTGGATTATGGTTTACGTTAAAAGTCCATCAATCGGCTATATATCTTAGGATATCGGCCCGATATCTTAGGATATCGAGCGATAACCTATGATTGACAAAAACGCTAAAGTTTTCATTCCTTTAATTTTTTAATAATATTTTTAAACAATTGTAGCGCTAAGTCAAGTATAACTCTTTATAAACAACTAATTTTAATTTTAATTTTGTAAATATTGTAGGTTGAAATGGATGTTCCCCTTCTTTGCCATTTTGATTTCGTACGCGTGAGAGATAATACTTACAACTGAGGACATCGGAGGATTGTCACTGTCACGGAGAATATATCATTTGATGAGTTTATAGAGAAAATGTACAAAGTCAGTCGGACACGACCGGAACAACATTCTATTACACTTACTGTTTCATTACGCATAGGGAATGAGCTTGTATTTGCCGAATTGTCTGACTCTGATGATCTTACAAACTTATTTAGAGCATATCGTATCGGTGATGGTGTTATAAATATTTATATCGAAAATCATTAGTCACTCTTTATGCGTAAATTTTGTCTTTAGAAACACTTCAACCGTTTAAGGAAACAAATGAAGATGATCATGGTGTGGGAACAGAATATTTGATTGAAAATCAAGGAATACGGTATGAAGAGGAGAACATTGTTGCAAATAATAAGCCGATGATGATAGAAATATAAATATAGGATTTCGCCCTCTGATGAAACTTTCGAGCAACCCTATTCGGACATTCCGATGAGTGAAGGCGATGAAGATCAAGGATATTCTCATCAAATGAATCCGATGCATGATACATCTCGGTTCAACTTGATTGAAATCGATTGGGAAAGCGTTTTTAGTCGGCCTTAGTCCATATCAATGGCCTTTAGAACAAATAGCGAGCCAAGCGATAATCGAGCCTTCAAGCAGCGACCTCTCATACATCAAACATTCCGCATCGGCTAATATCAATCCAAACAAGCGCACATCAACCAAGCGTACACATCGGCAGGCTCAATCCCAATCACGTAATAACCATCCGATCGATGGCGGTGATAGTGATCTGAAAATAATGAAGCGCCGTCTCCCACTTGGCGTGTTTATACTAATAGAATTGATCAACCTCACGGTGGGCGAAGACTATCGACAATGACTGGAAGGGAGTATATGGATTAGGATGATGAGGAAGATGAAGGGGAACGATTACCATTGGTCGGCGTTTAGAAATAAAAATCATTTCAAAAGTTCTTAAAGAATTTGCGATGACAAATAATTTTGATTAAACCAATAAAATCAGTCCTCTTGAGTAACTGCGAGGTGTGTTGAAGTAGGATGCGCTTGGCGTATACATGCATCGAAATTAGTAGGCGTGACACGCTTGTCTGAAAACTTTCCACCAACACACGCGGAATGCCTTTGAAGCGGACATCGTCAATGTACAACATCGTGGATAGCTTCATTCGTTAGAGATAAACTATTAAAGAGTTTTGACGAGACTCCTGCTTCAATAATTTTTTATATTGAAAAAAAATACGGTATAACGAGAGTTCGGAAAGCATGGAGAGGAAAAGAAATGGCGTTGAATGACATCCGAGGTAGGGAAGGAGCAATTTAAGATGTTAGCTCATATGTTGCCGAATTATGGTCGATCCGGATACTGAGACAATTGTGTCTCGAGCCTAATAATGCATTTAAAAGATTCTTCGTGGCATTCAGACCTTGCATTCGAAGTTTTCGTAATACTTTACGAAGAATAATTATGTAGATGGAACGCATTTTGCGTGACGATATAGTGTTGTTAATAGCTACGGGATAGGCGAAAATAGACATTTATTTCCTATAACGTTGGCGTTGTAGAAAAGAAAATGAAGACCATTGGACATGGTTTCTTGATCTATTAGGGACGTGTAATCGGTGAATTTGAAGAACGGTTTGTTTTGATATCGAGCATGCATGAAGGTTTGATGGAAGCGTGGAAAAAGTTTTTCCTAATGCCTTTCACGTACCACGATCGACACGGCTCTAAATCTGCTTGATAAATATAAGGATACTGATCTCTAGACCGCTTTTCTGTCTTTGCGTGCATTTTCGTAAAGCAAAATTTAAAAGAATTATGCAAAAATAGAAGACGACGTCCATGGAATGTACAAAATGGATTAAAGAAATTGGTGATCATTTTCGGTACGCTTATTTCCAAGGAGGCGTTATGATATGTTGACAACTAATATAGTGAAAGCATAAATAGTGTGTTGAAAATAGCCAGGAGGAACCGATTGTGAGCATGTTAGAAACTATTATTCACAAAAGTAGCGAATTTTATCTTCGTTCGCCGAGGAAGGAAATAAAATGACACATGTGTTAACACGATGGCGATGAAAAACACATAAAAGAAATTCGAGGATGGGCAAAAATGTCATACCATATGGTCGTGATATATTTCAAGTTAAACGTGGTGATTACACTCACAGTGTCGATCTAGAATCGCGAACATGTACATGTAGACGTTGGGCTATTCTTGGATTACCATGTTCATATGCGATTGCCGCATTATCGCGCCGAAACAGAGAAAGAGAGATCCCCCAATTTTGTGAACACTGGTTTACCAGTGACTTATTTAGGAAAACTTATAAAGAACACTTTATCCCGACCGTTGACAAGCGCCAATGGATTTCGCAAATAAAAGACATTCAAGTTTTGCCTCCCCACAAAATACGTCAAGCCGGCTGTCCGAAGAAAAGGAGAACAAGATCTAAAGGGGAAGTTCGACCACTACAATGTAAAAATTGTAACAAGTACGGTCATAATCGTCATCGTAAATTTGTTAATATTTGAAATTAACTTATATTACATCAAAGGTTGAGATTGAAAATAGATTTAGATTAGATTAGACCTAGTGGCAATCGAGCTTCCAAATGATCTCATTATAGAAGAGTATTTTTTTTTTTCTCTTTTTCTTTCCTTCAATATAAACAGATTAGACCTCAATAAAAGAGCGATCAACATCTACCAATTAATTAATATATTTTTTTGGACTAATAATTAAATTTTGGAATTGTGATTAAAATATATTGTTGTGCTTCTTAATAAATCATTCATTCATTCAAACAGGATTTGAAGTTGCCAAATTCGCCCCTAATCTACTAGTGATTGGCATAAAGCCAGACCAAAGATATCAGGCTTCACAATTCAGAAAGGTATATCTTAAATCATCGGCCGATATTTTAAATCATCGGCCGATGTTTTAAAATATCGGCCGATGATTTAAGATATCGGCCGATGATTTAAAATACCGGCCAATGATTTAAAATACCGGCCGATGATTTAAGATATCGTCCGATAACTTAAAATATCGGCCGATAATTTAAATCATCGGCCGATGATTTAAGCTATCGTCCGATTACTTAAAATATAGTTCGATTACTTAAGATATCGGCCGATGACTTAAATTATCGGCCGATGACTTAAATTATCGGCCGATGATTTAAGATATCGGACGATGATTTAAGATATCGGCCGATGATTTAAGTCATCGGCCTATTGGAATTGCTTCAAGAGAGGAAGGCTCTATTGATAAATCAGGCAAGGTGATACAAATAAGATAAATTGATAACAACGAAAATGAAAATTATACAAGTTAATAAAAATTAATAAAATTAATTATTTACAATTTCATCAAAAAATATCTTTACAAAATACTAAAATTTTTTACAGATATTAACTCTTCTTCCCAAACGTGCACATTAGATGTCCGATTTCGGCTCTAAATTTTTGCATATGTTTATCGTCGAAATCAATAGGCATTGCTGAGAAGTATTCTATATACTTCAAAACGTATACACATAATCCCAACCATTTTATTGGATCGGAGAAACGACCTTTGTTGAGCGATACCTTCCACTGTTGATCGAAAGCTGACTTCAAACCGATAGCGTAAAGAAGGCGCGGAAGATGATTCAATAGACATTCTTTATGCGCTTCAAACCTTTTTGAGCACTCTCGGTCTGCTGGATCTATTAACTTGATTCCTCGATCAACTAATGAAATTATAGCCAACGCCCAATGGCTATGTTTTTGGCTATGCATCGGAAGATAAATCTACACATAAACGGAACCGAAATTTTAAATAATAAATTTTATTTAAAAGCCGTTAACGTTAAATAAAGCGAAGTTTAGTATTCAAAAACGTACCGTTCCACAGTCGATCGCGTGAATTCCGCGGATATTATTTGTCAATAGTGGTTCCATCGGCTTTGAATTGTTACGAACATTCCATTCGTCACAATAGGCCTGCCACCTATCGAGGTCGCTGAGCGCAGCTATACCTTCATTATCGATATATTTTTCAAATTTTTTCTCGTCTGCCATAAACAAGGTCTGAAACAGGATAATGTAGTAAGTAAATAAATTAGAAGAAGTTAATCAAGAGTCGTGATTGAAAAGACAAATAAAAGAAACAAACGAGCTTCCAATAAATATTTGAAACCTTACCAGGGCAGACGCAGAAGCGAACCAGCTTTTTTCGGCATTGGCCGTAAACATTGAATCGTTTATAACTTCAAGGACTCTCGAGTATGCGTCGATGACTTCATTGTCGAGCCACGAGCGTCCTTTGAGAACCTTCAAAAGAGCAACTGTGATCTCAACACCGCTGATAGTATTAACAATCACATTGTCCTCGTTCTTCGGCCGATTCCAAAAACTAAGCATATACTTTTGCTCCATTGATATTGCCCCATCCTCCTCCTCCTCTACAACCAATCTTGGTTTTTTTATTAATGCTTTAGTGGTCGGAGACTTTCTCTTCTTACGAGCACGCAAGTCATAACCTTCGGCTTCATTTTTTGTAGATGATAGTTTCACTATAATTGTTTTTAGTGATGCCGACTGTGACTCACGAGAAGGCTGTGTAAGAGGAGCACCATCATCACCCACATCAACCAAGGGTTGTTTAGTTGAGGGCGATGAGGTTTTGGGGCAGCGGGTTTAATGGCAGTAGATTTATTTGTAAGTTGAGGAGCGGCGGGTTTTGGGGCAGTTGATTGTTGTCTAGGTGGATGAGCAGAGGGTTTTGGGGCACTTGACTGATGGCTTGGTTGAGGAGCAGTTGGTTTTGAGACACTGGACTGATGGCTTTGTTGAGGAGCAGTGGGTTTTGGGGCAGTAGACTGATGGCTTTGTTGATGAGTGGTGGGTTGAGGGACAGCTGATTGAGGGTAAGTGGGTGAAGGAACGAAGGTGTCAAAGAGCACAGATGTTAAAATATTATCCTGCATAATTGCAAAAAAAATATACATTACAAAAAATAAAAAATTAAAAAAAAACTGCATTACCGATAATTTAACTAATCGGTCGATAATTTAAATAGTCGATCGATAATGTACATTATCGGTCGATAATTTAAGTTGACCGATAATTTAAATTATCGTCCGGTAATGTACATTATTGATCGACTATTTAAATTATCGGTCGATAATGTACATCGTCGGACGATAAGTTCCATCTTCGGACGACAAGCTAATTTTGCATTAAGTTGTAAAGAATTGATTTTGTTCTAAATTTGAAAAGTCTTGGTTTGATACCTTTCTTAAATGAGAGATGACCGCATCAAGATCCTTCCGTATTGCTTTATTTTCTTCTTGTAAGGCCTTCTTATCTCTCCCTAGTTGTTCAATGGTGAGTGCTTGCCCTTTAAGCAGCGTAAATGCACGCCGGAATTCTTTTTTCATTTTTTTTACAGCCATGCAGAGCGTCTTGCATTCTTTTCTTAGCTCCGTTACTTCTTTGGTTAGGTGCGGTTGCCTAACTGGCTGCTCTCTTGTTGGCTCGGGCCTAATTTCTGGTTTGCCCTTTGGTTGACGTACAACGACTTCAAAATCATCGTTATCCTCGCTATAATCTTCGTCATCCTCATTGTCGTTATCTCGGCTAATCGGCTCTTCGGCTCTTTCTTCCGGACGTGTTGGATGACTTGGGATATCATCATATTCATCTATATTTTCTTCGGAGTAAGGCTCTTCTCTTTCTTCGGTCTCTTCCTTCTTATTTTCCATTTCTCTTCGAATAAAAAAGTATCGAACCCATTTATACTGTAATTCGTGCTTCTCAACTTCAAGCTCTAAAATCACTTTAGACTTAAAAAAATTTTCTCTATATAAATTAGGATTACGGCTGAATTTCGGGCCTTCCCATTTCATTAGCCTTGGAAATGGTTCTTTAAGCCCAATAGGAGCGGTGGCATGAGCAGAAAGTGCTCAAACGCCCAAATCAGAAGGCGATAGTGCATCCATAGATATTGTATTGCCCTTTTCCGACCTTTTTTCGCCATTTCCTCCGCCACTCGCTTTTGATATACTATCTAATAAATTATTATAAACTATCGTGCCCACGGTAACTTGTTGAACTCTTCAATGTTATCTACTAATTCTAAATCGTATCTACTTCCTGGTATGTGTCCGGAAGTAAAAAAGAACATACGAAAAATAATAATGACAGTTTCAAAAAATCATCGTTGGATAAATCAGCACTGTCAATAATTTCTTCAATACGAGATCTTTTCGCCAGCTTCCCTCGAAAGAATTTGTATCGAATAGTTGTTTCCTCTTTTACGGCCACCTTCTCAGACTCAGGTTCCGTTAGCATGTTGAGGCCTAAAATCAAGGCTATATCGATCTGTTACAGGAGTACATTGGTGTTCTTGACCTTGAAAATATTATCTTCAACCCAAAAACTTAAAATAGCGTCAACCAAGTCTCCAACGAAACCTAATTTCTCATTCATCCTAAATAGATAATCGAATACTGAATCATCTAATATTTTCTTTCTCTCTTCGTTACAGTGCATGTAAAATTTCCTAACACCAATTCTAGAACATTTTTCGATAGGCTTTAGAGTCATGATCATTTTCAATAACTTAGTAGGAACTGCAATATAAATAAAAAGTAATTAATAAATAAAAGAAGTGATTTTGAAAAAACTACTAATCCCCTAACCTACCGATAACTTACCGATAATCTAAGTTACCGACCGATAACTTAAATTATCGACCGATAATCTAAGTTATCGATAACTTAGATTATCGATCGATAATTTAAGTAATCGATCGGTAACTTAGATTATCTAGAATCGATTAGGTGGGAAACATTGGGGATGACTAAATGTGTTGAAATGTAAAAAAAATAAATTACCTGGAATTGTAATGTGACCTTTGTGACCTTTTACCGCTTTGTCGCCGCTAAGTCGCCGCTCTCTTGTTTTTTTCAGAAAAGTTAAACTTAAAAGTAACAGTAACTAATGAAATGTAAAAGTAGCTTTTATACTCTCTGTTAAAGGGCGGTGAATTTTTTTTTTTTATATTATTTAAAATATGTCCTTGCTGACGTGGAGCCGGCGGAGGCGGCTAGGCCTGGTGCTGGTCATTAATGCAACGGTTGAAACTATAGGGCCGTTTCTGCAAATACGCAAACATATAGGGCCGAAAGTACAAATTTCCCATATATATATATATAGGAAAAGAGATCTATCGTCCATAGGAGGACGGTCACTGTCTTCCAACCTTTCATGTGGAGCTCCACGTGGCACCCAAAATATTGTTTCGATGCCACGTGGACTTTGGGTGCATTGCTTAAATTATTTTTGAAAAAAAAAAATTAAAAATTCATCTCCATCGTGTATTTTTTGAACTGTGAAATGTGGACCAATGACAATTGTCAAACTTTAACTTGTGGGTTAAAAAAAAAATTTCGATTTTTTTTTAAATATTGATCTAAACTATCCACTGTGTTCCACGTGAATCTTGGAGGACGGTCACTGTCCTCCATTAGAGGACCTAATCGGCTCCCATATATATATGTATATATGTATCAAATATATATCAAAGACTGACTCGTTATTGTCATTTAAACAACAAAATAGTGTTTTAAATGATCGTATACCATCATGATTTAAGATGGGGTAATCCACACCGTCGAAGTGATAGATCATAGAATGAAAAATAATGTGCTAAAAAACCACATTTTTTTAAAAGTTATTAACCATCCGATTTGTGCATTCTACTACCAACCGTCGTGCTTAGCTTTAATGGCTGATATTAAAACTCGTCGATCGGATGGTTCATATCCACTTATGGGGCATGATTCTTTGATTAAAATATTTTCTAATAATGAATTGCCACCTAGGTGATCGGTGCCGAAATGTGACTATATTTTGCACCCTAATTCCTACATTTAGCTATCCAATGAAAGCATTTGATGGTTGTTGTAAGGTTTTAATGATTACAGGTATTTTTGACCGTTGGATCGTTAAAGAGCATAAAAAAGGTAATTAAAGGCTACACAAAGGCTATGGACAAAAAGGTCAAAAGAAGCATCGAAATCCATGAAGTAGCTCAACATCCAACAAGGGAATGAAGACTCTACCCTTATGTGTCAATCGATTGACACAATAATGTCAAGCGATTGACAATGGAAGACAAGTTTGCCCTCACTTATGCCGAACCAAAAGTCAATCAATTGAGACTTCAGTCTCAATCGATTGAGGATATTAGGTATAGGGTTTGCTCGACCCTATAAATTGGAAGCGACGAGTTTGCTTGAAAAGGACAATTTTAGGGATTATTCATTACTCATTTTTGGGACTCTTCTGGGCATCTTTTTAAGGCTTCCTCTTTTCTTCTTCTTTAAGGGTTTTGTCTAGGTAGATTGTACTTAGGATTTGGACTGTTTTTCTTTTACAATGATGAAAGCATAGATTGTATTGAGAAAAAAGCATTGTAAACAAAAACCTTTTGGAGAGATAAAAAGGGGAATGATTTTGAACATGCAAAGAGATCATACACCAAGGAAGAGCGGCTAAATCAGTTGATCGGGGAAGATGCAATCCCCAGATAAGTAGCATTTTTTTATGATTAATACCGCAGTCTATTTATGTCATCATGGAATTGTTTTGCTTAAGTATGTGTGATTGAAAATATGTTGAATGCTTGTTATGACCATTGATTACGCGTATCAACGGCTATAATTGTTGGATCTGGACCTGCAGGCTGATCTAGGCTGCAGAGCGATTATGTGTCTACTGTCGTGATCTAAACATCATGAGATATGCTATGCTTTTTACATGACTCATACCGCAATGATAGGCTGAGTCATTGTTATTAGATAGGGTATGCCAGATTGATGATCATGTTTTATTACAAATCATTTTTCTAGACAAATGATGATGTGAATGATACTTAATGAGACCGTTGGTTTAATGGTAGAAAATGGGTACAAATATGGGGTAGCATATTCCTAGATCATTGCAAATATTTATTCTTTTATCATCTCTGCTCAGATTAGTTAATTTTATTGCATTTAGAAATAGTGTGTTAAGTTTTCGGTAAATTGAATCTCTCCCTTGGTACTTCCTCGGGTATTTTTGTCCAATCTCTGAAAGAATTAATTAGATTTCACACGTTTTCTTGTGGGTTCGACACCCTTGTACTTGCCGTGCTACAATAGATCTTGTGCACTTGCAAGGGTACACTTTAAAACCGACCACCAGGCAATTTAGATTGATGATAAATGTGTGCCACATGTCATAATAGTAAAGAGCACTTTAATGGTGTGAGATCAAATTTTCTAATTTAATGGTGGAAGATTGTTTAAACACTATTTGGTGTATGAATGTATGTTATGAGCCATTATCCCTAAAAATAATTATACTATAAGTAATAAGTTAGGGTTTTTATTTATTATTAAAATAATAATTATTATAGTATAGCTTTGACTTCGACAAAAAATAAATAACAATCTGAGCTCTTAGCGTTGGCGATCGGAGAGTGAATGAGATATGAGAGAGAAAGAGATGGGCTAAAATTTGTGAGAGAGAGAGAGAGAACGCAAAGAGAGACTATTGGGAGCGTAGTCACAAATCGGGGTTTGGCAATAATTTGGTGAAGTTAAAATTCAAAAAAATTCGGCAAATCTGGGAAGTTCAAAGGAAAAATCGGTGAGAAAATTTTAAAAATAAAAATAATAAAATTTTAAACTATAATTTGTTTTAAAATATTAAAATTATAAGTAAGTCTATTCGCGATGAGGTCAATCTTTGGGGGACCTTAAATTCGCGAATTATTTCAAAAAATCGACGATTTTTGTGACTATGGTAAGGAGTGGGGGGAGAGATGCTGAGAGAGAGAGAGAGAGAGGGCTGGCTGGGCTTGGGGAACCGAGAGAGAGAGAGTGGGGGGCTGGCTAGGCTTGGGGAATCGAGAGAGAGAGAGTATGGGCCGACTAGGCTAGGGAACTGAGAGAGAGAGAGAGAGACTCTGTGAGCCTTGTTAATAGATCGTGGAGACGAAAAGGTGGGTCATGAAAGTATTTTAAGAAGTTTTGGGATTTGGGGGGTCATTCTTAAGAGATATTGTCACTTAAAAGGTGGCACCTTGAAAGGCTTTTTAAAAAAAAAAACTAGTGATGGAGATCACGAGGCCCCAATTGAACAACGTGGCTCTGCCATTTCACCCGACTAAGGCTGCGTATAGCATAGGTCTTTACTAGCCCTCGCCATAGTAGAGTTCACATGCTTTAGTATGTTTCCTCTTTGTTAACATCCTGCTACCTGCTTTAACATATACCTATTTTCCTTGATAACTCCTTGCATAGCAAGATTTTATATAGAATTTACCTATTCAATAATTTACCCTCCTCTCTACTCACTCTTTGTCAGAGCGGATTTTATTTACTATTGTATGGAGTTAGTAGAGAGCAAGAAGATTATTGCTAGAGCAGATAAATCCTCCTTTAAAGGGAGTTAGAAAAGAGAATGAGAACCAACTAAAACAGGTTAACTTTATTGTCACAGGGCCTAGTAGCGAGCTATGCCATATGCAGCCCAAGCCTCCGGGTACGTGCAACACCCACACATCCTATCTACCATCCAGTAGGAATAAAATTCCTACGAGCGACCAATAAGGGGTGGGATTCGAAGTCAAAACCTCCGCTTCTTGAAGCCTGTTCCTCGCCGTTGTGCCAATTCCCGTTGGTTGGTACTGCAATTTTTAACTTATAATGTTATGTGCAAAGTTTTAAAAATTGGATTGGACGGGCCAGTTCAACCCAATTTCGTAGGCACGGGCATGCCCACGATCCGTACACCGTATGAACTGTCCTTTATCCATCTTTTGGGAGGTTTTTCGTAAAACTGGCTGCCTATTCAAGTTAATATAAACTCGTCTCTTCCATCCTTTATTTTTTATTTTATTATTTTAAAAAAAATGCTTATATGAGGGTATTCTTATTCAAACCTTAGGAGTCAAATAAACCACGTTATCTACTCAATTATTTATTTATTTATTTATTTTTATTCCAATGTACTCTGCTATTACCCTTAACAAATAACCACTACAAAAAAATAGATTATTAGCTATTAACAAAAAATTATTAAAGACTATTAGCGGCAAGGGTATTAGCGACAATTTTTTGTTAATAGCGATAGTTTTTTACTGTCGCTAATAGTCTTATTTTTTTTGTAGTGAACTCTCAATCTACTCATTACTTTTATAAACAAATATTACCTTTCAAGTAATAATTAATTAAAGGCAGAGGCGAAAATGTGGATGCGCATATTTTGATATGGGTGCAACACGTAGCGCATTTTTTATGAAGTGATGGGTGAGACCTACTTTATTAACTAGGGTTAAACTTTTAAAAATATTTAAAAAGTTATATTCCTTTTCAACCGTCATTCTTACTTTTTTAGAATTCTTTTTCTTTTCTTTCTCTCTTCTCTCCCTTTTCCAAAAAAGTGTCGGGTATATTTTACTCAAAAAATGTGGGCGCTCGGTAGCGAACTACTAGCACCTAGGTAGCGAAGTGCCGACACCCGGGTACAGAGGCACCGACACCCAGATAGCGAGATGCCGACATCCCGATAGCGAGGCACTGGCACCCCGACACCGGGGTTCCGACGCCTCGTTTTAGGGGAGTCGGCTCCTCCATATCAAGGTGCCGACTGTCACGGGATAACTTTTTTTTGACACCCACGCGGCGCCCGGCCGCCGCGCACAGCGAGGCCAGCCTAACTCAGATATCGATTTCCCACGAAGCATAACCTAACATTGGTTATCACGCTAGTGCAATGTCTCGCTGTCGCGCACAACGAGACCACATATCCAACCATCACTCTAATACCACCAGCCTAAAGGACGGGAACTCTCTGATCAAGGTTGCCTTCAACCGAGGCTAACCTCTTAATGCATCGTGTCTAACCACGACACGCATGCCAGCACCTCAGTGCCACTTGACCTGCCTATCTTCACCCTGTGCAATGCACTAGTCCCTCGCTTTAGACAGTGGCATGCATCTCTTCATGCCATTTAAGCCAACCCACGTGTGTGGCCCACGCGACCAGCACACTTTGAGTAGCATGCAGCTCTTCATGCTCTCCAAACCAAACATCGTGTGTGGCTTGCTCGACCAGCACACTTCCGCTCCAGGCCCTCAGCTAGGGTGCGCCACTGCGTCCCACGTAGCTCTTGAGTGCCCACGTGAGGTCACCGACCCATGTGCACCGCGACGCCGGCACGGGGCCACATGGTAACCTCACCTCAGGTGACACATGGCATCGCCGCAGCGCCGCATTGCTGCAGCGATGTTCTAGGCCCACCCCTAACCTAGAAAGCTCATGCGCTCGTCCCGCAACGCAAGGCCCCATGTGTGGGAGAATAGCTCCACAGCTCCCTTCTCCCTAAGTATGGTCCAAACACCAACTTAGGCAAAATAGCAGAAAACCCTCAAACCTATTGGTTTGACATACTACCATGGCACACGGCTTTCTCCTCGTGGCACACACCTACAAAGGTGGTGTCTTGCCATTAATCATGGCACACGATCCTCTGACTGTGGCACCCAGTGCCATCCTCCAAGCCCACATGGCTTGCGAGGTCACGCATCAACGTCCCTTACGACCGTGTCACGTCTGCATCGCGACCAAGTCGTGAAGCCCTCATGGTCTCATGCCCACATAGCACCGTGTCGCAACCATGTCGCAAGGCCCTCATGTCGCGTGCCCTCATGGCACCACATGGCGTACCCTCATGGCACTGCATCACGTCTAAGTCGTGACTGTGTCTCGTGCCTACTCGACACCATATCGGGTCTGTTATTGCACCCAGATGCCGCACGCCCTTAGCACCGCATCACGTGCCTTCTTGGCACCGCATTGCTTGCCGTACAAGCCAAATGTCGCGTGTCTTCTTGACACCACATCGCGTGCCACCATGGCACCGCCTCACGTGCCTTATAGCACTCGAACATCGCGTGTCCTTTTGATACCACGTCGGTGCCCCTATGCGGAGTACCGCATTTTGTGCCTTATGGCACTCAGATGTCGCGTGCCCTCTTGACACCACGTCGCGTGCTCCACCGCGGAGCACCGCATTCCAAGCCCTTCACGCGTTTAGCTACCATATTAGATCGTAGCTTAGTTCGGGTCACCGCCGCATCATGCATCAGGGACTCATGCACGCATTGTAGGGCCACATGCCTCTGCGTCCACGCGCTACACGGCTAGCTTACAAGGTCCGCTTGCCTTCTTGCTAGCTAAGTGCCCAGTTCCAAAGTCATCATGCCTTCATGCTGGCGCACAGATTAATGAGGCCATCACACGACGCTCCGCTAAAAAAAGGAGTGTCAGCGTCTCTATATGAAGATGTTGACGCTTCGCTTTTTTTATATTTTATTTTTATTAAAGCACCGATACTTTGATATAGCAACGCTGACGCCCCTAAAACAAGGCGTCGGCATCCCTTTTTTTTAACGAAGCGCTAACACCTTGATATAGAGGCGCCGACGCCCCTAAAATGAGGCAGGTGTCAGCACTTCGCTATCGAGGTGCCAACGCCTCGCCATCGGGGTGCTGACGCCTCTCTATTCAGGTTGGTCGGCGTTTCAACATCGAAGTTCTAGCATTTCGCTATCGGGTGCTCACATTTTTTGAGTAAATATATATGAAAAAGTAAGTTTGATACTTTTTTGAAAAAAGGGAGAAAAGAATGAGGGTGGGAATGGTTTATAACTTTTAAATTATTTAAAAAATTAAACCCTAATTAGTAAAGTGGGTCCATCCCACCCATCACTTCACAAAAAGGTGCTACGTGCCATGCCAGCCCATATCAATAAACACAACGATATCTCTATGCCTGAGCGCATATCCCCGGCCCTTATATATATAAAGTTCATGTTATAAGAGTAACATTTTACCTTTCACGCAATAATTATTAAAAATAATAATAATAATAACTTTTTTATTGAAGTAACTCCAATCTAATCCGCAAGATGAATTTTAAGCTCATATAGTCATATTATAAGAGTAACATCTTACCTTTCAAGCAATAATTAATAATAATAATAATAAATTTTTTGTTAAAGTAACTCCGGTCTATTTCGAAAGATGAATTTTATGCTCATATGGTCATATAATAAGAGTAACATTTTACCTTTCAAGCAATAATTAATAATAATAATAATAATAATAATATTTTTTTTTTGTTGAAGTAACTAAGGATCAAAATTTCAGCCAAAATTATTGGTTTTGGTCCCCACCGAAACGATAATTTGGAGCCAAAATTTTGGTCAGATTTTATATGAGATTGAAATTTTTGGCCAAAATATTAGTTTCGGTCCCCTCCATAACCGAAATGAAACTCGAAATTTTGATCCTTCAAATAACTCCAGTCTAATCCGAAAGATGAATTGTCCCTGATTCTGTATCGGTCCGTCCAGTTTTGACAACATTGATTACATCATAGAGCCATGCGTGGCTTTACAAGTGAATAGACGATTTGACCATCATCGGAGACCACACATAGATTTGACGTCTGTGCAAGACGATCACACATTCAGACTCACACCTAATGAATACTTTGCGCTTTTTGTAATCTAAAATTTGAACATTTTACTATGTTAGGTTTGGGTTGTTTGCATATACACCCTAAGGTATGCTGATACTGCATTAAATCCCCTGAGTTACTTTTGTGTTTATGTTTCATATACCCCTGCCGTTAACTAGCGTGAGTTTATAGACTGAAATGACTATTTCATCTTTAATGAAACCAATATTCTAAAAATATCACTATTCTAAAAAGCCATTCATTCATCTATATTTACAAGTCATGCCATTATAGATTACCACCATTCTAAAAGGCCCTTCATTCACATTTATTTACAAGTCATGTCATTATAGCTTTACCATCATTATTCTAAAAAGAGTACCTTTAAATCCACCCACAAAATCGAGTTCACCCATGCTAAAACCCATAAACTGCATTGAATCAGACGATGGAGATTGTTTATCATCCCAATATTTCATGAGATCGATCTTTAGATCATGGGTGTACCATCAGACGGTCGATTTTTTTATTTTATGTGGTACATACCTATAAAAGTGACCTTAAACTCAATTTTAAGCGTTCACGTGATGTTAAAGTCACTTTTTTGAGATGTGTGCCACGTGAAATAAAAAATCGATAGTCTGAGGGTACACCCATGATCTAAAGATTGATCTCCTGAAAGATTGGGAGGATAAATGATCTCCATCGTTCGATTCAATTCAATCAAAATATTTCAGCGTGAGTGGACTCAAAGATTCGGTGGGTGGATTTAAAGGTACTCTTCTAAAAGACCCTTCATTCATCCATCAGATTCAAGACCCATCAGATGAGTGATTCCTCCATTAAAGCATGTCAACATTTGTATGAATACTTAACCAATGGAGGATTTGTGGCAAATCATGTAATTATTTTTGTAAAGAAAACCTTCGATCTACATATTCTTATTCTTAGATTAATAACCAAAATTTGGAATGATTTTTAATTTTGGGTATCTAAAAGTTTTGATAGGTTTTTATTATTATTTTGGGATGATTTTTAATTTTGGGTATTTAAAATTTTAGCATTTTTTATATACCTCAAGGGGTTAAGTGAGTTGGCCAGGTACCTGCTTCCAAAAGCAAGAGACCTAAGTTTGAATCTCCTCCCTCTCTTGAGGCCACCCTAGGGATTTATATCTTATGACCCAGCATGGGTTGAATTTGGGGTGTGCATGTGCCCCTGGGATTAGGCGGGTGCTCTAAGAGGCCCGGATACCTAGGTTATCAAAAAAATAAAAAAATATTAGGTATATGAGTAATATTATTGGGAATTAAATAATAAACAATTTAGTGGTTGAGTGGAACTTAGAAATAAATGAGTTAGCATTTCCAACCCTATCTAATAGGTTGGGACTTGAAAATTTGAACCCAAGCCCAAACCTATGGCGGGTCGGGTCGTTTGACTTTGGCCCATCGAGTTGACTTGATGGGTTGAAACCCTCTTGTGCTGGTGTCATCATTAATTTTCAATGATTGTCCAAGTGGAACTATCCCAACCGTGTTTCAAACTTTCGGCCGATCATTCATAATGTCGACCAAAATTTATCAGTTTCGGTTCTCATCGAAACGAAAATAATTTCTGAAATTTCGGTTAAATTATGTATGACAATAAAATTTTCGGCCGAAATTCAAAATTATGGTCGAAAATTTTCGACCATAATTCAAAATTATGGCCGAAATTCAAAATTATGGTTGAAAATTATGGTCGAAAATTATGTATGACAATAAAATTTTGAATTTTCGGCCAAAATTCAAAATTATGGTCGAAAATTTTCGGCCGAAATTCAAAATTATGGTCGAAAATTATGTATGACAATAAAAGTTTCGGTCATGCCCGAAATTGAAAACGAAACCAATATTTTGATCCTTGATCCCATTCATCCAATCAATTGACGACTTCTTTTATAAACCATATATTAGAAATTGCATGTATTAGACATCATAATCGTTCATCAACTACTTTTGTATGGACTGTTGCATATATTTTATTGACCATATGCATAAAATCTATAGTCTAGATCCAAGTGAACATGTACTGATTTCTGATAGAGATTGAGGGCACTATCATGATCCTTGATTCTGACCGTCTAATGGTACACCCATGATCTAAAGATCTATCTCATGAAATATTGGGACGATAAACAATCTCCATCGTCTGATTCAATGGAGTCGATGTGTTTCAGTGTGGGTGAACTCAAAGATTTTGTGGGCGAATTTAAAGGTACTCCTTTTAGAATGATGGTGGTAAGCTATAATGGCATAACTTGTAAATAAAGGTGAATGAATGACCTTTCAGAATGGTGGTAAATTATAATGGTATGACTTATAAATATAGATGAATGAAGGGCCTTTTAGAATGGTTGTATTTTTAGAATATTGGTTTTATTAAGGGCAAAATAGTCATTTCAGTCCATAAACTCACGGCTAATTAACAGCCGGGGGTATATGAAACAGAAACACAAATATAAGGGCTGCAGAATAAATACCCATAACTTAGGGAGTTTAATACAATATCGGCATATCTCAGGGGGAATATGCAAAAAAACCCTTTAGGTTTGTTTGGATATAAATAAATAACTTTTTCTAAGAAAAATAAAAAAGAAAGTAGATAAATAAGTTTATTTAAGGTTGGTGTTACTTCCACACCAACTTATGTCACAGACACATAAGCAACATAAAAAATGGCGATCATATTTCCACCTAATCTTTCCATTAAATAGATCTTGAAATCATGTATCTACCATCACACGTTCAAATGCTGATTCTACGTGTTACACATCCCAAAAACTAAATGTGATGGAGGCATACCAATATACCATCAAATGTGGTTCATGTTCAAGTTTTGGTGTGGTAGTAACATCAGCCTTGTTTAATCCCTCTAAAACGTTCAAACTCAATTCAAAGTTAACAGCAAAATAAGTGACTGTCATCTCTATCATCACCACTACCGCTACTATGACCACCACTCCGCAAGGAGAGCACTCCCAGCCATGGATCAAAATATCGTTTAATACCGATACGTATCGGTTTTGGACTTGAATGATACGATACATTGAGTTTTTATCACCTCCCTTAAAAAATGGTCAAATTATGGATCAAAGTATTATTCGTATCGGACGATAATTTTAAATTATTAATTTTATTATTGTTATTTTTTTTATTTTTGAGAAAAAATTAAAAAATATCATCCGAAACCGATATATATGGGTTTTGGGACTGAACGATAGGTATCGAAAATCCGAGATTTTAATACATGCTCCCACCATGATCCAACATCATTTAGATGGTGCTCTTGTTAGTTAATGTTCAATTTTGGTCCTAAGTCTCAATCTCCATCCAACGGCTATGCTTATTTGGCGGTCGTATTGATTTGCATCTACATGGCAGCTTTTGCGTGGTCAAGGATCCTACTGGAGGTGATTGGTGCGTTTGAAGATATTTCCGTGGGTGATCTGGTCAATAGGTCAAAGTAACCATGCGTGAGCGAACCTTCTGATGACTTTTTTAGTATCCACATGCAAGGCTTGTTTTCCATGTTATACCAAGCACGGTTTCAAATTTGACACGATACGTCCTCGGGTAATATGTTTCACGTCTCAAGGATCGTCACTTTTATACCCGTGGCACCATTTCCACTTATTGTTTTCAAATTTATGTGAGTGTTTTGTCTAAATCTGTGTACCCTAATAGCTGTTATTGTTCTTATTTCCTCTTTCCTTTTCTTCCCGTAGCTTTTTTCCTCTTTTATAAAATTTCTATTTCATCCATTAAAAAAAAATAAAAATATCTGTTATTGTTCTTATTTTTAATAACAAATATTGAAGCTTATTGATCAGACAAATTGCATCTTTATATAGGTGTGATTCTTTATCTGAGATGTGTTTCAACGATGGACAGCCACTTGGACTGTTTAGATCGATCACAGGGAAGTGCCACATGGCATAATAATAAAATATACTTTAATGGTGTAAGATCATATGAAATTTCTTTTCGTTTCACGCATCGCAGAAGCCCTATCCTATTTTAACAGTGTAGGATCAAACGCCTATTTCTTCTTTGCTATCTCTGTAGTTATGATGTGTTTGTCTGTTTCTTGTCTCCAGAGGCACAGAACATACACCAAGTAAGGTATGCAAAAGGTTTTGAGGGACCATTGGCACTGAGGATGATTCATGCCTGCAGATAAATCTCCAAGAGAATTGCCTAACATCTTCGATCGTAAATTCAACCGATGAAGAAAAAGTCGTTCATGGCTCGATCCAACAATAGCCAATAACAGTTTACGCAATGCTTTGAGCTGTCAAGCATGAAAATATTAGTTCGAATACAGAAAGCAACCACTTTGGGCCTGTTTGGATACTGTGACTTTTTATTCCAGAGATAAATTTGTTCGTGAATAATTTTGTTTATGAATTATTTTGTCGGTTGTTTGGGTAGTATTTGGGCTTTCCAGTGACTAATAATTTTGTTGTTTAGATACCATCTATAACTTCCTCATGACTCATTTGTCTAGTATTTGATGGTGGTGAAGAGGCATGTGGCCAAAGTGGAGAAGGTGGTGGTGGTGGTGATGTGGTTATGCGGTAGTGGTGGAGGAGGTGGTGGTTTGCTAGTAGTGGTGGCGACAATGGTCGTGGGATATTGGCGCTAGTGGTGAGACATAGGAAGTTGTGGTGGTGGTTGTGGAGGTGTCAACGACCGTGGTCTTGGTGGAGGTGGGGTGGTAATGAAGCGGAGGTAGTTGTGGTGGTGGTGGTGGTGTGGAGGAGGTTTTGGTGGTTGTATTGGAGGGGTGGAGGAGGTTTTTGATGGACGGGTGGCTGTGGTGGTGGTGTGGTGAGGTGGAAGAGGTTATTGTGGTGGTTGTGGTGAGGTGGAGGAGATTTTGGTGGTCATGTTAGTGGAGAGGTGGAGGAGGTTGTGTTGGTGGTGGTGAAGTGGGGGAGGTTGTGATGGTGATGGTGATGGTGATGTGGAGGAGGTCGTGGTGGTGGACAGTGTTGGAGGTTGTGGTGGTTATATCTGTAGTGAGGTAGAGTACATTGTGGTGGTGGTGAGGTGGAGGTGGAGGCGGCGGAGGAGGAGGAGGAGGTTATGGTGGTCATAGCGGTGGTGAGGTAGAGTACGTTATGGTGGTGGGGTGGTGCTGGTGAGGTGGAGGAAGTGGTGGTTGTGCTGAAGTGGTTGAGTGGTGTGAGGCTAAGTTTTTATAATAGAAACAAATTTGTCTCAAATTTTAACGACAAAAAATTCCAAATATATTAGTGGAAAAAAATAAATCATTTTGAGTCAAAATGGATACTTTTTGTCAACGGAAACAAAACTCACAACTTATTAATACCCAAACATGGTACAAAGACTTTTTCTGACGAAAAAAGAGTGACTTTTTAATCCGGAGATCCAAACGGATTTGTGTGAAAAGCCTGAGGTTAGATCTGTATCTCCTCCACCACCTAGCATCGGGTGTGTCCACTACCAACACTGGGTATGGCCCTTTTTTTATGTGGCCCAACAGCTCTTGAATATGATTGAATGATCACACCCAAACTTGTTAGGGCTAAATATGAATCCAAATTGAGCTGATGTACTTTCTTTTTAAAACAGGGTATCCAGCCTCTTAGAGCAGCCGACTAAGTCTCCAGGTACGTGCAACACCCGCATATCATACATACCAGTCAGTAAGGATATATCCTAACTCGAACCCTAACCTAACCTGACCCGACCCATTTGGAGCCCTACCAATGTGGTTGTCTTCTTAAGTCCCTAACTCCTAATCACGAGATTGGCAAGGCATTTTCATGGAAAGTTGCCTTTCGGACATTAGTTTCCGTCCAAAAGTCGACAATTAGAATCAACAGATTGGAGCAATTTTATGGCTACATCCCTGAGGTGGCCTACCGATTATGAAGTCCAAATCAATAAACAAGCCCACTGATTGCAGACAGAGAGTTATAGCACCACACCAACGTCGGTGAAGCTCTATGCTAATTCCTGAACAACATTGACAAATGCAATGTGGAAGTTACAAAATGGTAAAACAATCTATATACCTACTACCTAGAAAGTATGATACTCACAAATCACTTCAAACTGATACTTTATTATCAGTTTTGAAATCAGTAATCATCAATATGTGTGGTTAACACAGCCTAGAAAGGTGGATAGCTATAACTAAGCACCAATTTATGAAGTACCACTAATTTAAAATTCATAAGAAAAGCTTCACACTAAACCATCAATAGAAAACATACTTGAAAAAAGGAATGGTTCAGACAATACCATCATTAAACATACGGAGACACTTCTGCTTTTGGAATTTTTACTGTGCTTACACTTGTCAGAACTTGGACAGCTCTCTACATGACAAGACACTTCTAGGCATCTACGAAACAATATTACCTAATAGGATCAAAGTGTCCCTTGTTTAGACATGGTAAAATGAGTTACCATTTTAGGAAGAGTTGTGTGGAGTCTAGCAAATTATACATGAAAAAGCTTGGGTCATTGAAAATCATTTAAATAATATTTTAAGATAGGTTAATAACATACATTATTTATACTTTTCAAGTTTTCATTGAGTAGGTTTCTCAATTAGCTCGATGACATTTCCCTTGAGTTTTAGTTTATTGTGTCCCAGTATTTTAACTTTTTTAATGGTCGTATCTCTGTATAATAATTTTCAGAAATTGTTGTACCAAATACCCATGATACCTTAACACTTGGCACACATGTCATCTTTCTAGGTGACAATGCAATAAACCACTCGTAACAAATAAGAACAGTAGCAACTTCGAATACAAACATATTCTGGAGTACTGCTAAATGAAGAGAGGGTATCATTCAAGGTAGTTAAAGCAGTGTATCGAGGTCTTGGCGAAGAGGCTTTCTACGCTATGGTGTGGTCATGGCAAGACTATTTATTAATTTTTTACTTATTTATATTTGTTATATAGGAAGAAAAAACAAAAAAATATATAAGAAGAAAAAACAAAAAATATATAGGAAGAAAAAAAAATTCAACTACTGACGCATCACACTTTGATTCTGATATTGAAGATTTCATGTTCTAGACATAAACAAATATCAATAAATACAAATCAAATATAGAACATCAACAAATTTGCAACATGATAAATATAAATAAATACATATAAACAAATATAGAATATTAAAAATTATTTAAATATCAAATACACATATCGTAATGTCGCCAACGCTGAGGTTCTGTCGACCGGTAATACGTGGAGGTTTCATGACAAGAGAGAGAAGAAGTCGATTTTATAACTTATAAGTTGGGTTTTTGTAACTTGTAAGTTAACTTTTGTAGCTTATACATTATAAAAATGTTATAACTAAGTATTATAAGTTATAACAATATTATATTTATAACTTATCTATCTTATCAACATTATACGTTATTATCTAAAAATATTAAATAGCGTGCATAGCGACGCCATAGTGCTATTCTGTCATGGCGACGTTATGACGTTACTATTTGCCCATCATGACTATTGGGTTGTATATGGTGTTTCCCATCGCCATTTACCACAGCGAGGCTATAACGTCACCTTGACTACCATGGTATCATTCTCGATTGTCATTCCTCAATAGTCAATATGTACAAGTGTCAAAGAAACAAGATTACCTATGTGAGTTTACAATACAGGTAAAAATGACTGAAAGTGCTAAATTAGCTTATATGTCAAAACATAGAAATGTATGTGCATTGATGGAGTAAATGCTCCCCACTTATACCCGTGCAAAATATTGGTGAAAGGTAACTTAGCTACTTGTTTGGAAGAAGGTTTCCATTTAGATCTGTTGACACCTTTATAGAAAAGTAAACAGGTATAGTAAGTCAAGGTCTTGGCACACCTGTCACATTCTCTTTTAATTCAGTGGTATTTTCTCACATTCAGTGTGAAAGAAGTAATCTCACTAGTAATTGGGCAAACTATAGATTTGAAAATTATATCTTCCTTTCAGTATTTAGGCTGGAAATGCTACATTCCTAGTTGTCTCTTATGTTGCAAAATATTGGTGAAGTGGTTTTTGAAAATTATATCTTCCTTTCAGTCTTTAAGCTGGAAATGCCACAAATGTCACATTCCTAGTTGTCTCTTATGTTGCAAGTTACAGTCGTCTTAAGAAACCAAAAGTGAGGGGGCTTTTTTTTTTCGATCTGTAAAGGAAATTAAATTAATGAAGCAAAAAGGACAAAAACACACGGAGCCACCGCCCAACAAGAAGCTGGTGACAAAGCACCAAAGAACAGCCACAAATACCTCACCCTTGCCTCAATAAACTGCCTAGATACAGAGCCAGAGGAAACCTCCACCAGCGGGAGAGAAAAAGTGAAGGGGATAACTCGATGGATAAGAATTTGCACAACAAAAATTGAGAATGAGAAGATTTAATGATCAATATCTTTTAGAGTGGCCTTATTTGCACCCATATTTCCTGTGAAGAGCACATGCGCTTCCGCCATAAAAAACCGTTGACTGCCTTGAATCAGACGATGGAGATCGCTTGTCTTCCCAATCTTCCACACAATAGATCTTGAGATCATGGCGCACCTATCAGACGCTCACATGTTAATTCCATGTGGCACACATCCCCAAAAGTGACCGTTTGATACGTACGCCCATGATCACAATCATTTTTGTGTATGCGTGCCACATGGAATCAACATGTGACCGTTTGATAGGTGTGCCATAATCTCAAGATCTATTATATGGAAGATTGGGATGAAAAACGAACTCGATCGTTTGATTCAAGATGGTCAACGATTTTTTATGGCGGAATGGGTGAAAATAATGCTACCCTATCTTTTATTAGTCACAATGATATAACTTTGGATTATGGAGAAATCAGCTTATATTGTAAGCTCACAAAAAATGCAAGCAAATAACCTACCAGTAAAAATGATATTACTAACTTCCTGCTAATAAAACCTACGAGGAGCAGACGATAGCCTGGTGAAATATGGGCTAGGTGAACAAGTCTTTTGTTTAATAAACAAATAACCTATGAAAATGAGAGTGAACCCTATTGAATGAAACGGCTACCAACCTCCAGGTGTTTCGTCCTCTAATGGGATACGTGGCATGGTTCAAGTTGAATAGATACTGGAGAAATGAAGGCGACTTGCCCTTTAAGATAGATTAGTCTGCCAATGATATGCAATGAGACAATGCATTTGGGCTAAACCCTAAACCGTAAATAGTTCATGGTTCAGACAGAGCCCTGAACTATTTGACACCATGAAAACGTGGGATCTATGTGAGCATTTTAAATGAGATGAATCTTGCCGCAGTAAGTTAATGATGGCATACCATAAGAAACCCAACTCTATCTGCTGCACCTACAATGCAACAAGGACCAAGTGATCTTGATGACTTGATGCCAAGGATATATTAGGGATATTCCAAATCCACATTGAATTGTACTAAAATGAAGGATTCGGTTTCTGATGTCCAGACTTGTCATACGAAGTAAATATTCATCTAAATAAATAGGTGGATCAACGAGAAAGCAGCAACAAAACTTACAACACTACCCACTATCCTACATCTTAGGATCTCCAACAAAGCTGTAAGTTTGTCTCCCTATTAATAAAAAGGATAGGGAACCCTTACAACCCCTTTTGCTTTAAAAAAAGGAGCAACATATCACTTATTTCATAACCAAAGCCTTCTCTACTAACAACTTCCGTGGGAGTACTTTGTTCTCTTCGCCCTTTTGCCGTACATTTTGGAAATCCACTTGTGGACACGTCCATCAGAGGTCATAAAGGTTGAGACCTTACTAGCACAAGGAAGTAGGAGAAGAGGAAGGCCAACGAAGACCTGGAGAGGAGTATTGAGAAGCGATATAAGATGGGACATGGCTATGATGATGATGACACTATATCCCTTGCAAAGTGCATATACTGCCCTCACCCAAGAGACAGATCCATAGGTTCTTGGGCATTAACAAACTCTTGAAGGAAAATAGTTTCTGATGTAAGGGCATAGAAAACTTAATACCAACATACACAATAGTAAACTATAGGTATACAGGCATCTGATTCACACTATACATAGCAACCACCATTTACCTTCTCTTGAGTTCAATCAGCCTCCATGTACAGCTTGTGGGTGCCCACACCACCTACGGAGCAAACCGTAAAGAAAATCCTATCCTGGTGCATCTCTCTCCCCATATCTATCACTAGAACTCCATGCTTCGTATTCACTCCCCATAAACATGATCATGTATAATAATTTCATAACCAGCATAATCAAATAACATAACTAGGTAAACACTTTATAAAACAGGTTGCACAATTCATGATCAAGCAGTCAATATCTTCATGGAGGATAACAGAATTCTGTATAATAAGATGGTTCCCTTGCTATATGGTACATAGAATCGACTAAATGGCCAGAGATCTTAATGGTAAAAAATTATTACAATGTGAGCAAACATTATCTTAGCTTTAACATAAAAGAAATAGATTTTGTTCACCAATTGTTGCTAAAAAAAGAGAAATTGTACCAATGTGACAAACAATAAAATTTTCGGCTAGTTCTCAAAAACATATAAACTAATTTACAAAAGTATGAAGAAGATACATGGTGGAAAAAAAAGAGGACAGGGAGAAGCCATATTCTACCCTCCACAGTTGATCTTGTCCGAAGGCATATAAACTGAACGATCGTATGTTATTCCATCTTACCCCATCTTCAATTTGTTTGGACTATTTGATCAAATCCCAAATTACCCAGGGCTTCAAAGAAGTTCTTTTCAGCACTACTCATGCCCATCACAACATCTCTTTAATAAAATCAAGATTTAACGTATCACGGATGATAAGGAACATTCCAAGAAGGATAACGAGCATGATCCCGGATGACATTATCCGCTGCTCTATTTCTTGAGGAATCTTTCTCCCACCCCTAGCCGCCTCTACAAGCAGCAAAGCCAAGGACCCTCCATCTAAAGCAGGTAACGGGAGAAGGTTTATAACGGCGAGGTTAAGATTAAGGATAGCGGCAAACTGATAAAGTCCATCAGCACTCGACCTTGCAACTTCTGCCCCGACAGCAATTATGGCAACCGGGCCAGAGACTTTAGCAGCTGACTGTGAGAAATTGAGAAATGTCTGTTTCAAGCTGTCCAAAACACTAAAAGAAAGACCCCAGAACTCCTTTCCAGCATAATTAGTAGCCTCCATGAGATTATTAGCCCGAATCCGCGAGATCCTAACATTTGGGGACAACTGAACACCAATCCGTCCCGTTCCGTCTGAACTCTTATCAGGCGTAACACCAATTTCGAAATCTTGTTTCCCTCTCTGAACCGTAAGAGACACATTTCTACCGGGGCTTTTCTTAATGACCTCAACAAGCTGGGAAACTGAAGATGATCCAATACTCGGCAAAGTAACTCCATTAGCACTTAACACAACATCCCCGGAGAGCAACCCGTCACGGGAAGCGGGTGACGATACCCGCACTTCCGGCACAAGCACACCGGGGAATGCCTCCTGAACTGGCAATCCAACCGAAAAGACTTGAACAAATATAATCAAGTATGCGAAAACTATATTCGCAATCACTCCAGCCGAGATCACAATTACACGGTCGAAAATGGGTCTGTTTTTCAGCAAATTTACGTCATCGACCGGAATTTCACTGTCGGGATCGTTATCGGGAAACCCGACGAACCCGCCGAGCGGGAACGCCCTTATCGAGTACTCTACATTGTTTGAATTGAATTTAGCTAAAACGGGACCAAAACCGATGGCGAATTTACTTACATGGATGCCTTGGAGATAGGCGGCAAGGAAATGGCCGGTTTCGTGGATGATTATGATCGCGGCCACCACTGATGACGCCTGTAGGACCGATTGGGCGCCTTCAAATTCGATTCCAGCAAGTGCCCATCTCCTGAAATGGTCGATTTTACGATTTGAGTGTCTTCTAGGAGATGGTGGGAAGAGGGTATTGAGATGGGTGTATGAAGAAAGAGAAGAAAATGAAGAGGGGTTGATGGGTTTGGAGGTTGGGATGGGGGGTTTGAGACGGAAGTCAGATAAGTGTGTCTTTGAATTGACCCGTTTGATGAGAGAGGAAACTGGAGTGGGAGTTGGCGTTGGGGTCAAGGTGGATAAGTTTATCATTTTTTGTTTTCAGCTCAAGATGTGGGTTGTGGAGAAAAGGGTGCTTGCTAAGAGGCTAAAAGGAGGAGGAGATGGTGGTGAGGAAGAATGTGTTGAAAACTGAAAGAGGAGTGGGAGGCGTCTGCGGGAGAGTTTTTTGTTTTTGGATAATATATGAATATTCAGTATATCTTTCTCTGTGGAGGGGAAGTACTCCTTGAGAGCTTTCTCTCTCTAGCTTAGTGGCTGCTTTTGGGCCATTAATTTAGGTCTCGCCCATGGGCTTTTAAGCATGTGTACCAATTGGCCCAATTCTATGTCAAACGAAACAAGAGCTGGCAGTAAGGGCTTGGGCCTTGTACTGAAGGGGCCAATTATCCCAAACGTCAAAGGAGATCTGTATAAATTTAAGAGATAGTAACATGTAAGCACGGTGACTTATGCTGTGTATGGGATAATTCTTTGTTAGCTTCTGCCATAGTAGAGTTCATCTTCTTTAGTTGATTCTTATTATCTTTTCGAACTTTCTGCAAATAAAGATTTACTTCCTCTACTAACAACTTCCCTACTCTATTAACTCCCTACTAAAGCAAATAAATTTGCTCTGACAAAGAGTGAGAAGAGAGGAGGATAGAGCTACTGAATAAATCAATTTTGCATAAAATCTTGTTATGTAAAATCTTGTTATGCAAGAAGTTATAAAGAAGAAAAGGCACTTATTAAAATAGGGAATAAGATATTAGCAAAGAGGATGAGAACTTGTTAAAGCTGATGAACTCTGTTTTGACAGGAGCTATCATATAATTATGCCATACAAAACCTTAGATACTTGGGTTTAGGAGATAGTTATTTAGTTTGCTAATTTGTTGGAATTGAATACGAGTTGGTAATTTAAAATTCGTTATTTTAATACGAATCTAATTCCATGGGGTGGGATGAGTTTACTAATTAAATAAATCCTATGTTGAAATTATTTCTTTATGCTATCAAAATTTTGTCATCAATAAGATACTCAACATTAAATTGGCAATTCGCTTGTGATGCTGAATTCACTTGGCTCCATTCAATTCACAAAATTTGGTGGGAGAATTAGCACATTAAGTAACAAAGGTTCGGAATGCATGCTATGCGAGTGAAATACTAATATTTTCTCTCATAAGTGCACCGTGATTTAAAGATTTTTGGCCTAAAATATTAGGACAAAGAACACTTTCTCTCATCTAATTTAGGACTATAAAAGTACCTCCATCGGTGCCCATGCAATCTTTGAGGCGCCTACAGTTGAAATTGCTTGAAACTCATTGACTACTTTGAATCAAATGATTTAGATAAATTTTCACCAAAATTTCACCTCAAGTTTCAGCACGATGGATCTTGAGACTATAAATGTACCATTAGACGGACTCTTACCATTCCACGTGGTATAGATCCCCAAAAAATGTTGTTTGTGCTTACTGTGTGCCATATAGAATCTCGTCTCATGTGCAAGTAGTTATTCTCTATCCTATGTGGAATAAAAAAACAGACAGTCTGATGGTACGCTGATGGTCTCAAGATCCATCAAATGTATGACTGGAGGAAATACCCATCTAGATCATCTAATTTGAAGCACTCAGCGGCTTTCACATAGTCGCCATGTGAGATTACGTGGGTGCAATTGGAGATACCCAACAATCAAATGTCATCTAAAACTAAAGGCCGCCTTGTATATTTAAAGAGAGCTACAACTTACACACAAGATTTGTGTCATTGTTTATAATTTAAAAAAAAATGACTCTTTACAATATGCAAGTGCACTTTTATGATTGTCGATGTCTTATGATATTATAAAAATAAATAAATAAAGAATAATTTAATATTTTTGAAGCTTGTGTTGTGCTATCCTAAATAATGAAGCCTTATTTAACAGTCTTTTCCAAAAAGTACTTTTTATAAGAAAAAAGTTAGGTGAAAAACACATTTTATCCAAAAATTTGGTCACCTAACTCCAAATGGTATTGTATCGCGTAGTCGCCTAAAGTTGCTTCTTGACCTGCTAAGGATCAAAATTTCGGATTTTGTTTCAATTTTGGCGAGGACCGAAACTGAAATTTTGGACAGAAATTTCGGCCATAACTTTCCCCTTAGTACAAAATTACCGAAATTTTCAGTTACTGTTTCGGTTTTGGCCCTCACTGAAATTGAAATTTTGGATCAAAAAAATTAAAATTTTGGACTGAAATTTCGAACATTTCGGCTTAAATTTTGATCCTTGCAACCAATATCATTTTTTGGGCATATAATAAATTTTTTTGAGAAGCAATATTTAATAAATAACATGTGCACAGGAAAAGTATTTTTTTTCACAAACATGCCTAAAATTTTCGGAAAGCCTTTTCCCCGAACTTATTTGGAAATTTTCCAACCTCTCCTCTTGATCCTTGCCAACTTATTCCCGAACCCCGATTTGGAGACTAGTTGGGTAACTAGGATTGTAACCAGTCACTAATTAGTGCTTCATCTTTATGGTGGTTCAAACGCTGCAAAATGCTGATACTTCATAGTTTAGTTTAGCTTAAAGAGTAGATGGACGGTGCAGATCATCCAATACCCGCAAAAACCAGACACACTCTCTCTCTCTCTCTCTCTCTCTCTCTACATGGAGAGTATAAAACGATCTCTGAACCAAATAGCGTATACGCCAACCCACGACCTCCATAAACTCTCTGCTCTCCAACTTTCTCTTCTTCCTCTTCTCTCCTTCGCCTCCTCTCTCTACAAAATATCCTTGGTCGTCCGCCAAAAGCTCTACGATTTAGGCTTCTTTTCGAAACACAGGTAAATCAAATTTACCTTTTTTTTCTGTGTTTTCTAAACCTCGAACTCGATCACTCACCTTTTCATAGCTTTTTTTCTTCATTAGATTGCCTGTTCCAGTTATCAGTGTCGGCAATTTGACTTATGGAGGAAATGGGAAGACTCCCATGGTCGAATTCATCGCTCTTTTATTCGCCCAAGCTGGAATTCCACCTCTCATTCTTACCAGGGTAATTTTTTTTGTTTACTCTATTTGCTTAATTTCAGGTTCTCACACTTGTTAAGTTGCTTGAATTTTTAATTTTTTTATTGATTTGTGATTTGCAAATTAGAAAGAACTTCTGTTTCTGCCAATGCATCAGAGTTTTTTTTTTCTGAGCTCTGTGATTTGGTTAATTTTGTTTCGTTTAACGTGGATAGGGCATAGTTACCAAGTTCGGATTCGTCAATTATTCGGTGGGGGTGTCAGTTCGGTTGAATTCGGATAAATTCAGGAGATATTCTGGAAAAATTAGACTACAAATATAATTATAGATTACTAAATATGCAAAAACATATGTTAACCTTTTTAAAGTTAAAACAATGTCTTTAAATAATAAGATACTAGCGGAATGCACATGTACAAAAAATTGCCAGTGTGAATCTCAATACTTATGTTGCATCACTATTGATAGTAGCACATGTTTATGAAAATTGCTAATATAGCAAGAATATTTCTAAAATAGAAAAATTAGAAATGAAAAAGACGTAAACTAAGATAGATATGAACTAAAAACAGTGAGTAAAATGATGGTCAGTAAGTCCACATCAAAAGCTAAGTCCAACAAAAGACGATGACCATCTTAATTAGTGTTAAATGTACCTTATTTGGCAATGTATAAGCTATGTTTTGAAAGACAACAATGGCGATCTCCCAATACAACATTTATGGAAATAAAAAATAAGGCTTAAGTATGAATAGTGATAGGAAAGCAAGATAGAAACCAAGTAACTTATGCAGAATTTGGGTTCTTTCACTATCTTGTGAACTATTGTGTGTCTACTATTAACTCAGATACTATTCGGTAAATTCGACTCGACTCAGAAATCATTTGAGCAGTGTCAACACGGAAAATCAGTCCAACTCGACTCGCTCCAACTCGGTTTGTTTAATATATATATATATATATATATATATATATATATATAATTTAAATATTTAATAGATGAAAATTCATTATTGTCCATATCCCATCCATTTAATAATTAGAAATTCATAAAACATCATCCATCTAAATATTCATTACATTTAAACAAAAGGTTAACGAGAGGGCTGCGATTCAAATCGTGTAGCTTATAAAAATGAAAAAAAAACTTACAGATTTTAGGGCACGAGAGGGCTGCGATTCAAATTGTGTGGCTTATAAAAGTGATTTTTTTTTAATCATATTTTAGGGCACGAGAGGGCTGCGATTCAAATCTGTGGCTTATAAAAGTGATTTTTTTTTTTACAGATTTTAGGGCACGGGAGGGCTGCTATTCTTATTCTTCTTCTTCTTCAAGATTTTAGAGCACGAGAGGGGTTGAGGGTTGCGATGAGATTTTAGGGCATGAGAGGGGTTGAGGGCTGCGATGAGATTTTAGGGCACGAGAGGGGCTAATCTTCTTTCTTCTTCTGTCTTCGAGTTGTTGTTGAGATTATTGGAGTTGGAAGTTGACGTCTTTAAATATAAGGAGGAGAGAGGACAAGTTTGCCCTTTTAGTTTATAAAAAATCCCGCCAGTCCTTCATTTAGGGTCACTAAAGTTGACTTGCCAAGCCGACAAACTTGATTGAGTCCCGAGTTGGATCGACGAGTCGACTGAGTTCTAAGCTTATTCGAGTCTATAGCCGAGTCGGCTCGAAACTTGGTCGAGCCGAGTCGAGTCGCCTGAGTTTCGAGTCGACTCGCCGAGTTTTTAAACCATGATATAGACCAGACCTTGAAACAAGCAAATGCAATTAGATTCCTTCAATCTCCATATCACTAAGTGTGCATCTTTTAGGACATGTATGAGTGCACTCCCTGTGTAGCCCATGCACCATATGACAACTACCAGAAAAAGAACTCCAATCTTAGGCATTGATCTAGATGAATGGAATCAATTTATATCTCTCTAAATGCTCATAGTATATGAACTTGATCTGATAATAATTATTTTTTTACTAAACTTATATCTCTATCATTTCCGTAATCCATACAATGCTCTTCCAATCCATTAGAAAAAATAGAATCAAATTGAGAAAGAAATTGATGGGAAAACAACCTTTTAATACTGATAAAATCAGGGCCGGTCCCGAGGTTTTGGTGGCCTATGTTGAGATTATGAAATGGGGACTATTTATAATAATAATAAAAAAAATCGTAATAGCTCCCAATGGTATTAATGATCTCCATCATTTGATTCAAGACAATCAATGGTGTTAACGGTGGAACCATTAGTTGCGGAGACTGAAGGTTCAGCAAAATAAGTGTATTTCATAATCTGCATATGTTAACAATTTAAATAATAATAAAAACAATACCAAGTATGATTAAGGCATGTATTACAATGAAAAATTCAGGAAAAATTATCAAATTCAGAGAATCAATAAATCAAGCAAATATGGGATGAAAAGTTCAGCAGACCACCTATTCCGAGAATTTTGATTAATTCGGAGAATTTTGTGACATAGGGTAGGGGGTTGGGCATGTAACTCAACTGGAAGGTTGAAGAATTTGCTGGAGCGTTGGTTTTCATTACTATCAACTGTCAATAGATGACTAAGAAGTTTGTTTTGATAAAGAAAAATTGAACTCTTGGTACCGATTTGGTCAAAAACACTGTGACATACGTAATAGTTTTGCTATTCTTTGATCTATCTTACTGATCTTATTTGCCTTGTTCAATAAGCAAATGAACCTATAGCTAAGTTGTGCTTGAGGTGGCAGGTTCAATCCCAGCTTACCTATATAAAAAAAAAACCTGAACACTGCTATGTAGATGAAAGTTTCCCCATTCAACTTGTCTTCCATTGTCTCCAAAGTGATATTTCTAACATTAGTGTTCAATGCTTAGTCGGTATCTTGCTGTGATTCGCGTGGTTAAAATTTCGGATGCATTCATTAATCATTAGTTATATAAGTAATATATGTCCTTTTTAGATGAGACTGTTCATTCTCAATTTCGTATCGTTAACTTGCTTTCTTATAATTAAGGCAGAAGAGTGTGTGTCCATGTTGGTTGTCGCTTAGCTAACGATTGGATTACTAGGAATACTCTCAATTGACCTAATTCATCTTGTGCACTCGATTTCTTAAATAAGTCGGAAGAATGTGATGTTCATGTTAGTTCTTATTTGGCTATTTGATTGGATTACTTAGGAGTACTCTAAATTGATCTCCCTAGCAGGGTTACGCTGGTGGCGATGAAGCTAATATGCTTCGCAGGCATCTGCAATCGACTTCCGCAAAGATTGGTGTAGGAGCAAACAGGGCTGCCACTGCTGCCCGCTTTTTTGAAAGATATGTTTACTTGGATCCCTGTAGTGCATCATGTTCAGAGAAATGTTACCCCAGTAAAAAGTCAGGAAATAATGCTGGTATAGACAAAATCGGTGTTGTAATATTAGATGATGGAATGCAGGTAGAAAGTTGGTGTGCTTAATCATTTTAATGCATATTTTGTCTCATATTCTGACACAGTGCTTCAAATATGTATCATGAAGCTTATTAGTTGATGAAGCGAAAAAGATATCTCAGTGTAGTTTATCAACTTGGTCATCAAGGGTTTCTTCTGTCTCATTGAAATTCAATAATTGGAGAAATCTAAGTAGGTCATCGTTGTCTAGGTGTTGCTGCAGTGGTTCATTTCATGCACTGTAATCTTGTTTGCTTAATGACCACATCATTATCGTTTCCTTACCCCATCTAGATATTTAAATTCAATATCCGGTCCACGAATCGGTTGGGCACTTGGTTTTCTTTGGGACTGAGGTAAAGTTTTCAAGATTTAGCCAAATCCTATTAGTTTTAAAAAATTTGGTCAACTCAACTTGAAAAGTTATTTACTGGTTTCTGATCCAAATTTTGATTTTTTTGGTCAACTCAACTTGAAAATTTATTTATTGGTTTCAAATCCAAATTCTGATTTTTAAACATTGCTACATATAATGAATACTGTAAGGGTGGGTGGGAACGCTAACCCCCAAGAGCTCATTCGAAGGTTAGCATTCTCCACCTCTTTTTTTGGACACAAAGTACCTCATAAAATATTTTTTTTGCCTCTATGTGAAAAAGTTAGGGGTATTTGTGTGAAGAGTTGGAATTAGGTACCTGACCTGAGCGCCAATCCTGTTGTGGGGCAGGAATGAATTCCCGAAATTGCAAATCGCCTCGCAAGAATTCAGCATGACTGGCAGAGCTTATAACAGAAGTGGAAGAGAAGAATATCTTAACTGTAGCAAAGTTCAGAACAAATGAAGCAAAATATATACGTGTGTAACTTTTTGTGATGTGTGCCATGTGTAACCACCATGTGTTATGTGCGATTTGACACACTTGCTCTCAAGTTTTGACACACATGCTCTCAAGATCTATGGTGCAAAAGATTCAAAAGACAAGATCTCCATCATCTCATTCAAAGCGATTGAGGGCCATCTAAAGTTAATGGTATGTGAGAGTTACATCATCATCATCATCATAGCCTTATCCCATCTATTTGTGGTTAGCTTTACGAGTCCTATTTCTTCCCTCGTTTCTAATAAGTGCTAAGCTCCCTATAACTCTGCAATCCTTCATGTCCCTTCTCATTGCTTTCCTTCAGATCTTCACTGGTCTTTTTTTTCTACTTTGTTATGCTTATAGAGTCTCAATCCTCCGTACATGGTCTGGTTTGAGCTTTAATGGACATATCCAAACCACCTCAAGCGACATTCCCTAATTTATTTTCTTTATAGGTGCCACTCTCTTATGTACTTGTGTCCAAGGTAACAAACTTGGTATTGTTATCGTGTATCGGTCCTTGGAGGACCGATACGAATCGGCCGATACTGATACGGATCGGTCCATTAAAAAAAAAGAAAGAACGAAAATACAGGTTCGGCCGATATGGGCCCGTATCGGCTAATACTGATACCGAATTGGATACTCGATATGTATTGCCGATACATATCGGTATCGGCCGATATTTGACACCATGCTTGTGCCAACCTTATCCTTTCTTGTTACTCCATATCCTTCTTAATATATGTATGTTAGATTTACATGGTAGTTGTTAATTTTAGATGGTGTTTGGATGTTTTGACTCAGATGATGGACATTGTTTTTACACCCAAACTTTTGCACCAAAGATCTTTATGTCACGAAGCACCTATCGAATGACACACATAAGGATTCACTTGGCACCTATTCCAAAACTTGACCCGAGTAGCGAGTCACCTAGATCTCGAACCGCTTACTTCATATTAATTCTTGTGTGAATGCCATGTATAAGTATTCTGAATTGGTAAATGATTTGACAACTGAGACTTATGGCTAAAATATATACATATGCTCCTAATTGTTTCGCGTGAAGACCAAAAAATTACTTTTTAAGGCTATCTTATTTCAAAAGTTGTGTGTTCGTGCTTGCATGCACGTGCTTCTATGCGCGTTTTAAGGTATTGTTCAAGAGAGATTATTATTATTATTATTATTATTTATTATTTATTATTTATATTTCTTTCTATTTCTTACACTGGTATGTTAGTAACATATTTGTGTAGCTATCCGCCCATGAAAATTTGGGATGGCATCAATTGAATTGAAAAGGGTAATCCTAGGAAACTGTAGATATTTTTCAAATTACTAGAACCTTGTCATTTATGTTGATCTTCTGAGATGCCAGTTTGAACTTTGTTTACAAGTATGGATTCCATTCCTTGTAAAATGGTCTCTACTTTAAATATGGCTAAGGATTCCTAAGTCTTCGAATCTTTTCCACCATAATTGCATCTTACAGGTTTATAAGCCTTTTAGTTCCATGAGTGCAATTAGTTAGTAAGCTGTTCCATATCCACTTTTGACAATTCTATTTTCCAAGGAGGTTATGTTAGGCCTATGCAAACAACTTACATGAATTAAAAATGAAAAGAAACTAATTACAAAAGAAAGTAAAAGAAATGAATCGTAATCAAACTTTAGATTGTGCCTCTGAAGCCAGCACTGATAGAGGCCTTTCAATGTTGAAGCTTTATCAAATATAGTAGAATAGGAAAACTTACTACAGCTCTCTCTCTCTCTCTCTCTCTCTCTCTCACTTTGACTAACCCTGGATCCATGAAGAGAGATGGAAATTTTAGAAATTCCTAAGGATTCTTCTCCCTACTAGAAGAGGAGTTTTTTTTGCTGTACAGTTTCTTCTCTAAAAACCTCTATTTATAAATTTTCCAATGATTGGGGGTAGACTGGTTGCCTAAACAATTTACATGGGTATTTGGGTTGGATAGGGTGTGAAATAGGGATCTTGGTGAATCTGGACCAGTGAAATGTGGATAAGGGATGTCTTACCCGATTGTGATTAACTTTTAAAATTTAAGATGCTAGGGTTTTGATTTCTCTAATGCCGAGTGCCATTCTTTTTAACTATGTGGATAAAATTTATGCCGCACCTGTAATCTTCTTTGTGTGGCCATCTTTAATTGACAGTTTGACTTTTAAAGTGTATAACAGAGGTAGCAAGCAGACCTAGACTAGGTGAACAAAATCGTATGTATACAATTATTAACTTAATGGAACTACATCTGACCATTCTTGGATTTGATAAATCTAAAAAATTAAAAATGTCGAATCAATAGTATAATTACAATGACACAAGTAACTCTATAAAAACTCAATGAAGTTGAAAAAATTACTAAATAAATCAATAATGAAGATTTCAGAATTCAAGCCATGGGTGCTGGACTGAGAAATTGATGCGAAAGACAGATGAAAGTAGCATCTTATTTATGACATTTACTTTAGTAATTATGTAGAGATTTAAATGAATGCAGGAAACAGAAAGCAAGAAATGTCATTATTTGTGAGGAGATCAGTTTCCTGCTAACCTTGTTTCATACTTCAGATTTCCTACTTCTGACTATGGAGTTCATACTAAGAAAAATACGAGAAAGCTGTATATTCTCTTTTAGTTTCATTTCCAAATTCCATTTATATGTGGCCCATAAGCTGATCAGATGTAGATAATACTTGTGGGGCCCTTTTGAGATACATGGATGTCTTGGAGTAGTGGATTGTTACATTATTTCGCTTTAATGTTTAAGTCAAGAGTAGAGGAGTCTTTTACTTAAACTTAATGTTGTCTTTGGTTGAATTCTAGATTATGAAGGACTCTTAAGTGGATGCCTTTTGTTAAGAGTTTTAGATAAGGAGTAACTCCTAAATGGATAGGGATATAGATTCTCAAGTGGGTGTCTTTTGCTAAGAGTTCTATATCCGATGAATCCCATTATTTGGTCCTTAGCATTAGAATTTTCCCTAAGTTATCCAATCTTTGCAAGGATGCTCGGATTGTTTAGTTGTATACACTACAATTTTGAGTTTCCGGCCAAATTGAAAAGAACTGAATGTGGTTTTTGACAGCTCTATAGAGTTCTATTAGGTTTAGAAAACTGACTTATAGCTTCAAGTTGGCATAAGTCTCAATGCAGTGGAATCAGTTTGGCGCGTATTTGAATATTTTTTATTACTTGATCTTGTTTTTAAACCTTGTTGGTTAATATGAACACACTGCACAACGTTGAAATTAATGATTATGCTCATGGTAATAACCTCTCAGAGCACGCATATGTCATTAACTGCAAATTGTGTCCTAATGAATGTATTGATATCGATCAAACGAAGCATGATTAGTATATATAACTAATGGTTTGCATGTGCAATTCCCATGTGTAGAGAAAGGGAGGGAGGGAGTCAAATTATTTTTTTTTAATCAACTTATTGTTGTTTAAGTTTGTTTATTTTGTTACTAAAAATGATGAGAGAAAGAGAGGAGAGAGAGAGAGTATATATAGCTAGTGGGCTTACTTTTCTTTATTTTGAGAATCAATTAAAAAACTTTATGCACTTATTTTTGTTTAATGTTTGTTTATTATGTTAATAAAATCATGGGTATTTTTGTCATTATAAAGAAATGTGATACTAGGTGATATTTGGCCTTCTTCATTATAGTAGTAAAGAAACGATTAATTTTGAGAAAAATGACAGTCATGCATTAACAATTGAGTTATTTGTTAGTGATTATGGTTATTTGAATAACAGCATTGGAGATTGTTGCGCAATCTGGAAGTTGTAATGGTAAATGGCATGATTCCATTGGGGAACAATCAATTGATTCCACGTGGACCTTTGAGGGAACCTTTGACTGCCCTTAGAAGAGCAGATGTTGCTGTAATTCATCATGCAGATTTGGTATATAGAACTTGCTCCTCTGCACATTATTATATCTTGTTTCTTTTCTTCATTTTCCCTTTTTTTGGAAATTAATTAGCGGGAGCGACTTGGTATTTTTGGAACTTGTGCCACATGGAACATCATCTAAGCTCTCTGATTTGAAGGCCATGATTTATATCTTTGGTTCCAAAGATTGATACGAAACACGGTCTCTATCATCTAATTTAACACAGTCAACCATTGAATCTGATGATGGGCTTTGACTGTGTCGAATCAGATGATAGGGATTGTGTTTCGTGCCAATCTTTGGCACCGAAGATCTTTAATCATGACTTCCAAATCAGACTGATTCGATGGTGTTCCATGTGGCACAGGCCCCAAAAATATCAGGTCTTTCTTCTTAAACTATGTGCAACGACACAAATGTGGTGTGCAAGTAGCCACTCCCTAATTAGCTCACCTGACAATTCATTACTTTTTTATCCAGGTCTACTGAAGATTACTTGTATTGATCTGTGTTACTAGTGTTTAGGAAGATAATCTCTTTTGTATAGGTGACATGAAAGTGATATCTAGTTTTGATCTTTTCAAGAATATATTGAAAGAAAGAGAAAACTAAATAAGTAAAATGACTTTTCTAAAAGTTCACTTTGTAAATAACTGTCTTTGTAAGGCTTTGGCAGTCTGTTGTTAAGGCTTGGTTAGAATACCAGCTATTTGATCACGTGAAATTATATGCTAAGGCTTAATTTATTTTGCTATTATTATCTCTCTGATAAATTAATAGTTGAGATTCAAAGCAAATATCTCCCAATGCTGTGACAGTCTAAATGTGAACGTAATGATAAATGCTACTTCTATGTCACTGTACACTTATTGAAATGAACTCTGGAGTGAGAAAAAGGATGAAAGAGGAAAAAGAGAAAACAAGATGTGGAGGCCATGCTTAAATTCTTGAGAAAGAAGGTGAATAGGTCATGCCCTAATTAATGGGAAAGCCAGTCTAGGTTAGTAATGAATTACTTGATGAAAATTTGTGAAAATAAGAAGGTGAAGAGAAAGATTGTATGCAGGAAAAATAAGTTTTTAGCATACCTCTCCACGCTTTTATTTTTTGAACAAGTCAACTAACTACTTTTTCTTAATTTATCAACAGCAAAAAATTGTACAAATCAAAACAAAAACTAAAAATGATAGGCTTGGACCTGTAGGACAATAGAAGGTTGACAATATTGCGACCTCAAGGAAGCAGGTTCAAGCCTAGCTTACCCATCCGGGAAAAAAAACTACAAATGGCTGTTGGCCCCCCAAAACCCCCTTAGTGAAGAAATCAACCAAAATAATATCTAACTATATATCTCCTTCCCGTTGCGATTAAGCTATTTTATCTAACCTGTTCAACTGGCACTTGAATTACCCTCTCTATCTATACGAGGGAAATCCATGTTTTCTTAGTTTTGGAGTGGCAGTATTGTAAAACTGTAATGTGTTACTGTCTCGTACGAGGGCACTTTTATCTTTTATATATTTTATGGGTAGTTGGATCATTATATGACACCACAGAGGTATATTGTAATATGCAATATGCCATCATTAATAATTGTAATATTCAATATGTTTGGTATTAATTTTCCTTCTTAACTTAGCAAGCTCATAGATATGTTTCTCTTTCTTCCTGCTCAGCCTGGTGTACTTAGCAAGCTCGTAGATAAGCTTCATACTTAACTTCACTCACAACTTTCTTAACTTCCCATTCTATCAAATTATATCTTTCAAGAGCTACTGTATTTCTTGTTTTTTACTGTTCTGACGAATAACTTACGGTGATATCTTCCCCAAAATTTCCATGAAATTGTTATTTTAAGAACAATTTATTGACAATCATATTTTAGAGGTTTGGGAACTTTAGACATTGTCCATCACATGAGACCACTATGTATCTGTTTATTATAACTTTCGAAGAATACAACTTAATTTCTGTTTAGTAGTCATTACTTTCCAATATGAAAATTGCAAATCTTAAAATTTCAATGAATTGGAATAATTTCAGCCCCTGTTTCTTTGTTGTTGACCTAGTTTTAGGTATTGTACTTGGTTTCTTTCCTTGTTTTGCATCTCAAGTAATGTAGGTCAGTTTCCATCCGTTTCTTGTCTATTATATGTTGTACCTTTCTCAGCGGTTGCCTGCTTACAGATTAATTTTTCTATTGCTTATAGTAAATCAAAGTTTCAAAAGCCAAGTAGTAATAATGAGTAGAAAATGCATTACTTGTGCATATTTTGATTATGAAATCATGGTTTTTGCTCAAGTACCATCCAGGTACCTGACAGAGAGCTCAAAGTTATTGAAGTCCTGATGCGAGAAGTTAAACAAAATCTTCCCATTTTTTTCAGTAGATTGGCTCCATCCTACTTCTTTGAAGTCAAGGACTGCAGTTTGAAATTCCCATTAAATGTGGTGTATAACAGGGTTGTATTATGTGTTTCTGGAATTGGGTTCGCAGATGGCTTCGTCCATCAAATAAAAAAGGTATTGATTTTCTCTGCTTATTACGTTTTGATATCCTTATTTGAGGTGTTCAAAATAATTTAGACAATGGGAATTTGCAATTGGTGCAGTATGTATCCAATCCGTATAACATGCAATAATGGAATCTCTGAGCATACGAGGGGAGGTCAGAAAATTTGTTATTAGTCTTGCAACTGTAGCAGGAATAAGTTAGTAAAATCTGCCCTGGCTGCTACTTGCTGGAAAAATTTGAAACATAGAGTGTTTCATTTAGCTAAGTAAGATAAAATATCCCTTAATAAAATGGGGTAATTCTTTTATGGTTGAGCCTTTTAAAAAAATATGAATAATGGCTTCATTGATAGGGTTGGGCATTTAACAGTGTGAAGAATCCATAAAATACTTTGACCATGTTCCCTATAATGCTGATGCACATGGTATTTGATCTCAGAAACGGTTCTTAGGAATTAGGTTTGGCTCCTAATAAGCTATATTTGCTTTGCCTAAATTATGCTAGCATTAAAGGCTGAAATAAAAAGGGCATTCCCAAGCAGCAGATCTCTGCCCACAGCATAACTGACCACTGCCGGCCTAAAAGGTTGAGTGCAAAGGACTACGTGTTCTTTGCTGTATGCTCTCTTAATTAAATTGGCAGTGCATACTCTAAAAGGTACATATAATTTAAACTGTAAAGCTTAAAATTAAAGGTGTTGTCACCTGTCACATAAGCTGATGGTAACTTTCAGGGCCGTTAGGCTTAGAAGTCTGATCTTTGACTGCAAACAAGTATCTCAAGTTTTTTGCATACAAGTCTCCCCCAAATCGAAATTCTGAAGCCCAAATACTCAGTTCTCTTTTGTCCAAGGTTTATATCAAGGCTAAATCTTTTATTATGTAAATTAGAATAATATTTTTGCTTTTCTGTTATTTCCCTTTTGATTATAAGAATCTGAAGTAAATATCTGCTGATGTGATAGATCGAAACCTCTCGTGATCACTGGAAACGGGTTTCCCTTAAATAAAAGTAGGCAGAGTGAGAAACTTGTTTTCTTCTTTTATGTAAGTTTGTTATTCACATGTTTGGATAAAGCTTCTAGACTAGTTCTAAAAAAAAAAGAACAAAAAGAAAGAAAGATTAAGCTGCTAACCAACCATGCAATATAGGTAGGAGTGGCAATGGGCCGGGCTATGGCAAACCCATTCCCGGCCCGTCGGATTTGAAATTAGCCCAAGCTCAGCCCTAGCTCATGGCGGGTTTGTGATCCAGAGCCCAAGCCCGGCCCACAATAAACTTTCAATATTCATAAATTATTTATTGATTTACAAAAATTAACTCTATATTTATAAAAATATAAAAACTGACACAACGCAAATATCTAATAAAGAAATTAATATCTATTTTTTCCAAGAAAGTCTAAAGCTTAAAATAGGAAAACTATAGTTCTTTAAGTGTATTTTTTTAAATATTAGACGCGAAACTCAATATGCACATCATTATATGAGAGCCCAGCGGGTTTAAAAGCTTAATCCCAAGCCCGGCCTGTTTAAATTTCCGGCTTAAAATGATAGCCCAAACCCGGCCCACAGGTCTTATTTCAAGCCCAAACCCTCCTTAAATCGGGTCAGATCTAACGGGTTGGGTCGGGCTACCCGGCCCATTGCGACCCCTAAATATGGTACCTATTTTATGTTTTTATCCCACCTGCTAATATCGTCGATGTGCATATCTGCTTTTATGAGTATTTCTTATTTATTTGCTCACCTTGTTATATATAGAGTCTTGAAAGATTTCTATCAAAAAAAAAAAAAAAAAAAAGTCTTGAAAGACCTAGCAGGCTATTCCTTGTTGCTCTATTGTGGAGATAAAGTCAAGTTCCAAATCCCTGACTGTCGTGCAGAATACACACACACACACTCACACACACACACACACACACACATATATATATATATATATATATATATATATATATATATATATATATATATATATATTATATGGCCCCTGGAAGGCACTATAGTGGAGTACCCTCACTGTACTCCAAGATCCGCATGGCACCTAAAACACGCTTTGGGTGCCACGTGGAGCAAGGTAGTCGTGTTCAGATTTTTCCTAAAAAAAGAAATTCAAAACGTCTCCACTGTGCATTTTTGAGTCTTAAAGTCTAGATCATTGAATCGCAGTCAAAATTTGACTTCCAACGTTAAAATTCAGGTTTTAGTTTTTTTATTTTTTATTTTTTTAAATTGGTTAATATAGCATGCTGAAACCTATTTTATGTTTTTATCCCACTTTCTAATATCGTCAACATGCATATCTACTTGTATGAGTATTTCTTATTTATTTGCTCACCTTGTTATATATAGAAGTCTTGAAAGACTTAGCAGGCTATTCCTTGTTGCTCTTTTGTGGAGATAAAGTCAAGTTCCAAACCTCTGAATGTCGTGCAGAATATATATATATATATATATATATATATATATATATATATATATATAGTTATCCCGGGGAGGTTTACCAGTGTAGTACCGTCACCGTACTCCAAGATCCACATGAACCTAAAAGATGCTTTGGGTGCCACGTGGAGCAAGGTAGTGGTGTTCAGATATTTCCTAAGAAAAAAGAATTCAAAATGTCTCCACTGCATATTTTTGAGTCTTAAAAACTAGATCATTGAATCGCAGTCAAACTTTGACTTCCAACTTTAAAATTCAGGTTTTAGTGTTTTTTTTTGTTAAATGGTTTATATAGCATGTTGAAGCCTACATGTGGCGCTAAAACAGTGTTTTGGGTGGCCACATTAAGCTAAAGGTGATGTTGGAGTACGTATCTTAGGTACTCCACTAGAGTACCTTCACCTTTTCCATATGCATATATATGGAAAGGCTTCCGTCCTCCAAGATTGGAGAAAACCTCCAATTGACAGCAGGACACCAAATTGATGATACATAGAGTATGGGTGCATTGCTTAGATCATATTTAATAAAAAAAATTGAAAACTCATCTCCACCATGTATTTTTTGAGTCTTGAAGTCTGAACCATTGAAATCAGTCAAAACTTTGACGGAAGCCTTAATTTAATTTAATTTTTTTGAATTTTTTATTAAAAAAAATGATCTAATTCCCCCCCTCTCATGCTCCATGTGGCACCCAAACAGTGTTTTTGGTGCCATGTGGAGCTCCGTGACATCTTAAAGGACACTTGAGCGTCCTTCCATGGAGGACGAAACTGACTCCTTATATATTAAAGGAAGAAAATCAAAAGATTTATTTTTGACCATGGTTCTCTCTCCTTCCTCTCTTCTCATTCTGCTTTATGCCCTAATTGTCTTCTCGCTTGATCCTCCTGCCTCTCGTTGCGTCAAGGGATCCTCCATCCAATTTGGAGAGCCAGTTGTACACCTTTTTGAGGAGGATGTAATTGCTGGATCCTCACGTTTTACATTTGCCCTTGTGGGGAGATTTCTTGACCGCACCCTGGTATTCGATTTTCCAGACCCACCATTAATAAAACCAGATCTCATATATCCAAATCTGAGATCTAAAAAGAAACTTAAAAGGAAATTTACTGCTTCCATTATAGATTTTCGCCACATCCTAATCGTTTTCTCTTTATGAGAAGATACATTGCAGCCTGGTTAAAAGACTGAATAAAAATCACTTCTTTCACTATGAAGATCTTCAAGTTGCACCCTCTCTTTCGACCACCTGATGGTGATCCCTCTATAGTATATATATATATATATATATATATATATATATATATATATATATAGATCACGCGTACACATGCACACAACTACATTGTCAAAACAAGAAAAGAAGGAAAAAAGCAAACTCATACATGCGTTATTGATTTTAAAGTACCAGGATCAATATTAATTTTACAGTTAGTTTTGGATAAATTTACCTTGTTATGTTTAACTTGGTTTTTCAGTTGATAAAAATGGATGTACATGACTTGGTAGTTGGTACCAAATTTTAATCCTATTGATTTTTGTTTATTTGTTTCTCCCTGTTTCTATTATCAAGCTGCTTCTTAGCATGTCTTCTTATCTAATAGTTGCAAAAGGTGATTGGTTAGAATTTTCTTTGGGAATTCAAATTGCTGCAGATTGGGCCATCATTTGTTGATAGATTGGACTTCAATGACCATTATGTTATACACGCTAAGGTAAGAAGTCCTTTTTTCCTCATCATGATAAATTTTTCAATATTTTCCACCTTTTGGCTTTTGTATTTACTTTATTTGCAAAATGCTTTTGTAACTTGATGCTTCTACGTAGATGAATTTATCTTCGGACATTTATTGGAAACAAAGCATCACTGTATTCTGCTCCTGATTCCTTGACAAATGTTTTCAGAGATCCAATTAGTAGTGCCTCAATTTCAACAAATTCCTTAGTAAATATCACCTTTATTGCAGTGAGTAATTATCCTTGAAAATCCCTAATGAATCTCATGTGCAGCTAGAAAATTGTTAATAAAGAGCCGTTGCCACTCTTAATGGTCATCTAACATAGGCACTGGCACATATACTAGGCGTCAGAGATGGAACTTTCAAAGAGTCTGATGTGCACACACCTGTACACATTTTGCAGATACATTAAAATAAAAAAAATAGATTACGCATGAAAATTTCCAAAAGAAGTAGGAAAGTAAATTAAATTCATTGTTGGTTAGCTCATGTCTAGCATGTTGAGATGTTTGTCCTTGTCAATGCATGTTACACTGTAAAAAAGGGGGAAACTGTCCTGTCCTTGTCATATAGATGGTTCTCTGTAATTCGTTGACTCTGGATAAAATATGATCACTTCAAATGTTATCTGTTTTTTTCTACGTAAGCATGATATTTTGTGTAAAATACTTTCATCTGAATACACCCCTGCACAACTTTTCACACCATTTTACATAATTTGAATGCAATTTTCTTTTGGATTTATGGATGAAAGAATCTCTAATGATTTACCTACATCCTTAACTACGAGGCTTATACTTTCAGAAGTATACACGATACATAACAAATCACCGTATGTTGTATGTTTAGATAGAAGTTAGAACGGCAAACAATATAATATGTATTGAACAGTCTCACACACATCATGTTTCCTGTCGCAACAGTGGTTGATGGATGCATCAAAACCGCTGATACAATATAGAGTTATGATTCCATGGTGGACATTAGTGAATGCTTAAAATGATAAGTTTGGATTTTTTCATCAACATTTGTGGAGAGGATATGCAATCAGCAAGTCAGAAGGCCTAAAGGAGTTACTATTTTACAGTATCTCAAGAAACATTCAAGTAAATCTTTGATCTGACTAAAACCTCCATTCTTGATAACGTGTTTAGAGCATGCACAAAATAATTCGTAAGGTGTCGTAGAAGTTGCTGGTCATGTATGGAATCAGTTACTTGTACGGTATGCCAATTCTGATGTTTTTTCTCCTCATCAATCTAGGATATTGCAGTGATTGGAGAGAGACTTAGAAAACTTAAGGATCAGTTTGGTACCAAACCAATCGTTGTAGTCACTGAGAAGGTAATAAATTTTTTTTTTGGTCTCTTTTTTGATAGGTAAGCTGGGCTCGAACCTGAAGAATTCATCATCATCATTATTGTTTTGCTCCATCTGTTGGGGTCAGCTCTGCGAATCTATTCAGGGTCAAACACTCTGTTTACTCCACAATCCTTCATGTCGTTTTTCTTTGTTAACTTGCATTTCTCTCCATTTTATTGCTCTCCCTTTTTCCCTCGTGTGCAGTAGCTGTTTCAGGTCCCCGATGGACATGCCCAAGCCATCTCAAGTGACATTCTTTAATTTTTTTTCTTTTATTGGGGCCACCCCTAGAATTCTTTTTTTGTACTTATTTTTAATATTATCCTTTCTTGTTACTAAATGAGTAGACCTCAAGATACGCATCTCAACTGTGTAAACTATCTTCTTGTTGCTTCTCTGTAGCCCAACACTTTGCACCATACAACAACGAATACCTCATTACCTCTTTATAAGATCATCCCTTCAATCAAAGTGGCACTCATTGATTCCATAACAAACCACCTGCCTATCTCCGCTTCGCTCATTTTGGATCGATCCTATTTGAGACTTCCTCCTCAAACCCACGTCAGGTTGTATAGTGGAGCCCAAATACCGGAGTCTATTATAGTGTGACATTAGGTGCTTTTTTATTTTGAGAAGGTAACATTCCTTGAGTTAAGACTCAATCGAGTAGGTGATTGAACACTTATATTTTCATTTTGGATTAAGCAGATAGAGAAATGTTGGTTAAATATTTTGCATGTTTTAATTCAATGGGGAAAGTTGATCTAAAACTGCTGGTTTTCCTTTTATTTATAAGCAGGATTATGATCGTGACCCAGTTATTTTAAACAAGCTGGGTCATTTTGAAGTTATGGTGCTTTGTTCGTCACTGCAAGTTATGCCTTTTGAAGGAAGGACAGGAGAGAGCTTCAAGAATTTGTTAAAGAAGCTGATCCGCTCTGGAGATTAGTAGGTAAACAAATTTCATACTTTGTTTCTGGGAATCAGAGTGACAGCCAACAAGTGGAATATAAAAAATTTACGATAAAAGCATTTTTTTTAGGGATCCTGAAAGGATCCAATTTTTATTTTTTGCCCTTAATGTTTGAGGACAATGTCTCAGGCAGTTACTTTAACGTTGATTCAAGAGGTGCTTATCAAATTCATGTATATATGCAAGAAATTACTACTTTTTTCAGCCTTTTGGTGCTATATTGGCCAATTTCTCCAGTGTTCCATTAAACAGTTACCAAGATGGTTTTTTGTATTTGTCGTTGTTTTTCACAATTTAAGTTGGGAAAGCAACTGTTAAGGGCGTTCAAGCCTAGATGGCACCGCTAGGTTACTGGAACTCTAGACCGTGAGCATTGCAGTAGCACCATTGTCAATCCATTTATAAGTGGATTTGCTTTATATTTGTTTCTCTGGTAATTTTTTTAGCATCATCCTTTTCTTTCGTTTTTTAGAATGAATTATATGGTTTCTTGTATGGCTATCTTGCACCTTTTTTATGATTATGTGGACATTCTACTGGTCTAAGTTAAGAATAAAGGCAACAAAATCAGGTTTGTTTGAGATAATTCATTACATTGGAGATATCCGATGGTGTAATTTTACCTATAAATCTTGACTCTAAGCTCATTAGTATCTTTTTTGGCCCCGTTCGGCGGATTGGGAAAGTGCCTAATTCTGGGCATTTCCCTTGGAAAGTGGGTTTCTCTTTTCGAAAAGTCACTTTCCTCCGTTTTTAAGTTAATGTGAGCCTCATGTCAGACAAGACATTTTCTGTGGAAAGTGGTCTTAAATTTTCAGAGTAAATTGCTCATTGCTCAGAAAGTTGCCTCTCTGGGCCGCGGAAAAGTATGAGTGATGAAGCCACTTTCTGTGTAACTCAAAAACAAAGGAAAATACTTTTCTGCTCAGCAAAGGCATTTTCAGTGTAACTCAAAAACAAGGTTTTTCAGGTAAAGAATCTGTGATGAAGTCACTTTTTGACAGAAAATGGGGTGCTCAGATTCTGTGCATTTTTCGGAAAAGTGATAGAATCACCTTAATAGGACCTATGGGTGATTTCTATCAGATTTATCCCTTGATCTACAAGAAAACTTTCTTGTTCTCCCGTAACAGAGCCATTGTACTTATCACTAGTTTTAGAGAGGTGGTGGGTCTTCAACTGGTATGTTGAATTTGTATGGCACATGCATTAGCTAGAGGTCTAAGGTGCTACAGGAGGAATTCATTGTTGTCTGTTAACTAGGGCTTTCAAAGGATTAGGGCCGAGTTGGGATTCAATCAGGTTCTAAACTATTTGGGCTATGTTTCCAATTTTTTCAACCCAGCCCTAATTCGGGTTACGATGTACTCAGTCCAAGCCCGACTTCTACCAGGCCGGGTCGGGCTTGGGTGTTTTTCTGAGATTTTTTTCAACTATTTTTTTTTTAATAAAAATTTAGTTAGGCTATATTTTGGGGTTATTTTTTCTAATAAAATTTGGTTAGGTTATTTTTTTTTTCTAATAAAAGTTTGGAGAAAGTTAAAAATTTAATTAAATAATTATATTACCATTATAAAAGCTCAAGTACATGAATTTATTCAAATATTTTATTTTAATTTGTTGCATAATGATTATAACGGACAATGGTTGCTTAAAAATCCATTAACAAGTCATCCAAGTTGTGTGGCTAAAAATTTATGCAACCGTTGCTTGAAAATAAATTAAGTCATCCAATTTGTCCATTTAAGTAAATCATGTTTAACTATATCAAAAAATTATAATTTTAAATATATATATATATATATATATATATATATATATATATATATATATATATATATATATATATATTCGGGTTGGGTGCGGGCAGGATGTTGCAACACTCAATCCAAGCTTGGCCCGGATTTATCCGAGTTGCAACATGCTTAGCCCAATTTGGATATCGGGCCGAGTTTGTTTAATAAAAAATATCACTTTTTTCGAATCAGGTGCGGGCCAAAATCCAAGCTGGCCCAGCCCATTGAGAGCCCTACTCTTAACAAAGCCATTGTACCTAGCCCTAGTTTAAGAGTCGTGGTAGGTCTTTAACTGGTATGTTTAAATAATGGGATAATGGATCCTAACCTACATTTAAACACGAAATATGTTTAAATGATATTACACTAATAAAATGTCACTTTTTTATCACACCATTGAATTGTAATTTATCATTGTGCCATATGGTACACATCTATGATCGATCTAAATTGTCCAAGTGGCAATCCATCGACGGAACATGTGCTAGCCAAAAGATCATGCTTTTAAGTAGATGTAAACCATCCAATTGGTAAACTCTAATATCATTCATCAAAATTAAGAACAACTGTTGGTATCAAAGTGCACGGATCGGTTGGTTTGAAACCCAGAAAGTGTGATTTTTTGACCCATAGCCTTTCAGTTGACGGTATGAAATTATTAGATCATAAGCCAATAAATGGTTTAAGATCGTTTAAACACCATTTATTGTTTAAGTGAAGGAGAGTCGGCCCCTTAACCCTAAAAGAGGGTAGGTGGAAAGGAAGGGGTGATGGCGAAGCTAACAAAATGCTTGGAAATAATTCTCCAGCTCATGATCCTGGCTGGGCATTTGACAATTACCGTTGGATTCGTTTTGTCAACTGTAAACTAGCCATCTTGTTGGACATTGTGTGTAGCTTAACTGGAACCTAATCTCTGAAAGATCCAGTAACATTTCACCACTTTTTGGCTTCAGCGCTCAGAGGCACTTTTCTCACTCATTGCAGGAAGTTTGAGGTTTGGCCACTTTCCTCCAATGCGAGAAGTTTCCGGTTTGGATCGGTTTTTAGTCAACTTTCTCATCCTACTCAGCCCATTTTCGATTTTTGACTGTAAATCGAATCGAGCCGAACTTGTTTGGTTCGGTGTCATTTTAAGTCGGTTTTGATCCGATTCGGCAGCGTTCGTTTTCAGATCCATTTTTTGTTTTAATTTACTCCCCTAGATCCAACTCCAGCCAATTCTAAAAAAATTAACTATGTTTTTAATTTTTTACTTAGGGAATCTTAAGCTCAGGCTTGAACTTGTCCCTGAGGGCTTGTTTGGATATGGGGAAGGGAGAAATTTTTAGACTCAGATTCTATTTTTCACGGTTTTTCGCTGGTTGGAAGCGACTTAAGAGTTGGAATATAAAGCACAAGTTTTCCGCTCATTTCAAGTGAAGAGTTCGAGGGTACCCCTCGACATTTAGGTAAATGTAAAAGTAACATTAGAGTTCATTAAGGTTTATACCTCAACCTTAAAGACAAACTCTAAAGCTCTCAACCACTAGGCTAATCTATCATACGACCAAATGTTAATTTCAAGTGGAACACATCCCAAAAGTGACCCCAGATTCCTTCTCATGGTACGCCCATGATCTCAACGCCGAATCAAAATTTGATCGTCTGACGACAAATCCACGCTCATGATCAGTCATTTATGTGGATTATTCTTGCGGATGATTATTTTTATGATATTACAATTGTTTTTTAGTTTGGATGATCTTTTGTAGTATTACGATTTTTTTTGTTAAGATATGTTATTTTTCTAGAATTTTTCGTATATATATCAAAACACAGGATTTCCTTAATCCTGTGTTTTCTTGGCTAGCAATGTGGTTATCCAAACAACGAAAAACAAAGGAAAACAAAGGAATATCGTGACTTTTTATGAGTACCTTTATTTTCACCCACCAAATCTTTGAGTTCACCCACTTATGTGGGTGTACAACTTTAAAGATCAAATCTTTAAGTTCACCCACTTATTTGGGTGAATATTTTGTAGAGGATTCACGCACATGAATTCTTTCGGCACACCCACATCTTCTTTCCCATTGGACGACGGCGATGTCGATGACGACGATGTCGAAGTTCGTGATGTCGATGCCTACAACGGTGACGCCGAGAAAGAAGCAGCCTAAGAACCTCTTGAAACTCTAAGAAAAATTCATGAACTTTTGGAACCCTAAGAATAAAAGCCATGAAACCCTTTTGAAACTCAAAGAAGAAGCCATGAAACTTTCTTAAACTCCTTAAAAAAAAGAAGAAAGTGGATTAAAAAAAAAAACTTCAAAACTCATGCACTTCTCTTGAAAAATCTCTTAAAAGAAGAAGCAACGTACGAAGAAAAAGAAAAAGAAAAAAAAAAAAAGGTGTTTGCATGTGTGACGGTGGGTATCCACTGTTAATGGTTTAAAATTGACGGTAGATACCCACTGCGAGCTTTTTGAATCTGACAGTGGGTACCCACCGTCAATGACTACCCATTGTAGTTTAAAGCTAACGGTGGATACTCACTGTCAGAATTAAATAACTGACAGTGGGTACCCACCGTCAATGACTACCCATTGTAGTTTAAAGCTGACGGTGGATATTCATTGTCAGAATTAAATAACTGATAGTGGGTGCCTACCGTCAGTTTTAAATCACTGATAGTGAGTACCCTAAATCAGTGACAGTGAGTACCCACCATCACATATATAGACAAAGTTTTTTTTTCTTACGTCTTTAATTTTTTCAGATTTTTTTAAGGGATTTTCGTAAGTTTAAGGAGGGGAAAAGATGAATTAAGTTTCTTCTCAATTCACAAGGATGTTTGAATGGCTATAACCGAGGATTCGCCGGATTGAAAGGATAAGAAGTGAGTTTCAAGAGGGTTTCATGGGCATATACGACTCACCGAATTAAAGAACTCGCCGGAACTTATGGAGAAAAATAAGTGAGCTCCAAGGGAGTTTCATGAGAGTGTACGACTCATTGGAACGAAAGACTCGGGAATGATGGAGGAAGAAGAAGAAATAAAAAATAGCATCCAAATAAGTAGGTGAACTTCAAGATTCACTCATCACCATACCAAATCTTTGAGGGCACCCACAAATTCTCTTTTTCCCTTCGCAAGTGTCTATAAGGGTGAATTCAAAGATTCGATAGCTAAAAATAAAGGTATTCACTTTTTATAACTCGGGTATTCATAGAAATATATAAAAATATTATTTTACTTTTCTATATTTATTTTGCTTTTGTCTAAACAAAAATATGCCCTTGCCCTTGCCCGCACCATGCGGTCATGATTATAAAAAAAAAATTAAATAAAAAAATATGTTAGATTCAAGAATGCAATAAAGTAGCTGTTGGCTGCCTAGAATGCGGCCGCATCGTAAGTTTGCTCGAGATTTCAAACGTTAGTGAAGTTAATAAAGACTTCTGTAATGTGTTTTTTTGATGAATTAAAGATTTCCATAATATAATCAATACTTTTGAGCCCAATTGCTTTTCAAGAAAGTGATAAAAGTCGTAAAAGGGGCATCTTTTATGGGACCACGGTCCTACAATATCATTGGTGTCAGGGAGAACGACTTTTTTTATTTAAATAAAATCAAATTATAATGTGGAGTCACTGAAGGCTAAAACATTAACCCTAGCACAAAGAAAAAAACCTCCCTAAGAGGAAACCAAAATATTACAAAAAAAAAAACCTTCGAAAAAGAAAAAATCTCTCAAAAGGTGAAACAGGCCACCAAAATAAAAAAACCTGAAAATCCATTATATGTTATGCAAGAAAGAAAGTAGTTGATCGGCACTAAACCTTTTGACGTTAAAGATTGAGGGGTCGTCACCGCTAGCTGCAATCACCCAATAGCAAACTAATATGAGACTAGATCGGATAAAATTATCTTCAGAAAAAAAAATTTCGTTGCACCTAATGTCGTTGCACAAAAGCCAAGTATTCCAAAGGATGAAAATTTGCAAGTGATCCCGGATCCATTGGTTGATCTTGCTGGCTGGGAGGGAGGCCCAATTGAAAATGGTACCGATTAAGTTACTAGGTAAACAATAAGAAATGTTGAAGGCTCTGAGGCATCTATACCAAACAGACCAAACTCTTTCATATAGAAGGAAAATGTGTTCGAAGTCCTTCTCGCAGTCGTTGCAGAAGAAACAATTTTGACAGAGAGATATCTCCCTTATTTTAAAATGAAAATGATAGGTAATTTATTTCAGCACAAGGACCAAAGAAAAAAAGAGACCTTTGAAGAAATCTTGAAATCCCAGATTGTGGCCCAACTGATCGAAGTGTTGTTTGAGAAAAGGGACCGATAAGCAGCCTTCACCGAAAACTCTCTTTTTATTGCTATACCTAAGCCTGGAATCATTTTGGTTGAAAGGAAGATAAATATGATCAATGATTCCCAAGAGTTCACTGAATTCACTGATTTCAACATCACTAAGTCTGCGCCGAAAGTCGATTTTCCATTTATGCGAATTGCCAAGAAACTCAAAAATTTTAGAGACTTTTGATTTAGGATCAAACACAATGTTGAAAAGAATGAGAAGCTTAGATTGGAAACTAAACTCAGAATTGATTCATTTATCAGTCCAAAAGTGAATACTGTTACCCGATCTGATAGTAAAAGAGATATTTTTAATATAATAATCCATAATAGATAGGAGACCTTTCCACCACCATGAATTGTATTTGATATTTCTTATTTCCCAACCTCTATCGCATATACGGTATTTGTGAATCACAATTTCTTTTCACCATTGGTCCGAGGAATCTCAAAGATGCCACCACCATTTCATCAACAAAGCAGTGTTCATAGCAATGACGAGTCTGATGCCAAGGCCTCCGGCTCATTTGGGTTGAGTAATTTTATTTCAGTTTATAATGCGTAACTTTCTGTTTTCTCCTAAATCGTCTCACAAAAAGTTCCTCTCGAGTTTTTCAATTTCTTGACAAACTTTAGCCGGACATTTGTAGAAAGATAAAAAATATGTCGGAATGACACTAAGAACAGAATGAATGAGAATCAACCTATCACCCTTAGAGAGCATCTTACTTTTCCACCCATTGAGCCTACCATTGATTTTAGTGATGAATGGGCCCAATTGGAGGTTTTAATTTTCCAACTCCAACTGGGATTCCTAGATATATGAGGGGAAAATTGGCCGGAACTAGAGCAGCGGAGCTTGTCCAACTGTGTAAGGAATGCTCATCAATATTGATTCCAAAAATATTTGATTTATCGTAATTGACTCTTTGGCCAGAAGCTTCTTCGTACGCCTTTAAAATATTACAAACATTGTAGATTTGGATAGGGTCTCCTCCATTCATAACTAGAGAATCATCTGCATATTGGAGGAGATTTATGAGAGAATTATATCTAGGATTTGAAAAATCAACGATGGTACCGTCATATTTCGCTTTCTAAAATAGGAGAGTCAAACCTTCATTGGCAATATTGAAAGTTAGGGAGAAAGAGGTCAACCCTATCTCAAGCCCCTAGAAGACTAAAAAAAATCACAAGCCTTTTCGTTTATGATTATAGAAAAGATAGCAATAGAAAGACAATTGTGAATCTAAGATCTCCAATGGTCACCGAAGCTCATTTTCTTCATCATCTGGAGCAAATAATCTCAACTTATTTTGTCGTAAGCTTTTTTCATATCAATTTTAATAAGGATCCCTTTTTGTTTGGAAGTGCTTTCACTGGCAATCACAACTGAATCAAGGATTTGGTTACCTTTGATGAAGGCGCCTTGAGATTTCGTTATAACAGATCCCATCACCCTTTTAAGTCTATTGGCTAAAATTTTAGCAATGATCTTATAAATACTAGTAATCAGGGAGATTAGCCTAAACTTTCGCAACTCGTTTGCTCTTCTTTCTTTAGGGCTACCGTTCGAGAGTTGAGATTTGCTCATAATCTGAGTTTTTACAGGCAAAGGTAGCAAAATCCGACTAAATCTACGTGAATCTCTTGTTCGCGAGATGTGGGTCCTACAGTTTTCGGAGAATCTCTCTTCTATATTTTAGTAGGTCCACGTCCTTATTTTAGGAATAACTTTTGGAGATATTTGTCTCATAGGAGGCTTTTCTATTGTGTAGTGATATACACATACATATGGTGTATATTCTCTAGTAAAATCAATTAAAAGAAAAATTGTATAAGCAAGGAGGTTTGAATTTGGAACTTAGGTTTCAAAAGCCATTTATCCAACCACTAGAGTGGTTTACTATGATATGTAGAGAAATAAATTTTTTAACTCATATATAAATTTTTAAAGCTAAAATAATAACATACATTCTAAAAAGGGTGACAATATTTACAACCGTTTTCCTGTGAAGAAAGTATACATTTTTATCATAAAAAATTGTTAATCGCCTTGAATTAGAAATCTATTGAATTATATATAATGCCACCCAATGGTCAATTGCACTAAATAAATGGCAAGGACTGAGCTTATTTAAGAACATTGTTACTGCCCCACCCATTTTAGTTATTGGCACACCACTTAAAGAAAGATCAAACCATGGACTTCTTTGGATCAGACAATGTATCTCGTTTTATGTCCCAATCTTCCATACAATAGATGTTGAGATCATGGGCCTACCATCAAACGTTCACATGTTGATCTAACATGGCACACATTCGAAAAAATGGGTGATCGGACCATACCATAAAATCTAATTCATGCGCCTTGCGGAGCCCTGCAATGACCTTGTACTCTTTGGAGGATGATGACCACTCCAATGATAGTACTTAGTCATTGTTAGAATATATAGGTTTTAAGTTACATTTTTTATGATGGTATTTTCATGAGTTTATAATATTTATTTGTTTTATATATATATATATATATATATATATATATATATATATATATATATATATATATATATATATATGCGGTTTTTGTTATTGTCCTTCTACAAGTCGTATTATAAAAAAACATTGTCCAATATGTTCTACCTTGATAGATTGACAGCTTACAAAATTTGGACCAAATCTGTGATAGCCCGAATTTCGACACCCCGAAACCCGTGCCATCAGTACAATCATCTTGAACGTGCCCCTTTACTAAGCACGAAACATTGGCATATCAAGCAAAAATGAAATAGTAAATGAAACTGCGGAATTTAAATCTATATAAAAGCATTTTTCAAAAGACAGTTCTACCCTCATGCCTCTGCATGAATGGAGAACCGATCCGAACCATCGATGATAGCAAATTATCACGGATGGTTCGCCCCAAAAGAATAATTTCAATTTACACATGTACATTGTTTAGCCAAAACAAGGCTTGACATACCAAGCCGTATAAATCTCTATCAAAAAGCCCTCAAAGCGGCACAACGGAGTCCTCTAGAAGAAGTCTCCTACCGCAAGGTCCGACTCACCGGTCATCTCGATGCCTCGGACATGCTAGTAGTGGACCTGCGACGTATAGTCTATAGGGTGAGCTACATCCTAGCTCAATAGGGAACAAGACACAGTTGAACATATAATTTATTGCTCATATATATTCCATGATATGTCATGTATGATGTGTCTATGCAGTTACTGATGAAAACAGTTAAAAAGCATTATATTTTACTGATAGTTTACTCATGTCTTTATTTATTCATGAATGATGTTGAAAAGGCATAAAGCAAAACTTAAACTTTCAACTTAAGTAATCCCCGAGCAATATAGCATCGAGCCCCGATGAGATACCCATCATCGTCATCTATATAGACACTTTTAACGTATTCCCTGGGAATACTAATAGTACCCAAGCCCCTTTCCCCTGGGGATTGGTGGCGGGATTTCACTAGTCTCCACGGTTTCATTGCCTTAATCTGGCCACTTTACGATATCCTCGCTGCGTGTCAGTCGTGGATATCCCGCCACGTCGGTGGGGTATCCTAGCAAACCTCAAATAACAAAAGTATCAGGTGCTTTACATATAGTTATTCACCGTGTAATTGTGTTATCTTATATCAGTTAGACCCTATCAAACATGATTCAATCTTGGATACATCCCTGGGATGTATCCATTCACTTGCATCACACCTGATGCTCTTATGGATGTCACGCACACACACTTTTCACAATTCTTAAGCAATTAAAATATTTTGAATTGAATTCTATATCACTACATACATGCTCTTGCAAAATAAAGTACATGTTCAAAGTGTTCCCTACCTCAAGTCTTCGTTTGATCAATGCATCAAGGTCCCACGTGGCTCCTTGTGCACTAGCTTACACGTACCACCTATGGTACCACATATCATGTGAAACACATCACTAAAGATGCAATAAAGGAGGTCCAAGACCCTCCATGAAGCTTAAAGTCAAACTCAAAAGTCAAACTCAAAAGTCAACATAAACTAGCCCAGTCGATTAATCGAACTCCAAAATCGATTAATCGAAAGTCAATATCGATTAATCGATTCTCAAATCGATTAATCGAGATTCCCATTCGATTAATCGAATTTCTCTACTCTATCCTGTCGATTCTCAATTCGAGTAATCGAATCTCCAAAATCGATTAATCGATCCCAAATCGATTAATCGAAATTCTAAATCGATTAATCGAATTCCCATTTCGATTAGTCGATTTCTCCAAGCTGTTTTCTTTCCTCCACTGGAGTTCACTGTAGGTTCTCAGTCGATCAATCGATTTCCAATTCGATTAATCGAAACTCAATTCGATTAATTGAGATCGGGGTCCTCTGACTTTTCAACTTCTTGGCCAATTTCGATTAATCGAAACCCAATTTTGATTAATCAAAATTGTCAGATTCAACCCCTTTTTGGCTGTTCTTCCCAATTTCTTCCCTTACTTTCTCCTCCATTTTTCTAAGCTCTTATCCCACATTTTAAACTATTTCTAACTACAATTTAACCCCTTTAATCCATGCATTTCAAACTATATAAATCTTACCTTTAATAAATCTCAAATTTATTTCAAATCAATGGTTGGAAAGGCTAGGGTTCCAGCTTTGGCTTGAACGGATCCTTCGCGTTGAGTCGGTCTCTTTAATGCTTGAATCCCCCTTCCAATCACCCACAATAACTCCTTGCTCAACCCTTCTTTACTCTTCTCTCTCTCTTCTTTACTTCTCTCTCAACAACCCAAAACACAAATTTAGGGTTATTAAACCATTTTATCTCTCCTCTAACTTGTGTATTGAGCACAAGCACCGCGATAGGTGTATGTGACTTCACATTTACATCACACACCACACAGTCAATCAATTTATCACATCTCATCCGTTCATCACACTCTATGCTAACTATTGAACTCCTAATTGGTCAAACCTGTGATCAATCGGGCACAGATCTCGAGGTCATTGTTTAACGTGATTTTTCAGGATATTACAAAATCTGTGTTCGACTCATATACCGATGATTAAATAACATATCTACGGCCGTAACACAATGAACATTTCAACTGATTCTGAATTGGGTTTTTTATGATCTCTTTGTTTCATTTTTTGGTTTCTTGTGGTCAGGATTTTGGCTTTTTTTATGAAGTATTTATTGAAGTTTTTTTTTTTTTCTATTTTTTGAATTTTTGTATGGGCTTTTTATATTTTGTGATCTAAGCTTATTTTTCCCTTTTGAATTTTAATGTTGGATGGTTTGAGTAGTCTGGCGAATTTATTTTATCAAGTCTATTCAAAAATATTGTGGGGATCAATATTGTGAACCTTCCATTACATTAAAATGTTAGGTGTATGTAAAAATGATTTTTTGGTGCTATATATTATTTTAAAGTTTGTCTTTGTAATGGTTGGTTATTCTTGTATTTTCAAAATATTAATACTATATTAAAAGTAGGGCACTTTAGAAAATAATGCCTTAAAAATAAACTTTTTAGCATAAAAGACCCGACCTCAAACGTTTTAGAAAAATGGTGCTTTCACAGATTTTGAAACTTTAGAAAATCATGAAAGCATCGTTTTTACAATTTTTTAAAGTTCTAAAATCCGTGAAAGCACCGTTTTTCTAATATGTTTGAGGTCGGGTCTTTTTTGCTAAAAAATTTGTTTATGAGGCATGTTTCTCTAATTATCCCTTAAAAGTAATGGCAATTAAATTAGATTCGGAAAAAGACTCCGTAAAATATGTTCAGCCCTATTTCGATTGGTTGCCCGTAAATTTTGAGAGAATCCGAGTACGACACATAAACCGATGATTAGATAACGTTTTACGGTCATAGCATAATCACCCATTGAATTGATTTTGAGAATTTTCTGAGAGGAATTTAAAAACGAAAGATTTTCATCTTTTATAAGAAAAATCAGGAATCGGGGTAACTTAAGAACGCATATGGGAAAAGTTAAGAATATGAGTCTGTTAAGAATCTGTTGAAATCTAAGTGCTCAAGAATTTAAGCTTTTCTGGGAAAAATCAAGAAACACCTGAACGAGACCTTAGGTTTAAGTACGGTGAAAGTAGCATTGGTGGATTCGTGTATGAAACGGTCCTCCCAGAATTTGTCAAGCATCCAAAAAACATCATATTTGATCACTGACCAGTATTTTTGAAAAAATCCCAATGTGTATCCGTCCGGCCCAGGAGCACACTCGGCGCTACAGGATTTGATGGCAGTCACTATCTTCTTCATGGAAACCAATTACAGCTGATCGACCTTGATCCTAGTAATCGACTTGGGATAGATGTTGCCGAGCTTTGGTCTGTTTTGATTTGTTTCCCTGAAAAGGTTATCAAAGAAATCGATAGCAATATTGGCAATAGTAGCAGGGTCGTCATGGAGAGTACCGTCCTTATTGATGGTGGAGATAGAATTAGTTCTTCTGTTGTTGGCCATGACATGGAGGAAGCCGGTGTTCTTGTCACTTCTTTAAGCCAACGGATACACGCTTTCCATTCTCTTTCCTTGTTTAGAGCGAAAATTTCAAAGTTTGCCTTGACTTGCTCTCTTCGGAGAACGTCGTTGTTCAAGAGGGGGCGCGATTCTTCAAGAGTATCAAGGTCGGCTATGGTTGCAAGTAGGGTGGTTTCGGTCTCTCTCAATCTATTAGATCTGCATTTGCTCCAATCGGATATGAGATTCTTTAGAGAACGAAACTATGACGATCCAGACCCACATGCCATAATATTGTCCGATTTTGGGCTTAGGTTCCCGCCCGGGTTTTGTTTTTGGCATGAGCATTACGTTTCGCCTTCCCCACCCAAAACGTGTCATCTGTGTCTTAGAGCGCACAACGGAAGATATTATCTGGTTTAAGTCCCCTCCCTGATTTTGTTTATGGCATGAGCTTAAGTCTTCACCCAAAACGCATCGTGACATGTAGTGTCCACAATCACTAGCCTAGAGTCAGGACGTATCCTTATCCGATGTGAGACTATTACAATTCCCAGACTTACATGCCACAATATTATTCAATTTTGGGCTTAGATTATCGCCCCAATTTTATTTATGACATGGGCGTTATGTTCCGCCGTTCTCATCCAAAATACGTCATGACATATAATATCTGTAATCAAATATATTCGTGGGTGAAGACTTTTCCCTGTCCCATATGGAACATATAGCCTCCGGTCATAACATGTATTGTAATAATCTCCTCCCAATGCGAGTCAAAGTAATGGCTCCCCTTTGTTAATTGTTGCTAATATCCAGGAAATCGTGTCCATAGATTGGCCACTTCTTTTATCATTATTTACGACCCACGGTGTATGACTCATGTCGTACGTCACCAACCACAAAAACGTGAGTCCATTTCCACTTAAAAAAGCACTAAGCAGCCGACCAGAGTTAAAATGATAATATGCTTCCGTATATAACATATTATAGTGTTATCCACCTGATCTACGACCGTCAAAAATTGTCCATCACCAAATGATCTTAACAAATTTTCACGTAACTGAGGTCAGAAAATTTTGGGCTTCAATCTACTATTGTGACTTCGCATATCGACAGTTCTTATCCATTAGAATTTGTTTCGCTTTTTTACGTGATAGGGAAATGACAACCACTGGATCTCTATTACATAGTTATCCATGGGTTCTCGGGTTACTTTTGGGGATGTGTGGCACATTAAATCAATATCTTACCATCTGATGGGTGAGCTATGATCTCAAGATCTATCGTCTGGATGATTGGGACGAAATCGATCTTTATAGTTTGATTAAGGCAGTCAAGGGATCGCACGGTGGAAAACCGTGGTTTCTCTAACGAATGTTTGGTTGCAAATACTGGTACCCGGAAAAAAAAAAAAATGAAAGAGCATATTCAAATTTGAGAAAAAATTTAAAAGGTAAGATTGTTGACTTTTGAGATTCTCTTACCATCTTCTATCAATTATGAGAACATATTAATTGTAGTTCCTACTACTAGAGAAGGGAAAGGAATAGAGAAAAATCAACAAATGACTTGAGTACTTCTATAAATTGGCTTCACTGCAGGTGATCAATCTCTTAGAGTTCCTGGTAAGTTCTTTAAATTAGTTTTATGCAGATAGATTGATGTAATTTTTACTACTTTTTTGTCGCTAGAATCAGAAATACATGTGTTTTTGATGGATCATAGAGCTCCTAGAGCTTCACTACTCAGATTCTTATATCACCTTCCATCACAATCATGTGAGCTTTCTTTTCCAATCTGATGAATAAGAAAAGTTTATGTTTCAAATTAAACAAAAAGCAATATCTGAATTGTGAATAAACGGAGATATTTACTTATATCTAGATTAGTATTCTGATGGATGTAATGCTAATTGAATTCTGAAACAATTTTAATTCTATTTCATCTCTTAACTCGTAAAGATTGGATTCATCCATGCGAAATCACATTTTTTTTTTCAACAGAAGATTTCTGAATTCAAGAAAAAAAAAATCTTGAATCTGTTATCTGTTTTTAGAACGGGGAAAAACTGGCTGTTACTCTTCCTTCTATTAATAATTTTGATGAAAATCTTGTCCATTGAACAGTCCATGCTTGTACAATCAATATGATTTTTGAAGTTCATCATCTTCGTCATCATCATTGCCTTGTACCATTCATTTGGTAGTGTTATGATCTTGATTCTTAAAGTTGTCCAAACCATAGTTCCGCATGTACGTTAAAAGAGACACTTTGAAGAGTGTCCTTACGTCAGAATCGATCGATCAATTGAGTCGCTATACAACTATTAGACAAACTCTCCGGTTGAAATCGATTATGGGCGAACAACTTTCGCAGATTTGGACGTTTTGAGAACTTAGATGGGATTTTGGTCAAAGTTTCCTTGTGAGAGTTGGAACCTATAAATAGGATATTATTTCTAAGGTTTCAATAATTCTTTGAAGAGAGTGGAAAATTAGAGAATACTTTTGAAGACAAAAGTATTGAAGAATTGTTTAGGTATCAGAGCATCCGATTGAAGTTGTTCTTGTATTGGAACATCAATATATTCCAGAAGATCTCTTCTCTGTATCTAAGGATTAAATCCTTGTTTATTCAGCGTATTGGCTGTTGAAGATCGTGTAAGATCTTGTTTGAGAGTACACTAGAGAGAAGAGAGTGCGTGCGTTGTAAAAATTTTGAAATGTAGTGCATACTCAGTGGACGAAGCCCAAGATCGGATAAACCACATAAATTCTTTTGTGTTGTTTGTGATTGCTTTTGTTTCTTCTTCTTCTTCTGCTATATTCATCGCGACAGAATTCAGTCTCTCGAACCCTAACAAAGGAGATATTTAGGTTGTGTTTGGGATTGCTCTTTGGAGGCAAAGAGCAGCTCTCTGTTATGGGACGGAGTACTTCAATATGAGACTGTGTTTGGTTGTAAGTGCTCTTAGCTCTTTCAGAGAATAAAAGAGCTGAATTTAGTTCTCTTTAAAAGAGTAATTTAAACCTACTCGCTTAAGTGGGCTGGTCTTTCGCTCCAAAGAGCAATCCCAAACACAGCTCTAGAGCACTCATTGAGCCAAATCTTCAAGAAACTCAGAAAACTAAGAGGTAGATTTGTATAGGTGTTCTAAATCTTAATATGTAATATTGCATTGATTAAGTTGGATGACTCGTATAAGAATATACGTCCGTAGCAAATTTTATAGTTCAGTCATTCGTAGAATAAGAGTATTACAAGTATCAAATGCCACAAAAAATTCATATTGAGAAACGTGTTCTAAACTATATAATGACTGGAAGTACCATCTCGCGGACGACCGTGATGTGTTTGTGAACTGCACCAGGTCGCAAGCGACCGCGAAAGGTTCAGTGTACAAGACTATGACCAATCGACCACAAGACTTTGGCCAATGGACCATAAGACTGGCCGATTGGCCGTGACATATTAGATTGACTATGTTAACGCACCATGGCTCCAAACCCAACATGTAAGTTTGACTATGTTGACGGTGACATGTAAGTTCGACTATGTAGACTGTGATATGCCTCCGACTGCATTGTTTTGATCACGACATTTCTTCGAATATGACATGTAAGTTTGACTCTGTTGACCTTGATATGTAAGTTTGACTGCTTTGACTAAAGTATGTATTCCAACCACGAGATGTCATGTAAGTTTCATTGTTTTGACCATTCTCGGACTCGACAATTAAAAGTTTGACTATTTTTTTACGAGTTTGTGTTCACAGCCTATATTCCCACACCAAAATCTTAATTGCGAGATTTAGGAGAAGCTACAGCAGTAAAGATGGTCTTCACAGAATCATGATGGAAAGGGACTCAAGCCGTGTAATTTCAGCAATTCAAGAGGAGTCCATAGACCTCTCTCCATTTTGGGAAGCATTATTCAAAATATTAAGGTCATCAGTGGGAGTTATTTCAGTTTTTAATGTAATCATGTAGGTAGAAGTGCTAATCAAGTGGCTGATGCATTAGCTAGATACAGTAGTCAGTTTACTGGTCAAAGAGTTTGGATGGAGGATTTTCCTCCACACATTGCTCCTCTTGCAATTACTGAAAGTGACTTGAGTGATAAAATTTGTAGTTTATATTGTGAACAGAAAACAGAGATCGGAATCAATTGAAGTATGGCCTCGGGATTAGAAGCAGAAACTGGTCTTGATAATGAAACACGTATTAGAATGGGCACAGAAGGACAAACGGTGTTTTCTACATGCTGTTTATCGGGTTGGGGACCTGGACCGAGCCATAAAGAATGCCTTTAATATATTATTTTACTATAAATTCATTTTTATCAGGATGGAATTATTTGGATTGAGGTTTTTCTGCAGACTCATGCAATTTTATATTTGAACAGATTCTATACAGAGAGACATTCCAGAAGAGAAGTATTCAAATGCATTTCTTGGGTTTGGGTCTGAAGAATCTCATTTCGTAGTAGAGTTGACATATAGTAGGTGCCTAATTTTCTGTTTGATTTGGGGATTCCTTATGTAGTTTCTTCATTTATATGATATTAGTATTTAGCATAGTCAGTTCATATATGTATGATTCATATACACCTTTTCCCGGTCTTCAACATATACAAAAAAATTTCTGATGAATAACTGTTTTATTAACATAGTACTTCTTTCGTTTTGTGCTAATCACAGACTACGGAGTGGATAAGTATGACATTGGAAGCTTTGGACACTTTGCAATTGCAAGTGAAGATGTGTGTATCATTTTACAGTTTAAAATTCAAACAAATAATCATGACTGCAAGGCGATTTTACAGTTTAATGGAAAAAATCCATTATGGACTCTCAGGTTTATAAATTGGTTGAAGACGTCCGCTCCAAAGGTGGCAAGATCCTACGTGAACCTTTTCCTGTTGAAGGAGGAACATCAGACGTAGCCTTTGTACAGGATCCTGATGGCTACATGGTTGAGCTTATCCAAAGGGGTCCCACCCGTGATCCACTGCAACATTTTATGCTTCCCGTGGGCGATCTAGGCCGTTCTATCAAGTTCTATGAAAAGGTACCCTGATCATGAATAGTATCTTGTGATTAAGTGTCGATTAAATTTATAAATGAGGTATTCATGGAGGTCATGATTTTCAATCTGAGTAGCATTCCATGTTTTAATCATCTTGGTGGCTCAATTGATGCATTTTCAATTTTCTGGTTTATATGGATATATTATTTACAATATTTTCTATGAAATGTTATGTAGAAGATTTAGGGAATTTCTCCTTGGAAATGTTCTCAGGTTTCTCATAACCATGGGTCAAATTCTCGGGAATCCAGTGCGTATTGGTCTGCCCCTAGACCGATACATATCATTCATATCATCCGATACGCTGTTCAATGTATCGGACATCGAACCTTTCTTTTTACAAAAATTGAAACGAGGGCATGACTTGATACCAAGAGTGCTGTGGTCATGTATATTGTGTAAGCTATTTCCAGGGGAGGGAGAAGATGTATTTCACATCATTTCAAATAATTGTCCGATACGAATGATAATTTCAATGTACCCGCCGGTAATTTGATCGGTGCATGAAGGGGCCGAATCATTGCAATGTATTGACCTGGTGCCTTCCGAAACCGATACATATTGGTTTTGTCCGGAATTTTGAACCATGCTTATAGCAGCTAACTGCCTAGTGACCTGAATCAAACTTTGCTACGATATAGTCCAAGAAAACTTGTAAGATTGGAATTTCACCCCACTTGTGGAGAAAATTACCTCTTATTTTTAATCTCCTCCGATGGGTAGGTTCAGCTGATTCTTGAGCCAAATTTCAACTGTTCACAGCAAGTATATCGAAAAACAGGGATAGTCCATAATGCTAGATATCCCCAATCAGCTTATTGCTAGAGATTGTGATTTCTGCAGCTCTCACGATTTTTGAAACCTTTAATGCTTAAGGGCAGGATGTAGGTAGTGGCTGATGCTTAAATGAACCTTTTTTATAAAACTTTGGAGAAGGTCAAAATAATTTAATTAAATAATTATATAGACATTATAGAGGTTCAGGTAGAGACTAGAGAAGATTCAAGCTCATTCAGAGACACGTTGGTCGGGTACAACATCAGTAGATTCAAGCTCATTCAGAGACATCAACTATGGGATCCAACTATCACCAAGTTTGAGAAGAGATTAGCTGTGTGGAAGAGCAAAATGCTTAGTAACGGGGGTCGTTTGACACTTATCAAGGCTACTTTATCGTCTTTTCCTATCTTCTACATGTCTATGTTTAGAAACGGTGGTGAAATGGATGGAAAAGATAAGGAATTTCCTTTAGGAAGGGAGTAGAGATATAAAGAAGTTTCATCTTTTAAAATGGGAGACCTGTTGTTTATCTAAGAAAGATGGAGGCTTAGGTATTTTCCATTTAAGCATCACAAATAAAGCCTTGTTGGGCAAGTGGATTTGGAGAATGGGAGATGTAAAGGAACAAAATCATTTGTGGTGGAAGGTGATCTCTGGGAAATATGAGGATCCTAGTAATTTTTCCAATATAAGAAGCTCTGCCAATAGATGTTCTGGATGATGCAAGAGTGTTTGCTCAGTTACAGATGAGTTTTGGAAGGGAGTCAGTTTCAGTTGGGAGATTGGTGATAAAATTTGTTTTTGGGATGATATTTGGGTTACTGATATGCCATTGAAAGATAAATTTTCATATTTATATCAAATTTCTCTGAATAGAGAAAAGGTTATGCTAGAGATATGTTTGTTATGGTCAATGAGAATGTGGTTTGGAATATTCAGGTGCAGAGAAATTTGCAGGAGGTGATTTCTATGCTAGACTTATTGCAGAAACTAAATTCATGTACAAGAAATCAAGTCAATAGGAATCTTCGTTTTTGGCTGTGACAGCACGGATTTCGGGGTACCGAAATTCGGGCACGGTCAAGACGATCATCAGCATGATCATCTTGACCGTGCCCCTTAGCTAAGCACGGAACATTGGCATATCAAGCATAAAATGAAATAATAATGAAACTGCGGAATTTAAACCTATATTAAAACAATTCTCCAAAAGACAGTTCTACACTCATGCCTCTGCATGAATGGAGAACCGATCCGAACCATCGATGATAGCAATCATCATGGATGATTCACCCCAAAAGAATAATCTCAAACTCAATATATACATGGTTTAACAAAAACAAGGCTTGACATACCAAGCCGTACAATCCCTCTCAAAAAGCCCTCAAAGCGGCACAACGGAGTCCTCTAGAAGAAGTCCTCAGGAGGTGGCTCCAACTCGTCGCCGGCCGCAAGGTCCGACTCACCAGGGTCAGCGTCTCCTGAAGCCTCGGCCGCTGCTAGTAGTGGACCTGCGACGTATAGTCTATAGGGTGAGCTACATCCTAGGTCAATAGGGAACAGATCACAGTTGAACATATAAATTATTACTCACATATATTCCATGATACGCCATGCATGATGTGTCTATGCAGTTATTGATGAAAACAGTTAAAAAGTATTACATTTTACTGGTAATTACTTATATTTTCATTTATTCATGAATGATGCTGAAAAGGCCTAAAGCAAAACTTAAACTTTCAACTTAAGTAATCCCCGAGCAATATAGCATCGAGCCCCGATGAGATACTCTTCATCGTCATCTATATAGACACTTTTAACGTATTCCCTGAGAATACACTATAGTACCCAAGCCCCTTTCCCCCGAGGATTGGTGGCGGGGTTTCACTTGTCTCAAATCAACACCCCTGGGGTGTGCTTACTGTGTACGGATAAGCCTCCGCACTGGCTTACGGTTTCGCCGCCGTATCGGTCACGGATATCCTGTCGTGTCAGTCGTGGATATCCCGCCACGTTGGTGGGGTACCCTATCAAACCTCAAATAACAAAAATATTGGTGCCTTACATATAGTTATTCACCGTGTAAGTGTGCTATCTTATATCAGTTAGGCCCTATCAAACATGATTCAATCTTGGATACATCCCTGGGATGTATCCATTCACTTGCATCACACCTGATGCTCTTATCTCTTGACTTCTTCATCTCCTGGGGATGACTCATTATAATTACTCTTATAGATGTCACACACACACACTTTTCACAATTCTTAAGCAATAAAACATTTGAATTTGAATTCTATATCACTACATACATGCTCTTGTAAAATAAAGTACATGTTCAAGGTGTTCCCTACCTCAAGTCTTTGTTTGATCAACGCATCAAGGTCCCACGTGGCTCCTTGTGCACTAGTTCATACGTACCACCTATGGTACCACATAACAGGTGAAACACATCACTAAAGATGCAATAAAGGAGGTCCAAGACCCTCCATGAAGCTTAAAGTCAAACTCAAAAGTCAACAAAATTTAGCCCAGTCGATTAATTGAACTCCAAAATCGATTAATCAAAGGTCAATATCGATTAATCGATTCTCAAATCGATTAATCGAGATTTTCATTCGATTAATTGAATCCTAATTCGATTAATCGAACTTCTCTGTTCAGCTAAGTCGATTCTCAAGTCGAGTAATCGAGTTCCCAAAATCGATTAATCGAAATCCCATTTCGATTAGTCGATTTTCCCCAAGTCATTTCCTCCAGCCCCTGGGGTCCACTGGAGGTTCTTAGTCGATTAATCGATACCTAAATCGATTAATCGATACCTAAATCGATTAATCGAAAACCAAAGTCGATTAATCGAAACCTAATTCGATTAATCGAAATCGGGGTCCTCTGACTTTTCAACTTCTTGGCGAATTTCGATTAATCGAATCTCAATTTCGATTAATCGAAATTTGCCAGATTCAGCCCCTTTTGAGTTGTTCTTCCCAATCTTTTTCCACACTTTTTCCTCTATTTTTTTAAACCATTATCCTATGATTTAAACCATTTTTAACTACAATTTAACCTCTACAACCTATGCATTTTATTCACAAAGTTTTACCTTGAATCAATCTCAAATTGATTTCAAATCAAGTGGTTGGAAGGTTAGGGTTCCAGCTTTGCTTGAAAGGATTCCTTACGCAGAATCAGCCTCTTTAATACTTGAATCCCCCTTCCAATCACCCACAATGACTCCTTGCTTTATCGCTCTCTTTACTCCTCTCTCTCTCTTCTTTACTTCTCTCTCAACAACCAAGCTATTGATTTTAGGGTTATTAAACCCTTTTATCTCCCCCTTAGCTTGTGTGTTGAGCACATGCACCTCGATAGGTGTATGTGACTTTAGACTTTCAACACACACCACATAGCCACACAACCCATCACATCTCGTCCCTTTCATCACACCCCATGCTAACTATTGGACTTCTATTTGGTCAAACCTATGACCGATCGGGCACGGATCTCGAGGTCACAGTTTGGCATGATTTTTCGGGCTATTACATCCTCCCCACCTTGGGAATTTTCGTCCTCAAATAACCCAAGGTTCGTCGGTCTGGGTCTCTCTCCCCCCCCCCCCCACACTCTCAGGTGAGGTGGTCCAGTTGACTCAGACGTATTTAGGTATTCACAATTACAAGCATGGAATTCAAATGTTTTTGACGAATTAAAACAATTAACAAAAAAATTTGGATTTCTATTAATATCTGAAAATTTTACAAGGCGCCAATAAGTTGGCATATAAAATATACATGTACAAAATCATGACTGATACAAAATAAAGATAAGACTCATGCAGTCCCCGCCAGGTCGGGTGCTCTGGGTGGTGGGTTAGCCGGGCTGGTCAGGTGGTGGGTCTTTGGTGGGTCAATGGGTATGGCTGCAGCGTCTTAGTGAAGGTAGATGTGGAAGGAGCCGCGTCGGTAGTGGCTGTGGTAGGATGGAAGACGGGTCCTCGGTGGAAGGTTGTGCGTCCGGCTGTCCACTCCTCCTCCTGGGCGTGGTAGCGGCGATAGTCGGTCGGGTAGATGTGGCAGAGGGTGTGGAAGAGAAGGAAGTCCATCCTCCGGTTCATCCGTTCGTTGTTAGCCTCCATACGGGCCAACACCTCCTCTATGGTCGGTCTGATGGGCAAGCGGCAGCAGGGGACGAGGTGGGTGTCGCGGGCGCGGAGTGGGCTGGCGGTGTCTGTGAGGCTGCTGTGTGAGAGGGAGCCCTCTCCACCGAAGGCTCGGCTGCGACAGGGTGTGCCCCACCCACGGGTGGGTCCTGCTGTGGTGGTGGGGGTGGCGGTAGTGCTACTGCTGCTGCTGCTGGGGCTGGAGCGAGACCCGGAGCCGGTAGGGTCCGCTTGAGTAGGTTGTAGCTACGGGTCCATGAAGACTTCGAAAACGTCTTCACGCGATCCGTAGCCCTCACCTCGTGAGGCGAGATGATGTAGGAGGGATCGTCAGAGTAGCACTCCAACATGCTCGAGATGAGCCGAGCATATGACATCTTCTCCTTGGGCCTCATGTTGCCCTTCATCAATTTTCCCTTGATGTACCTCATCCCTTCTAGGATGACCATGGTAGCATCAAACCATCGGCCACAGAAGGCCGCATAAAGTGTCTGTTGCACTTTGTCTACGCGCTCAGTGTCGTGGCGCATTGGGTAAAGGTTACACTTGATTATCGAATCAAGCATCCACATGTAGTGGGGAAGGTCAACCCTCTTTATGGAGGAGCCCGACCCCTTTTTCCTGTTGATCATACGGGTCATGATCTCCTCAAATCGAGGGTCCTCCTCGAAGGGTGGGAATAGGGTGGTCTCAGGGGTGAAATCGAGGTAGCACTCGAGCACCTCTTGTATATGACGACGTGTGATCGTATAGTCGCGACCCTCGATGGTGGTCTTGATCACATCATCGGTCGGGCCGTCCACAAGCCCTTGGTAAAATAATCTCACCAATCTAGGGTAGTAAGAACCCCGGATTGGTTTGAGAAGGTTGCCGAGACCGGCGTTGTTGAGGTAGTTTCGAGCCCATTGGGTCTCGCCCGATAAATCGGGATTTGTGAATAGGGTTGGGTCGATAATGTATTCGACCTCGAAGGTCTTGGCTGCCCACCATTCATTTGGTTGCACCACATTTGTGGGTGGTGGGGGCATTGGTGTGGACTCGCGGGAAGACTCGCGCGTAGACGCGCTCGTCGAACCGGAGGTGGTCTCGGATGTCGACGGTGACGGAGTCCTCACCGGCGATGGGGTAGGTGGTGGTGGTGCGGCGTTCTTACGCCTAACCGACAACTTAGAGGTTGCCTTCTTTGAAGACAACCGGGTTTTGGGCGGCATTTTTAGAAAATCTAAGGTATAGCTAGCTCAAATTGAAGGAAAAGTGCGAAATTAGGGTTTACCGTGGGTTTTGGATGCTCTAGCACGTGAATCCGATCCGAAACACCAACGAATGTGCAACCCTAGGGCGTCGGATGGTTGGAGAAGAAGGAGAAGGTCAAACGCCCAATTTCCCGAGAGCTGAAATGATTCGAATGGGGAAGAAAATCCCCAAATTTCAATATATAGGCCCCGGCTCGATTAATCGAAATCCAGAATCGATTAATCGAGATTTCAAACTAGGTTAAGCCGCGTAAAATCGATTAATCGATTTCCCAAATCGACTAATCGAGAATCAAATTCGATTAATCGAAACCATTTCGATTAATCGAAATCGTATCTGCTTAAAATTTTAAGTTTTTGAGTTCACTGGCGCGAGCCAGTCGATTAATCAAAATCTATTTCGATTAATCGAAATTTCAAAATCGATTAATCGAAATTCACTTCGATTAATCGAAATCGTGCAGTAACTTCCAAAATTTTCAGGATTCTTTAAGTTATTCGATTAATCGAATTCCACTTCGATTAATCGAATTTCACTTCGATTAATCGAAATCGTTCCTCTGACTTCATATTTCTTCCAAATCCCTTTAGTAACTCGATCAATCGAACTTCCAGTTCGATTAATCGAAATCCCAAATCGATTAATCGAATTTCCAAGATCGATTAATCGATCCCAAATCGATTAATCGGAATTATAACTCGATCAATCGAAATTGCATTTTATGTCTGTTCTAACTCTCATTCAATTTTCCAGTCACTGGCAGGTGCCAGTCGACTAATCGAAATTCCAAATCGATTAATCGATTTGAAATTCGATGTCAGTTTTCTTAATTCTTGATTTTCAAGTTCTTTGGTTCTTTGATTTCTTTTGGTAGTTTATGACATCAAGTGGTTCATATTTTCATAAAAACACATACACTTGGTCATATTCATAAAAATCTGTTCGTTAAATCATACTTTGATCACAACTTCCATTGAATTACAAGCATTGTGGAGATTCCACGAACATGTTTGTGGTTTACATTGGATTCTCATGTCGTTGGAAACAAGGCTGGATATTGTTCCTTCACATCGGCCTCTCGTTCCCAAGTAGCCTCTTCTTTTGGATGATTGTTCCACCGAACAAGCACTAAGGGAATCACTTTAGTGCGCAGTACTTGTTCTTTTCGATTCAAGATTTCCACAGGTTCCTCTATCGTGCTCATGTCCTCACACATCTCCATAGGTTGCTTTCCTAATACATGAGACGGATCATTCACATACTTTCTAAGCATCGATATGTGGAAAATGTTATATACTCGATCAAACATCGGTGGTAAACCAATGCGATACGCAACTTCACCTACGCGTCCCAAAATTTTAAATGGTCCAACATAACGTGGGCTTAACTTCCCTCTCTTGCCAAATCTCATTACGCCTTTCATAGGTGACACTTTCACAAACACATGCTCACCCACTTTATAGTCGACACTAGTCCGCTTTATGTCGGCGTAACTTTTCTGTCTACTCTGTGCTGACTTTAGCCTTTCCCTAATTATTCGAACGACGGTGGCATCGTCTTCAAGTAGTTTTGGCCCTAACACAAATTTCTCACCTGTTTCCTCCCAATTGAGAGGTGATTTGCATCGTCGTCCATACAGAGCTTCATACGGTGCCATGCCAATACTCGTTTGGAAACTGTTGTTATATGCGAATTCGAGCAACGGTAGATACTCATCCCAGTATCCTTGCATATCTAGCATGCACGCTCTGAGCATGTCTTCTATTACTTGGTTCACTCGCTCTGTCTGCCCATCAGTTTGAGGATGGAAAGCTGAACTAAAGTCTAGTCGTGTTCCCATTTCTTCTTGAAATTTCTTCCAAAACTTGGATGTATATAGTGGATCACGATCTGAAACTATGCTGCTTGGAATCCCATGTAATATTATAATCTCCTTCATGTATAAGTCTGCCAGTCTTCCTGCTGTATACGTAGTATTGTACGGCAAAAAGTGCGCTGATTTGGTCAATCGGTCCACGACGACCCAAATGGCATTGTGTCTCTTAGCAGTACGGGGCAATCCAACAATGAAGTCCATCGAGATTGATTCCCATTTCCATTCTGGGATTGGTAAAGGTTGCAATAGTCCAGCAGGATGTCTATGATCAACCTTCACTTACTGACAAGTCAAACACCGCGATACGTACTCGGCCACGTCTTGCTTCAGTCCTCTCCACCAGTAGTTCTTTTTCAAGTCTTGGTACATTTTGGTGCTACCAGGGTGGATAGCATAATTTGACTTATGGGCCTCATCAAGAATCGTTCATCTTAGATCGGCATTGTCCGGAATGCATAGACGGCCTTAAACAATAAAGAACCATCTTCTTTAACCGAGAAGTCCGACCTGATGCCTTCACTCACGTCTTGATGAATCTTTGTCAATGCCGGATCTTTCATATGTAGATCGTGGATATGTTCAAATATCACTGGCTTTACTGATATGTTAGCCAAAAAGGATCCGGTGGCTTTTGACTCAATGTTCGCATCGTAGAATGCCAGGTCTTCCAATAATTTTCATCGGTGCATACCCAAAATTAAACAAGCTAACTGAGCTGAACCTTTCCGACTCAATGCGTCGGCTACTACATTCGCCTTGCCTAGGTGGTATTGTATGGAGCAATCATAATACTTGAGGAATTCCATCCACCTGCGCTGTCTCATGTTGAGCTCTTTCTGTGTAAAGAGATATCGGAGGCTCTTATGATCGGTGAAATTTTCAAAAGTCTCACTATACAAGTAATGTCTCCAAATCTTCAGTGCAAAAATGACTGCTGCTAGTTCCAAGTCATGAGTCGGGTAATTTTTCTCGTGTTCTTTCAGCTGTCTTGATCCGTAAGCTATCACCTTCTTGTGTTGGTTGAGTACACAACCAAGGCCATTGTATGACGCGTCGCTGTACACGGCGTATCCTCCACTGCCTGAAGGAATCGCCAACACTGGAGCCGAAGTGAGTCTCGTTTTGAGTTCTTGAAAACTCTTCTCGCATGCCTCACTCCACTCAAACCTTGAATCTTTTCGTGTCAGCTTTGTGAGAGGTCCCGATATCTTTGAAAACCCCTCGACGAAACGTCGATAATAGCCTGCTAAGCCCAGAAAACTTCGGACATCGGTCACTGTCTTTGGCTGCTCCCATTTAACTACTGCTTCTATCTTTGCTGGATCTACAGTGACACCATGCTTTGAGACAACATGTCCTAAAAAGCTAACCTCTTCCAACCAAAACTCACACTTGCTGAGTTTGGCGTACAATTGGTGTTCACGTAGCGTCTGTAGAGCAATCCTCAAATGTTCTTCGTGTTCCGTCTTAGATTTGGAGTATATCAATATATCATCAACAAACACTACGACGCAGGAGTCCAAGTGTGGTTTAAACACTCGGTTCATCAGATCCATAAATGACGCCGGAGCATTCGTCAATCCAAACGGCATCACAAGGAATTCATAGTGTCCATATCGTGTCCGGAAGTCGTCTTACGGATGTCCTCGCCTTGACAAGAATCGATGATATCCAGATCTCAGGTCGATCTTGGAAAAATACCTTGCTCCTTGCAGTTGGTCGAATAGATCATCAATTCTAGGCAAAGGGTAGCGGTTCTTCACAGTGAGTTTGTTCAATTGTCGATAGTCAATGCATAGTCGCATTGACCCATCCTTTTTCTTGACAAACAAGACCGGTGCTCCCCATGGAGACACACTCGGTCTAACAAACCCCTTGTCCATAAGCTCTTGTAGTTGTTCCTTCAACTCCTTTAACTCAGCAGGAGCCATTCTATAAGGCGCTTTGGAAATAGGCTCCGTTCCTGGTGCTAAGTCAATGGCGAATTCCACTTCCCTTTCTGGAGGTAATCCAGGCAATTCCTCTGGAAACACGTCGGCGAAGTCTCGCACAACTGCTATCTCAGAAATGACATTCTTTTCTTCCTTGTCTTCCTTTAAGAAAGCCAAGTATCCACTGCAACCCTTTCTGATCATCTTTTCGGCCCTTACTGCTGAGATCAGTGGCACAGATGACGACCTCACTCCTTGAAACCGAAATGATCGTCTTGTGTTGGGTCTGAAAATGACTACCTTGTTCTTGCAATCGATTTTGCACAATCTGTCGCCAACTACCCATGCCAAGGATCACATCAAACCCTTGCATGTCTAACAGTATCAACTTTGCTTCCAATTCATGCACCTCTAAGTCTCGAACTGCTACAATGATGAATTTGCAAGCTGACTCCGTGTCTACTAACTCTCCAGTCGGAATAGACACAGATAGGACGAAATCCAACGCCTCTGGAACAATCTTCATCTTCTTGGCAAAACGTGGAGTGACGAATGAGTGGGTAGACCCTGGGTCTATCAACACTCTAGCGTCATATCCAATAAAGCATCCTTTTTCATAAATAGTTAAAGTACCTATAGTATACATACATACATACAATAATTTACACATCAAAATACACCCTTAATTCACATATAGATTTAGTACTGAGAAAAAGAATCTATACCATTCCTAATGCATGCATCTTCTCTATCTAAAATTTTAATGAAACGGGATTTTTTTTAAATTAAAAAAAATCTCACATTGGATGACGTCATGCACGTTCCCTGCTTCCTGAGCAGTGACTGCATAGGCTCTCCCCTGAACGATCGGCTTCCTTGCTTGAATGGGTCGTGGCGCCAGTAGACATGGCAGGGCTCTCATAGCGTAAAGGTCTCCCCGACGCAAGTAATGGAAACTTTAGTTGGTGTGGTTGTTGCGCCGGCCTTCCGAAACCTCCCTGAAACTGTGGTCTCTAATTTTGGGCCACGAACCTCGGCTTCTTGTTCACCGGTTCATAGGTCCCCGTCCTTCCTTGTTCATTTCCTCCTCTCTGCTGCTCTCTCTGTCGATATCTATTTGTATTCTCCTCTTCAACCACTAGTGCTTTACTCATGACCTCTTCATAGGTCCTCAATTGAAATGGAGCTACGCCTCCCCTAACTCAGGCTTCAATCCTTGCTGAAACCTCTTGGACTTCATCACTTCAGTAGCGACGTAATCCGAAGCAAAACGGGCAAGTCGTAGAAACTCTACCCCATATTCTCTCACTGTCATTCTCCCTTGCACTAATTGTAAAAATTGTATCTCAAGCTGGTTCCTCACCACTTCCGGAAAATATTGTTTGTTGAACTCCTCAACAAACTCCTCCCAAGTCCAAGGCAACTCTGGGGTCTCCTGAGCCTGAGTCCGTATCACGGACTTCCACCAAGGCCCAGCCTCTCCATCCAACATATAAGCTGCCCATCTCACACTCTCGTCTTCCGTGCATGTCAGCACGCTAAAGACTTTCTCCATCTCCATAAGCCAGTTCTCAGCGGCCATTGTGTCTGTCTGCCCAAAAAATAAAGGAGGTCTCATCCTCCTAAACTTTGTAAAAGATGAGGGCACAGGCAGCGCAGGTCCTACAGGTGGTGTAGGTGGCTGCTGTTCTCTTGATGCATGAGCTGCAAAGGAAGCGGCTTGTTGTGCCATAGCAGCTGCCATAGTCTCCATAGTGTGCATCATCCTTTGTTGCTCCTCTCTATCTTCTTGTCTTTCGCTCACTCTCTCCTGTTCTCTTAGATCTTGATCCTGCCGATCTTGATCCTCTTCATTATGCTGTCTACTACTACTGCCCCCTGGGGCCTCAGTACCTCATAAAGGCACTCTATTAGTAGGAGAGATGTAATCATCTCCGCTACGTAGACTCCTCTGCTGGCCTCCCCTTGGTCGACCTCTTCCTCTAGATGACATTTGAGGCTGCATTTGAAACTAAAGTTTCGTTAACAGAAGCCCCTATGTTCTGACCAAAAGAACGATTGTCAGAATTGCTAAAAGAAAATAGCTTTGATACCAAGCTGTGGCCCGGTTTGGCACCGAAACCCGTGCCATCGGCCGATCATCTTGGCCGTGCCCTTAGCTAAGCACGGAACATTGGCATATCAAGCATAAAATGAAATAATAATGAAGCTGAATTTAAATCTATATTAAAACAATTCTCAAAACAGTTCTACCCTCATGCCTCTGCATGAATGGAGAACGATCCGAACCATCGATGATAGCAATCATCACGGATGGTTAAGCCCCAAGAATAATCTCAAACTCAATATACATGGTTTAACCAAAACAAGGCTTGACATACCAAAGTACAATCCCTCTCAAAAAGCCCTCAAAGCGGCTGTGAGTCCTCTAGAAGAAGTCCTCGAGGTGGCTCCAACTCTTCACGCCGCAAGGTCCGACTCAGGTCGGCGTCTCCGAAGCCTCGGCATTGCTAGTAGTGGACTGCTGACGTATAGACTATAGGGTGAGCAACAACCTAGCTCAATAGAGAACAGAACACAGTTGAACATATAAATTATTACACACATATATTCCATGATACTCCATGCAAGATGTGTCTATGCAGTTATTGATGAAAGCAGTTAAAAAGTATTGCATTTTTCTGATAATTACTTATGTTTTAATTTATTCATGAATGATCTTTGAAAAGGCCTAAAAACTTAAACTTTCAACTTAAGTAATCCCCGAGCAATATAGCATCGAGCCCCGATGAGATACCCTTCATCGTCATCTATATAGACACTTTTAACGTATTCCCTGGGAATACACTATAGTACCCAAGCCCCTTTCCCCTGGGTATTGGTGGCGGGGTTTCACTTGTCTCAAATCAACACCCCTGGGGTGTGCTTACTGTGTACGGATAAGCCTCCGCACTGGCTTACGGTTTCGCCGCCGTATCGGTCACGGATATCCTGCCGTGTCAGTCGTGGATATCCCGCCATGTCGGTGGGGTACCCTATCAAACCTCAAATAACAAAAATATCGGTGCCTTACATATAGTTATTCACCGTGTAAGTGTGATATCTTATATCAGTTAGGCCCTATCAAACATGATTCAATCTTGGATACATCCCTGGGATGTATCCATTCACTTGCATTACACCTGATGCTCTTATCTCTTGACTTCTTCATCCTCTGGGGATGGCTCATTATAATTACTCTTATGGATGTCACACACACACACTTTTCACAATTCTTAAGCAATAAAATATTTGAATTTGAATTCTATATCACTACATACATGCTCTTGTAAAATAAAGTACATGTTCAAGGTGTTCCCTACCTCAAGTCTTTGTTTGATCAACGCATCAAGGTCCCACGTGGCTCCTTGTGCACTAGTTCATACGTACCACCTATGGTACCACATAACAGGTGAAACACATCACTAAAGATGTAATAAAGGAGGTCCAAGACCCTCCATGAAGCTTAAAGTCAAACTAAAAAGTCAACAAAATTTAGCCCAGTCGATTAATCGAACTCCAAAATCGATTAATCGAAGGTCAATATCGATTAATCGATTCTCAAATCGATTAATCGAGATTTTCATTCGATTAATTGAATCCTAATTCGATTAATCGAACTTCTCTGTTCAGCTAAGTCGATTCTCAAATCGAGTAATCGAGTTCCCAAAATCGATTAATCGATCCCATATCGATTAATCAAAATTTGAAATCGATTAATCGAAATCCCATTTCGATTAGTCGATTTTCCCCAAGTCATTTCCTCCAGCCCCTGGGGTCCACTGGAGGTTCTCAGTCGATTAATCGATACCCAAATCGATTAATCGAAAATTAAAGTCGATTAATCGAAACCCAATTCGATTAATCGAAATCGGGGTCCTCTGACTTTTCAACTTCTTGGCGAATTTCGATTAATCGAATCTCAATTTCGATTAATCGAAGTTTGCCAGATTCAGCCCCTTTTGAGTTGTTCTTCCCAATCTTTTTCCACACTTTTTCCTCTATTTTTCTAAACCATTATCCTATGATTTAAACCATTTTTAACTACAATTTAACCTCTACAACCTATGTATTTTATTCACAAAGTTTTACCTTGAATCAATCTCAAATTAATTTCAAATCAAGTGGTTGGAAGGCTAGGGTTCCAGCTTTGCTTGAACGGATTCCTTGCGCAGAATCGGCCTCTTTAATACTTGAATCCCCCTTCCAATCACCCACAATGACTCCTTGCTTTATCACTCTCTTTACTCCTCTCTCTCTCTTCTTTACTTCTCTCTCAACAACCAAGCTATTGATTTTAGGGTTATTAAACCCTTTTATCTCCCCCTTAGCTTGTGTGTTGAGCACATGCACCTCGATAGGTGTATGTGACTTTAGACTTTTAACACACACCACATAGCCACACAACCCATCACATCTCGTTCCTTTCATCACACCCCATGCTAACTATTGGACTTCTATTTGGTCAAACCTATGACCGATCGGGCACGGATCCCGAGGTCACAGTTTGGCGTGATTTTTTGGGCTATTACATTGGCGGTATGATTCGAAGGGGAGATTTTCGGTGAAATCCTTTTATTCCTCTCTTTATCAAAGTCCTGATAGTCGTCACAATTGGGTGAAGATTTAGAATCTTAGGATTTCGTCGAAAATTAAAATTTTCGGATGGAGTGTTGGATGGGGAAGAATTTTCACATTTGATCAGCTGAATAGACATGGGATGGGACTAAGAAATAGATGTGTGATGTGCTTTCAAGAGGAGGAATCTGTTAATCATTTAATGCTTCATTGTTGGGTAGCTAGGCAACTTTGGAGTATGGTTTTACAAACTTTTGGAGTTTCTTAGGTGTTTCCTAAGCATTGTGCTGACTTGTTAGCAGCATGGGATGGTTTTGAATTGAAAGATCTAAAGGGTGAATATTGGAAATTTATGGACATGGCAGTGATGTGGTTTCTATGGTTAGAAAGGAACAATAGGGTGTTTAACAAAAAAAGAAAATCAGTCTTTATGATCATAAAGTCTGTCCAGGGACTTGGCTATTGATTGGATAAAGATTGGTGCTAAGTTGGAGATAGTGTGGATTGGGACAACTTGCTCGATTAACCTTTTATTTTCTCTCACATTAGGGAGGGAGCTTCATGGTCTTCAGCATTTGATGACCCGGGGGTGAGGTTCTTTATGTTTACAGTGGGGTAGTAATTTTTTAGGTTCTAGCACAACTTCTTGCTTTGTGTTCACAAGTTTGTATATTTTACTTCTTTTTCAATAAAATCTTCTTTTATCAATCCCAAAAACAGAAAAAGAAAATTGAAAATCAATGACAACTAGTTAACCAATGAAAAAAATGCTTGGCAAACAAGATGATAAAATCTAGAGTCTGATGGGATGGCTACGAAGAATCTAATGTTACTAGGATGCAGTTTCAAAGACAAATTAACTCCCCAAAGAAGATGGATTTTATGACCTTTGGATGATTTAAAATGCAGAAACTAAAGCCTTCATGCATAACTACCTTTGGGGGATTCAAAAACATGGGTCAAAATATCGTTCGATACTAATACGTATCGTCCGATACGTATCGGTTTTGGACATGAACAATACGATAAAATGTTTTTTTACTGGGCCCCATAAAAGAAGTCAAATTATCATCCGTATCGTTCGTATCATCCAATGTATCGTCCGATAATTTCAAATTATCATTTTATTTGTTTGTGCTTTGTTTTTTTGGCAAAACACCGGAAAGTATCGTTCGGTACGTATCGGTTTTAAGACTGGACGATACGTATCGATTTTCCGAGATTTTGATCAATGTTCAAAAAGCAGAAACTAAGGTCTTCACACATTACCGTAGGTGAATAAACGACATAGAGACACTTGGAAAGCAATGCATTTCTCTTTGCTGGCGAGTAAGAGGTGATAAAGTTGACTTGATCCGACACTCCTTCCTTTTTCACTAAGCTTTTGAGTTTCCTCTAAGCACTCCATAGTTTCCTTGAGACGTCGATCAAAGCCTCTTGAAGCGATTAAGAAACACATCAAGACAATAGGAAACAAACTAATCTTTATCGTCCATTTAATGCGCAAATCATTTTGATCCTCTTGCGCCTCTGAAAACTTTGAATGGTCCGTGGTCCGCATCAACAAAGTTGTTGCAATACCAAATAATAAACCCCGATTTTGATGGCTGAAAATTAACAGTTATAGTTATTAACAATGACCTATATCAATAATGTGTTGGATTTCATTAACAAAAAATACTCAAAGAATATCATTCTAATAATTATGCTCGAATTCAGTTAGTGGTTCATTCCCGTAAGGCCATCCCTACTAAATTTGGGAACAAGAATTCTAGTGAAAGATCTTGATTTTTAAATAGTTTAGACTTTGCATCAAACATCTCATGGTGGCGTCTTTGATTCCATTCTAGGATTTGAAAGAGTAGAAGATTTAGCTGTTATTAAAAGCTTGCAAATGGGTAATTCCAAAAGATATGAACTTTGAGCAATTAGATGTAGATTAATTTTCCTTTAGAAATATACCCCGTTGAATTAAAAATGCTTCAAGAGGGGATAAATCTTCAACTAAACCAAAATTTTCACCAAGATCACAGATTTAAGAAAAATTCAATCAACCTAAATATTTAAAGAAAATCACTTACATTGCACGTATATCAAGGAACTCAAAATAATAACAAGAAATACCCTACTCAAAAAAAATAAAAAAAATAACAAGAAATATCATTGGCCTCATACCAAACCCATCTTGGGGAAGAAGATAAGAAGAATCTGTGTTATTTTTTTTGTATTGATAAAGCATCATGAGCTAAATTTCGTGCTCAGACTTCCTAGAACTATCAGGAAGCTTGAGTTCATTTTTTTGGTGGTGGACTGTTTTTCCAAAATGGCCCATTTTATCCCTTGTTCCAAAACCTCTGAATGCAAGTCACATTGTTAAATTGTTTTTCGAGGAGGAGGTTTGTTTTCATGGGTGCCTAAAACTTTGTAACTGACTGAGATGTCAAGTTCATTAGTTATTTTTGGAAGAAACTGGACATATGATGAAATTAGGCTTCAGTTTCTTCATCTTATCAGCCACAAACCGATGGGCAAACCTAAGTTGAGAATAAAAACAATAGAAGTCTGAGAAAACTCCTAATTGTCTTCTTCGTGATCATATTAGGAGTTGAGATTGAACCTTACCTATTGTGAAGTTTGCATATAATGATTCAACCAATAGGACAAGCCTAGAACTCCAAAAGATCCCATTTCTATGTCGGCTACGCATAAGCCATCAGAGTTTGCATATGCATTTTTGCAGCACATTCATAAGTTGCATGCTATGATTACAAGGAAAATAACTTTAAGAAAATAAAAATATAAGTTTTCTACTGACTTTTATAGGAGATTAAAGGAATTTCAGGAAGGTCCTTTTGTCCTGGTTCAGATTAGGCCTGAGCGATTCCCATAGGGAGTTGCAAAGAAGTTGCAAGCATGAAGCGCTAGACCCTTCAAGATTTTGAAACGAGTTGGTCCTAATTGAATATGTTCTACAAAATTTTAACTCCTATCTTATTTGAACCAATCTGGCTTATTCCCAAATTAAAGCATACATGAATATAAATGAAAACAAACAAAAAAATACTATAAAATAAAATAATAAATGGTATTCATAAGGGGAAGAAATGTTGTTAGACAACAGACTAGTTGGATCCTGCCCAATAAAAGATGTCCATACAAGACTCCTAGAAGAAATTTTCTAGATCCTAGGGAAATTTCCTTTGTCTTGGGGAATTTGATGCCACATAAGGAAGAAAAGCAAAGAAGTTAACACAAAGACTTAAGTGAGTGCCACAAGCTTTACCAACAAGAAAGAACTATCAAACATCACACAAAAAGAGAGTTCGTATTAAGTGAACAACCCAGTCAATGCCACACGTCATGCACGCCGTGCAAGGGTGAAAATTCTGAAACCCTGGCGGATCTCCAAGCAATTGAAGTCTGTGCCATCCAAAAGCTCACATAGCACACAGCTCATACCATAAACCATTGACTGGATCGGTCACCTATTCCAGCTCCTACAAAAATTATAAAAATAAGAAATATATATATATATATATATATATATATATATATATATATATATATATATATATATAATTTTTTGTCAACCCCATTTAAGAAATGTATAATTTGTTAGCAATTCACAATGAGATAATGCACCTGAATTGTGCTCTAAAACATCTACAACATTAATTGGTAACAACAATTATATGACTTAATTTTCTATTTTAATCGGTAAAATCATAACATAAATTCATACAGAAAATCAGTTAGTTGATCTTTTACCTTTGATCCTAGAAACATCATATTAAAAAGTATTTTTGCTGCCTGGTTAAGTCCCTAAAATAAGTAGTTGTTTAGAACGCATGAATCTCTTTAGATTTTCAAGAAAATAAAAGCAAACATGCAAGCAAACTCAGCAACAATCTAATTGTTATAGCACTTGAGATGAACATATAATTATATTTCTTTCTTTTAAAAAAATAAATTCAACACCATATCTGATTTGTTTCCCTAACCAACTACAACAGATTGAATAGTATAAACAAACGTGCAATTTACTTAAACCAACCTAAGAAATGCCAAAACAAAATCACACCACATACACATCTGAGAGTGACAATCAAGTACTTTAAAAAGTGTACGATGAATCTCCAACCATGCATTCCCCTGAAATAGTATAAAAGGAAGATTAAAAAAAAAAGGGAAAGAGATCAAACCTATTCCAAGATCAGGAAGAATGATAGCAATCCATAGCTTTGAACTTCCTGTTTTTCCCATTATTTATGTTCTCTCAAAGGAATTTTCCAAAAAAAGATCAGTTTCTCACCCTTTTAACTATTGCCTCCGAAGCAGTGGTCAAGATTATGGAAAGTGACTTTTTCTTTTAATGCACTCGAAATGTTTGCCTGTATGCTAGCAAGAAACATTAAATAAACGTTGAAATAAATAAATAAGTTTCAAAAAATAAAATAAAGCATATAGTTTCCACTTTCCACTAGCAAAGGAATTTGGTTAGAAGCGACCTGTCAGCCAAGGACCATGCATGGGCCAATCTCCCTCCGTTAAACTTGTCAAACTCCTAGAGATGCACAATTACTTAAGAAGGCACCTAAGATAGTAGGTTTTTTGCCTTTCACAGATTTGACTCTCAAAGATATCTGCACAAGGCGAGGTTGGCAGAGGGAGATTGTCTCTTGCACTGCCCTTCTCAAGCACCTAATACCAACTCAACAAGAAGATCTGGTACTAGGTGATCAATGTGGTCAGTGATCACGTAATCTATTATATGCAGGTGATTCCCAATTTGGCATCATATCATGTCAGGTGGTGCATGGCGCCATCAACAAGATTGGATTTCAGCCATAAGGATTCATAAAAAACCATATATATAGCATGTGATTAAGAGTCTACAGGGACCAAAAATGAACAGCTGACATAGATTTGAGCAATCACATGACAAGCGTTCATTTTTTTTCTATTTTTAGGCTCTTAATCACATGGTAGAGATGGTTTTCAATGTGGTGTCAGAATTGAATACCTGGTCAGTCACCTTATAGCAGCTCAAAAAAGAAACAACCCATCTGTCAATCATGAAATAAGAATGAGTCACAAAGAAGGGGAAAAAAGAAGAAGAAGAAAACCCGGCAAAGGAAGAGTCAAAGTGGAAAGCATTAAGGTGATTGACTTGCTCAAGAAAGGCAGTCGGTAGGGATTAATTTCAGTATCCTTCTCATTCACCAGCTACTCCAGGAGTGTATTAGAAAAATAAATGGTAGTCATTAATTACACTTTATGCATGTATGGTCCCTTTTTCACTAAATTAACACGGGTTATTTAATCAACTAACTTAAGCAGGTCTCATAGTCTTAGGTCAAAGTTTGTCTAACATCTAATTAGCAGCAATCATAATATATCTCAGCAAATAATGATTGAATGCATGAATGCGTTAATCATCATTATCTTCTTTTTCTTAACAACTTTTTCCACAAACAAACTAGAGAGCGCCGAGATGATGTGAATGCCAAAGGAGAGGAGGTTAAATTTCTACACTGCAAGTTCCCCCTCAAATTTCCCACTGTTGAATCCTATTGAGACTCTCCTCGCTAATCAATGGACAAAGGCAAATCCAAATTGGTAGGGGAAAGATAACCTTCCCACAACGAAAATGAATTGGAATCTCATCATGTACACATGTTTCCAAATTTACTCTCATTATATACAATGACCTCCCATCACTAGAGAATTTGGATTCCACCAAATTTAAAGCTGCCAACTCTTCGGACATGGTCTGCTGCTACTCATAAATACTTGTTGCCTCTTGATGAAAGACTCAATATATGAATGTATTACTGCAACAAACTTTTTCTACGTTGTAGATAAAACATCCGATAAATATTGCAAGAAGTTTGCAATATTCAAAAGAATGCCAAAACTTGGGATATCAGATATTGGGTCAGTGATCTGAGTATCTGAAATATCTGTTCGTGTAGAAGTAGAAATAGATATAGGCTGCAATATGTCGTAAGCCGTAACACTTTGAATCTGTCAAGAGCTTGTGTGTGAAGAGATTCAACAATGGATCTCCTCACATACATTTGAATAAGGGACTGCTCGTCAACTATAGGTTGTGGCTGATAAAAATCATCAATTTCAGATACCAGCTTGGACAATTGAGTAAATCTTACATGTCAATTGGTGCCAGATTAGGAACAAAAGGTAATTAAAGCCCCCGGATAATGGGCCAAGACTCAAGAAATTTATGCAAATCTAAACCAAATGATGACAAAGTAGACAATAATGTAGGAAAATTATAAACAGAGGACAGATTTGTTGACAAAGTGTAGGTGGCTGACATGGCGCAACGTGACTGGCTGAGCCGACCTGCATTAATTAAGCCCCACCGCACTTGCAGTCAATTGCGTTGCCTGCACTTTGTCTGCATAAAATCTGTCCTCCATATAACACTGTCCAATAAGGAATTCTAAAATTCTCAAAAAAAGAGCCAAAGCTAGAAACTTTTGAGATGTCGAGCTTGTGGGTCATGTTGGGGTTCCCTATAATCTAGAAAAAAACGAGTAGCTTTATGGGACAATGCATCCTATTCAGTCTTTGGGAACAGGGATGTCAAATACAAATTTTGATGTAAGATTAGGGTTTAGCATTTTTTATGAAGTAACCAAGAATAAATAAATAGAAATTAAGAGGAAGAAGAAACCAGAGAGAGAGAGAACCTAGAAAGAGAGGGCGTGAAATCATAAGCTACAAAGAGAGAGGGACATGCAATAGACTGCATGCCCCTAATATCACATATTTATATATTGAAAAGAAAGGGATGAATTAATCCCTACATGCCATCAATGAAACTATTGTTCCCTATCTACCTCTATTCAATAATTTAACTCCAAAGTGTATATCCTCAACTGGTTCTTAAGTTCATCAATGCCAAACTTGGAAATGATCCGATCCAACATATTTTCCTAAGTGCCTTAGTGAACATGTCAGTCAGCTAATGCACAGACTTAAACGTAGAGAGTGGTGATCCCATTGTTTGTCATTTTAGCTTGACTGTAGTGACAATCTATTTCAATATGCTGGTCCTTTCATGGAATATAGATCGTTGGCAATATGTGATGCAATTTTATTGTCATTGTACACATTCATAGGCTAGCCTTGAGTCCAATCAAACAGTCATAAGAGTAGTCAATTAGAGTAGTTCACATAGAGCATGTGTCATGACCCTATGCTTAGCCTTCGCACTAGCCTTACTCTTTCAAATAACAAGGCTACCTCTCGCATATGTACAACTAGGGGTATAGTCAAGATTTGCTTCTGGTGGGGGCTAGCGATGGTTGACAGTTGTTAATAGTTCTACCGCACTTCTATTATTAATAATAATGATAAAATAGATTTGGGAGCCAACTACATAGATGGGACAGGGCGATGATAAAGATGATTGACTCTTCTACCCACATCACTTGTGATAAACCCAAAGGAGTTACTAAATGCCATTTCTCTAGTTATCTATTAATTTCAGTAAAGCACTATCAGGAATCTCACATGTAACATATAAGCATATTGTTATAGACCTTAACTGTAGAGACATTTTTTTTGAGCAAAGTAAGTGATAAAGAAAACTATATTTATGCTAACTTTGAAGAGCTGCAAACGTGGTTGGCCCATTTTTCTGTTAAAGGACTCAGGGTCCGGGACACCAAAGCCCCACTTTGTCGTTCTAAATTTAAATAAATGGAGAACGGAAATCTCTTTGTTGCTACAGGGAGGGGTTAAATTCCCCTCTACTACAGTTACCAAATTAGTAATGGACTCTCCTAAAGTAAAATATCCAATTCTCCAAGAACATATTTGTAAGATAATACAAAAAAAAGGCAAAAATATACCTATGAAGGAAGAAGATTGACCCCAACAGCAGCTAATGGGTCGAAGGTAATTCTCATGAGCAGGTAAACAAAGAACATCTAATTCGAGGCCAAGGTTTCGAATTCCACTATGCAAATTTCCTTAAGGGTTATTGAGGCAAGCCTCGGAATTTCAACAACAAAACCCTAAAAATGGCACCCATTTACTTCTCCACTTTGGAAAAAGTGCTCCTGCCTCTTCTTCCACGTCCCTTGATCTTTTCTTCATCTGCTCCATCTTTTGAACAAAAATCCTTAAATACTAGGACTTTTAGAGAGAGAATGTCGAAATGGCCACTCCTCATCATCTGTTTAGAGAGAGAGAGAGAGAGACTGAGAGAGAGAGAGTGTCACGCCCCAAAATTCTATACACCGCGAACTTCGGAGCGTGAGCAAATTCAATAATCAAAACAGAACTAAAGGTTAACCAAAACACATCATCCAAGATTTCATTCATGATCGCAAAAATATAAGGGTACATCATTGTTACAATTCATTATTTATCGTGAATAGAATTACAATTCCAAAAACCCTTACAACCAACGCAAGACCTGACTAACTCCTTGGCTCTAATTCAGGAGGTCCTCTAACGTCTCCTCTTGAGAAGTCTGGTTATCAACTTGCTCCGCCGCTACAATGTTAACAACGGGAGTGAGATAAACTCAACAAGTGGCCCCCTAATAATAGCTAGTAAACTACGTCTTAATACATGATGAAAGACAATTCATAGATGAACATTCTATCGATTTCAGCAGGAGTTGTATATATATATATATATATATATATATATATATATATAAACAGTTTCACCAATTGTTCTCAATACATTGCATGTGCACTATCATCAAGTATGAATGGGGTGTATGTGTCAAAAACATGACGTTTTTCTTTGAAAGGAAAACAAAAGAAAATAACTTAACATCAGCGGCTATACGTTTATAAGTGTAGGTTCTACTACTATAGTACCGGATCCATGGTACAGCCACATGTGACCCCTTTGGACCTCACCTCCGTCCAGGTAGTCTTTACCACATCACATTACATGTCTAACTTTCACGCCTTACCATGGCAGGAGGTAGGCAATACGTGCTTCGTAATCGGAAGCAATAACACGGACATTCGTCCTAAACCCATGCCTGCCCGATGGGAGGATCCACACAAGAAATATCATATATTTATATCGATGCACAACGTATGCAATGGAAAATCATGTGTTTAAGGTTTGATACCTTCCATAATTAAGATGGTATTTCATAATATTTTTCGAAAAGATGTGAATGCTATCGTCAATCCATTGTCCTAATCATTTCCTCTTCCTACCAGTTCAGCATAAACCATGCAATAACTATGTTTACTCATATGTTCAAATACATGACATGCCATCAAGGAATCGATTACAATTACATCATGCAGAATTTCGATTATGATTATAAATGGTAGAGATAAAAGAACAAGTCCTTATATGATTATTCTAGCATATTTATAATGTCATCACCCAATAATGTTTCACAGATATGTCACACTACCTAAGGGTTTCAATTTATAATTATAGGGTTGCGCGTAATCGCGTATATATATATATATAATATTTACTTAGTACTAATTTACTTAATCAAAATCGAGTGATAAGGGTAGGTCACTTGCCTTGATGCGGGCCTCCTTGGTGATTACAGTGGGGGTGATTGAAGTTCGTATTCGTCGGACGTGTACTTTGCATGAGAACGATGGTGTGTTAGCACTACGCGATGACTAGATGAAAACGTTGGATGACTACATGGGGATTATGAGTTAGGGGTTGAGTCGGTTCACGGAAGGGTTAGCCGATAGGGTATCGATCGGGATGGGTCGAGTCTCGTAATAAATAAAAATGCATTTTATAATGCAATGGCGTCTGAAACCTAACGTGATCGTATTTTCCTAACCTATTTTATAATCGGTTAAGGCCCCAAAAGTTCTTAATGGTATGTGGCTATACACCCCTATATCGTTTATAGAAAAATAAATAAATAAATAAAAGGGTAGGTCTTTAAAATACAGAGGATGTAATATATATGTATAAATAAATATATACAGATTCATATTTATATAAGCGTATATAAAACAAAAAATATAATTCAATAAGAGGGTTTTCAAGATCACAGTTCTGAGTCAAAATTAAAAAAATGAGGCGTGATTTTTATAATTTATATATTATTTACTGAAAAATAAAGGACATTTTCATGTCACCGATCTGTGACAAGGATCGAAATGGGGGTGATTGCCGACTGATGGTAAAATGGGAGGAAGGAGAAGAAGTTTGGCAGGGAAAGAAGGTTGGTGGTGGTGAAAGAAAAAAATAAACAGGTGGAGAAGGTGGGTTTCGTTGACGGTTCGGCACCATCTGGTAAAATACGCCATGTCACTGCGATGGCGACGATGTCGAGAGCGTGCCCAATAATGATGATCACGCGGGCGTCGGAATGAACGGTCGAGATCGTAGCCGGCCATAAAAGGAAAAAAAAAAAAAAACAGAGGATGGAGAAGAGCAGAGGGAGAGATGAAGAAGAAAAAGAAGAAGAAGAAGAAGAAGAAGAAGCTTACCAGGGAATCGAATGGTGGGTTGGAGAAGAGGGGGTCGACCCTATTTATAGCCAGAAGGGGAAGGGGGTGATGTGAAGGGGATGGTGCTGTTGCGTTGGGGCCTCTCGACGGTCTTGGGACAACATGTGCCATGCCGATTCAGCGAATTTCTTGCCTCAACTTCTGGGTCTACCGATGGGGTAGGTGGGAGAAGGTTTGGGTGTTAAGCAGCAATAGAGAGAAGGGGGTTTTAGGTTGGGTCTGGTCTGGGTCTAAGTTGGGCCATGGGGATGGGTCGGTCAGACGGGTTGGGTTCTCACATTCTCCCCTCCTTATAAGAATTTCGTCCTCGAAATTTACCTAGTGTCGTTAAACAAGTGTGGGTGCTCCTGTCGCATCTCATCCTCGCGCTCCCATGTCGTTTCGTCTCCGGTGTGATGCTTCCAAAGGACTTTTACCCGCGGTATTCACTTCGATCTTACACGATGACTCTGCCAATCAAGGATTTGCACAGGTGATTCGACGTACGATAGGTCTGATTGGATATTGAGCTGTTGGAAGTCTAACACGTGAGTAGGGTCTAGAACATGTGAGGGATCGAACTTATATTGTCGCAACATGGATACGTGGAATACGTCGTGTACATTGGAGAGGGATGGGGGTAGGGCTAATTGATATGCAACCTTTTCGACTTTCCGTAGGATTTCGAATGGTCCGATGAATCTAGGACTAAGCTTTCCTTTCTTCCCAAATCTAAACACTCCCTTGGTTGGTGAGATCTTGAGAAGTACACGATCTCCAACGTCGAACTCTCGTTCCTTTCATTTATGATCAACAAAGCTTTTCTGTTGACTCTGAGCGGTGAGTAGACGTTCGCGAATGAGCTTGATATTCTCCGTGGTTTGTTGCACTAGCTCTGGTCTGAGTAGACTTCGTTCTCCGACTTCGCTCCAACATACTGGTGATCGACAGGGCCTCCCGTAGAGGGCTTCGAAAGGTGCCATCTGTATACTTGCTTGGTAGCTATTGTTGTAGGCGAACTCGATTAAGGGTAAGTGGTCCTCCCAGCTTCCTTTGAAGTCCAATACACATGCTCGTAGCATGTCCTCCAGCGTCTGAATCGTCCTTTCTGCTTGCCCATCTGTCTGAGGGTGGAAGGCAGTGCTGAAACATAACTTCGTGTCTAATTTATCTTGAACTTTCTTCCAAATTCCCAAGGTGAACTTTGAGTCTCGATTCGATACGGTTATCACAGGTACACCATGTGATCGAACAATCTCTTTGATGTATAGTTTTGCAAGACTCTCCGTCGTCTGAGTAATCTTGGATGTAGAAAGTCTTGGCGTGCTTGGTGAGTCCGTCTATTATCACCCATATTGAATCGTAGCCGTTCCTCGTCTTTGGTAGTCCGGTGATGAAGTCCATGTTGATGCGCTCCCACTTCCACTTTGGTATCGGTAATGGTTGTAACAGTCCTGAAGGTTTCATATGCTCGGCTTTAACCTGTTGACATGTGAGGCATCTCGAGACGTACTCGGCGATTTCCCTTTTCATGTTATTCCACCAAAAGTGACGCTTTAGGTCATGGTACATCTTTGTGCTGCCTGGATGCACTACGTATCTGGACTTGTGAGCCTCGTCCAGCAGCTGTTTCTTCACTTCCGCAATGGTTGGTACGCACAATCGATCTCGATACCTCAGCAAGCCATCTGAGGTCACCGTGAACTCTAGTCTTTCTCCTTTCTTGACTTCCTCTAGCATCTTTAAGATTTCTGGGTCTTCGCGTTGTCCCTCCTTTATCTTTTCGACTATCATGGATTGCATGCTCAAATTTGCACACACAAATTTGGGTTCTACTTCTTGAATAGACGTGCTCAAATTTCCAAAATCTTCATGTAACTTCCACTTCTTCATCATCAGTGTGGCAAGGGTTCCTACAGATTTCCGACTCAACGCGTCTGCTACCGTATTTGCTTTACCAGGATGATATTGAATGGTGCAATCGTAGTCCTTCAGACACTCTATCCAACGCCTTTGTCGCATGTTCAGCTCCTTCTGTGTGAAAATATACTTCAGGCTTTTATGATCGGTGAAGATGTCGAACTTTTCCCCGTACAGGTGGTGTCTCCAAATCTTTAATGCGAAGATGACCACTGCTAGTTCTAAATCGTGAGTTGGGTAGTTCTCTTCGTGAGGCTTTAGTTGTCTGGACGCGTAGGCGACGACTTTCTTATGCTGCATGAGTACACAGCCTAATCCTCTTCCCGAAGCATCGCTATAGACTTCGAATCCTCCACTTCCAGATGGAATCGTCAGTACTGGTGTTGTTGTCAACTTTTCCTTCAACTCTTGGAAGCTTTTCTCGCAGTCGTCACCCCATTCAAACTTAGCGCCTTTCCTCGTGAGCTTTGTCATTGGAGTTGCTATCCTAGAGAAATCATTCACGAAGCGTCGGTAATATCCAGCTAGTCCTAAGAAGCTTCTAACCTCCGTTGTGTTCTTTGGTCTCTCCCAGTTTACTACGGCTTCAATCTTGGTTGGATCAACGGATACTCCTTTTCCCGAGATAATATGTCCTAGGAAAGATACTTCGTCTAGCCAAAACTCACACTTTTGACTTCCCATACAGTTGGTGCTCCCTTAAGATTTGCAGAACTATCCTTAGGTGGTCCTCGTGTTCGGTTTGGTTCCTGGAGTAGATTAAAATATCATCAACGAACACCACTACAAACTTATCTAAGAAGGGTTTGAAGACTCTATTCATCATGTCCATGAACGCGGCTGGAGCGTTTGTCAAGCCAAAGGGCATCACTAGAAACTCGTAGTGTCCATAACGGGTTCGAAATGCCGTCTTCGCCACGTCGCCTTCCTTGATCCTTAGTTGGTGGTAGCCCTTTCTCAAGTCAATCTTTGAGAAAACCGTTGCGCCTTGAAGTTGATCGAAGAGATCGTCGACTCTAGGTAATGGATACTTGTTCTTGATGGTGGCTTGGTTCAGCTGCCGGTAGTCAATGCATAGCCTCATGGATTCGTCCTTCTTTACAAACAAGACCGGTGTGCCCCAAGGTGAGACACTTGGGCGGATGAGTCCTTTCTCTAGTAGTTCTTCCAACTGCTTCTTGAGCTCTTGGAGTTCCGTTGGTGCCATGCGATAAGGAGCCTTCGAAATGGGATGTGTCTCTGGTCGTAGGTCTATCGCAAACTCAATCTCTCGGATGGGAGGTAGTTCAGGTAAGTCATCCGGAAAAACACCGACAAATTCATTGACAATGGGGATTGATTCTATTTTGGGCTCACTCTTATCCTTGCTAATGACATACGCTAGGTAACCCTGACAACCTTTTGAAATAAATCGTCTAGCCTTAATGGCTGAAATGATGGGTGAATTAGGAGTCCTAACAATACCCTGAAATGAAAACCTTGGTTGACCCGGAATACGAAAACTAACTCGCTTTCGAAGGCAATCAATACTTGCATGGTGAGAGGTAAGCCAATCCATGCCTAAAATAACATCGAAGTCTACCATATCGAGTAGAATCAAGTTGGCGGCCAATTGCCGACCATCTATTTCTACGGTGCAATCTTTGTACACCGTATTAGTAATTAGGGAATTTCCAATCGGGTTAGAGAAGGTGAGTGCAAAGTCTAAAGGTTGAGGTTTGGATTTCAAGGATTGTGCGAAGGATGGTGATACAAAGGAATGCGTGGCTCCGGAGTCAAATAATATTTTCGCTGTGGTTTCGAAGATTGGAACATTACCTTGGATTACCGTATCCGAGGTTTCGGCATCTCGCTGAGTCATGGCGAACACTCGCCCTTGTGCATTACGACGTGGTTGCTGTCCTTGCTGGGGTCGCTGCTGGGTAGGTCGTCCTGCATGAAACTGAACTGGTTGTGCACGTTGTTGTTGCTGATGAGATGAAAATGGTTGTCTAAACTGTTGGGGATTCCTTGATGCTTGGCAGTCCTTTACCACGTGTCCTGTCCTTCCGCACCCAAAGCAGTGTCTCGGCGGCTTGGAGCAAGCTCGTGATACATGTCCTGGTTCTCCACAGTTATAACAGGTAGCCTGCGCATAACGACATGGTGCATTGCCATGGTTCTTCCCACATACCGTGCATGACGGCCTCGTAAATCCAACTCGTGTGTCTTCGAATCGAGTTCGTTTTGGTGCTGTGTGTTGGAAGGAAGGTGCTCGCCAGTCTCCGCCTATCAGGTCCTTACGCTTCTCGTGAGTTGGGCGGTTTCGTTTGGTGTCTTCTTCCGCCTTCAAGGCTCTTTTAACTGATAGCTTGTAGTCTTCTGAGAATAACACGGAGAGGCGTTCTCGGATATCAGGTTTAAGGCCATATTCGAATTTCTGCGCCCTTTCTCCATCTGTGAGTTGGTGTCTGTGGAATTGTTCTAGGTCGACAAACTTGGCCTCATACTCGGCCACAGTCATGTTACCTTGCTCAAGTTTAGCAAATTCAGCTCCTTTATGCTCTCGGACATGTCGGGGAAAATACTTTTCAAAAAATATCCCTACGAATCTATCCCAAACAACGACTTCTCCTGCTGCTAACTCTGATCTCTCCACCAACGGTGTGCCTCTCCAGCCAACAGGAAGATGGCGAGTCTAGCCTTTTGCTCTTCTGTGCACCTCATTGCTTCGAGTATCTTTTCAACATCCTCAATCCATCGCTCGGCTACCAAAGGATCGGTGGTGCCTCTAAAGGTTGGGGGGTTCAATTTCTTGAATCTTTCCAAATTGCCTCCACAATCAGTGTGATTCGTGTTAGTTGACGTCGAACCATTCCCGTTAGGGACAGGGTGGGTTAGGGTAACAGCAATGGCTTCCAGGGCTCGAGCGGTAGTATCAGATGTAGGTTGAACAGGTGGGTTGTTTGCCGGTGTTACGGGTCTCCTAGTGCGTGGCGTCCTGATGCCTCGTCCTCGTACCATCTATATATAGAATAAAATATAGTCTAGTCACTTTCCATTATTATTACTATGTTGTGTCCACAACTCAATCAAATAAAACAAAAGAAAAATAGTTAATTTCATTCATAGATTGACAATTACACAAGCATGATTGCTACAAAAAGAACTTTCATAGTTTAAGGCTTCATCTGAGTAGTCGCTACGTAAGGGTTCACATCTATCCTAAACCTTAACAAAAAGGGACCCTACGCTACAAGTCTAGTTCCTAACCTAAAGATCTTGAAGTTTTCCTTCTTTAGATCGTTATAGTTCCTTACAAATTTCCTATCTATCCCTGTTTAATTTTGGCCAAACGGGTATCGTTATCCTTAGAGTGTTCTTCCTCAGTCGTCTCTGATCCAATGTAGTTAGAGATTTGGATGACGTCGTGTTCAGCGGCGTTTTCTTCGTCATAGTCCACGTCTTCTGCATCGTCCAGTTCTTCTGCATCGCCTAGTTCTTCCGCATCGTCCCGTTCTTCTGTATCTCGTTCGTCCTCACTTGGGTCGCTCATCTCCCCTTCGCTGAGATGGTATGCTTCCTCTTCAGGGTCTTCAAAGTTGTCTGCCACCTCTTCCCTGGAGGGCCGATGTTCGGTTAAGATAGGTGGAGGAAGAACGCGTTCTACGTGACGTCCCTGATATACGTTGTCATAGATAATTCCGGACGCCCCCTGAGGTACATGGTGGCTGGCCATCCTATAATGGTAGGATTGGGGCAGTCCAGTCATTTTTCTCGCTGTCCTTCTCATCGTCATTTCCTGAATACCAAGGAACACAGTGTTATCATCGGCTAGTGGTTACTCGTTCTAATCCTAGCCTATGGGTCCACTCCCTAAGGCCTCCTAAGGTTTCACTAAACCTACGCTTTGATACCAAACTGTCACGCCCCAAAATTCTATACACCGCGAACTTCGGAGCGTGAGCAAATTCAATAATCAAAACAGAACTAAAGGTTAACCAAAACACATCATCCAAGATTCCATTCATGATCGCAAAAATATAAGGGTACATCATTGTTACAATTCATTGTTTATCGTGAATAGAATTACAATTCCAAAAACCCTTACAACCAACGCAAGACCTGACTAACTCCTTGGCTCTAATTCAGGAAGTCCTCTAGCGTCTCCTCTTGAGAAGTCTGGTTATCAACTTGCTCCGCCGCTGCAATGTTAACAACGGGAGTGAGATAAACTCAACAAGTGGCCCCCTAATAATAGATAGTAAACTACGTCTTAATACATGATGAAAGACAATTCATAGATGAACATTCTATCGATTTCAGCAGGAGTTGTATATATATATATATATATATATATATATATATATATAAACAGTTTCACCAATTGTTCTCAATACATTGCATGTGCACTATTATCAAGTATGAATGGGGTGCATGTGTCAAAAACATGACGTTTTTCTTTGAAAGGAAAACAAAAGAAAATAACTTAACATCAGCGGCTACACGTTTATAAGTGTAGGTTCTACTACTATAGTACCGGATCCATGGTACAGCCACATGTGACCCCTTTGGACCTCACCTCCGTCCAGGTAATCCTTACCACATCACATTACATGTCTAACTTTCACGCCTTACCATGGCAGGTAGGTAGGCAATACGTGCTTCGTAATCGGAAGCAATAACACGGACATTCGTCCTAAACCCATGCCTGCCCGATGGGAGGATCCACACAAGAAATATCATATATTTATATCGATGCACAACGTATGCAATGGAAAATCATGTGTTCAATGTTTGATACCTTCCATAATTAAGATGGTATTTCATAATGTTTTTCGAAAAGATGTGAATGCTATCGTCAATCCATTGTCCTAATCATTTCCTCTTCCTACCAGTTCAGCATAAACCATGCAATAACTATGTTTACTCATATGTTCAAATACATGACATGCCATCAAGGAATCGATTACAATTACATCATGCAGAATTTCGATTGTCAGTTATAAATGGTAGAGATAAAAGAACAAGTCCTTATATGATTATTCTAGCATATTTATAATGTCATCACCCAATAATGTTTCACAGATATGTCACACTACCTAAGGGTTTCAATTTATAATTATAGGGTTGCGCGTAATCGCGTATATATATATATATAATATTTACTTAGTACTAATTTACTTAATCAAAATCGAGTGATAAGGGTAGGTCACTTGCCTTGATGCGCGCCTCCTTGGTGATTATGGTGGGGGTGATTGAAGTTCGTGTCGGTCGACGTGTTGCCTGCATGAGAACGATGGTGTGTTAGCACTACGCGATGACTAGATGAAAACGTTGGATGACTACATGGGGATTATGAGTTAGGGGTTGAGTCGGTTCACGGAAGGGTTAGCCGATAGGGTATCGATCGGGATGGGTCGAGTCTCGTAATAAATAAAAATGCATTTTATAATGTCATGGCTGATACGAAACCTAACGTATATGTATTTTCCTAACCTATTTTATAATCGGTTAAGGCCCCAAAAGTTCTTAATGGTATGTGGCTATACACTCCTATATCGTTTATAGAAAAATAAATAAATAAATAAAAGGGTAGGTCTTTAAAATATAGAGGATGTAATATATATGTATAACAGATTCATATTTATATAAGCGTATATAAAACAGAAAATATAATGCAATAAGAGGGTTTTCAAGATCACTGTTCTGAGTCAAAATTAAAAAAATGAGGCGTGATTTTTATAATTTATATATTATTTACTGAAAAATAAAGGACATTTTCATGTCACCGATTTGTGACAAGGATCGAAATGGGGGTGATTGCCGGCTGATGGTAAAATGGGAGGAAGGAGAAGAAGTTTGGCAGGGAAAGAAGGTTGGTGGTGGTGAAAGAAAAAAATAAACAGGTGGAGAAAGTGGGTTTCGTCGACGGTTCGGCACCGCCACTGGTAAGAGTAACGCCAATCGCGACTGCGATGGCGAACAGTGGTCGCGAGAGTGTGCCCAGTAATGATGATCACGCAAGGCGTAATGAACGGTCGATCAGAGTGCCATAAAAGGAAAAAAAAAAAAAACAGAGGATGGAGAAGAGCAGAGGGAGAGATGAAGAAGAAAAAGAAGAAGAAGAAGAAGAAGAAGAAGCTTACCAGGGAATCGAATGGTGGGTTGGAGAAGAGGGGGTCGACCCTATTTATAGCCAGAAGGGGAAGGGGGTGACGTGAAGGGGATGGTGCTGCCGTGCACAGGGCCTCTCGTCGGACGGTGCCGGACAACAGGCCATGCCGATTCAGCGAATTTCTTGCCTCAACTTATGGGTCGACCGATGGGGTAGGTGGGAGAAGGTTTGGGTGTTAAGCAGCAATAGAGAGAAGGGGGTTTTAGGTTGGGTCTGGTCTGGGTCTAAGTTGGGCCATGGGGATGAGTCGGTCAGACGGGTTGGGTTCTCACAGAGAGAGAGAGAGAGAGAGAGAGAGAGAGAGAGAGAGAGAAGGACCTCATCATCGTTTTGGCATCTTCAGGTGTATCTTCTTCTTCGGCATCTTCTTCCTCTCTCCTCTTCTTCGTTAGCTGTCTTAGCTAACATCTTACCTGCCCATCTGTTCATATAAAAATAATTTACTAAGGCCATTTTCGTCCTTTTAACAAAATTTAAACTGACCGATGACTTGTCCATCGATAAGTTCTAGAAATTTCTCAAGCTTACCTTTGAATTGTCCATCCATAAGTAAAGGACATATTTTGTCTTTGTAACAAAACTAAAACTTGCCGACGAATTGTCCATGCATAAATAGAGGACATTTTCATCTTTTTAGTAACAAATAAAACTTATGCCAGTGAATTGTCCATCCGAAAATAAAGGGCATTTTCATTTGTTTAGTAACAAATAGGGTTATTAACAAATCGGTAAGTAGAAGGAATTTTGTCTTTTAAGTAACAAATAAAACTTACCGATATAGAGTCCCTCGGTAAGTTCATATAAAAGGTTTTAATAACTTTCTAACTTATCGCTGGATGGTACAGCGACATAATTAAACATAAATTTATCACTGAATATTCCATCCCGAAGTTAGAAACCAAGTGAAACCCATTGACCACTTGGGATATGAAGATGAAAGACTGCTTTTCACTCAAATCTTCTACAAAACAGATCTTGAGACTATGATTTTATCATCAGATGATAAATATTTCATTTTATGTGGCACAGATTCCAAAAACTTTGAGTGTGATGCGTGCCTTGTGATTTTAGGGCCATATTTTTGGGATCTGATCCAGGTGGAAATAAAATGGGACCTTATGATGGTTCTTATATGGTCTCAATTGTTGAAAATATTAGAGTGAAAAAATCTCTTCATCGGCTGATTTTAAGCTATCAATTGGTTACCACGGATTTCAAAGGTAGGGGAATAGAGATTCTCTTGAAAGCATACCCCCAGCGAGACGAACACGCAACCAGGAGATCTGGGTCACATACCCACCATTGGGCCGTTTACGTTAGCCATCATAAGAACATTTATTTATTTGGTATATGTATTTGCAACTGAAGATTCGGTAACCACGAGGGTTTTTACATGTTGAAACCGATAACTGTCTTGAATCAGAAGCTAGAGATCGTTTTTGGCCCAATATTCCACAGAACTGATCTTTAGATAATAGATAAGCTATCATGCAGTTAGATGTTGATTAAACGTGGCACAATCCCACAAAATGCCTGTGATCAGCGGTGTACCATGAGAAGGTATTCTCAGGTCACTTTTGGGGATATGCTCTCATGGAATCAGCATCTGGCCGTCCAATAATAGGCCATGTTATTTAGAATAGTATTTTAAACATTAACATAGATACTACTTTTATTTTTAAAATAGTATTTTAACAATATAATATATAAATAATTCTTTTATACGAGCGGGTGTGGGCCAAAACCCAAGCCACCGGCCCATTGAGAGCCCTACTTGTAGGGCTGTCAACGGGTTGGGTCAACCAGATACCCCAGCAGACCCAATATTGTACTGGGTCAAGCATGTAGACTTCACCCGGAGGGTCCGGTTGGGCATGACACAGCGAACCCGACCTTCGTGTTGAGTCTTATAGGTCAGATAGGGATTTTTAACCAGGCTGGGTTGAATTTTTGGCTCGAGCGTTGGGTTCAGTTGGGTTGGGTCGATCGAGTGCCCAATCTAGTCGGGTCAGGTGCACCATCCAGTCAGGTCAGGTCAGGCATCATTTTTCCATTGTGCACCAAAATTTTGACTCAACTCAACCCGTTGACAGCCCTAGATGCTTCTTCATAGATGCTGTTTTTTGTAGCTTTTTTGGCTTCCAAAGGAATCCTGAAGCTGCTCGAGGAAATCACCACTAATTTTAATTGGCTCTAACCGTGAGTCAATCTTTTGCACGACAGAGAAAGAGATCATAATCGTCAAATCACGTGGAGGACATGGTGGTTCCACCACACACGCATCTTAAAAAGGAAATATCCAGTTATTTAAGACCACACAAATCTGTGAAAGCATGCTTTTGAGTTTCAACCTTTCACCGATTTGGAGCTCAACAATATCTGTGCTGGCACCCGGGTCAGGTTATTAATACTACAGAAGAAATAAGTTACAGTTGCGTACTTTCTTGGTTGAAGGCTCTCATTTAACTTATTACTGGCAGGTTGAGGCCACTTAATAAGTGCTTTTTAACAAACAATTATTTGGCCTACTGATTCAACATCTAGGCTGAGCCCAGCTATCATCCGTTATCTACAGAAGCGGATTACAATGGGCCTACGTCTGAAAATCATTGACTGATTTGAATCAGGCGATGGAGATCGTAGACATATCCAAAAAAAAGTAGCCCTAAACTCAAGTTTGAGCATGATATGTGCCACATGATTTTAGGGCCACTATTTTTTATATTCATGCCATGTGGAATTAAAAAAATTGACCGTCTGATGATCTTAAGATCCATTATATAGAAGATTGGGGTGAAAAACGATCTCCATCATCGGGTTCAAATCAGTCAATGTTTTCAGACGTAGGCCTGCATTACTCCGATAGGCGCGAATAGAGGTACCCTTGACCTAATTTTATTTCAGACAAGTACAAGGGGCTGTTTGGACAGCACGCTTTAACATAAATAGCACCATTTCCAAATGGGCAAACCCCATGTTTTGGACAAGCCAAAAACCCTGATGAGTTTTGCCCCATTGGTGTTTAGGCCATCGGTTCATTACGGTTCAAATGGTTCATATATAGTTAGGCATAGGGTCTAGTAAGGTTTGAATTGTTCAAGGTCTTTAGATCATGATTCAGAGCTCAAATGGTTTAGCCCATCGGTTCATTATGGTTCATATGGGTAGACCATGGTTCAAGTAAGGTTTGAACAGTTCAGACCATGGGTCCATTAGGGTTCAAATGGTTCATATAGTTAGGCAAAGGGTTTAGTAAGGTTTGAATGGTTCAGACTATGAGTTAGAGCACAAATGGTTTAGGCCATCGGTTCATTAGGGTTTAAATGGTTCATATGGGTAGACCATTGGTCAAGTAAGATTTGAATAGTTCAGTCCCCGAGCAAGAGCCTTTATGTGGGAATGAACTGTAAGCTTCCTTAACCAATAGTTTATGGCATTAGTCAAGCATAATAGCACCTCCTTCAACTTAAAAAATAAAAAAAGGGTACATGATAAGCAAACATACCAATATATTCTTGTTCAAAAATTAATAAATAAAGATAATATTATCCAAGTTATAAAATACACTGCAAAGAGATCTCACCTTCACGAACACTTGTTTTGAGAGGGAGAAGCAATACATGAAGAAGGATGAAGATATAAAAAATGTGTAAACTGGAACTGCAGTTGTGGATCACAAATGTTGAAAATGCCAATCTCCTGCATTTGCAAGAGTGCTTGCTGAAACATAAAACCAAGTCTAAGCTTGATTACCAATCCCTCCACAAAGCTGCGTAGAGGTGTGGTAAGTTACGACAATAACATGATCCACACCCTACCAGATAATGTACCAAAGAATCTCTATCCCTGCCTTAAGTACATTTTCGCCCCATAGATGATACACCCACCATCCAGATCAAACCCCATCTGCGAGATGGAAGAAAATAGAGATGAACCTGTCATTGAATAACAAATCAATTCCAAGGAATTCTCTTTTTCCACTGGTGCGAACAAGGATCTAAGTTGTAAAGTACAAGGGATCACATGTCTTCACTTTGCTGGGTTGAAACACAAATGCAGATAGAGAAGGGTGCCTTAGGGAAGGGCATTTATATAGATGAGTCCATAGGATAGCAACCAAGGACTCGAAGAAATGTAGCGAATTCCTGCACAACAAGAATCATTTTCTGGGGGTCATTTTTTGAAAGGATCCTCAAATACAAGGAAGATCATGTCATGTTTCTGCATCTTAGGTCATCATGATGAAGCACTGTAGCGAAGAGTTATATGGAAGTCAAATTGTCATGCCCAACAACAAAAAGGTGGTGATTACCTAATTATTTAACACAAAAAAAGAACCCAATGGTACTTAAGGGCAAGTAAAACAAATTTCTCAGAAAACAAAGGCTTGCGCAAAGAGATACATCATTGAAATTTAAAGATGTTGAGGCGGATTCACAAAGTGTTGTATCACTATTAGTTACACTAAGCTCATATGTATTTAAGGACAACACACCATACTCACTCTTAAAATAATCTGAATGTATATACATCACATGTATAAAAGGAGTGGAAAATACTAAAGTGTTTTCAAAATCGTATTCCGCCAGAAATCAGCAAATCAACGATTCAACTTTGTACAGTGATAGAATTGTGGATGTAGCAACCTATAAGAATATAGCGTTTCTACTTAGATACACAGACAAACACATAAATGGAGAATGAATATAGTGATTTCTCGCTTAGGAGATGGGAGTAGAGGCCCTACCATTGGTTTATAGCCCAAGCAGTTTCCTATTCTGTCTCCACATAGGACATAAAAATTCTGACAGGCCGTACCCACTATCAGACCTTGTTTTCGTATACAGGAGACGAAAAAAGTAGGGCCCACTTGTCCCCGCCAAGAACTAAACATATATCTGTATCTACCAGATCAGTCTATTCAGAAAACAGGGTCAATTGATGATCTCAATTATAATATATTTACCTTCATAAATTTCACAATGGATTGGTGATCTCAATTTCAAAATTGCAAAAATTTGCGCTAAAAATTGAGAACAAGACATAGTTTTGAGACAGAGATATGAATTCAGGAAATGATGAGAGAAAATATCCAGTCACAACATTTATAGTAGAAATTAATTGAGAGTGGGAAACGAAGGAAGCAAGAAATGAATGCAAAAGGAAGAAGAAACACAGGTGCTACCCAGGGGGGAAACAAGTTTCCTGGTAACAACGGAATTTTTAGTAATACCCATAGCAATTCTACATCCGATCTAAATCTGACAGATGTATGTTCTTGAATTGTTCAGCTTTTCCCAGATCACAAGATGCACCAGTATACACTAGATTCCTTTGCCAACATCGTCTTGTAAAAGCTTCAAATTTGGGAGATTTATTGAAATTGTGGAGTGATCAACTTCTAAATTTGATTACTATAAACAGTGCATCAAAAAATAAGGATTTGTCAAGCCCTAGGAATAGTAGGGTTAGGTGGAAGAAGAAAGCAGAAAGAGAGGGAGAAAGGGGGGGGAGGGGGAAGAGAGGGAGACAATGGGATGTTAGGGTTGTGAATGCTCTCACACTCGTTCATTATTATTTTTATACTACTTACAAAACAAGAATCATATGTCTACCACTAACACACATGCATATTAGAATAACTAATGACACTGGTGTTAAGTAGTCACTTCTACTTTGGGGAATTTTTCCGCCAATACTTGGTGGCACTCGGACGATCCTCAACATGACACAACATTTCTAGAAATGTACAAAAAATACTATTTGATACCATCAAAGTGTGCCTAATTTCAAGAAAGTAAAATGAGTTGTCATTTTAAGAAAAATTATGCGAAGTTAATAGACTATAAATGAAAAGGCTTGGGTGCTTGAAAACCATTTGTATAATATTTGAGGTTAGTGAATTATAAATGAAAGGACTTGAGTTTTTGAAAACCAGTTAAATTCATTACATACACTATTTTATTTTTTTAAACGTTAAGTTAAATTCATTACATACATTATTATGTATTACTTTTTATCTTTTCATCAATAGGTTTCTCTATTAGCTCTCCAGGATTCCCTTTAGTTTTATTTCACTATATATTTAAATTATTTAGTATTTTTATTTTTTTAAGGTCATGCCGCCATATTGAAATAATTGTCGTGCCAGATATTTATAACACCTTGACACTTGGCACACGTGTCACGTGTCGAGGTAACAATGACTGCCACACCCACATCAACACTCCTCATGTTGGGGCATAGACGTCTATCATGCCCAACTTTGAGGTGATGTCATGCAATCACTTTCTCCCTAGAGTTTTAGTGAGTATATCAGCCAATTAATCCTCTAGGTTTATTTGAAGTGTAGAAAATTCATTTGACTCAATGGCTCTGTACTCTCCTTTTGTAATAAAGTTAGAAACAATATGTTATTTCTTACTTTTTCATGTGACTAAATTCTCGCCGAGGAAGGTCCAGTAGCCTATAGTGGATCCCCTATAACTTAATGATCCAGCCCAATCAGCAACGATAAAAATGTTAATATCAAAATGCCCATGGTTACTATAGACTAGGCCTCTCACTGGACTTCCTTCTAAATATCTCAAAATTCTATACACGACATCTAAGTGAATGGTCCTCAACGAGTGCATATGTCAGCTTACTACCTGACAACATAATCATATCAAGATGTGTCACAGTGAGATAAATAAGCTTCCCAAAGTCATTGATACATTCTGGCGTCCTTGAGGAGTTCACCATCTTCTCCATTAATTCGATGATTTTTATCCATTGGAGTTGCAACCGGTTTGCATCCAACATGTCAGTTTGCTTCAAGACATCGAGTGTACACTTTTGGAGTGACTGGACAATCTCTTTCCTTGATCTTGCTATTTCAACGCCCAAATACTAAAGTGGGCCAAAATCTTTGGCATCTAAGACTTGACTTAGATAATAGTTTTGCTTCATTATCTCTCAATGTCATCTCCAGTAGCAATTATCATCAATGTATACAACTAGTGTTGTAAGGTGAGATCGCTTCTCCACAAACAATGTATGATCATAGTGGCTCCTTCAATACCCAAATTTAATAACATCATAACCAAATATTTTAAACCAGACTAAAGGAATTGTTTCAGTTCGTAGATAGATTTCTTCAATCTACAAACTTTTTCTTTCTCCCCCTAAAGAGACAAACAAGGTGGAATAGTCATTTACACCTCTTCTTTCAAACCATCATGTAAGAAAGCATTTTTGACATCCAACTAGTACAACAACCAATTTCTATAAGCAACAAGTTAAAAAAGTACTCGAATAGTATTTAACTTAGCTACAAGTGCAAATAGGTCTTGATAGTCAAAGATCATATATCTATGTGAACCCTTCAACTGCGAGTCTGACCTTATACCTCTCTATAGAGCCATCTTGTCTATAATTTATATTGTGGAGATTATAGACCCATTTGCAGCCGAGTGAACAGATTATTTTCCTTTCTTCAGGGAGTTCGAGAACATCCCAAATATTGTTATATTATGGAGCTTTCTACTTCTTACATCATGGTTTCATTCCACTGTGGCTGAGATAGGGCTAGGGCATTAGAAATACTAGGCATAGAAACAGAGTCTAACAGAGAATGAACGATAAGTGTGATGCTAAAAAATATCTTGATATGATACAAACTCACTGATGAGACGATGAGTACAAGACATGAAAGCTTTGTGTAGGGCAATAGGAAGGTCCAAATCATTGGGTGGAGAAGGATCATTACTTGGCGGACTTGCTTCAGGAGAAGAAAATTGATATTCAATCTAAGAAGAAGTCTTCATCATCTTCTCAAAGGTTTCACCTCGAATGAAGCCTTGCTAAATTTGAAGTTTCACCTTTTCCAAACTTGTTAAATTTGTCAGCCCTTTCTTCAGTAACGACATCTCTTTGTTTCCCACTTGGAAATTTTATATCTTCTACTTCAATTTCAGCTTCATCAATAACGTCACTCGCAACATCACTTGGGAGATACACAGGTATAGTGTTATCGTCCTTAGACCCCTTGAAAAGGGCACTTGTAGTAACAAACACACTCTCAGAGATAGAATCATAATGTTTATATTGTTTTTGAGTGGGAGGATAACCAATGACGATACACTTGGTAGCCTTTGGAGATAGCTTATCACAATGAGAGGTGGGGATATGAGCGAAACAGAGAGACTCAAAAACGTGAAGAGGAACAAGAAAAAGACGGTTTTGAGAACATAATAGTTGGTAGGGTGACTTCCCTCAAGTACAGGGGTAGGCATTCTATTAATAAAAAATTGGTCGAACGAACAATATCAACCCATAAACGTTTAGGAAGATGCATACCAATCAATAAAGTACGAACAACTTCAAGTACATGTCAATTCTTCCTTTCAGTCACATCATTTTGTTGGGAGGTGCAAGGAGAAGTGGTTTGCCACTAAATTCTATGCCTCGGATGTAGGATTGAAGATGATGAGAAGTTCAATCCTTTATAATGGAATGGTACTGAATTTGTACCAACCTGTGAAAGACAAGAAAAATCGAAGCAACGTGTTGAAATATAGCACTCTGTTGTTAAATGTGGCGCCGCCTAGGAGGCTGCTTCGCCACTTAGCCACTTAGGCAGCCTAGGCACCCCCCGCTTATAGCGAGCCTACCAAAACCACTTGCTTCAAATTTTGAAGCGAGTGCCTAGGCCTGAAAAGCCCCAAAAGCGAGGGGTTATTTAACAAGCACCCACTTTTAGGTTATTTAAAATATTAAAAAAAAATTGTCTTATAGCATTTAAAACTGTATATAATTAATACAAAATTCTAACTTTTTGTATATACATGAACTTAAAATCCCTACTCCCTTAATTTCCCCCGTTGCTATCCCTAAGCTTGACTCTATTCTCTCGAACTAATATTATTGCTTTGGTTATTAATTTACTTCTATTAATACTATTGATTTGGTTGAGTGGTTTATGACCTTTAACTTCGTTAACATGTTAGTTGACTAGTTGTTACTTATTAGTTATTTTGCTGCCTTGCTTGGTACTTGGTAGTTACTGATTTTTTATTACGACATAATTATCACTTAAAAGGCCTAATCCCATGATTCTCTTTATTGCAAACCCTAAGCTTGACTTATTATCTCGAATTAATATTTTTACTTTGGTTATTAATTCACCTAAATTAATTTACTTGAATTAATATTATTGCTTTGGTTGAACATTTTTTAACTTTTAACTTTGTTAACATGTTAGTTGACTAGTTTTTTTTTTTTGATAACCTGGGTATCCAGGCCTCTTAGAGCACCTTCTAATCCCGAGAAACATCTTTTAAATTCAGCATCATCTTCAAAGAGATATAAATCCCTAGGGTGGCCTCAAGGGGGGGAGGGGATTCGAACTCAGGTCTCCTGCTTTTGGAAGCAAGTACCTGGCCAGCTCACCTAACCCCTTGAGGCCACCCTAGGGATTTATATCCTGTCCGGCATGTGCTGAATTTGGGGTGCGCATGTGCCCCTTGCTTGATACTTGGTAGTAGGGCTGTCAACGGGGCGGGTTTCAGGCCAAGCCGAGCTAAGCTCGAATAAGAAACGGGTTCTGGTTTGGGCTGCAAAGTAGCAAATAAACGGGTCTAAGTAGGCCTCATAAATTTCAGGCCAGTAAGCCCAGTGGTGGCCCGTAAAACCTTATAAAATGACACCTTTACCCCCCTTTATTAACCGTTCAATGGATTCATAAGGGGGTAAATAAGTCATTTCCCCTTATTAGTCCTATATAAGCAACATAACTTAGGGTTTCTTCCCTCATTCTTCATTGCTTCACTTGCAAATCTGCAGTCTCTCTGCAGCCGCAGCTCCATCTCTCTCTCTCTCTGGTTTCGGTTTTCTCTCCTAGCCGCAGCTCCAGCTCTCTCTCTCTCTCTCTCTCTCTCTCTCTCTGGTTTTCGGTTTTCAACCTTCAGGTTTTGCAGTTGCCGGTCGCTTGCCAGGCTCCCAGCCATTTTGCGGTCTCCGGTCGCTTGCCAAACCACTAAACCAGATGGCCAATCTCTTCTAGCCCTAGGGTTTCTTCACTATAGAAAAAAAACTCCTAAAAAATATTACAAACCCGGCCCGAACTCGGGCCCGGACCCGGTTTTGACCTGATTAATAACGGGCCGGGTTTGGGCTACAACATTCAATAACCGGGATGAACCTAGCCTGGATAGCATATCGGGTCGGGTTCGGGCCCTCATATTTAAAGAAAAAAAAACGGGCCTACAAAAAACCTGGCCCAAACCCGGCCCGGCCCGTTGACAGCCCTACTTGTAGTGTGTTGGAATAATGACATAATTATCACTATTTTTTCTTTTATTTTATTCTACACTTTGCATGAGTGCTTTACTACAAAAATATTTTAAAAAAAGTTTAAAAAAAATGTCTACCACCTAATCCTAGCCTAAGCCTCAGGGGGTCCGCCGCCTAAGCCCCGATTCACCTATTTGATAGTTATTATAGCATTGTAAATGAGTACTTTATTGATAAATGATATAAAATAATGGTAGCCATGTAAAGCAACAACGAGATGGCCCCAAACATCAGAACACAATATGAAGGAGTAATTTTCTTGTTACTACTAAGCGGATAAGATGTTTTATAACATTTTGCCATTTGACACGTCACATTTGTGGAAAGAAAAAACATAAACACTGTAGAGGAAGATGGCCTAAACAAGCATGCCATAGCTGACATCCCCAATGAACAAAGCAGTAATAGCTATCGGTCTCTAGAAATGATGATCCCCAAACAAATATAATCCTCTCCTCACAACCACGATCAAGCACCTTTACTATGAGTAATGAAGACACTTAGAGATACTCGTGACTGAAAGAAGATTAACAGACACCTTAGGAACATGTAAGGTAGATTCTAAGGAAAAATAACCAACATGAGTAATTCCTTACCAACAACAGAGACATGAGATCCATCAACCACACAAACACTACAAGGTGCAAGCAAAGGAGATAAAAATGCAATAATGAAGATAAGCCAGTCATGATCAATTGCCTCAGAATCGATGATTCAGGAGGACTGAGGAGAAACAAAGGCATGAGCCGATTCAACAACATCTGTCTCAGCTACATAAGAGTGGGAAGGTAACAACATGTTTGTATTGGAACTTTGATTTTTGGCAGTGATGTCGAACACATCCTCCTTCAATTCTACCTTCCTTTTGAATAACACTGCACTTGGAAAAAAAAACCCCAACAAAGTCTTCCAAGTTAGGATTCACATATAATTCTGCAATACTGTAGAAAATGTGGCAAAACCGATGCACAAAAGTTCCAAGAGAATCCAAGAGTTGAAACACCTCAACTCTACACTCCGATAGTGCAGAAATCTTCACCCAATAAGGCTACACAACATTAAAAAAAAATTTCAATGCACTACAAGCGTGCAGAAAATATCTCCAAGTGTAACTTTTAATCAAGTTGCAATATTGCAGCCAAACCACCAGATCACTAATCCCTCACAGGGGCTTCCTCAACTGAATACTGTTATACAGCAGCACAACAACAAAACACAGGCTCCACAGCCATAAAAATAGCCAACAACATACTGCAACACTATGATAATATATCCTTGTAGAGTTACCGCAATCATAAACATGACCTACAAATCCGACACTATTGAACCACAAAAATTACATAAACCATCAAATAGTGTCCAATAGTCTCTTATGATTAGATTCAATCTAGTATCAGATCTCAATCAAATCAGTCTACATCTTGAAAACCCGGTTATTGCAGTCCAAGAATCAGAATCACACGTTTCAGACCCAACCAAGAGCAATATCACCCCAGAAAATATACTAAATCTCCTATAAATGTAATCCAAATTGCATGAACCGAAGTCTCAATGAAAGAGGAATGACAACCGATCCATAACCCAACAACAATCACAGTTTTATATTACACAAGCATCCAGATCTCAGGAATTTGTGAATCAGACGAGAATATTGATGCAAATGAGATTAACAAAAAACCACAAAATCTTCACCAAAACAGCATACAATCACCACTAGAGAACTTACATATCTGGTCTAGATGTGTACTAGCACGACCCTTTTTCTGATCCCACAGAGATCAAATTCACAGAATACCATGAATCGCGATTTCCTTAGAAAAAAAGTTTGAAACTCCTCCAAAACTAGATCAAAACATATGAAGGCCTTTATTAAAGATGTTCTTGATGTAAAACCGATTCCAAAATGTGTGTTTTAAAGCATTCTGATTTATTTGGCTGAGGTCAGTATGACACCATGCTGATGCCAGGAATAATGATTGTCTTGTTCTGATGCCAAGATAAGTTTTGGGTTAGGTGATTAGGATAGGGTTAGGTAGCAAAAGAAGAAAGAGAGAGGAAGAGATGATGAGAAATAGGGTTGTGAGTTCAATGCTCTCACACCCATTCATAATTATTTATATAAAACTAATATAAAAAAATCCAAGCATACCCCTAACACACAGATAAATGTATTAGACTAGCTAAACTAACACTGTAGACACACCAACAGGAATAAAGGCTCTAAACTATCCTAATATTTGAGAGAGGGACATATTTATAGAAGTTTGGTTGGCTAAAACAAATTGGAGTATTACACATGAATTTGAAGTTTAAACAAGCAAAAGATAAATTACATACAGCAGTGTTGTCAAAGGTGCGCCTAGGCACACCCTCTGTGCTTCTGCCTTGCATTTTAGGCGCACCTAAGCGCAAAAGTGCACCTAGGCGTACCTTGAGTTACTTCAATAAAAAAATGTTAAAGATCTTATACAACTTAGAATTTGTACACAAGTTATAAGTTAAATTTATATCTCTTAAGTCTTAACTCTTAAAACTTATATCCCTTAAGTTTATAAGCTATGGTGCTACACTCAAGAGTTGAGAATTAGACCTCTCTTCCTAGTTACTTAGACACCTACTAACTAGTTTATTAATTTATATCTTTTTAGTGCATATGAATATATAATGTTCAATTGTTTATGATATTTATTTGTATCTTGCATTTCATATTTGTAGATCACTTGATTGCTATTATAGATTCATAGTATTTTTAATTAATTCTCATGCATATTTATGATTTATATTTGAAAACTAAAGAATTTCAATTTAAAATTTTAAATGTCACAAACTATTATGAACAAAAATATTAAACACAATTTATTATAAAAATATATTATTTTATACTAATATATAAATATTTAAATACACAAATATAATAAAAATACATATAAAAAATTAGAATTAAAATGCGCCTTGGAAAAAAACATTATTATTATTATTATTTTTTTTTTTTTAAAACAATAAAAACAAACATATTAAAAAACGCAAGCCACAAAAATAGATCCTCGACCACGATGGTCAAACCGGAGCAGGAACCGAGAAAGGAGAGTGAGGTAGTGAGAAACTACCCAACCCTCAAAAAACCTGGGCTTGATCAAAAGAAAAGGAGTGGTCCCGATCAAGAAAGGGTGTTGCCCTAAGGATCTACTAGAAACCGAGTGTGTAACAAAAATATATAAATGCACCTTTGTGCCTAGCCTTGCCTTAGGCCCCAAGAACCCTTGTTGCCTCGGGTGAGCCTGAGTGATAGTCCCACATTGCCTGGGTATCATAGCCTTGGGCTATATATAAACCTGGGGCAATCCTCACTTTAAAAGCCGGTTTTGTGAGGTTGAGTTAGGTCATGGGATTCTACATGGTATCAGAGCAAGCAACCAAAGGGACATAGAGAGACCTGTTACACGTGAGGAGGCCATCGCCTCGGTATCATAGCCTTAGGCTGCATACAAACCTGGGGCAATCCTCACCTTATAAGCCGGTTTCATGAGGTTGAGTTAGGCTCATGGGATTCAACAGCGCCAACCACTTTTGATAACACTAACATACACAATAAGTTAAACAAAACATTCAAGTAAAACAATCATGTGAACATACACAGATTCATAGTAAGAAATTATTTTGAAGAACATAAGTGGGGTCAAGTCCATTGTTCAAATGGTTCGAAAAAAACAAACACATATCTAAGGACATTTTTAGCATATCTACGTGTGCAAAGAAGTTTATCAAGTTCCAAACATTGAATGTAGCATAATCTTAAAAACATAAACTCAAATCTGTTTATCTTCATTAAGAAAGGTTTAAAATCTAGGTATAGGTCTCGTGTCAGCTTGTGCCAATACCGAAATATATCGTCTCAGGCAGCACTGATACAAACTTTGTATCAACAGTACAATGAAAAAAACAAACATACAAATACTATCATATCGGGCAATACCCGAGAAGTTACAGTTGTATTAGTAGGCTCCAATACCAAGACGTATCAACCACTGTCTCAGTATCATCCGAGATTTTGATCTATGTCAACAAATCATAATTCAATTGTTCAGTCTCACTTTGAAGATAGGTTTTAGTCCAAGTATGTAACAATAGGCTCCACAAGCCTTGGTCTGTTTACCCAAGACCCTCTTGATAGAGAATGCAGGAATAGAGTAGCTTGAGCAGTCTAGGAGCCCTGCATTGTTTGAACTTCTCAGACTTTATGTGTGACTAGTAAATATCCCTGTACCCTTGAAGTCCATTAATGATAATAGAAGAATGTCCTGAGGAATGAACCATGTCGTAGTATTAATAGAGCAGGACGAATTGGATAGGTAACTGGATTATTTTTTTTCATAAACTGAAATATAAATTGAAATATGTTTTTATATGTTTTGACAAAACAGGTTTTTTTTTTTTTAATGTTAAAGATATTTCTACATGGAAAATTTTATCATATTCTACTGATTGATAAATTTTTGACAACTTGAGCGTCCTTTCTATGTACAAATGAACTAGATAAATCATACAAACCAATTGGATATTGAAAAGAATTCATTCTTAGCACACACATTGCAAGTGCATTTCGTCTATGTTCAATCCAAAAAACATCTCTCTATCTTCAAGCAAATCCATACTACTTAGGTGTGATACTTTTCAAATGAAATGAATGTGGACCAGGAATTATTTTCATGGGAATCAAACCATGTGAAATAGACACTATCCCTATCAAAAAAAAAAAATGACATCATCATTTACAATATATGTTAATTCCTTTTTTGCATTTATATTTTTCACACTCCCTTGATGCTTTGCTGATAATTGGTCGATTATGATTTCAATAATCAACAAGCATAATTGGCTATGTAATGTACGCCTCAAATCTGAACTCAGCATCTGCATAACTGCATATTTATATCAGTCGATATTTTTTTCAAACATCAGATTATGTTAACCTGGCATGGATAAAGGTGTCACAGGTGTAGGAATTGGGCTCAAATGACCATCTCATGATATAAGGACATGTATATATTTTTAATATTGTAATATACATTGCATTAACGCTTCTGTTTTATATATTTCCAAATTCTTCAACAAGTTAATAAATACAGCAATGCAAAGGATCTAACAAACATGCATGGTGCATCAATGTTTGTAATAATTCATGTGCTTAAAACCAAGCTGCCATCTTTCCACCATAAATTTAGGAATGTAGATCTGTTAGAAGGTCAACTAAATATGATGCATTTAATGGTATTATAGACTAAAGGATCAAGTGAGCAATCCACAATTTTCATATTTCATAAATGATTAACTGACCTGTAGATGGCCCAGAGCATTTTGTGCACGAGGTTCAGCCATAGATGCTTCGAAATCAATATAAAAAAGATAGTCGAAGTACCTGCATTCAGAAATCGGTTACTTAACTAGAAAGCATTACCTTTTCTATCTATGAGAAAACATTTTTTCCCAGAAACTCTACAATGACAATGATAGCCTTTAAATGGTACAGATATAGCAAGAAATGCTTTAAGCATCAGTGGAGAATTCATAGAAAAATGATTCCCTGGCGTGATCTTATGCCAGATCAACAAAAAACAAAACCAAAAAAAGAATCATTCAAGAGACTTGAGAGCAAGGATCAAAATGCCGGTTTTCCGGTATGTATCGTTCGGGCTGAAAACCGGTACGTATCGGACGATACGTACCGGAACAGTAACATACCGGACGATACATTGAATGTATCGTCCGGTATTAGCCATATAAATGGGCGATACGGTACGTTTAATGTACCGTATCGTCCACCTCTGATACCGATACGTATCGGTATCGGACAATATTTTGATCCATGCTTGAGAGAGCTTCTAAAAATTCTCTGTGGACAACTCCTATCTCGATATAATTATGTTTTATTTTGTTTTACTTAGGGTTTTAGTAGAGAGAGCAGATGTGAGGTTTAGATCCTAAAATTTCTAGGATTAAAAAATTCTGACAAAACAATCACCTCACATAAAGTCCATGCAAGGATAGAGAGTTTAAGTGGACCCACAATGGTTCCCTATTTTTTCTTTTTATTTTGTCTTAAGCAGGGCTGTCAGCGGGTTGGGTCGGCCCGTTAACTGACTGCCAGGCACGGTTTTTTTTAACCAAGTCAGCCCAGGCACATAAACTTGATCCACCAGTTGGGTCGGGTTGATACAGAGGTCAGGAGTCAGATTGGGTCAAGAAAAAATCTGCCAAGTTTGGTCCGGGATATACCCTTGCCCCGTCAGGTAGCCAAAATTTTGGCCCAACCTGACCTGTTGACAGCCCTAATCTTAAGATTCCTACAATAGCTAGAATTTAATAACTGTTTCATCTTTACATTTTTTTTATAGTTAACTGTTTCCTCTTTATAACTGTCACATAGCTAGAAAATTTGCACTTTTTGTTCCAACCAAAATTCATTTGTTTTTTATTGATACTTCCTATTTTGAGAAAATCTTAACTTTGGTTGATGCTTATAGCTCCCCTTATATTACTTTCAAATTAAATTGCTCTCTCTAAAAATAGTAAGGCTTTTTGGGTTTTTGCTCTCGGGTAGTGTCTTACTACCCGCCCAGGTATGTTCTCTTGTTCCTTCGTATTTTCTAATATATTTCTCTGTTACCGGTCCCAAAAAAAATAAAAATAAATAAAAGGTTGCTTTCTCTACGTTGCAGATTCTTGGAGGTACGTACAGATTTGCCTGTTATTTTCTGTATTATTCTACATGATACTCACTTGGCACTCCCATTGTTAGAGTCATCGACAACCCTCAGCGGACGCTTTCTTTGTGGCCTGCTTTCAATCTGCACTTGCATACAGTGGAGAAAACCCAGATTATAACCAACAATGAAACTGATTTCAGAAAGCTAAAAGAAATAACATTTTTGAACTTAATGAGAAAATACCTTTGTCAAATTAATGTCCCTCAAAGCAAACACTGCCAGTGCTTTAAATATTACTCCAGGACCTTCGTCGAGAGTGAAGACAATGCTTGTCTGAAGAAAAAGTGGCACTTTCTACCTTGTAAAACTACATAAAAACAGTAAAAAGATTGCGAAGGAAATAAAATTCTACCTTATATGGTCTATCTGTTCTTGGAATTATAGGATCCCTTGCCAATATCAAGAAACGGGTAACATTTTCGGAGTCATCCTGCCAAGTGCATTATTTTCCATTAAAGAAATTCAAATCAAATGAGCTCACAGGCATGTAAAGCATGACAACGAAGAAACATTTTTCATAAAGCAACTTCCACATAGAAAGGAATAATGGGCGTGACCGACATTTAAACACCAAAATGGTGTTTAAATGATCTTACACCATTGAATTATGTTTTTCATCGTACACAATTAAAATACGCTTTATTGTTACACCGTGTGGCACATATCTTTGATCAATCTAAATAATCAGTGGCAGTCCATCGTTGGATCATGTCTCAAAAAACTCACACCTATTAGCAGGTGCGAACCATCCGATCAGTGAACTTTAATATCAGCCATTGAAAAAAAATAACAATAGTTGATATTAGGGAGCGCAGTTAAGATGGCTCAAATCTACCAAGAAGTATAATTTTCTGGCCCACTTCAGTTCAATGGATTAGCTATTACATTGGAGGCCTGGATTGCTCAGATCTTAGACCTTTATTAGTGCAAGATCATTTACACGCCAAAATGGTATTTAAATGATGGTCATGAGAGTTGGTTCCATATAGAAATATGTGCCCAAATATAACGGAAATTGAGTAAAATAAAAAAAAATTCTTGCCTGGATTCTCTCCGCAAGGATATTAAGGCCATATAGCTCTGCAGCTCGGGCGCTTGCAACTGCTCCAGTATCTAATAGACCATTTGAAGCTACAAACTGGCTCAAAATCCTTGATGTTAAAATTAGAATATGCTATCATAATTAAGTTCAAGAAAACCAGAATTAGAAATATAACTAGTGTTAAGGAATCATCCATATCACCTGAGCGGCTCCGGCAGTATCATCTACACTTTCTCTAATAACGCCTAGCTTGCTCAAGGTGATCTCACATTGAGCAAGAGCCTGCCAGTAAGAACTTGGCACCATGTAAGACCATGATAAAATATTGTTATGGACGGGTGGGGGTAAGCTTTGCGAGATGGGAAAAAGAAAATGCTAACCTGGGGGTGGCTTAAAACACGTTTTAGGTCCTCCTTTCTTACACCTGGAAATCCCATAAGGCAGTGGTTTACAGCCAATTGAACCTCGCCCACAATGTGAAGCCTGTGGCGAAGAAGTAAGTCATAATTACGGTGGATGCTCCCTCCTACAGAATTCTCAATGGGAAGAACTGCTTTCTCCACCAACCACAGCTCAACGGCCTGCAAAACAGAACCTAGCATATTTGCAATAGTTTGATGTGAAGAATAACTCAATTACAGAATTCAGGATAGCATTTATTAAACCTTGAATGCAGCCTCAAACTGGTCACAAGGCACGGCCTCACACAGAGGGTATGCTTTGAGGGCGGCAGCCTCACTGTATGCACCGGGTACACCCTACATTAATTGGAGAAATTAATATGACAAAAAACAAGTATGGTAGGATGCTGTAACTATTTAAGTGCAATTATGTAATTTAGTAATAAATAAGACCAAATACGACATGCTAAATATGAGTCAAACCTGATATGCCACCCGGACATTGGAACCATGGCTAGGAGAAGCCGAAAGATCAGTAACAGATAATGGTCCTGCAATTCATAAAAATATTCAAGTTTTGAAATGCATGAAAAATGGAGGAAAGAATTATTAAGACAGTGGAACTGGTAACGATACAGTATTTATGATTAATGCTGTAAGCAACATTAGAATAATTAAAACAGGATAATGAAATGTTGGGAAAATGTGACACTAATAAGATCCGATTTTCCCTGACAAGATAACCTGAATTAAGAAAACTTTGGTTCCCACACTGTTTCCAATCAGGTCTACCTGGTCAAAGTCAAAGGTGAATAGGGGAGGGTTCAAATCCTGTAAACTACTTTTTTCAAGGTCGCAGGTTCAAGTCCAGCTTTCCTATAAAAAAAGGTGAATAGGGGAGTTTGGCAGGAAATGGAGGAGAAACGGGTAGGAAGATATGACAGAATGAAGCAGTTGATATTCTCATGTATCTGAACTTATATGAAGTCAGCATTCAGATATCTGCGGAAAATAAAGTCGGAAATTCAAAGTGGGAAGCAGTATTTCAATAAAAGAAATGAAAAGTTAGGTAGTTGGAGAAGGCTCAGTTTGGGAGAGAGAAAAAGAAAATGAGAGATCTACAGAGTTTGTTGTTCTCATTTAAATAAGAGGATAGGGGCAGAGGGGAATGTTAAAATGTCTAATTTAAATAAGGGGCAGAGGGGAATGTTAAAATGTCTAATGTTGGAGATTTGAGAGATGTGCAGAGCTGGGTGAAAGAGACAGGTGGCAGAGGGGGTGGGGGTTATAGTGTTGGGTCACACATGTGGATTTCTCATGGAATATAAGAGTTTGGGAGGGGGGATTCAAGGATAGTGGTTAAAATATTGGTTAATATCAGAAGTGAACAGTGATGCTTTAAGAAACAGAAATTGCAATGTGAATTATTATTTAATTATTTATCTTTAGTGAAGATGGAACTTTGGGAGCATTAATCTTTAGGGGATATTTTGATTACTTGAGACAATGAGGTGGTAAAGATCGCAGAGGAAAAGCCAACAAGGTTTGAGAATTTTCGGTGAAAATGCCAATGGTAGACGAATTCCACTAGGTTTTAAGAAAGTTTATAGTCTTGAATTTTGATCATCATGGAACTAGGGGAAACCTATTGTTGGAGTCAGACAGGGCGAGTAGATTGCATATTGGTGGAAATTTCAATCTGACGCAATTTTTTTTCTTTGATCTACAACTATAAGTTTTTTTATGTAATCCAACAAATAATCTTACAATTCATATGGGAAAAAAAACCAGAAGCTAAAACTATTAAGATTCCCAGTTATAATATTAATTATTAAGTCAACAGCATTTCGAAACCATCTAGCATGGTGGGTTTATGGATGCCTCTGACCCTCTTACAGTATGGAGAAAGTAAACTGGAAGGAAGCCACAAAGAACGAAGGCCCCCTTGATGTAATTTACTAATTAACATGGAGTCAGAACCATCTTAGTCATCCACATAATCAAAACTAAGAGTCTCCCTTGACCTCTGCCGCCCCCAAATTAAGGGTTTTTTGTAACGACCGAGATTTTTTACTTATTTAGATCTTAATTATTTATTTTAAATTGTGATTATGATTTTGTTTGATTGATTTGATACACTTAATTAGTTATTGCACATATACATAATGTATATTTCATTTTATTATGGTCTATGATAATCAATTAATTTAATTAATAGACCTTAAAATTTTTAATTAATATGTTAGTAATTTTGGTATGCCACTAGTAATAGTTAATGGACCTTTAAAACCCGTTAGTAAAGTAATAAAACCCATTAGATCTATTAACGTTAGTAAGACCCTTTTGTATGGCCCATTAGTGATATTAATGACCATAAATTAATTAAGGCTCATATAGAAAGTTCTAATTAGGGTTAGACTTTAAATAGAAAACCTTAAGGTATTTTAAAAATAAAGACTATGTTTAATTTACAGAACTTTTATAACCCTAAAAACCTTATAGAGAAAGAGAGAAAATTCTAGAGAAGGAGAACTAGAAGAGAAACCCTAGAGTTTAATCAGAGCTTAGAAGAACACGAGAAGACTTAGAAGAACTCGAGAGGAACTTACAAGGCGACCGAATTTCAGATTAGAGCTTAGAAGAATGCGAGAGGAGTTTACGATGCGACCGGATTTCAGATAAGAGCTTCAGATTGGATTAAGGGAGACGAGTTACGTCAATTTTATGCGAAGACTAGAGGTATGGAGAAATCATGTTGAGATTAATCAGAAACGTATATAACACAAAAATAAAATAGGAATTATGACTTATTTCATTTAATAAATATTCTTCATGTTAAATTGTTAAGTTTTAATGCTTAATCGCGGGCTTTCGATGGTACACGGGGTTACGTGATTGATCACAAAATTCTGTGCATAAATCTGAATTCTAGAATCTACCAAAATTTCATAATCTGACTAGAATCCAAAATCTGTCCAGAAATCCAGAATCTGTCCAAAATTTCAGAATCTGTCCAGGATGCAAGCAATGAATTTCTATTTCAATTCAAATATTGCCTATGTTTAATCATCATGCTTAAATGTTTATTTAAGCTCATTGTTATTTTTTATTGCTTAGAATCCATGCAACCTAGGATTTTTTATTTACACAACATGAAACAAGTAGGCATCGATAAAGATTACATATTTATGATACGTTAAGCCTAAACAAGTGATAGAGCTCTTGCATAATTGATTGATTTTCAGTTTTTCTATACATGTACATTCATGGCATCCATAAAAGTGAAAATATACTTTTATGACATGACACATGAAAGTAAAGTATTTCTATAATTACGATAGACTTTCTATGGGCTGATGCTAGAGGAATTAACATGAATAAGAATAACAAGTAAGAAAAGTTATGCATCCATGCATTAATGATAAGACTGAAGAGATAGGAGGTCTTTATGACGCGGGACGATAACCCTAAAATGTGGAATATGATTTTAATGCGATTTGCCGAAATTAATTAGAATTTAATCCAGCGTAATCTCAAAACTATCTTAAATACCTTAGGGTTCAGAGAATTCAGGTTGGTAGATCACACGAGATCCAGTTAGGGTCCAGTCCGATGCGCGAGTACTATTAGATTTAAGGTGAGATCGGCCTAGAGATAGAACTCTAGCTTTTCCAGGCTTAGGCGCTCGTCTTCAATCCGATGTAGATTCACGGTTCGAACCAGGGTGGCGGAAATAGGTTATGGGTTTGTAATAGGTTTTGGTTTTGTAACAGGTTTATGGTTTTCGGATCGGTTTATGGTTTAGAAAAAAGGGTGTTGGCTATGTTTGATTTAGGGTTTCAAAAGGCTTAGGGTTTTGGGATCGAAAGGAAACAATTAGGCTACGGTGTAGGGGAAGCAAATACAGATCGAGAGATAACCAATATAATAGAGAAGATAACAATGGCTTTTAGGAATCACTCCCTTGGCCTCACACCAAACCCATCTCAGGCAAAGAATATTCAAGCATAAAAGCATTCAAAATATTCAATAACTAATTAAAAAGTCTTTACAAGCCTCTATATATAGGTCACCAATAATTAAAATTCAAAATAAAGAATTCTAATAGAAATAAAACACAAAAAGGCAAGTTTTCGCTAAAAAAAACTCAAATTTCGGAAGCCCGTCACGACGTCCATGGACGTCCGTAGTGCCCCACAGACGTCCGTGACCTACAGACAGTGAAGGGGCAAAATCACGGACGTCCGTCAATGTTCACATGAACAGTAAATATATATATATATATATATATATATATATATATATATATATATATATATATATATATATATATATATATATTTTCGTGACGTTCCCCGTCACTTTACTTTTAAGCTTACTACTTAACCGAAGAGAAGTTGTGCGAATGTTAACGTAGATACTACTCGAATGATAAGAGAAGATTATGATAATGATTAAGAAAGAGATAATCATGTCCATTATGCACGCTGATTTATAAGCATTAAATGCACAATTAAAATGACCACACATGAAACTAGAGTAGAGACCCAAGCCACGATGTTATTTAGATTTAATGTTATATTTCAGTTTCATTATGTTGCTTTACTCATCATTTATGTCACATGTTATATCACTGTTATTGATTGATTTTATGAGTTGGTTTGAGTTATGAACCTTTTCTATTAGCCTCATCATGTCTAGTCCATACCGATTTATTTGACAAACTGACTCATTGTTTGAGATTTCAAGGAATACAGCTATACATACAATGGATGATGTAGATGCGTCATTGATTGATGGAAATCCATATTTGAGCGAAGAAGGATTTGACGCTTAGTTGATTAGTTTTTCTTTATACACTAGAAAAGACTTTAAGGCTTTCATTTCAAATTCTCTATTTTATTTGTAGATTGGTTTATATTAATAGTTGAACTATGGCTTGATATTAATTTGAATTCCAGTTATTAAGTGGTTAAACTTATGGTAATTCATAAGTTTAATGCTACCTTTGTATATTGTTGGTTAATTACTGTCTTTGTGATTAGTCAAATTGTTGGAAGAAAATTTATGTGTGTTTTTAAAAGTTATCTTTCCATTGCGCTTATATGCGGATCTTTATGGATTAATTGACATAATTATGATCATGGATATATGATGTAGTGTGATGTCTCCAAGTAAGTGCATTGATCCGGTGTGTGAATTTGGGGACGTTACATTTTTACACTTCATTTGAATCCGCCTCACTAGTCAGCATGGACCAAGCAATTACTACTTCGTTGTTTCTATTGTGTATTAGTCCAACTCCTGCCCTACGCATAATACCAATAACACTCACTTTGAATATTTAGTTAGTTCAAAGACATTGCTCTTCTGAATAGTACATCCTTCATCTTCCAAAATAGCTTCCCAAGTCATTCAAAACCCTTTGAATGCATGTTCTTGAAATTCTCGCAAGCCAACACCTCCTCCATATTTAAAAATAGTATCCCAATCCAATTCAAAATCTGTTTCAAATCTGTTCAAAAAATGACTCATTGAGAAGTTGATTGTTTCTTTCTTTCCAGAGGGTCCATAAAAGTTCCACCAAACAACTTTTCCATAACAGTTACCCCTTTCTAAATAATGGACCACACCCTAAACTGCAGTCTTCAATTCTGCCTGACACTGACTTGAGCAACTCCAAACATAGTGACCAAGTCGGGGTTCAGGAATAAATCGGCTTGGAAAAAAATCTACAAAAATCTAGCAAAATTTGTCAAATTCAGGAAAAAAATGTCAAAATTCGAAAAAATAAAAAGAAAAATTATAAAATATATTAATTAAAAACTATAAAAATTTAAAGAAATGGGAAAATTTCGGGTAATTTACGAATAATTATTGAAATTCATAATTTTTTGAACTAGTCGCAAATAATTATAGCTTTATTCTTTCAAAAAATACGAATTATTCATGACTTTTTCAAAAAGTTGGAGAAATTTGGTCACTATGATTTGAAACAATTGTAAGAAATAGTATCATATAGATCTCATGGACACACTCTGTGAGATGAAACAGTCAACTATTTTCAGTCACCTCTTTGTGTTGGAGATGTTATTTCTATTGTATAGGTGTATAGTAAGTAACTTTGAGGGTGTGTGTGTGTGTAGTTAAGTGAATCTTAAGTTGTACAGTTCACTTAATTCGAGAACCATGTAATACGTGAACATGCTAAGATGATATAAATAGTATTTTGCATTGGGATTTGAATAACATTGACTCAACCCTAATATCTCTACTTTTCTCTTCCTCTCTCTTCTTCTTCCTCCTTCCTAGTACTAAATCGTAACCCTAAATTATAGTTTTGTCCTGGTATTAGAGCCAACAAAAACCTAACACTAGAAATTTTTACAGCTTATTGAAGCCATCCACATCATCACTGACGTCAACATGACGTCATCATGCTGACATCAGCAGGGTCAACCCGCTAACCTTCTTTCTCAAATATTTTTTGAGGTTTTTGATCAATTTTTCCCCTCTCCATTTTCTTCTTCTTGCTCGAAGTGATTTGAGGTCGGGAACATGGAGTTTTGAAGGTGTTTCTAAAGAAAGTATATTTTTTAGTTTTTTGGATCCCTGAGATCCGTGAAGGCTTAAAGGAGCTCAGGATTGGACCAGGTTGGACCCGGAATCACCATACAAGTTGATGGTGTACTCCTTTTTTTGGATCTATTTTAGTGTTGTTTAATAGATTCTCGTGAATCCTTCTTTTACCGCCCAGCCACATAAATCTCCGTCGTTCGATTGCTGATCGTTTTTTTGTCTGGCAAGGATGGCTTGTTTGAAAGTTCGTTTCATTTACAAACTGATGGTTCAAGTTTGATTGAATTCGGAGTTCATTTGAAAGAGTTATGGATGTTTTAGTGACTGCTATAGGCCTATGTTCTCCTGTTTTGTCGATAATTTTTTTTTTATGATTATTAAGAAAACTGCTGCCCAACGTTTTTGAATGTTGTTTTGGGATTAATCAGTGGACTGTGCATGCATTCTCCCTGTTTGGAAGTTGTGAGCCTTCTTTTTTGAATTGTTTTGATCTCGGTATTTCTTAATCATGGACGAGAATAAATCTAGAATCATTGGTGGGGGAGATATTTCTTATAACTTACAAATTACTACGAAGAAATTGAATGGGACCAATTATCTTTCGTGGTCATGGTCTACTGCTATGTACTTAGGGATGAAGAAAACATTGGGTTACATTTACGGGACAATTCCAAAACCCAAAGAAGATGACCCTAAGTATGTTGATTGGGAAAGTGACAATCTAACTGTTATGGCATGGCTGCTATACTCAATCCAACCAGACATTAGTGATTCTTTTATGTATGCCAGTGATGCTAAACAACTATGAGAGGTTGTGAGGGATGCGTTCTCGCAAAAACAAAACCTCGCAAAAATGTTCAAGTTTATGACAAAATTAACACTATGAAGCAAAGTGATAAGACTATTGGAGAGTACTACACTCAAATGAGGAGTTTGAGGGATGAACTAGCCCAGTAACAAGAAGAAGAACTGTGCAGCTCGTGTGGCAACAAGACTAGTAAAAATATTGAAAGGAGGAGAGTGTTTGACTTCCTAAAAGGGGTTAGACATGAATATGAGAATGTTAAATCAAACATTCTAGGCAGAGAGGAGCGTCCTCCACTTGGTACCGTGTATGCCCTCTTTCAACATGAGAAGAACAGGCAACAGTTTATGCAGATTCCTAATGGTGATGTATTTGAGAGATCTGCCCTACTATCCTTCACTTCTTTTCGTCGTGGTGGAAGCAAATCTGGTGGTAGAGGTGGTGGTCGTGGAGATTGTCGGGACCTCTCACGTGAAGAAAGAGAAAAATTATTGTATTCTCATTGTGGCAAGAAGGGTCATACGAGACAAAGATGTTGGAAATTACATGGGAAACCGAAATTTCTTCCAGGTCGTGCATTTCAGTCCTCCACTGAGGAAACTTCTAATCCAGTTGGTGGTCAGAGTATCCCTATTGCTTCAGCTCCGTCAGATTTCCAGAGATTACAGAGAGAGCTTCAGGATCTCCAAGGCCGCCTTCAGCGCATGACGGTAACACAGGGACAGACATCTTCCTCCCACATAGCTGAGTCAGGTACCTATGGGTCTTCACATGTGACCTCCTCCACTTAGTCCCCATGGATCATCGATTCTGGGGCTACGGATCACATGTCTAGTATAACAGATTTATTTTCATCTGTGTCTAGTCTTTCTAATTCTGTTCATATTTGCATTGTTGATGGATCCCTTATTCCTGTAAAGGGCAAGGGAGTATTCAATTAGGCACCTTGTCTCTTGACTCTACTCTTTTGATTCCTAACATGCCTATGAATTTATTATTGATTAGTAAAATTACTAATTTCTTACATTGTAGTGTGACATTCTTTCTATCATATTGTGTTTTTCAGAACCTGAAATTGGGGAATATTCTTGGTCATGGTACTAAAGAGAAGGGACTCAACATCTTTCAAGATTTACGTGATGCATTTCCTCTTACAACTATGGTGGTTTCTGTTGATGAAGCAAGATTATGGCACTCCTGCTGTAGCCATCCTCATATTAGTCATTTGAAACTTTTATATCCAGAAAATTTTCATGAATTTGATAGTAGTTTGTTTAATTGTGAGACTCGTCAATTCTCTAAATATGTTGGCAATTCTTATCCCTTGAGTGGTAGTAACTGTGCTATTCCTTTTGAAGTTATTCACTCTGATGTATGGGGGCCTTCCCCTATTACTACTTTGAATGATTATCGTCATTTTGTTACTTTTATTGATAACTGTACAAGACTCACTATGCTCTTTCTTATGTGCACCAAAGATGAAGTTGCCTCTATTTTTCCTATGTTTCACAGACTAGTTAGCACACACTTTCATGGGGCATGTTAAGGTTCTTTAATCGGATAATGGTGGGGAATATTCTTCTTACGTTATCCAGTCTTATCTTTACTCTCATGAAATTGTATGACAAACTACTTATCCTTATACCCCCCAACAAAATGGGGTTGCTGAGAGGAAAAATAGGCAACTTCTTGATGTTGTTCGATCTCTGTTGTTTGATATGAAGGTTCCTAAACATCTCTGGAGTGAAGTTGTCCTCACCGTTGCCTACCTCATCAATCGAATGCCTACAACTATTCTGGAAGGACATTCTCCCTTCCAACTTGTGTCTCCTCATCAACCTCTGTTCTTGGTACCACCACGTATCTTTGGTTCCTTGTGTTTTACACATATCCCCAATACTCGGCAAAGTAAACTTGATCCCAAGGCTACCAAGTGTATTTTTATTGGGTATCCCTCTTCTCAGAAAAGATACAAGTGTTTTAACCCTTTCATTTGTCGTGTGATAGTCACAAGGGATGTCACATTCTTTGAGGAACTCCTTTTGCCGGTCCTCCGAGTCCTCTTTAGGGGAAGAAATAACTTAAAAATGAAGATTACTCTGAGATGTTTAGAGTTTTACCAATGGGAGATGATGAAGATTGTGAATAAGTGGATGAAACTGTTAAGCCACAGAAAAGCGAACCCACCTTTGATAAATATGGAAAGGGAAAGATGTATGTGCGAATGAATAAGAAAAGCATCGTTGAAGCCACTAAGAAAAGCATCGTTGAAGCCACTGTACATGAGAATGTAGATGAGTCACCTTCTCAGAATACCGACCAAGATCCTTACCCGAAGAGGGTCCTCTTGTTTCTGATCTTCATCTACCCATTGCTCACAGAAAACTTTCTGGATCATGTACTCATCATCCCATCAGTATGTGTCATATCACAATCTCTCATAATCTCATTATGGTTTTATTTTTTCTCTTGATTCTATCATCCTTCCTTCTACTGTTTCTGATGTCTTATTGCAGCCAAAATGGAAGGATACTATGATTCAGAAGATGAAAGCTCTAGAACATAATCAAACTTGAGAAATTGTTGAACTCTCAGAAGCAAAGAGAGTTGTTTGTTGCAAATAGGTGTATACAGTTAAGTATAGACCCGATGATACTGTTGAAAGATATAAAGCAAGACTTGTAGCAAAGGGGTACACAAACACAAGGAGTTGATTATCAAGACACCTTTGCACCAGTAGCCAAGTCTAATACAATCAGGGTATTGTTATCTCTGGCTCCCCACAAAGACTGACCACTTTCTCAACTTGATGTGAAGAATGCATATCTTCATGGTGATCTCAAGGAAGAAGTCTACATGGACCTTCCTCCTAGATTTGTAAAAGAAGAGGAGAAGGGAAAAATGTATAGATTGAAAAAATCTATCTATGGATTAAAACAATCCCCAAGGGCTTGGTTTAAAAAATGTAGTGATGTTATTATGAGATTCGGGTACCGAAGAAGTCACTATGATCATACTCTATTTGTAAAAAGGGGAATTAAGATGATTGTCATACTAGTCTATGTTGATGATATCTTCATTACTGGCGATTCATGAGATTCTTAAATTGAATGAGTATTTGAGAAAAGTGTTTGAAATTAAAGACTTGGGAAGCTTGAAATATTTCCTGGGCATTGAAGTGGCGGGATCTAAAAAGGGCATCTCATTATCCCAGCGAAAGTATACAATAGACCTCCTTCATGATACGGGGTTTTTGGGGTATAGGCATGCTGAGACTCCTATTGAATAAAATCACCGATTAAATGGTGAAGAAAGCGATCTTCTCAAGGATCTCCGTACCTATCAGAGATTAGTTGGTAAACTGATTTATCTAACCATGACCCGTCTGGATATTGCTTATGTAGTAAGCGTGGTAAGTCAATATATGCACTCACCAAAGAGAATACATTTGGAGGTTGTTCACAGGATCCTGAGGTATTTGAAAGGAAGTCCTGGCAAAGGGTTTCTCTATAAAAATCGTGGTCATTTGGATGTAGAGATATTTACTAATACCGATTGGGCCAGGTCTCTAGATGATAGAGATCAACTACCGGATATTGCACCTTCTTAGGGGATAATTTGGTTACCTGAAAATTTAAAAAGCAACATGTAGTATCAAACTCCAGTGTCGAGGGGGAGTACCGCGCCATGTCCCAAGGTACGAGAGAAGGCATGTGGCTTAAATTCATCTTGTCAGACTTGGGAGTTGTTGTATCCTCATATTGCAGAGAATGAAGTCGCCCACATCATATTGCAGAGAATGAAGCTGCCCATCATATTGCAGAGACCCCTATCTTTCATGAAAGAACAAAACACATTGAGGTGGACTGTCACTATATTCGCGAGAAGGTCGAGTCCAAAGAAATCAATATTCCTCAAGTTAGAAATGAGGATCAACTTGTTGACATTTTGACTAAAGGTGTTGGTGGCAAGAGACTTTTTGACATCTCCTTCAAGTTGGGTATGATCGACATCTATACTCCAACTTGAGGGCGAGTGTTGGAGATGTTATTTCTATTGTATGGGTGCGCAGTAACTTTGGGTGTGTGTGTAGTTAAGCGAATTTTAAGTTGTACAATTCACTTAACTAGGGAATCATGTAATACGTGAACATGCTAAAATGTTATAAATAGTATTTTGCATTGGGATTTGAGTAACATTGATTCAACCCCAATATCTCTACTTTTCCCTTCCTCTCTCTCTCTCTTCTTCTTCCTCCTTCCTATTACCAAACCCTAACCCTAAATTACAGTTTTGTCACTTTGCACATAATAGATCTACTAGGCATGGATCAAAATACCGGTTTTCTGATACATTCAATTTTTTTTTTCAAAAAATCAGAAAAATTAAATTTAATGATTTTCTATATATTTTAACTTTTTTAATTTTTATTTTAGGCTTATTTGATGCATATTTCATAATTTTATCAATGCAAAACCTAAATTACATTGTACATGACTCATGATGACATGATCAAAATTAAAAGGTATATTGTACATGAAAAACTTACTTTAAAGTCACATTAAATTTCGTGGTGGTTCTTGGCCCTCGTGATCATCATCATCGGTGCGCGAGATTTCCGGCCTTTCCCTATAATTTCGTAGTGGTTCTTGGCCGACATATTATTATTTAATAAATAATTTTAAATAAATAAAATGACCCACATAGTTAGAAATTGACCCACATATAATTATTTAATAAATAATTTTATTTCAAAAAACTCACATAAACCTCAAAAATTGACCAATAATAGGCTCAAATTAGGGTGGTTTAACACAAAACCCCCTACTTTGGGCTTAAAAATTCAAGATATTTAAGGGTAGATCTTAAATAAATAAACCTCCTAAAATGTAGATCTAGTAGGTAGATCTATCTAGTTTTCACTAGATCTACCACATTTATAGGTAGATCTAGTGAAAATAGCTACAAAAAAAAAAAAAAAAAAAAAAGGTATATGGGTTAACATTATACCTATGCGATGATTTCCGGCAAAAATATGACGAATCCGAGTTGTTTTGGGTGGTCGCTAGCTCTCCCGATGATTAACTCACAAAGAAGAAAAAGAAGTGAAAGACCCGTCTCTGGTTTGCAGAGAAACAAGAAGTGAAAGAAACCAAAAAAGCCAAAAAAAAAAGGCAAACACCCGTGCATCTATAGTGCCTGGGCCCCACCGATAATTTCATATTATCGGACGATACAGACGATACGGGCGATAAATTGCCCAAATCGTCTGATAATTTCATTGTTTTAAAGGGGGTACGATACAGAGGTAACGTATCGGTATCGGACGATATTTTGACCCATGCTACAAGGTATAGTCATCCTACACTTCCATAAGTGATTGCAAATAAAAACCTAATCAAAGGAATACCCTACAGGTAGATTAAAAAAGGATGCCCATTAAAGATAGAACTATCAAATGGTAAACATTCCATAACTCTCCAATCGCTAAATCCTCCTACCCAGCTTTGACTTAGGACTGTATTCCTTCTCCAATGATACCATTAATGATGATGATGCATAGATTTTAGCTTCATCTTCTCTGACAGCCTCTGAAGAGGATGCACCAAACAACTCTTCTAGAAATCCTTCAATGAGATCCATTATCCTTGGGGGAAAAGAGGTATGAGTAAAGTTGAAAAGCTCGTGGATCACAATTAACTAATCAACTTGCATTTAGATATAAAATCTTTTAGGTGGTCCACAATCAGGAGGTTATGGTAATGGGCTAGTTGATTCCATTTTTCCCATCAATGGATTGGGTGCCCTGCCTCCCAAGTGTCCGCAAGGAGCTCTTCCTGGATAGCCTATGATCCCACATCCCTATTTTGCTCCAATCAGATGGAGTGGTCAGATACCAAAGGGAAGCCACTTATCAAACATCATAGCCAAGGAATTACACTTGCAGCCATAGGAAAACTATGCGTGCCGACCCAACAAATGCCATCCCCTCAACTATCATAACACCCCATTTTGTCAAATTACACCTTTACCTTCAAGGACGTAGGAGAAGAGGAAGACTAGTGAAGACTTGGATGGAGGCCGTGAGAATGGATATGAAGGATTGCAAAGTTATAAAGAGCTTAGCGCAAATCATAAATGAATGGAGAAATAGAACTCGTGAAGCCGACCCCAAATAGATGGGATAAGGCAATGATGATGATGATGACACCTTTACCTTCAACACGTCTGAAAAAAAAACATCCAACCTGAATTTGATTATTTGTCTTTTGTCGAAAATACTTCATCAATTCATCTATCCCTTGCTCCTAAGACCTCAAACGGAAACCTTCACACTGATTTGGATAAACGCTTGCTCTGGTTCGAGCAGCCCAGCCTGTATATGCACCAAAGGGAACCACAACGAACTTCTTCACCTCTACCTCTCCAACCGAAATGACAGAGGCTTGAATGGAGAATTTGCTCTCTGAAGCATCTTTAAATTCCAGCAAAGTCACCCCACTCTGGTAGAAGAGGTAAAGAGATTCCAGGCACTCCTCACCTAATCAGATAACAGTTGCTAACATCCTTACAAACTTTCCCGAGTAGCATCCTTCTTCACCACCTGAACTGTCATCTTTCCCAAGTCATCCCAAGACTTATTTCCTATACTGCTAACATGTAATAAATAATGAGAAGAACCACCACCAAGACAAGGGACAAGAACAACAATTCAAATACATTTTATTATATATATATATATATATATATATATATATATATATATATATATATATAATGAGAAAGAAATTACAACCAGAGAGGTATGAGACTGGCCTAAAACAAGGTGTCAAACTCGACGGAACCTTCACACTGATTTGGATAAACGCTTGCTCTGGTTCGAGCAGCCCAGCCTGTATATGCACCAAAGGGAAGCACAGCGAACTTCTTCACCTCTACCTCTCCAACCGAAATGACAGAGGCTTGAATGGAGAATTTGCTCTCTGAAGCATCTTTAAATTCCAGCAAAGTCACCCCACTCTGGTAGAAGAGGTAAAGAGATTCCAGGCACTCCTCACCTAATCAGATAACAGTTGCTAACATCCTTACAAACTTTCCCGAGTAGCATCCTTCTTCACCACCTGAACTGTCATCTTTCCCAAGTCATCCCAAGACTTATTTCCTATACTGCTAACATGTAATAAATAATGAGAAGAACCACCACCAAGACAAGGGACAAGAACAACAATTCAAATACATTTTATTATATATATATATAATGAGAAAGAAATTACAACCAGAGAGGTATGAGACTGGCCTAAAACAAGGTGTCAAACTCGGGCTCGGCATCGGTCCATGGAGAACCGATACGAATCGGCCGATTCCGATACGTATGGGCCCTTAAAAAGAAAAAACCAAAGTCTCGGCTCAACCTGATACGTATCGGCCGATACCGATACCGAGCTCTAGGACCGAAACATATCGGTTTGCCAAGATACCGATACGTATCGGTATCGGCCAATTTTTGATACCATGGCCTAAACATAACCAAAAACATCTACATACAATATTGCAAAGCTATTTTGAATGCAAATTCAAATTTTAAACTTTGAATTTCTTAAATTCCTATTCAATTAATCTACTCTAAGAAAATTCTTAAATGAAAAAACTACACGTAAATTTCTACACCTGCATTTTGGCTAAAATTTCCTGATTGTGAATGACCCAAATGTCCCTCACACATTTTGCACTCACAACTGCACAAATAAACACCAGACATGTGCAACATAGAACACAAGCAAAAAACATAGCAAGTTAAAATGTATGGTTTGGGTATGTGCGGCCCAAGTATCCTATATGTGGTGTAGTTTGTCACATGGATGCACATTGCATAATCAATCATACTGGGTGTGTCATGTATGGTGCGAATAAGTGCAGCCTAGTAACCTATACTTGGTGTAATACAAAATTATAGAATCATCTTTACTATTGTTATGGAAGAACCCTTCGGCCCTAGAGTTGGTTGGCAATGCTCACAATGTAGATGTAAATAGACGACCTAGGTACTTCCATTGTATATGTGACTTCATAAACAAAAATGATAAGAAAATAAAATATAATAAATAATAAAAAAACAGAAAGGTGCAACACATAATTACATTGGTGTCACATAATGTGATATCAGGTTTAGATGGGAGATAGTTCCAAAACTCGGCTAAGATACGTATTGGGTTCGGCTTGATCTGATACTAAGACAAACAATGGTATCAGTGTACCAATGACACTGGCCGATTAGAGACCAATACATATTGGCCGAATATCGGCCAATACATATTGGCGACATGGGATTTAGTATCCCTTGGCAAGTATTGCTAAAATTATCTGCACATATCAGCCAATTGAAGGATTTGGTATCCCTCGGTATCAGTGATACCTACTGCTATCAGTAGGTATCACTGAAATTGCCAATACATATTAGCTAATCAAGGGATTCGATATCCCTTGGTATCGGTCGATATGTATCAGTATCAGCGATATGTATCAGCCTGGAGGTTGGCCAATAGCACCTTAAGCATCAGGTTTTTAAGTTTTTGGATAAGATAAGACAATGATGACGATAACGATGATGACAATGCGATTTTGTCTGAGTCTTGGCTATTTCGTTTTTTTACTTTTTACTAAATTTTGGTATAATGTGATTTCAAAGTCAAGTTTTGGGCTTTCCTCTCTAAATTGATCAATATTAACTTTTACTTGCCTAATCATCCATTCTAAAGAGATATATAGACCTGTTTGTTATTTATAGTTTAGTATATTTTAGATGAAAATGGATGAGGACACTTTGACCACAATCATTATATTTGATCTTTCATGTGATCCATTAGTCAGATTTTCTACTCAAATGCATTTTATTTGTGTGTGTGTGTGTGTGTGTGTGTACGTGCTAACAGCTGACATTAGGTGCACGGGCCAGTTAGGGACTCAGATCTATAGGTTCTAAATATCCATTCTAAAGAGATATATAGACCCGTTCGTTATTTATAGTTTAGTATATTTTAGATGAAAATGGATGAGGACACTTTGACCACAATCATTATATTTGATCTTTCATGTGATCCATTAGTCAGATTTTCTACTCAAATGCATTTTATTTGTGTGTGTGTGTGTGTGTGTGCGCTAACAGCTGGCATTAGGTGCACGGGCCAGTTAGGGACTCAGATCTATAGGTTCTAAATATCTAGTTATCGACTCATCTACCAAGGTATAACTAAGCTGATAGTGGATGATTGACTTGTGCACTGCCCATGGTGCATGGCACGTCCACCATATATCACTTAATAAGGGGAATTCTATCGTCACAATTTTACTGAGAAATTAGCATTTTTGTTCACAAAAATTTGAAAAACCCAAAAAATTGACATAAAACACCCATATATAAAATTCTAAAAACAAATACAACTTGAAGTGGAATGTGGTGTTTTGGTAAAAACACCCCTTGATATTCTTGTAATTATCAAAGAAACATGGGTGCTCAATGAGCCGTCATTTTGTCAAATGCCAGCTCGTTAGAATGTCCATATATATGAACTATCATTTATATATAAAATAACCAAGAAAATTATGGGCATTCTATAATAAAATGATGGCTTTTTTTATATATAGGTAATAAAGTGACAGCTCATGAATACCAAGGAAGTACTTTTACCAAAACACACAATTTCACTTCAAGTTTATTTAGTCTATCAAAATTTTATAAGGACATCTTATGTCCAATTTTTCTGTGGCCAATGCTAATCATAGTAAAGGCTGTGAGATTAGCATTGTCCAAATCTTTCTTTAAATGAAAGTGACCTAGAAGAAACTTCTACTTTCTGTTCCAATGGAAAACGTAGAGGCATTGCCTTTAATTAGATGTATGACATTCTTGTAATACCATTAAAACTACAGTTGTGAGTTGACAACCTAAAATGTATGGCTACAAGAAAACATGATAGCTTTCATAGAATTTACAAGAATGACACAATCAATTTGCAGAAATGCCTCTATTTTTTCCACTAAAAGATGAAATAGAAGTTACTTTCTAGGAATTTTGCCCAGAGGATGATTTGGACAATGCTAACATCCCAAGCTTTATATATATATATATATATATATATATATATAGACACAAACAAACACTAGTCTATCTCTAATTCGAATTCAAAATTTGAGCTTAATTAGGACCAAACTTTCTAAATGCACAAACATTAAAAAAAAAGTACTGAACTTGTAAACACTCTCCCATGTGAGAACCACCACCAAGACAAGCAACAAGGAAATGGGAGAACATTTCAATTGCAATTCCTTTCTTTATGAACAATGAAAATTTACTTGATGGAAAGAATTTGCAAAAAGATAGGCACAAGAGGCTGCCCAACCAAACACATGTACCTACGAAACAGGAAGATATTCCAATGCAAATTCAAAGTTTAAAAATCGAATTCCATATGTTCCTAATTGATTAATCTTGACGCGGGACGATAACCCTAAAATGCGGAATATGATTTTAATGCGATTTGCCGAAATTAATTAGAATTTAATCAAGCGTAATCTCAAAACTATCTTAAATACCTTAGGGTTCAGAGAATTCAGGCTGGTAGATCACACGAGATCCAGTTAGGGTCCAGTCCGATGCGCGAGTACTATTAGATTTGAGGCGAGATTAGCCTAGAGATAGAACTCTAGCTTTTCCAGGCTTAGGCGCTCGTCTTCGATCCGATGTAGATTCACGGTTCGAACCAGGGTGGCGGAAATAGGTTATGGGTTTGTAATAGGTTTTGGTTTTGTAACAGGTTTATAGTTTTCAGATCGGTTTATGGTTTAGAAAAAAAGGTGTTGGCTATGTTTGATTTAGGGTTTCAAAAGGCTTAGGGTTTTGGGATCGAAAGGAAACAATTAGGCTACGGTGTAGGGGAAGCAAACACAGATCGAGAGATAACCAATATAATAGAGAAGATAACAATGGCTTTTAGGAATCACTCCCTTGGCCTCACACCAAACCCATCTCAAAGAATATTTAAGCATAAAAGCATTCAAAATATTCAATAACTAATTAAAAAGTCTTTACAAGCCTCTATATATAGGCCACCAATAATTAAAATTCGAAATAAAGAGTTCTAATAGAAATAAAACACAAAAAGGCAAGTTTTCGCTAAAAAAAACTCAAATTTCGGAAGCCCGTCACGACGTCCACGGACGTCTGTAGTGCTAAGGGCGTCGTGACCTACTGACAAAGTGAAGGGCAAAATCACGACGTCATCGTTCATCACGGACGTCCGTCACTATTCACGGACGTCCGTCACTGTTCACATGAACAGTAATTTTTTTTTTTTTTTTTCGTGGCGTTCCTCCACTCAAAATGTTTCATCACCGATGAAACACGCATGTGGTACTTTTGATTCGCTCCCTCTCCTCTTCTTTCGACGCCAGAGAAACGATGTGGTCCTCAATCCAATGTCCATGTATGTGGCGTCCCCATCAATTCCCTCGACAAAGGTTTCATCACCGATGAAACACGCCGTGGTAGATATCTAGTGTGTCGGGTTCAAGCTTTTCTTGGACCCAAGTGTTTTCGGACTCGGTTTGCACCCATTTAACCAAGTATTTCGAATCCCGTCACCGTGTAGAGACGGCATGATGATCGTTAATTATATCTTCTATCTCATCTAATCTCTCATCTGCGTGGGAAGGAAGAGGTATAGGTTGCAAGGTTGGATTAGGGTGGGACTAGGGGTGGCCGGAGTGGGTTTCGTGAGGTGGGTGAAACCCAAGTAAGGAACCGTGTCCTCCACATTGAACGCCGAATTCAACTAACCCCGTACTGGAGGAAGCTCGAGCATGCATTAGGACCACTCTTTAGCCAAAATTCTAAAAGGCCCCTCAAGATTGAGCTTCTTTTGCGGATCCTCATTGGAACCGCTCGGCCTAACCCATAATCACCACGTTAAATTCTTTAGACACTGTGAGCATCTTCAGATAATTTATATTGATTGTTGCTTGAATTAATTTTCTGTTTAATTTCGGCATGCAAGCTATGAATATGTTGTGCAAATGCATCGGCAGACTCTGACACTCTATGGGATACAGACATGGGGATCAAATCTAATGGGGTCCTAGGCCTATGACCATGCACTACCTCAAAAGGACTCATGCCTATGGACCTATTGACAGAATTATTATATGCAAACTCAGCTGTGGGTAAGATGGTATCCCAGGTCCTAACATGATCACCGACAAGACTACGAAGGAGATTCCCAAGGCTCCTATTGGTGCTTTCAGTTTGGCCATCCGTTTGAGGGTGGTAAGCTGTTGAGAATTAGAGCAATGTGCCCATCATGTGCCAAAGGGTCTTCCAAAAATAACTCGTGAATTTAACATCCCTATCAGACACAATAGTTTTGGGCAAGCCATGAAGACGCACTACCTCCGCGAAAAATAGTTTAGCAATATGAGATGCATCGGAGGTTTTGGAACAAGGAATGAAGTGGGCCATTTTGGAAAATCGGTCCACTACGACATAGATGGAGTCGTGCTTCCTAGGGGTCTTAGGAAGTCCAAGCAAATCCATAGAGAGGTCTTACTGCACGGTGTGTGTGGCACGGGTAAAGGAGTGTACAGACCGGTATTTTGTTTGGTCTGTTTTGACACTTGGCAAGTACGACAATATTTGACAACCCGAGCGACATCTCTCATCAGGCTAAGCCAAAAGAACCTATCCTCTCACGAAAGCAGTTTATTACGAAATGTCCGGCCATCCCTCCAAAGATGTAACTCCCAAATGAGAAAGTCACGAATGAAGTGCGAGGGATGCAAAGGCGATTGCCTTTTAAACAAGACCATCATGGATGGTGTACACGAGTGTGTCATCGGGTTACTAAGGAGAGCAGTGTACTCAACCCCAAAATCTGGGCACTCGGGGTACTCATCCTTTAACTTTTCGAACCCGATGACCTCGGTGCTCATTGTGCGCAAAGTCACCACTCGCCGACTAAGTGCATCAGCGGCCCTATTTTCAGCACCAGCCTTATGCTTTAACACGAATGTGAACCCTTGAAGGTACTCCACCCACTTCGCGTGCCTTGGGTTCAACTTCTTCTGTGAAGCAAGAAAGCGTAAGGCTTCATGGTCAGAGAACAGCACAAATTCCTGCGGTCTAAGGTAATGTTTCCAATACCAAAGAGATCGAACGACCGCATAGAATTCCTTGTCATAGGTGGAGTATTTTTGCTTCGCCTCGTTAAGTTTTTCGCTAAAATAGGCCACAGGGTGACCCTCTTGGCTAAGCACTCCTCCTATGCCTACACCCGATGCGTCACATGCAACTTCAAAGACTTTGGAAAAGTCCGGCAATCGCATGACGGGTGCGCTACTCATTCGTTGTTTGATCTCGGCAAAGGCTTTTGTCGCCGCTTTGCCCCATTTAAAATCCTCTTTTTTCATGCAATCTGTAATTGGGGCCATAATGGTGCTAAAGCTTCTAATGAAGCTTTATAGAAAGTAGCCAAGCCATGGAAGTCGCGACATCGTGTATTTTCTTTGGTTCGGGCCACTCCACAATGGCTTTCACCTTTTCAGGGTCCGCGACCATTCCATTGGCCGAGATAATGAATCCCAAGAAGACAATGGAATGCTGCATGAAAGTGCACTTCTTGAGATTGGCAAACAACGTTTCGCCTTTGAGGGTTTCACAAACCAGCCTAAGGTGGGTCAAGTGTTGATCCTTGTCGTGACTATAGATCAAGATGTCATCGAAATAAACAACAAGGAATTTGCTTAAAAACAGCCTCAACACTTGAGTCATGAGTCGATGAAAGTACTCGGGGCATTAGAAAGCCCAAAGGCATGACCATCCACCGTAAAGACCATCCTTAGTCTTAAAGGCGGTTTTCCACTCATCAAAGGCGGATGCGGACTTGATGGTAGCCACTTTTAAGGTCTATCTTTGAAAAGATAGTGGCAACAACCACCAGATCGAGCATATCATCGAGCCTTGGTATGGGAAACTGATACTTAACGGTAATCTTATTGATCGCACGGCTATCCACACACATGCGCCACGTACCATCTTTCTTAGGAGTGAGTAGGGCAGGTACGGCACACGGGCTCAAACTCTCTTGGATGAACCCCTTCTGAAGGTGCTCATTGACTTGCCGAGTTAACTCGGCGTGCTCAACTGGTTTCAACCTATAGTGGGAGTTCTAGAAGGTAGATCCGGAACCAAATCTATGCGTGTTGGATATCACGCAGAGGAGGGAGTTCGCTTTGGTAAGTCTTCGTGGAAGACATCCAGTAAACTCTTTAAAATCGGCTCAACCTCCTGGGACACTCGCCACCGACTGAGAGCACTCTACGGTGACAACCACGACACCACACTCTCATCTTTCGATGCTTTCTTGAACTCAGAAGGGCTCACAATATTAATGGGTTTAGAAGACTCGCCCTTCTTTTCAACGGTGTTGGTCGATGGTGTTTTGGGAGGCAAAGGGTGTAAAGTGATCTTTTTGCCCTTATACATGAACGTGCAGATGTTTGTTCGACCAGAAAGAGTCACGTCCCATGTCGAGAGCCACGGCCTTCCCAAAATAATATGGCCCACATCCATCGCACCACATCGCACCATAAGGTGTGCGAATAAGAACCTAATAATCGGTACCGACACCTTTTCGACACGGGAATGGATGAAGAATTGACCCATGCGACTTTATAAGGTCTCGGTGGGCTTGGTGTAAGCCCTAAGCGCGCATTTAGCATAAGTTGATATAACATTAGTGCAACTACCGCTATCCACGATGACCCTACAATTCTTTCACCGAATCGCATAGGTGTGGAAGATGTTCTCCTACGATCATCCTTTTCATCCGTTGAGGCCAAGAGCACACCTCACAACTAAAGCATGACCAATAGCATCACCCTCCTCATCGGGTGTGCTAACGGGTTCAAATACTTCCTCTTCAACCACTACCTCATCATCATCCTCCTCTCCCTCAATGTAGTGAGTCCTTTGGGGTTCTTTCGTACGGCATTGGGCGGCAAAGTGTCCCATCCCATGACATTTATAGCATTTTACTTGAGAATTAACCCTTGAGGATTCTCCGCCTACGCCTTTTCCCTTTTCAAACCTAGAATTGGTAGGGGCGGGCTGTGTAGGTTTGGGAGGAAGATTGAATCGTCCCTCCTTGGATCGTATTACTCTATATTGGGACTCGGTCTTCTTCACCACCGTAGTTTTCGAGATACTGCTCGAGATCTTGTACGCATAGCATCTTTCAAGAGTTTCTACGGGTGAGAAATCAACTCTTTCTGCAAATCAAGTCGCAATCCAGTGCGGAATCTAGAGAGAGTGATTTCAGGGTCTTCCGATACTTTTGCCCTCATCATGAATTCTTCGAATTTGGCAATGTAATCGGTCACGGGCATACCACCTTGGCGTAAGTTTTGCCACTGGTCGAGGAGGCGTTGGTGGTATGATAAAGGAACATACTTCTCAGTAAGTCGTTCCTTCATGTCGTCCCAACGGGTAATGGGAGGACAACCCGCGTTCACCCTAATGCGCTCAACATTGAGCCAGAAAAGCCGAGCTTGGCCAACCAACTTCATTTTTGCGAGTCTAACGCAACGGTCGTCATTCATGGCATACCAATCAAAGTGTTGGTCCATGTCAGAAAGCCAATCGAGGAAGACGGTAGGGTCCATTCTTCCATCGAAAGTCGGAATCTCAACTCGGACATTCTTAAGGAGTTGAACTTCGGGGTCATAGTCATCTCTACGATGATCCCTACGGTTCCGGTTGTCTTGGCGACCATTACGTTCCAAGTGGGGACATTCACGCTCTTGGTGCTGATTTTCCAGCCCATCCATCGCTTCCAGTTGGTTGATTCAATCACGTAATCTATCATTACCAACTCCTAGGGATGTTTGGGCTTGCTCAATGGTATTCAAACGTGCACTAATTGCACCCAATTCTTCTCGCATAGCTCTAAGAGTATTAAGAACCTCATCCGAAGCCATGGTAATCACAAGGTCTATTAGGGTTCTAATATGGCATGCAATATGGGCTCACAAACGAAAAAAAAAATAATGCAATAAAATAAATATGACAAATAAAATGCCCTAACCTAGAAAACCTAGGGCTCTGATACCAAAACTGACGCGGGACGATAACCCTAAAATGCGGAATATGATTTTAATGCGATTTGCCGAAATTAATTAGAATTTAATCAAGCGTAATCTCAAAACTATCTTAAATACCTTAGGGTTCAGAGAATTCAGGTTGGTAGATCACACGAGCTCCAGTTAGGGTCCAGTCCGATGCGCGAGTACTATTAGATTTGAGGCGAGATCGGCCTAGAGATAGAACTCTAGCTTTTCTAGGCTTAGGCGCTCGTCTTCGATCCGATGTAGATTCACGGTTCGAACCAGGGTGGCGGAAATAGGTTATGGGTTTGTAATAGGTTTTGGTTTTGTAACAGGTTTATGGTTTTCAGATCGGTTTATGGTTTAGAAAAAAAGGTGTTGGCTATGTTTGATTTAGGGTTTCAAAAGGCTTAGGGTTTTGGGATGGAAAGGAAACAATTAGGCTACGGTGTAGGGGAAGCAAACACAGATCGAAAGATAACCAATATAATAGAGAAGATAACAATGGCTTTTAGGAATCACTCCCTTGGCCTCACACCAAACCCATCTCAGGGAAAGAATATTCAAACATAAAAGCATTCAAAATATTCAATAACTAATTAAAAAGTCTTTACAAGCCTCTATATATAGGCCACCAATAATTAAAATTCGAAATAAAGAGTTCTAATAGAAATAAAACACAAAAAGGCAAGTTTTCGCTAAAAACTCAAATTTGAAGCTCACACGGCGTCCACGGACGTCCGTAGTCTACAGACGCGTCCGTGACCTACGACGGTGAAGGCAAAATCACGGACGTCCGTTGTTTCACGACGTCACATGCTCACGAGACGTCAAAATCCACTTGTTCACATGAACAGTAATTTTTTTTTTTTTTTTCATGACGTTCCCCGTCATTCTCCTCCACTCAAAATGTTTCATCACCGATGAAACATGCATGTGGTACTCGGATTCGGGCTCCCTCTCATCTTCTTTCGACGCCGGTAGAAACGATGTGGTCCGAATCCAATGTCCATGTATGTGGCGTCCCCATCAAATCTACTCTAAGAAAATTCTTAAATGACCAACATAGCTCTAAGTTCCATGCACATGATTTTTTTCTCAAAGAGTTGGTATAGGGTAATCGACAGTGTGAACAAGTCAATGTCCATATATTTAATTGGTCAAATATAAGAAAATCCACAACTGTTTATAAGCATGCAAAGAAGTAAAAGTACAAGTTCGACCATTTTAGCACAAGGAGATTGACATGTTCACACTTAACTAAATGGATAGGTTACCTTATATCCACTCTGATGCGGGAACTTACTAAATGCAATGTTAGGGCTGAGATTAAAATTAAAATTAATTTAAGCAATTAAAATATCAATTTCTCATAACAAATTATCACAGAGATATTCTAGAAATTCAATGAGATGATTTAATTACGGCCCAAAAGGGTGTAAGGGACGCGATTTGAAACCAGGTCAGATTCGATCATGCGTGATATCATTTGTGTATGTGTTTATATAATGGTTGATATTAAAGTACACCAAATGGGTGGTTCACAACCACTGATAAGCGTGACGTTTGACAGGGGACAAATACAAAAATGTGTTAAAAACCATTGACGTTGTTAGATTTGACCATGGAGATCAGTTTTGGGCATGTATGCCACGTGACACTACAGCCAATTTGATGGGCTATGTACCATGTGATCGGTACGCACAAACAAACCGTCTGATAGTGAGGTTATGGTCTCAGGATCCGATGTATGAAAGATTGGAATGAAATTAGATCGCCATCATGTGATTAGAGGCAGTCACAAAAATTTAGACCTGGGTTTCCACCAGTAGTTTGGTTTGCACAAATAGAGGGACCCAATCCATTGACCCATTTAACGTGGAGGTACGTTAACATATAATAATATAAGAGCCTATCTAATCGAAGAAAATATACTTTCAGAGCTTCTAATAATTTAATATCATATCATATAATAATATATTATATTAGCTACCACCAGATTATAATATAATATAATATCCTATTAGTCCCTAGCTAAGTGAAGAGAAGTGAGGAGGCGTCTAGAAGGGGCTAGAAGAGCTAAGAGGCACTCAGAAGCTAAGACATGGGTCTGGATGTTGGGGGCGTGGGTTGTAGTGACTACGAGACAAAACAAATAAAAGAAGAGAAAAAGAGAGGGAAAGAAATAGAGACAAAGAGAGTCTGAGAAAATAAAAGAGAAAGAAAAAAGAGAAAGAAAGAGAGAGAGAGTGCTCTAGAGAGAGAAAGTGACTGTTCGCGAGATGGCGAACCTTATAGCCACTTGTAGTTTTTTTTAAAGCAAGTACCTATTCTAACACATCTTGTTTAACCCCTAATTCAGACTGTAGTTTATATTTCTTCCATTTATTCCTCTGTGAAAAATTTGTATCTATTCAACATCTGAATTTGTTACTTCTCATTGCTTTTGGATGTTATACCTATGTTCTGCTGAGCACATGAAAGTTTGTGTCTGTGGCTTTATTTTATTCTTGGAATATGTGTAGGCAGCCCTATTGTATTGTTTAGCTTGGATGGGCACGAAACAACTTGATTTGTTGTCTGATTTGTGACACCTTTAAACCTGAGATTTTGATGCCAGTAGTAGTGATGAACCCTGAGAACAAAAATAAAAGCCATTATTACAGTATATACATCAATTGAAGTATTAAAGTTGGCTTGAAGTGTTAATGGCTGGATTGATGTGTTGATGTCAGGTGGACTGTGGACTGATTTTCTAGTTGTATGGAAATTGACTTTTATGAAAAATGTACAGTTTGAAATCTGAATACTTAGCTGATCTGTTACAATTGACTGTGTCGACATATGCTTATCTGATCTGTTACACTTGGTTGTTTCAACCTGAATGTGTCAGCATGTAGGCGTGAACTAATTTGAATCTGCTTATCTAATCTGTTTGATTTACCGGTTACATCTGATTGTGTAACACTGTATTCACGGAATATATTATACCTGTTACACCTGATGGTATAGAAATTTGTTAACTAGAGCTGTTACCTAACACTGATTATACATTCAGACATCCGCTACCTGAACGTGTAGACATCTGTTACCTGCATGTGTAGAAATCTATTATCTGACACTGAAGTGTCGAAATCTACTACCTGACTGGATAGAAATCCACTTAGCTATGGTGTTAGACCTGAATGAGTAACTCGCGTGAATTAGATCTGTAATCTCCGTTTGTTCAAGTATATATGAAAGCTTGATGTTTGATGTGTGGTTTATATCATTTTCGAGACCAAAGTATTTGTGAAATATAAATTCATGTTTTCTTATGTTTTCTGATATTTCTGCATTGGATTAGAATACCATAATTTCTGAAAGGCAATGAGATGATACCTCTGAGTCTGAATGAGACAATTTTGAGACCCTAGCCAGGTCATAAATTTGATATATGTTCTGTTATCTGTTATTTGATCTCAACTAACAACTGAGTTGAGGAAAGCACTTGGTATTCGTGCTATTAGCTATAAAATAATCTCCAACATCGATAAGTCTGTTGCGATAGTTTAAGTGTAAGCTTCTAAGTTATCTGTCTGGTCTGGGCATATCTGTTGTTTTATCTGTATAGTCTGGGAAACATTAATATCAACCCGAGTTCAGTAAAAACATCGGACTGCAAAGTACCGTGATACACAAAATCCGAAATGTTATTGTTAGTGGTAATTCTGTTATCTGATCTACATCTGTGATCTGTTTTCTGATACTTCTGTTATTTGCTCTAAATTTATTGACCGGTCTGTGATAAGAGCACCCTGTAGTACCCTGAAGTTGACGATGCTAGATTTGTATCTGTATGTGATATTAATTTGTGTACAAGATTTGTTTTCAACCTAGATAGTCATGCTTGTAACTGAATTGTTTGAACAAGAAAAAAGAGATGTATTAGAATGGTTTGATAATTTGAGACTATCGGCATGTCAGTGGTTTAGTCAATATGTATTAGAATGGTTACTTGCTGAGCATGGGATTAGCTCTTACGGTGGTTTAATCACCCTGCAGGTTACGAAAAAAGGTTTAGAGACGATTAGTTGGTGGAGTTTCAATAGTGCTATCTGGTGCAGATCTTTATGTCTGGTACGTAGTGATTAGTTTAATGTATTAAGGTAGTGTAACCTGTTAAGAAAATGAAAAGTTTCTCTGTTTATCCTAAATCTGGTTACCTGGTTATCTATTTTTGACCCCTGATTAGAAAGATTTAGAAAGATCCCTAGTTAGAAATTTTGATTCCGATTTAGTGTTTTCTTCTTATCTGTCTGGGTCGCGACTTGAGATTCAGGTGCGTGGATTTTGGATCGTGACAAAGGGAATACAGTTGTCACTTGTAATCAGCCAGGTCTAAAATCTCCTTCACAATATTTGTAAACCTGCACATGAATGGTCCTTCCATAGAAGATGACCTAGGAAGAATCATTAACGTGCCAACCTAACAAAGAGAAAAGAAACAAACAGAACCCTGTAGAATATAGATTTAACATCCGATTCGGATGAGCCCTTATATGCCCTTTGGGTCCAAACAGATTTTAAAATGTTTCCTCTTTTCTTTTTCTTTTTATCCATAGATGATAATATATTGAAAAACAGCAAGATGCTGAGGGAACAATACAAGTTCAGACCAAAAAAAAGGAAAAGCGACATCTAAAAAGAAAGAAGACTCAGAACCAACACCCAAAAAACTGCAAAAAATGTTCCCTCTTTCATATCTGATAACACCTCTATATTCCCCAATGATTCAGATGACTGAAAAAATTCGTTGAAAATAAGCCTAAAACTTCTTTCTAAGACGATCCAATCAACAATGTAGCCTGTTCTGCTTTGTTTTCACCACTGCCCGAAAAAATTTAAGAATAATCCCTATTTCATACCTAATAACACTTCAATGACTCAGATAACTGCAAAAGTTTTAATTAAGAAACACGCGTAAAACTTCTTTCTAAGAAAATCCAATTCAACAAAGTAGCCTTGTCGGATCAACTCACCAAAAACATCATATTTACGATTGACCAAAATAAATAAATAAACGACTACCTATAATTAAACACACACTTAGGCAGTGTTTGGAATTGTTCTTTGGAGGCAAAGAGGAGCCCACTTAAAAGGGCAGATTTAAATTGCTCTTTTAAAGAGAACCAAATTCGGCTCTTTCACTCTCCAAACGAGCTAAGAGCACTTACAACCAAACACAGTCCCATACTAAAGTGCTCTGCGCCAGAGCATAGAGCTTGCTTCCAAGAGCAATCCCAAACACAGCCTTAAAATATTAATATAAACAAAAACAAAGCTAACGCCTACCATCAACAGTAAGTAATTAAGCATATCAATGATCAGCAAAACAAAAGAGAAGATTATAGATTGAATCTCAAAACCATAACAAGAACGAAAGAATAAAACCCACTTGGGAGAGAGCTCAAATCCCTGTGCGGTTTCCTCGACTCATTGGCGTCCGTTGGATGGACTACCCTCTCCAATTCAATGAGTGGTGGTGGAGGCGTCGGAGGGTTCTCATCTTCGACAGACGTCTCTCTGAGAGCAACTAATCCCGCATAAAGACCACCACATTCCCATTTACCAATCTTAATCCAATTCACAGAAGTCACCCCATGACGCCTGATTTCAAGATCACCACTCCTCCCTAAGTTATGAAAACAGGCCCACGCAGCAACGCCCTTCAGAGCCATATCGAAGAACCCAAATTCATCAGAGAATAAGAAACCGAGTTTTTATTTTTTTTAAGTTTTTGGGTGTTGGGGACTTTCTACAAACAGGTGTTAGGTGAGGGATGAGACAGCGAAGAGAAGCGGTGGGTGAAATGTATGGAGTTGGTGAGCTGATTTAGTTGTTGAAACATAGGAACAAGAGCCGCTGTTTTGGATAATTTGGTTTTTGGTTTTTCTTTCGTTTTCCTCCTTTTCGCTTGTTTTGATGGTGACTGATAATTTATTTGACGATGCAGTAAATCTCAATATCCTAGTCACACGCCGACTCTGTTTCTAATTTTGCAAAGGAAAATTGAAGGGCATTTTGGTGAGTAAGAAGTCTTCCATCAAACTAACTAGTCAGTAGTGATGGACGGCTCTCCCTGTTTTTGGAAAAGTTGCTTCTGAAAATACACTTTTCAAGAACATATATCGAGTGAGAAATTTGCCTCATGTTGGGCCACCTCTACTTGAAAATGGACAAACCGCCTCAGAGCATCTTCCCAAACCATTAGATTGACTTAATTATTTGATGCTTCATTCTCTGAAAACAATCGATATGCTAATATATGAAACTCATTCTCAGACCGATATGTAATGGGCCTTTGATACGCTACCAGCTAAGCTAATTGATACTTCGAGTATTTTTTATTAGGGAGCCATTACTTGCACACGCTTTTTAAGTGATTGCACCGGATTGCACTGAATTTAAAAGAAAGTCTTGTTAGTTTGATGATTTCTATTATATGAAAATACCATTTAAGCCGTTTGATTTGAAGGCCATGATTTAAAGATATCAATTTCAAAAGATTAAAACAAAATATAATTTTCATTATTTGATTAAATTGAGTCAAAGGCTATTATTTAATTCATTAGTTGACTAAAATAGATCGTATGACAAGTATCGTGTTTTGCTCCAATTTTATGTACCATAGATCTACTGATCATGAACTTCAAATCAGATGGCACATATTGCATTTTTACGTATCACATGTCCCTAAAATATCAAGTCTTTTTTTAAATTCGGTGCAATCACTTGAAAAACGTGTGCAAGTAATGGCTCCCTTTTTACTATTATCAAAATATTTAAAATATCTAAAATGACATTTTTATTATTTTGTCTAATGCATATCGGTCTATATAATCTTATATGGGCCTATATTTAGGGGTGGCAATAGGGCGGGTTTGGGTTTGATTCGAGCATACCCATGTCTGGCCAGATATGAACTATGCCTAAGCCCAGGAGACTTAAGGAGTCCTTTATCCTTTCAAAATCTTGGAAATCGTTTGTTATAGGCAAGATAATATTTCAATCGTTTTTTATTGAGAAGATAATTTCTTTTTTGATAATTTGGTATTATGCATGTTAAGTTAGACATTAAGAGAGAGAGAGAGAGAGAGAGAGAGAGAGATATGCGCATGATCTCTTCTACTTTAAATAGATGGCATGAGATTGATGATATGAAACCATCAAATATGAGAGTCCAACAGGCCAATAGATTTAGGCCTGAGCTCGGCCCGTTTAATTATCAGGCTTAAAGTGTTAGCCTAAACCTTGCCTGTGGGATTTATGATCAAGCCTAAGCCCGCTTTAGGGTTGGGCCTAATGGGCCGAATGGACTACCAAGCCCATTGCCACCCCTACCTATATTTGATCAATTTGACCCAAAATTTGACCCCACACCAAATCGGGGGTGTATATCAGATGGGGCCTAATATAGCCGATATTAAAAGCAGTGGTTATAATCCCCTTTTAAGTTGGTTTTTTGGTTTGATTTTGATGGCACTATCCTATGCGATGGCACCCTTTTCAGTTTGACTAAAAGATCGAGGAGCAAATAGAAACTAGATACACCATGGGTATAAGGGTAATTTGGTTGTTAACTAAACCACATAAGAGACGTCGTTGTTGTACTTTTTTGACGGAGCAAAACCTGGGGGCCTCTTTGCCCAAGAGATCGAAACATTTGGATGAATCTCCAATATTAAAAAGTAAGGGGACCTACATACAATATCAGAAAAACTTAGGGACTGCAGTGCAGTTAACCCTAATATTTTTTGCTTCTGTTTTAATATATATTTGAAGTCTATGACAAGTAGAGAGAGAGAGAGAGAAATTTTTAATTATATTTTATTCATAGCGAATGGAGTAGGGTTCACTAGTAATAACATCTGAATACAATGTGGGACTCGCCAAAGATGGTGAGTCTCACATCAAATCTTTTTGAGCGAGAACCTGGCTCTTCAATCGCTAAAATAGCGATTTTGCTGCCTTTTTGTGCTTATAGAGAATATGTTGGAGATGCTCAAACAAAAGAGTATTCATAGCAACTTTTAGGTTCACATAAATTTTTCGTAATTTTAATTTTCCTTTTAGTTAAATAAAATAAATTAAATTTTCTCTAAGCGCTCACAAACTTTTATTTTTGTGTGCGCAGAAAGAAAAAAAGTGTGGTACACATAGCAGCCCTCTTGTTTAAGCTTTCAGGCATGCACGGATTCTTATACTCTTAAAGTTTGTGTATCTCTAGGTCCACTCATTACTAAGCTACTCGTTACTATGCTCAGAAGTAAGATCCCATTATGTATATCAGACGCAGTTTTTGATAGATAATTTTTTTTTTATACGGCCATTTGGCCGAGACAGCCTCGAGAATTGAGGAGCAGGCACACATACACATATAACAGTTGCGAAGCAGTATGAGGAAGCACCAACTACAGTGGAGAGGGTTAAATAACAGAACTCAACCCACAGCTTGTAAAGACACGTCGCACCATCGCTCCATGCATAGTAAGGACCAAGCAATGTAACAAGTCACGTCATGCCACATAAGCTACCTGCAAACTTGTCTACCAAAAGCTGTCTACCATTAATTATTTTCCTTATAAAAAATTTCTTCTACTTTACTCACATGGCTTGAACTCAATTTCAAGAAATAAAGGAGGGGAGAGGATATAAGCACTTGGATCCGTATGCATTGAAGCGTGGAGTGTTTGAACGCTTCACTCAAGCTATATATAATGATCGATGTGCCCCACCTAAAAATAAGCTTCTCAGAAACTAGGTAATTCGAAAAGGGTACCTCTCTTTAAGCCTACAAGATTAGAGGGCCCCTACATGGTAAACCCATTGACTGCTTGGAATCATACAATGGAGATTGTTTTTCATGCAAATCTTCCACACAAAGGATCTTGGGACCATGATGTACTGCTAGACGGCTAATCTCTTATTCCACATGGCACGGATCTCAAAAAGTAGCCATAAAATCACATGACACACAACATGCTCTCAAACGCGATTTTAGAGCTGTTCTTGGAATTTGTATCAAGTGAACAAAAAACTGGCCATCTGATGGTACGTTGATGGTATCAAGATCTATTGTGTGAAAGATTGAAGTAAAAAACGATCTCCATCATTTGATTCTAGCAATTAAGATCCATTGCGTAGAAGATTAGAATGAAAAATGATCTCCCTCATTTGATTCCAAACAATCAATGGGTTTCAAACATAGGCGCCTTCATTAATCCTACAGGCGCAAAGATAGGTTGCTTTTTGAAGAAGCATCGACTGTTGTCGGGTAACACATTTATTGCTACCCGATATGATTGGCATACTCTATTGCTTCGATGAAGTTTCCCGTCAGTGGCGGAACTACGTACACGCTAGTGTGGGCGAGCGCCTTCACTCAAAACCCAAAACTCCTTTTTAAAAAAAAAAAAACTTAAGTACCTAAGTAGTTAACTTCCCCAATAAGCCCCTCTCTAAACTTAAACCCACGCCCTCTCTAAACCTAAATCCACCCCCTCCCACCCTCTTTTCTCTCTCTAAACCTCTCGTCGCCCTCTCTAAACCTGCACCCTCCCTCTTTTCTCTCTCTCTTTTTTCTCTGCCTCTCTGGCTCATATGATATCCTCGGCTTCGTCCTCTTCCTCACTCCAAACCAAGCAATAGATTAGGCATCCTCTGCAAGACTGCAAATTTGCAACTCCAAGTCTCCGACTCCAACTCCAAGTCTATTAGGCATCCTCACTCCTCTACAAGACTCCAACTCCAACTCCAACTCTATTAGGCATCTTCTATAAGACTCTAAGTCTCTGACTCTAACTCTAAATCTATTAGGCATCCATTGCAAGACTCCCAACTCCAAGTCTCCGACTCCAACTCCAAGTCTCCAACTCCAAGCCATTTGCAACTTGCAAGTGAGTAATAAGTAATCCCACTTTCCCTTAAATAATTCAATATTAAGTTTGAAATTTTCTACAATGTTGATTGTTGACTATATGGAGCTAAATCGACTGCTTTGACTCAATTCAAATTATATAAATACTGATTTTTTTGTTTTAATTAGGATATTCATTTACTCTCCTCTGTTGTCTCCTGTTTAGATGAATGAGTTTAACTGCTTAAGATAACATTTGGGTTTTGTTTGAAAAGAGCGAATCTAATTTGAGTTTGAAAATTTAGCTTTTTTGTTTGATTTTAATTGACGAATTGTGCAACTTAGTTTTTTATTTTTTATTGTTATTTATAATCAGTTGAGCTGAAATTGGAATGTGATTTTTTGTTATAGGCTTGAATGAATCTGATATGGGTTTTGTTATAGGTTTTTTGTTATAAGCTTGAATGAATCTGATTAGGGTTTGTTTTTATATTAGAGATTATATCCATTAACTGTGCAATTGGAACCTGTGTTTTGTTTACCAGCTGAATTTGAGCAAGTTTTTGTTTCTTTTATTGCTTTCTTTTTGCAAGTGCTAATTGCATTTTAACCATCGGATCTGTGAACGTTATAGTCCACAAATCCAATGGTCTAAATCTCTCCATAAAACACCATTTTTGGGCCTGTTGCACTTCATTCTATGATCTATCACTTTGATGGTATATATCACCCACATCTTAAACCATTGTTCCCTTTTTCAATGGTTAAAGTTAAAGTGCACCAATTTTTTGGTTTAGTTTCATTTTTTTGTCTGAGTTGCAATAATATAGGAATTATTTTAGATGTCTGGATGTCTCTAGGATCCTACGACATAGATTTCACATGTTAAATGCCCAATGGTTCGGATCACCTACATCTTAAACCATTGATGGGATAAGATCATTTAAATACCATTTTAGTGCTTACATGACTATCAGAAGAGTTGGCCCCTTTACTTAAAAAGTTAAAATCTCATAATTTCAAAAGCCCTTTCTCAACCTCGCATGCCTAAGTCCTAAATCCTAATTCCCTAATTTGGAAATCCCTAAACTTAAAGCTCTAAAGAGAAAAATATGATATTTTGAGGTAAGTTGAGGCTTGAAATATAGATATGCCATATACAATGAGGATATGAAGGACTAATTTGCATATTTTGTTTATTGACCCAGTAATGCATAGAAATTATTTCTAGTTCATTTTACAAAATTTATCTCTAATTCATTTTTCACCCCGCCTAGATGAGAATCCTAGTTTCGCCACTGTTTCCCGTTTCTCGCAGTTTTGTCACCCCTTTGTAAATGTTGTGCTCAAGGATCAAAATTTCGGCCGAAATGACTGAAATTTCGGTCATTTTTTTATGGGGATCAAATTTTCAGCCTAAATTCCAGTCCAAATTTTCAGTTTCGGTCTCCTCCGAAACCGAAATGATAACCGAAATTTTGATCCTTGGTTGTGCTTCGCATCTATAGCCTTGTCGGCATAAGCCCTCTAAATGCGATGCTCATTCACCACTAGGTCATTGTCAACCTCATCTGCCTTGTTCTTTGCTTTCCCCTTACTCCACTCCTGACGATAGGACATACACACGCTATCCACAGTTATCATGTACCCAAGTTAACCTCATATGCCTTATTTGACTAAGTGTCGTAGGGCTATTACAGGAGAGCGCTCATACAACAACAATTGATAAATTATAGCCTTGTCTTTCTTTCCCCTTGTAATATCCTGGGGCCTTCTCCTTATTCTCAATTGATTTTGAGATGGATGCATAGATTTATTATAGTCTCAAAGCGTACACTTTTTCCACTCTACGTCACCTAGTTCAATTATCCATATAATTTGACTTAAACATGCCAACATGTCTTATATGTCATTGCCTTGAATGACGTGAAGCTCCGTTAGCCCTTCACATCGGTCCGATTTCAGCCAATACTAGCACATTGTACCTATGATTTCCAAACCCCCATTACATCAACGTCTGCATTCTCTTAGCTCACAAGGTTATCGGCTCCTACCATTATCGCTATCGTGAACCTCAAATTTACACAATTCTGGTTAGCACCTTTCACAATACGCAAAGTTGCAAGTATGGCCTGTTACATATATTAGTATAGTAATATATATTTTAATGTTTCAAAATTAAGTTTATAATTATCATTATATATATGTTGATAATAATTTAATGACAAACTTGTAAAAATCATTCTCCCCAAAGAAGTGTTTTTTCAGATTTTGATTTTTTTTTTACCGTTAGTTGAAAAAGCACACTATCTCTTCACCGTAAATCTAAAAAGAGACAAGTGAAATCAATTTATCTTTTACTGTTATCTGAAAATATACGACTCTCTGAAAAGAGACAAGTGAAATCGATTTATCTTTTTACGTTATCTGAAAATACATAGATATGAAATTTCTTCATTGTTATATAAAAAGAAACAATTGTTTGAAATTTTCTCTATAAATAGATATAGGATCTCCGTTAGAAAGAAACAAGACATGTCAGACACAACATAAATAATAATCAGTTTCTCTTACATTCTTCTTTTTTTAAGAATATTTTTGTGTATTAGAAAATCTATATGGCATGTTCTTTCTCCAAAAAGTGCAATCTAAAAAATAACATACGATTCTTGGTAAGACCGGAGTCTGTTATATCCTGAAGGCAGATTCGCTTGGACACTATTGCATCTTTATTTATCTAACGAAGTGGGGGCATCTATTATCTTTAAGACAATGTAGTGAACTACGTGGCTCAGAGCCATTGTCAATATCATTTATTATCAACAATTTAAAGACAATAGATCGTTCTAATAGCTCAGAACATAAAATTCAAAAATCAATATATCATCAAATTTGACAGATCAAATTTCAAAAGAAGACAGCAAAATGTACAATTTATCTTACGACAATTCAAGATTGGTTAGGTCCTCACTACACCATATCTACCAATTTCTGTAGTGGAAATAACGGAAAGTGTGACTAGTGGAGGATCGGATGCAAAACGCAAATGGTTGGAAGATAATCAAGATTTTCAGAATCGCATCCTCAATGCATTAAACGATAAGTTGTTCAACACATTCTGTAAGTGCACTATCACTAAATATTTACGAGATTCATTAGAGAAGAAGTATTTAACTAAAGATGCGGGTACAAAGATTTTTCTAATCTCTAAGTATTTTGATTTTAAAATTAATGAGAATAAATCGATTCTTGAACAAGTTCAGGAATTACAGTTTATCTTCACTGAGATAGAAGTCTTATTTATTTAATGAAGTGTACTAGACCCGATATAGCATTTATAGTAGAGCTATTGAGTAGATTCACTAGCAGCCCAAGGGTAGAACATTGGAAAACTATTCGTAGGGTATTGAGATACCTAAAAGGAACTATAGATTATAGTTTACACTATAGTGGTAAACCTGAACTCTTACAGAGTTTACTGATGCTACTTTAATTTATGACTTCTCTGATTCAAAATTCACAAGCGGATGAATTTTATTTTAGCAGAAGGAGCAGTATCGTGCGGGTCTAAAAAACAAACATATATTTTTCATTCAAATATAAAATCAGAGTCTATAGCATTATCTGTAGGAGCAAAAGAGGCAGAGTGACTTTGAAGTTTCATAAGACAAATTCTTTTGATTCAACATATATATGAAATTAATTTTTATTGTGATAATAAAGTTGTTTTGCAAATTTCGAGTAATAAGAAATATAAACGGAAATCAAGCCATAGAGGTCTTAGATATAACATCATTTGATAGATTATGAGGTGATTATGTTAGATTGCATACCAACTTCTAAGATGTTTGAGGATCCGCTAACAAAAGCACTACCGAGAGATACAATATTAAAAATATAAAGGGGGATGAGCCTAAGATTGATATCTTTAAAGGCACAATAGTTAAACTTTAACTTAGTAGAGTTGGAGATCTCAAATCCTAAGTTCAATGAAATAAGAAACTACTTTGTGACCTTTAAAAGTGCACAAATGTATGTTACTTATTGGTCATCCCCATGATGTTAAATTTCGTGCATATATCTTATAACATGAGAGAGTAAATTTAACTATTAATGATTCTATACGCATTCATTTGTTTGATTGTAAAGTAGTTACAAGTGCACCCATGACAGATTCGCCTATATGAGTATGGAAGTGAAGCCGCTTCGATAGAGATTCGGTCTTCTCTCTTAAATACTCATGAAATCAAAATTTTAGCGCATGACTGTAAAGTGCAAGTCTTATGTCACTAATGATTTAAGTCATAGTAAGTGTACATATAATTTCAATTTGTTAGACAAGTTTTAAGTTCAAAGTTATAAATTACTTAAAGTCCTTACAAACTTTGAGTTGTATATACTAGTTAAAGGTTTAAACCGATCGGTATCATTGATGATGCTTAGTATGATCATTTTGATACACAATTTTTTTTTTGTAAGTGGGGGAATGTTATATATATTAGTGTAATAATATATATTTTAGTGTTTCAAAATTAAGTTTATAACTATTATTATATATGTTGATAATAATTCAATGACAAACTTGTAAAAATCATTTTCTCTCCAGAAAAGTGTCTTTTCATATTTTAATTTATCAAAAGACATAACATCTCTTCACCATAAATCTAAAAGACACAAATATGAAATCTCTTCATTGTAATATGAAAATACACAATGGTTCAAAATTTTCTCTATAAATAGAGATAAGATCTTCGTTAAAAAGAAACAAGAAATTTTTTATCTTACATTCTTCTTTTTTTTTAAATTTTTTTGTGTATCAAAAAATATGTGTGGCAGGTTGTTTATCTAAAAAGTGTAATCTAGAAAAGAATATACAATTCTTGACAAGACCGAACTCTATTGTATCCTGGAGACAAATTTGTTGGGAACCCTATTGCATCTTCGTTTATCCGGCGAAGTGGAAGCGTCTATTTTCTTTAAGACAGCGTAGTGAACTACGTGCCTCAATTCTATTTTCAACACCATTTGTATCAATATGGCCACCCTACCTTTTCATTTTTTAATAAAAAATTATCAACAGCAAGCAAATTTTGTGCAGGCCAACTACAGAGGGTTGATGTGGCAAGGCGTGACTGGTTGTTTGACCTGCATTACTTGGATCCCACTGCATTTGCAGCCAATCACGTCACAACATATCAGCTGTCTGTACTTTGTATGCACAAAACCTGCCTGCCAAATAACACTGCCCTTTTTTTTATATGTTTAACATAATTCATATCGGGCCAAGTGGCCGAGTCAGGACATGCTTAGCCTAGTTTGGGAACTAGGCCAGGCTTTAATGAAAAAAAAAAACAACCTGAAAATCAGGGTCGGGTTGCAAGCATAGTGACAAATTTCGTTTTTGGTAATTTTTCGATGGGGGGTCCTTGTGGTACATTTCGGATTAATTTCATTACCTTTCAGAAAAAATTCGGGAAAGTTTCAGGGATTAAAAATATATTTAATATTTTTTTTTAAATTGCTACAATATATACTAAATTACTAACATATTTAAAATATTAAAAAAATAATAATAATTAATATATATATATATATATATATATATATATATATATATATATATATATATTAAAAAAATACTGAAATTTTACCGAAAAATACCAAAATTATCGAAATTTTCGTTTGACCCCATTTTCGGCGAATTTCACAAAATTTCCCCGAATTTTGGTGAAATTTGTCACTATGCTTGCCAGCAAGGTATCAAATCATATATGGGAATCGGGTATCGGTCCATGGAGGACCGATACGAATCGGCCGATACCGATAGGTTTCAGCCAATTATTTTTTTTTTTTTTTTAAAACAAAAAAATTAGTTGAAATCGAGACATATCGGCTAATACCCGATATGTATTGACAATACCGATACGGGACCAATACGTATTGGAATCGGCTGATATTTGATACCATGCTTGCAAGCTAGCTCCGCCCAGTGAGAGACCTAATGGCTAGTGGTGAACCGTTAGAAGATGTGTGCAATTTGTGATCTAGTGGTCGAAGTCACGGCTCCGACCGTGCATTTATGCATGTTCTCACTTCTCGTGGACATGATGGAACCATACATACGCCTGAGGATTGGCACTATATAATCAAGTATACCTCAGAACGCTACACTTAAGTCGGTTGCCACGAATACATGTCATCAACGACTCTTCCAAAATTGAAAATGGTGAATTTTCAGTATTAATATTTTGTTGTTAAAAGCTAAAAAAAAAAATTGATGGGAACATTTTCAAGTGAAAAACCCATATTTTATTTTTAAGAGTTAATCTATAATAGGTGTTCACTTATCATAGGTGGACACGGATTTTCACACATTAATAGTCTGCCCATGCATTGATAGTCTGTACATGTCATGCGGTCACAGATGCGTGGACTTAGTCCACCCATTACCACATTAGAGATTGTGGCATAACTTACGATCATGTGTCATGCAATTGAGTGTAGCTTTTGCACGTACTTCTTGATTGTATATTCTCATTATCCTATGAATAGCCTGAGACTATAATCGAGTGTAGCCCAGGACGCTACAATCGAGCTCACGTAGCAGCATGCTACTCGAGGATCAGGTGTCACGCGTACGTACCCAATGTCAATAACATCCATCCACATAATAAAAGAGTAATTTTCAACTATTGACTTTTTTTTGTTAAAAGGTCAAAAAAATTTAATTTAAAAAATTTTAAGGTGGAAAACTCATATCTTTGTCTTGCTAACGCTAGCTATATTGGAGGTGGTGAACCATTAGAGGCTGTTGTGTAAATGTTTATATAGGGGCAGTGTTATGAGAAGGATAGATTTTATGTAGCGGCTGATATGATGTGCAATTGGATGCAAGTGTAATAGGGATCAATTAATGCAAGTTGGCACAACTAATCACATCACACCACATGGCCACGTCAGCCCCCTATACTTTGTCCTCCTCAACAAATCTGTACTCCATTTATAATTTTCCTTGTACAACATTCAAGTGTGATTTTCCTCTGTTCAAGTTATGATGGTCTCAACTCTCAAGCACAACCCGTAGTTTAAGGCCAATGATTTAAACTACACCTTCATCCATGCAGTTTTGGAGGTAGTGGGTGTACTCGGCTATAAGGTATGGGGGATGTTTTTTCCGTTTTTGTTGTTTTTTTTTTTTTTTTGTGCTGTGAGGCTAGGGTAGATGAGCTCCTTGCTCCTTCTTCAGCCCCTGTTGTTTCCTCTAGTTATTTAATGCAATGGCTTTGAATTATCTTAAAAAATAAAATGTAACAACCCGGATTTTAAGACTTTATTTTAACGGTATTAGATGATGTATCACACTATGTATTGTGCTGACGCTCTACATCGAAATCGAAACTCACTCTTTAAAATAGAAAATTTTTCATTTTTCCCATATCAAAATTAGACTCATTGCGAAGTGCTTGTCGATACGATTCCAACGATATATAATTTGACGACTTCTGACAAGAATATAAAAAGTTATGCCCATTTTATGTGATCAAGCAAGTCAAAGGGTATAACTGTAATTTCGAGAGAGAAACACCAATTGCTTTGGCTTGAACGAAACCTCTTCTCAAGCTATTCAAGTTACGTACGAATTCTTATTCCGTGTAAAAATCTCATATTTTATTAAATCTTCTACGAAAAGTGTTAATTAGAGTTGACCTAAAATTTTATACCATTATAAATAAAACTTTAAAAGCTCTCTACTCTCTATAATCAGAAATTATTCTCTCTCAAGACTTAGACGAACCAACGCCTTGGGCATCAACCTTTTCAACCTGAATCGTCGTTGATCTTTCGTTCACGCTTCAAGAGGTAGGTACCCATCAATCCATCTTGTTCTTCTCAGATCCCATCGCGTAGGATGCATTCGATCGCGTATCGACGGGTTTAAAAATCTTATTTAAACCCAAATATCTCATAAATTAATAGACCTATATGTTTAATATTATGTTTTTCCTTGAAAGTTGTATAATTGTAAGTTGGGTTTATATATTATTTCTCTTTTCTTTTCAAGAACCTTTTTATTTGGGCTATGAATATTTTACACTCTATTAGGTCTGTATATTTAATATGTCTACTTCCTTTTAAATCTACATACTAATTAAACATGAATATCTTTAAGTATGATAAATCTGCATGTTTAGTATTTTATTTTTATATTAAAATTACATGAACTGTAAATTGGGTTTATATGTTATTTCTCTTTTCTTTTCAAGAATCTCTTTTGTTTGAGTCATTAATATTTTACCTTATATTAGGTCTACATATTTAATATATTTACTTCCTCTTTTATATCTGTAAAATTAATTAAATTCTAATATTTATGAATTTGATAGATTAACTTAATTGACATAATATCATATTGATATTGCTTATTTCTAAATCTATATAGTTATAAATTTATCCTTCTACTAAAACTATAATAATATATATTATTGTTGCAAGTTTATATTATTATTTATTTAAAATTAATTAAGCCCAAAAATTAAATTATATTTTTATTTTATTTAAAAGAATAATAGATGGCACCATCTTAAAGTTTCGGGTCCAAACTTGGTGCTACGAACCCGAATTCGCGGCCATGAACCGGAGCTCACGACCATCGATGTGTTGGTCCCGATATTTTGGTCATAACTTTTTACTCCGACCTCTGATTAATGCGATTCTTACGGCATTGGAAAGAAGACAGCGAGCTTTACAACTTTGTGTGAAATAGCCATTTTACGAATCTGACGTTTTAGAGGTCAAAATAGAGTAACAAGTTGGGTTTAATTTTAAATGACTCAAGACTATTCGAATTTAATATTATTTTCCTAATTCTCATGACCAAAGTTCCTGTGTATATTATATCGTAAGGTCTTTCGATCGATGATCATGATAAATCATAACTTAATAATTATAAATATCATTTAATTTAATTATTTAATTATTATATATATATATCAATTTATCGCTTCAACGTGACCTCTTCGATAACACGAAGTGTTAAAAATTCGAAACCTCGTGAACATCGAACCCTGACTTTTCCGTTATCGAGAATACAGTTATGATTATCTTATTCTATGTTGTATTGAAATATGTGTAAATAAATAAATATATATATATATATATATATATATATATATAAATATAAGATAATCTAATATAAATCTTTTTATACGTTTAACTTTCTGTATTTCCATCTAAATTATATTATATGAGTTATGAGTAAGTTAGGACATATGTATGAGAGTGTATGAGATCATACCTACGCTTGGGCGTGGTGACTCACTGAGATGGTATCGAAGCGAGGAATACACCGTATTCACATGCCTTACAACTCATGGTGGAATGAGACCCATGACGAGTCAGGTGAGTGTGAATTCAGTGTAACTTCGTATACGGTGGCATATACAGTGATCCTATCACCCCGAGTTTTAATACGAGAGGATAAGATATGAGATATGATACAAGAATCGGACTTTGGGTCTTAGCTGTGGTGAGATTTCTTTTACGGTCACGTGAAACTCAAAATATTGGCGTCCATGTACGGATGCAACACCTCTATGGCAGTATAGACTACCACACGAAGTACATCAAGATTACTACGAAACTTTTTTCTTAAGAAGCGTGAATTAGGAAGGTTGCCTCACTATAGTTTTTCTTGGACTAAGTATAAGAGTATGATAAGATATGAGTATGAGATAAGATAAGTTATGATACAAGTACGATAATAAGACATCGTTGTATAGGCTAGCAAAAGATAAAGAACTTAAGTCTCTGTACGTGTCGTTCCTTGCGTAACCACCGTAAGGGCAACAACGTCTTTCAGCCAAGACGAATCTCTGGGAGAGATTATGAGTATGAGTGTGTTATGAGTGAGTTTGGCCATTATGTCTCCCCATTGGATAGATGATGGAGTATGAGTATGACACGAGGGGGTTATAATATGGTGGTATGATACTATGTTGACCCTCCCATAGTAGCTCGAACAGCGACTTTGGCACAGGTTGTTTAGGATTTCACTAGTATGTTAGTTACACTCATGCGATGTACAGACGTATGTGCAAGAATGATAATAAGACATGATATGATATGTTATGAGATATGATAAAATACGTTAGAATATGAGTGTCTAGATCATGGTCTTGCATTTATGATATGATATGAGTTTTATGATATGCATGTGATTTTGTCTTTCTTTTGCTATCTACTTTGAGATATTATGTTTATCACTCACATGATGCACCCATAATACACCTGAGTAGTATGAGATGGATTGGTGGTGTATCCCACTGAGTTTACGTGACTGAGTAAACTCATCCCACGATAAATTAACAGCTGCAGGTGACTATACCGACGGTGTGGACGTGGGTATCTCTGATCTGATTGATGCTGAGAGCGTCAACCCAGTAGACGTTGATTATCAGGGGCCTTTGGAGGGTGACGTTGCCGATTATCAGGAGGACTACGGTGCTGGTTTTGATCCGAGCGCCGAATATTGAATTAGTAGACTCGATATTGGATTTTGCCTTATATTACTATCATTGACTCTATGTTTTTATTTTCATCGGATTTGTCTCCGATTTGACTTACCTGATAGTTTTGGATTGATAGCATTCTATCACATTTTATCACATTTATTCAGTATTTATGATTATATTTATATTTTATCCTATTTATTGAATTTCACGAATTTTGTGAAACCATTATTGCGTGAGAACTCTGATTAGGTGTATGTCCACTTAGCATATCCGAAATATGTGCGAGTCATAACTCAAAATTCTAAGCCCTCAGGATGGGATAAAATTTCGGATCGTGACATAAAAAGAGTTGAAATAACGTAGTTTAAAGGCCGAGTTTAAACTGCACCTTCCCCATATATATTTTCAAAAGTTTGTTGATAATGTTTGATAAGAGCATATTTTTTTTAAATTTTGGTGATAATGTTTGATAAGAGCTGGGATTATATTTTTCTAAAAAAACAAAAGGACAAAAATGAATGATTTGTCAAGCGGTGTCTGCCATCACATTACATTTATTATCATTGTGAAGACCCTAGGTAGTAGGCCCACATAATCCCCTCACAAAAATCTTGTAGGTCAAAAGTTATGATGGCCAGGGTCCACAAGTGTAACCGGAATATACATGGGCGTTCACCCTCCGTAAGTGGGGCCTAGGCAGCGAAGTGGGCCTAGCCTCAAATTTTAACAATGTTTTCAAAACTACTTTTAATATGGAGAATTGGAAATGAATTTTCAAAATTACACCCAAATTACGTGTGAAACAATATTTTGAGTGCCACGTGAACCTCTACTTAGGACTTTGAAAGACGGTGATAGTCTACGAAGGACAAACACCTTTTTCATATATATATATATATATATATATATATATATATATATATATATATATGAAAATGATTTACTCATTGGGTATACCCTGGTGACTGAGTTGTGATCGGCTTATGTCACATCAGCTGCATCTGAAAAGCCAAAGACAATTGTTACAACCAAGGATCAAAATATCGGTAAACCGATACATATCGTCTTGACCTCCAGGACGATACGTATCGAGTATCTACCGATACATTCAATGTATCGACAATACATTGAATGTATCAGTTTGATACATTAAATTTTATTTATTTTTTTCCCATTGTCTACACAGTCGTCATCGATTATATAGATAATCGGAAAAAAAAAAATTTCTTATTATCTACAAGATTGCTGACACAATCGATGGCGATTGTCTACTCAGTCGCCATCGATTGTGTAGACAATCGTTTCCCGATTGTCTACACGATTTTTTATACAGTTGCCATCGATTGTATAGACAATCGAAAAAAATATATATATATTATCGAACGATAAGTACATTATTTTTAAGAGGGTACGATACAATGCCTTTATATCATACCACCAAAATCCAAAACCGATACGTATCGGACGATACGTATCAGTGTCGGACAATTTTTTGACCCATGATTACAGCCACTCACACTTTGAGTAATGGGCATATATATATATATATATATATATATATATATATATATATATATATATATATATATATATATATATATATATGCATGGAAAGTTATAAACAAAGGACATATTTGTTGAGAACAAAGCACATACGGCTGATGTTGCGTCACGTGATGTGACTGGCTGCACTGACCTATATTAATTGAGCCCCACTCCACTTACAGCCAACTGTGATGCGCAGCATCAATGGCCTGCACATTGTCTACATATAACAATGTCATATTTTATATATATATATATATAGCTTATGTGTGAAACAGAATAAAAAGTGACAAAAAAATAGGGCCGCTTAAACAGTGTCGGTCACCTATCAACCTCAGTTCGAAAGTTGGGGTGCATGGAGATTTCTAAGGGTTTCTGTGTTTGACAACTGAGGAATCAAACTTGGGAAATGAAGTTGCAATTTCTACCCAATGGAATTTGTTTGCAACCTTGTTTTTTTCATTTGTGTGCGCTAAGAAGATGGGGGGCTATACTTGAAGTTAATACAGTCCACGATTAGATGTGGCGTTGGGGAGGTTCGAGGACACAATATCCATTCTAAATGTCGGGTCTCATTCTGATCAAATATTTATGCCTACATAGCTTATAGATAAGTTATGTCCAATAGCCAAATTTTCTAAATAAATAACATCTAGGGAAAGCATAGATATTGATGAACGACTGAAAATACCCGACAGCTAGGATGGAAATAAAGAAGTTATATGTAGCAGGGTAAAAGTAGCAGTACTACTACACCTATATCTTGATAATAAAAACTACAAATTTGTTTACTAGTAGTAGTATTAGTAGAAAGCTAGAAATGACTAAAAGATCAGCTTTTCAACGATCGATCACTATTCCGTGTGCAGCTCCTTCAGGAAGTCCGAGTGGTCAACCAATACCTGGAAATAAACATAACAAATTATCAATGGTGATAGGCAAGGTATCAAAAATGGTCTGTCCAATCTTGGACCAATATGTATCGGCTGGTACTGAATACTGATAAAGAACAGCCAAGATACTGAAACCCTTTTTTAAAACAAAACCTAAAAAAGAAAAAAAAATATTGTATCGATCAGTATCAGCCGACACTGACCCATATCGAGACAATACTGATACTATTAATCTAATACTGATACCACCTGGATACTTGTATCAGGGTGGTATCAATATTGGTTTTTGGCAAAATCGATACATATCGGTATCATCCGAGTTCTAATACCATGGTGACAGGGATGCTTCTATTGTTACAACTCTATTCTCAAAAGGGAATCTCATGATGACTGTTGAACCTGGCTATAAAACAATGTGTCCTCAATGAAAGGGAATTTCACCATGTCAAACAGAACAATTTTCACAGCCGGGGTTGGTGACAAATAAAGTCCAGGAAGTTTGAGACCGATGTCCCCTTCAATCACTTATTTTTATTTTTCCGGATAGATTAGTCAACCACAATAGCTGATACCTAATGCTATGTCATCAGCATCAACGTGTCACGGATTTTTCTATTTTTAGACATTGTCCAAAATGGTGACCGGAAAATGGGGCTTCAAGCGTTGACCTGACTGGAAGCTAACTACGGAACATTCACAGTGCTCATTAACAGACCAGAACAGCGTTTTTGAACCGGTTTTCATTATGCTGGATTAACCAAAATTAAACCCACTAACCACCAACCAAATCAACTGTGAATTTAATAAGGGTTGCAAACATTCAAGAAGTGATTTTTATTTTTCAACATCCTCTTGAAGTAATCATTGGTATTGAGAGCTAAACATTATATAGCCTTTTCTTTCATTTAGTAAGGGTTGCAAAAATTCAAGAAGTGAACTAATATTATATTCTCCTTGACCAGTACCATCGATTAAGCTACAGATTGCTACTTTCATTTCACCAGAGAGATGAAGATTCAGTAAGATGAGTCGTAACAAGCGCAGTGGTTTAGTAATCTACATGTATTTTATTATACTTTCCAAGGTCAAGTAATTTGTGTAATTAATGCTCTTGTTTAGCTACTCTACCGCTTATTGATATTTCTCAAGTTTTTCCATGTTATTCAAAGAGGGCAAAAGTTGCTACCGCTTTTGTTTATATCTTTTTTTTTCGTTAGGGAATTTTTATGAATAGGAGGTACCCGACGGATCACTGAGAGAGTAGGGTTTTTCCTATTACTAGCAAGTAGGTATGTTCAGCATATTTTTTCTTTGTTCTTTTTTTTTCCTCTCTACAAATCTACTGCACATCAAACAGCCCTAGGTCTTAACCCAGCTCTCATGAAATGCTTTTAGGGCCCATTTGGTTTGAAGGGAAATAAGGGGAAATAAGGGAAAACTCATTTGCGGCAAATAAATTACCGAGATTCCCATTGTTTGGATGACATATGAAGGGTCGGAAACTATCACGCTCTTCCTTTCTCTCCAACACAGCTAGTCTTATTAGAGTACCTTATTTGATAACTACCACATATCAGTTATCTCAACCAATTGTAGTTATCTAAACCAATTCTAACCGCTGATGGTTATATTGTGATCTTATTTACACACTTTCTTATCAGATTATTGAAAAACACGGTAAATAATGTAATCGATCGTGGAAATTTGTCTATTCTATCTTCTTCTTCTCTCGTTTATCTTCTTATTTTTCTTCTTTATATTATAATTTTAACATAGTATCAGAGATGGGATCGGCTCGATGCGTTCAAGCCGGTCATGGTCCTGACATTGCTTAGTTGATTTGAATAGGGTCAGCTTGGGGTTTGGTAGAGGAACAAGAAGCAGCTTGGAGAAATTAGGGTTGAGTCAAAAGTGACTCAAATCCTAATGCAAAATACTATTTATATCATCTTAGCATGTAAAGGCATTACATGATTTCCGAGTTAAGTGAATTGTATAACTTAAAATTCACTTAATTACACACACACACACACTCAAAGTTACTTACTACACACCGATACAATAGAAATAACATCTCAACACTCGCTCAAGCTAGAGTATAGATGTCGATCATACCTAACTTGAAGGAGATGTCATAAAGTCTCTTGCCACCAACACCTTTAGTCAAGATGTCGGCAAGTTGATCGTCAGTTCTAACTTGAGGAATACTGATTTCTTTGGACTTGACCTTCTTGCGAATATATTGACAGTTCACCTCACTGTGTTTTGTTTTTTCATGAAAGACAAGATTCTCTGCAATATGATAGGTGTTTCATTGTCACCATATAAGATAATTGATGAGAATACAACAACTCCCAAGTTTGACAAGATGAATTTAAGCCACATGTCTTCTCTCGCACTTTGGGACATGACGCGGTACTCCCCCTCGGCACTGGAGTTTGATACTAGATGTTGCTTCTTAGATTTTCATGTGACTAAAATACCCTCCAAGAAAGTGCAATATCCGGTAGTTGATCTCCTATCATCCAGAGACCAGACCCAATCGGCATCAATAAATATCTCTACATCCAAATGACCACGATTTTTGTAAAGAAGCTCATTGCCAGGGCTTCCTTTCAAATACCTCAAGATTCTGTGAACATCCTCCAAATGTACTGCCCTTGGTGAGTGCATATATTGACTCACCACACTTACTGCATAAGCAATGTCCGGACAGGTCATTGTTAGATAAATCAGTTTACCAACTAATCTTTGATAGGTACGGAGATCCTTGAGAAGATCACCTTCTTCACCATTTAATCGGTGATTTTGTTCAATAGGAGTCTCAGCATGCCTACACCCCAAAAATCCCGTATCATGAAGGAGGTCTATGATATACTTTCGCTGGGATAATGAGATGCCCTTTTCAGATCTCGCCACTTCAATGCCAAGGAAATATTTCAAGCTTCCCAAGTCTTTAATTTCAAACACTTTTCTCAGATACTCTAATTTAAGAATCTCATTACAATCATCACCAATAATGAAGATATCATCAACGTAGACTAGTATGGCAATCATCTTGATTCCCCTTTTTACAAAGAGTATGATCATAGTGACTTCTTCGGTACCCGAATCTCATAATAGCATCACTAAATTCTTGAAACCAGACCCTTGGGGATTGTTTTGATCCATTGATAGATTTCTTCAATCTACACACTTTTTCCTTCTCCCCTTCTTTTACAAATCTAAGAGGAAGGTCCATGTAGACTTCTTCGTTGATATCACCATGAAGAAATGCATTCTTCACGTCAAGTTGAGAGAGTGGCCAATCTTTGTAGGCAGCCAGAGATAACAATACTCTAATTGTGTTGAACTTGGCTACAGGTGAAAATGTGTCCTGATAATCAACTCCTTGTGTTTGAGTGTACCCCTCTGCTACAAGCCTTGCTTTATATCTTTCAACGGTACCATCGGGTCTATACTTAACTGTATACACCCATTTGCAACCAACAACTCTCTTTCCTTTTGGGAGTTCAACAATTTCCTAAGTTTGATACTGTTCCAGAGCTTTCATCTCCTAAATCATAGCATCATTTCATTTTGGCTGCAATAAGGCATCAAAAATAATAGAAGGGTGATAGAGTCAAGAGAACAAATAAAACCATAATGAGATGATGAGAGATTGTGATATGACACATACTTACTGATGGGATGACGAGTACAAAACATAGGAAGTTTTCTGTGAGCCATGGGTAGATGAAGGTCAGCAACAAGAGGACCCTCTTCGGGTAAGGGATCCTGATCGGTATTCTGAGAAGGTCACTCATCTACATTCTCATGCGTAGTGGCATCAACAATGCTTTTCTTGTTCCTTCGCACATATATCTTTCTCTTTTCATATTTATCAAAGGTGGGTTGTTCGTTTTCAGTAGCTCAATATCTTCATCATTCACTTCTTCACAATCTTCATCATCTCCCATAGGTAAAGCTCTAAACATCTCAGAGTACTCTTCATTAAGTTGTTTCTCCCCCTGAAGAGGACTAGAAAAAGGAGTGCCCTCAAAGAATGTGATATCCATGGTGACTATCACATGAGTGAGAGGGTCAAAGCACTTGTATCCTTTCTGAGAAGAGGGATACCCAATAAAAATACACTTGATAGCCTTGGGATCAAGTTTACTTCGCTGAATATTGAAAATATGTGTAAAACACAAGGAACCAGAGATATATGGTGGCACTAAGAATAGAGGTTGATGAGGAGACACAAGTTGGAAGGGAGAATGTCCTTCCAAAATAGATATAGGCATTCGATTGATGAGGTAGACAGCGGTGAGGACAACTTTACCCCAAAGACGTTTAGAAACCTTCATATCAAACAACAAAGATCGAGCAACCTCAAGAAGATGCCTATTTTTCCTCTCAGCAATCTCATTCTATTGGGGGGTATAAGGAAAAGTAGTTTGCCACACAATTCCATAAGAGTGAAGATAAGATTGGAGAACGAGAGAAAAATATTCCCCACCATTATCCGATCAAAGAACCTTAACATGCCCATGAAATTGTGTGCTAACTAGTCTGTGAAACATAGGAAAAATAGAGGCAACTTCGTCTTTGGTGCGCATAAGAAAGCATAATGAATCTTGCACAGTCAATAAAAGTAACAAAATAACGATAACCATTCAAAACAGTAACAGGGGAAGGCCCCCACACATCAGAGTAAATCACTTCAAAAGGAATAGCACATCTACTACCACTCAAGGGGTAAGAATTGTGAACACGTTTAGAGAACCGACAAATCTCACACTTAAACAAACAACTATCAAATCCATGAAATTTTTCTTGAAACAAAAGTTTCAAACGATTAATTCGTGGATGGCCACAGCGGGAGTGCCACAATCTTACTTCATCAACAGAAATCACCATAGCTACAGAAGGAGATGCACCACGTAAATCTTGAAAGAGGTAGAGTCTCTTCTCTTTAGCACCATGACCAAGGATCTTCCCCAATTTCAGGTCCTGGAAAACACAATATGACAAAAAGAATGACACTACAATATAAGGAATTGGTAATTTCACTGACAGATAATAGATTCATAGGCATGTTAGGAATCAAAAGAATAGAGTCAAGAGATAAGGTGCCTAATTGAACACTCCCTTTGCCCTTTACAGGAACAAGGGATCCATCAGCAACGTGAATATGAATAGAATCAGAAAGACTAGACACATATGAAAATAAATCTGTCATATCAGACATGTGATTCATAGCCCCAGAATCGCTGATCCATGGAAACTGAGAGGAGGTCACATGTGCAAACTCATAGGTACCTGACTCAGCTATGTTGGAGGAAGATGTCTGACCATGTGTTACCGTCATGCGCTGAAGGCGGCCCTGGAGATCCTGAAGCTCTCTCTGTAAGCTATAGAAATCAGATGGAGCTAAAGCAGTAGGGATACTCCGACCACCAACTGGATTAAAAGTTTCCTCAGTAGAGAACTGAAATGCACGACCTAAAAGGAATTTCGATTTCCGTATAATTCCCAACATCTTTCTGTGGTATGGTCTTTCTTGCCATAATGAGAACACAATAATTTTTTTCTTTCTTCAAGTTAGAAGCCCCCACGACCTCCACGACCACCACTTCTACCATCTGATTTGCCTCCACAACAAAAAAAAGTGAAGGTTGGTAGGGCAGATCTCTTAGATGCATCACCACCAGAAATTTGCATAACTTGTTGCATACTCTCCTCATGCTGATGGAGGGCATACACAGTACCGAGTGGAGGGCACTCTTCTCTGTCTAGAATGTTTTATTTAACATTCTCATATTCAGGCCTAACCTTTTTTAGGAAGTCAAACACTCTCCTTTCAGTATTTTTACTAGCCTTACTGGCACACAAGCAGCACAGTTCTTCTTGATACTGGGCTAGTTCATCCCACAAACTCCTCATTTGAGTGTAATACTCTCCAATAGTCTATCACCTTGCTTTATAGTGTTAATTTTGTCACTAACTTGAAACATTTTTTGCGAGGCATTATTTTTGCGAGAACGTATCCCTCACAGCCTCCCATAATTGTTTAGCATCACTGACATACATAAAAGAATCACTAATGTCTGGTTGCATTGAGTGTAGCAGCCATGTCATAATAGTTAGATTGTCACTTTCCCAATCAACGTACTTAAGGTCATCTTCTTTGAGTTTTCGGAAAGTCCCATAAATGTAACCCAATTTTTTCTTCATCCCTAAGTATATAGCAGCAGACTGTGACCACGAAAGATAATTGGCCCCATTCAATTTCTTTGTAGTAATTTATAAGTTATGAGAAATATTTCCCCCACCAATGATTCTAGATTTATTCTCGTCCATGATTAAGAGATACCGAGATCAAAATAATTCAAAAAATAAAAGGCTCACAGCTTCCAAACAAGGAGAATGCCTACACAGTCTAATGATTAATCTTAAAACAGCATTCAAAAATGCATCACACAACCCCAAACAGTGGTTCTACAACTTCACCAATTTAACAAGCACATAACACCACAATCATGCCAAATCTCAATAAATAACTCTTGTCGATAGTTGAAATGGTAAGCAATCGGATTTATCTCATAGATTTTATTCGAAATAGGCATTCCGACGAGTCTACAAAGTGTTCTGGCAAGTCAACAAGGTGTTTCGATGGCTTTGCAAAGCTTCCGGCAAGATTCGCTGCAGATTCAAAGATTTTCGATGAGATTTGACAGTCCCGGCGAGAAACAACAGCTCCGGCGACATTGATTTCAATTTCTGGCAGCTTTGCAACCTCCAAAAACATCACAGCATATCAACAGAGGCATCGAAATGGCATTTTGAATAGGTTTCGACGCCTCACATCAGATCTGCAAGAGATCTAGGTTCACCGCAACTCTCTGTGAGTTTTGCAATAGTGGCGAACCGAGGAAGAAGATGAAGTCAGATCTGCCTCCTCCAGTTCTCAGATGAAAGATGGTGCAAGAGGAAAAGATGCTCAGAATAAAAAAACCGACCAGGTTCCTTGTGGTTTCAATCGATTCCGGTAGGGGTCCCGGCGATGGCTAATGTCAGCAAATTTCTGGTGACGTCAGTAGCGATAACACTTGACGCGGCATGGATCAATTCACCGCTTTGATACCAAGTTGATTTGATTAGGGTCAGCTTGGGGTTTGGTAGAGGAAGAAGAAGCTTGGAGAAATTAGGGTTGAGTCAAAAGTGACTCAAATCCCAATGAAAATATTATTTCTATCATCTTAGCATGTTCACGTATTACATGGTTCTCGAGTTAAGTGAATTGTACAACTTAAAATTCACTTAACTACACATACACCCAACGTTACTTACTACACACCCATACAATAGAAATAACATCTCCAGCATACTTCCACTATCATATTTTCTAGAAGTTTCTTAATTCAAAAGCTTTTCATTTTTCTTTCATCTCTTCTACATGAAATTGATTCATGTAATTTTCATTTTTTTCTCTTCTTCTCTTTTATATTTAGTAAGAGATGCCTTCTTATTCATGTGGATGTATTTTCCACATTGATTTGCTTAGTGGATGTGTATTTTCCACTTTGGTCTTCAATGGCTTTTTATATTCGATGTGGATGTCTTTTCCCACATTTTCTTTAGATAATTTATGTGGTATTATGACTATTTTTTTTGTTAGGATATGTTATTTTCTTACAATTTCCTGTATATTTATCCAAACAAAGGATTTGGTTAATCTTGTGTTTTCCCAGCTAGCAATGTGGTTATCCAAACAGCGAAAAACAAAGGGAAATAAAGGAATCCCATGATTTCCTACTACTTAGGTATCTATGGGAAAATATAGGAATATTATTTTACTTTCCCACATTTCTCGTGTTTTTATCTAAACAGGCCCTTGGGGAACATTAAAATTTTCATGTCTGCTATCAGTTATCTGTGCAATACTGTTGCAAATGTATGAAACAATCTGCTTCAATTTCCTAATGAGTATCTTTATTTGCACCTATCGAATCTTTGAGGGCACCTATGCCAAAAGCCATTGATTGCTTTGAATCAAACGATAGAGATAGTTTTTTGCCCCAATCCTCCATACAATAGATCTTGAGATCATGGTGTACACCCATGATCTTTGATCGTCGATTCAAAGCGGATCAACGTATCGCATAGGTCGTCTGATGCGGAACGCCAAGATCAAGAGTCGTAGATTCAAGCCGCAACAAAATTTTCAGCCAAGAAAAATCGGAGCGAAAACCAGAGCTAGGCGTAAAGATGAAAATCTGGAGAAAGGAAGGAGCACATGGCAAATTCGATCGATCGAAGTCCTATTTCGATCGATCGAATGTCGACGGCAATATTTCAAATATATGAATTTCGATCAATCGATTTTCACTTTCAATCGATAGAATTTCAATTTCGATCGATCGAAATCGCACCGAGTTAGCTTAAATTTTTTTTATTTTTCTATTTTGAACTTAAAGTTTTAGGGGCTTAATTATCTTTTATTTAGTATTTGTTTTAGGGTTTTATTTTATTGTAAGACCTCCTATATAAGGTCATTAAGAATAACATTGTAGTTTAGTTTTGATTATTGAATGAAAGAGAATTGCTTTTGTGCAAACCCTAGAGAGCTTGTGAAAAGTTTTCAATCGAGGGGGTGAATCCTTCAAATCTTAAGAAGTGAGCAATCATTTCTCGTGCGACTTGGTGCGAAGCTGACGTACAGGCGTGGTGTGAAGCTTCGGAAAACCCTTGGTGTGAAGCCTTGGAATCTATCTTTTAGTTTGTCTTTTCTCTAGTTGTCAGGTATTATTTTATTTTTTTCTGTTGATAAAAGAACAAAAATCCCAAAAGAATCGTATTCCATGATATCATTAATCTTCCCTTTTGAACTACTTATTCAAGTTTCATCTCCTTCAAAATCCCCGAGGAATCAAACCCGATATTGCAATTATCGCTTGATGCCCTAAACTAAAACGAATTCCGAGTTCCTTCATCGGAGCCGTTTTTCTAGATCGAAAAATTTTACGCATGCGGTGCTAAAATGGATTAATCTAATTGTTTTATTAATTTCGTTGAATTAATTTTATGTGTTGCTTGATTTTGAATATTTCCGCTATTCTATTCAATTCATTCTAAAAGTTAAATCCCAAATTTTCAAATTAGGATTTTAGCGTCTGTCCCGCGTCAGGTGCCCTCAAATATTTGACGGGTGCAAATATAGTTACCCTTTCCTAATATGAACAGAGATTTGTTATTGCTGTTTACAGGCAAACGCCGGGTTCCAGTGAGTGTCCATTAGCGATATCTGAAACCAACTTTTGTAAAACAGCAAGCAACCATCATACAAACATCTTTAAGTAGTCTTCTCTTCTTGCTTAATATCTACTCCCATCGTATCTTCTTTTCTTATTTAATATCTACTCATAAGCAAATACATTGTGTATTTCAGCTCGTGACAGGCGAGGATCAGAAAAAACAATCTGATGAGCGTCCAATGTGGCATGAAAACAGCAATTAGAAATTTGAAGGCACCATAGGGTGATGTGGAAGAATATAACTACTTACAGGTTAAAAAGATCTCTACATAGAGGAAGAAGGACTCACCACTTTCCATCCATCAGGATCGAGGAATGAAGTAATTTTGGTGTTGATTCCTGGTATTGGTCCTGGTTGCCTAGTTATCTTTCCTCCTAGCTCTTGCGTAACCAAGTTTACGACCTCAGCACTTTTGTATACATCTTCAGTGCTAATAGCAACCTAGGCATTAATTTTCCAGATATCAGATAAATAAATAGTTGGAAATGCACATATATTTACTAGATTAGGACTGAGGAAAATGGGTGAACACCTGTGCATATGCATTTCCTTTAGTGTACTCGGTCACACCATAATTATATGTCAACTCCAGAACAGTTGTCTCGTACTCATCAGCATAGCCCATCATGGCTATGGTATACTGTACAGTTGATGCAACTAGAAATGAATTGATGAATGCTTCAAGATTTATATGAAACCCATAGGAGATATATAGAAAAAGAAATTGTTTAGCATTCCTTGTAAGGAACAAAAATATGGGTAATTTAGAGTGCAAATCCCTACATAATTAGCAACTACAATACATATTCAATATAAAGTAGACAATTTACCTTGTACTCAGGCCTATCTGTCTTCTTCAATAACTTCATGCCACATGCCTGCAAAAAGGTATAGACACCAAGAATACCCAATAATTAACTTTCATATGATGTATATTCTTGGTGAATAACCACTCAGATCCAAGAATGGAGTGACCACATTTCAGACCTTCTACATGTTTACAGAGTTCGATAATATAATACAAAACTAATGTGGTTCTAGACTACAATACTAGAGCTTGAGAAGTGTTTCTGCCTTCTAGACATCCGGTGTGAAGCCTTCTCTCATTTTATGGAGTACGATATAGCTGAGATTCTGGTCAATACCAAATACAACATAAATATACCGACATGTCTAAATGAATAACCAGAATACATCTTGACTGTGGCTGCTAGGAAAGCAATGGCCTGCCTGAAGAAGACAGTATGCTGGGACAGGATCAGTTCTACCCCAGCATGAAAATACTAAATTAAAACGTTACACCCCAAATAATAAATGTTTCTAGATGAAGTCAGTATGCAAGTATTCAACTTGTAGTATGTCAGTTCAGGGGAATCTTGCAAACTACAGTCTGTCTGTACAATTTAATGCTATACTGTCATACATCTATTAGCTCTCTTCTTTATATATGTATAAAATTCCTTTCATACGTGAATAAAATGCATAAATCATTCAGATAAAAAAAATCATGTACCAAGCATAATTGCTAGGGGCTGGTGCGGGGTACTGGTACGTTTAGGGGAAAAAAGTTCAGTTAAGTTTTTATTTATTCAGTATAATATAGAACCAAAATAGTTACATTATAAGTACGAAATAGATATGACATTGGTATGACATAAATATATATATATATATATATATATATATTGGTAACTAGTCATTCAATATATTGTCAAACAGCGAGAAGCTCATAAGATACAAAGAGAACAAAAGCCGGAACAAAAAAAGATCGAGCGGTCCGACGCAAAAAAAAATATACATGACAGCAGCCGTGGAGATGAAGGGGGGGGGCATAGCACTACCCCGGATCCCAAGAGTAGGGGTCCCCCTTAGCACCGTCCTTGTCCAGAACCACCCAATGGCACATGAGGTCTTTGACGCTTTTCAAGATCATGCCGATTGGCCGCCGCTTCCGACTGAAAATGCGGCCATTCCTTTCAAGCCACAGACTGTAGATCACCGCAAAGAAGCTAACTCTCCAAAACGCCCCCAGCTGCCCCTCCAACTTAATGCCATCCCAGGCTAATAACATTTGCGAAATGGTGGTCGGGGACGCCCAACCCATATCGAAGGATTTAAGGATCACCCCCAGACCTCAATAGCCACCCAACATTGGAGGTATGACATAAATACTAGATGGATTCGTCATAGAAACACTACTAGCGTGGCATAGATGTGAAATGAATACAACATATATATATATATATATATATATATATATATATATATATATATATATATATATATATATATATAAATATAAAATAGTAGTACAACATCGATACTTCTTTTCTATAACCATTTGTATAGATTAATATTTTTGAATTTATAGAGTGTTTAGCCAAATAACTGATTAAACTCATCTATCAATGCATGAGAAAACATATGATTAAATTTATCTATTAGCACTACATATGACATAATATATCCATATCTGTCACAACTCAGAATCCTACCCGATCTCAATAGCCTAGAATCCTATGTCATGACCCCGCACGCTTGTTAAGGCAATAAGTTTCTTTTTTTTTTATAACCTGGGTATCCGGGCCTCTTAGAGCACCCGCCTAATCCCAGGGGCACATGCGCACCCCAAATTCAGCACATGTCGGGTCAGCACAGGATATAAATCCCTAGGGTGGCCTCAAGGGGGGGAGGGGATTCGAACTCAGGTCTCCTGCTTTTGGAAGCAGGTACCTGGCCAGCTCACCTAGCCCCTTGAGGTTAAGGCAATAAGTTGACAAACATACTATCCCTATATCATCATTAACGCAGTAGCCTTAAGATTCGTGATCATTAATAACATATACAAAATAGTACAACATCAATACTTCTTTTATGTAACCATTTGTATGGATTAATATTTATATTTTTGAATTTATAGAGTTTAGCCAAATAATTCATTAAACTCATCTATCAATGTGTGAGAAAACATATGATTAAATTTATCTATTAGCAATGTATATAACATAATATATCCATATTTGTCACAACTCGATGGCCTAGAATCTTGTGTCATGAATCCGCATGCTTGTTAAGGCAATAAGTGGACAAACATACTATCCCTATATCATTATTAACGCATTATCCTTAAGATTTGTGATCATTAACAACATGAACCATTGCATGAGAACAAAACTAATAATAACCGTATCATCCTAACCATGCATCTATGAAATAGGAAGTGAACTGAAGCTTCACATAGGGTAAAACAGTCTTATACGTAAACTCATAACTCTATGAAATAAGAAACTAACTAACAATATGTCTCTCAATGAAGAATAATCAAACTCTAGATGATAATGAACTCCTCAATGTTCATAGAAATCAACAGAATCTACGCCTTTATCCAGATGATCCCTGTTATGACCTGGCCCTAAAAAGGCACATCTAACGGTGTTAAATGTGGTTAGCACCGAAGCCCATATGGGTGCGCAACACCCAAGCTTTCCATATCCCTTATTTTATTGTAATTAGAATGCAGCCATCGAATCCCAAGTCCATTCCCTTCTATTTTTGCATGAGTCCAAAAATGACTCTCGCTTCCTAAGTAAGACCCCTTGCCCAATACGGGAATCCACACCCCAAAAAAATTAGATTGGGATTAGCCCAATCCAAGGTACCAATTGCCTTAGGCAACTATCCCTCTTTTTACTAAACTAAATTCAATTATTTTCCTTTCAATAATTTGCATTTTTTTTTTTTAAATCAATAAAGTGAAAGACCAGCAAGGTGCTGGAAGAAAATAATACAACGAAAGGAGAAGAAAACAGCGCCACAAAACTACCAACTAAACGAGACAACAATACAGTAAAGCAAACCAAACTCAACAGCACCAGATCACCATAGGAGTTAACCGGATCCCAAGGATCAGAAGATAACTCTGACCCAGAAGATAACCATAGAGTGACTAGATCTTTCGCCGCCTTCACAATCAACCCCACAGGTTTCTTCTTTTCCTCAAAAATCCGCAAATTCCTTTCTTTCCAGATAGTCCAGATAACCGAAAAGGACACTCTCCAGTGATTCCTTAGCTGGCTCTCCATGTCGACCACATTCTAGGAGAGAAAAAGATCGTACAGCTTCGCAGCCATCACTCAATTCATGTCGAATAATTTTAAGACGATACCCCAAATCTCGCAAGCCACTGCTCAGTGGATGAATAAATGAGCAACAGATTCTTCCTCCCTAGTGCACATGACACAGCAATTCGTGATATTCTTCCCCCTACGAATGAGTAGAACTATCATGAGCACTCTCCCTCTTTGAATAAGGCCCAGGCTAAAAACTTGATCTTTAGCGGGATTTTAGTCTTCTACAGCATTGCTCCTTGGAATTTGATAAGCGGACGACGCATCAACATCCGATAATGCGACTTGACACTAAACATGCCATTTTTACCCGGGCCCCATCTCCGCCAATCTTGATTGTGAGGATTCGGATTCATCTCGTACAGCACCTAGAGGAGTCTAGCAAACTCATCCTCTTCATCAGTGCGCAGATTTCGACGGGTGACCACTTCCCACACTCTAGCTCCGCTGGATTCCGAAACAAAAACAAGAATCCAACTCGTTGGGTGTTGAGCTATGGAGTAAACTCGCTGGAACATCTGATTGAGTTTCCCCTCCTCGATCCAATTGTCCTCCCAGAACTGTATCCAAGTGCCACAACCCCAGCTGAACCGAAGTCCCTTAGAGAAGTGCTTCCAAGTACCACATATATTTTTCCACCAGTTGGAAGAACCTCTAGTAGTTGAGGTGTTGATGCCCTAGTTGAATTCAGACGAACCATATTTCTCAACCAACACCTTGCGCCATAAATTGTCCACTTCGACCACGTTCCTTGCCTACTAGAACCACTTGCCAAACAGGGCAATATTGGTCCATTTAACACTGTGGATTCCCAGTCCTCCACAGCTCAGCGATAGAAGGCAAGTATCCCAATTAACGAGCTGATATTTTTTCTCCAAGCTCGACCCTTCCCATAGAAAGGTCCGCTGAATTTGTTCAATCCGAAGGAGGACACCAGTCGGGCACTTGAACATGGACATATAGAAGAACGGAAGGCTTGACAGAATAGCCTTGAGCAAAATTAGCCGACCACCACTGCTGAGAAGTTTGCCTTTCCAAGTAGATAGCCGTTGTTGAAAACGTTGAATTACCAGCTCCCAAGAAGTCGGTTTTCGCCGTCCCAAAGGCCGACCAAGATATTTGATTGGCAAATCTTGGCTGCCATAATTGACCGTGCACACCAATTCTTATAAAGTAGTATTATCAATCCCAATGCCCGTTAGCTTGGATTTGTGTAAGTTAATGCGTTGCCCCGAAACGGCCTCATATACTGCTAGCACGTCCGCTAGATTCTTGAACTCTTCTACCTTAGCCTTACCAAATAAGATAGTATCATCAGCATACTGAAGGATCATGATAGTTCGGTTATGTGCTCCAACTCTGATTCCTGAGATAAGGTCTAGGGCTCTTGCACGAGAAATGAGCCTCGCAAGTGCTTCCCCCATCAGGTTGTAGAGAAAAGGGGAGAGAGGGTCTCCCTGTCGGATGTCGCGGGAGCTCTTGAAATAGCCCGCAGGAGTACCATTAATCAGCACTAAGAGCCATAGAGTTGAGTAGAATCCCCGCATCCAACTCCTCCATTTAACTCCGAACACGAACCTTCTTAGCATATAATCCAGCCCAAACCAGCTGATACGGACATACGCCTTTTCCATATCAACCTTCCATAGAGCAACCAGTATCCGATCGAAATGAGCAGAATGAATAATCTCGTGTGCCACGGCCACCTGATCCACAAGTTGTCTCCCCTTAACAAAAGCCCCCTACAAATCAGAAATCAGCTTCCCCATTAAGGGTCTGAGCCTATTAGCTAGCACCTTAGCCAGTATCTTATATAGGCAATTGATGAGGCTAATAGGTCGGAAATCAGTGAGGTCCTGGGCTCCATCTTTTTTGGGGATGCGAGTGGTGAATGTTGAATTGAGGTTGCGCCCAATAAAGGCATTATTGTAGAATTCATAGAACAGTTCCATCAACTCCTCTTTGAGCAACGACCAGAATACACAAAAGAATTCGAAGGTAAACCCGTCGGGTCCCGAAGACTTATTCTTCCCCCCATTCTTTATGGCATTCCATACCTCCTCTACCTGGAACGGAAGTTCGATCTCATCCCTTTCTTCAACCGCGATCGAATTCAGCAGCACACCATCCAAATCCGATCGCATCATGCCGTCATCCTCGTACAATTTTGAGTAGAAGCGAACAACCTGATTGCGGATCCGGCCGTAGCCGACGAACGTCACCCCCTCAACAGTCACGAAGGCCAGATAGTTCTTATTTCTCGCATTGGCAATGACATGAAAGTATTTGGTATTTAGGTCGCCCTCTTTCAACCACCTTACCTTCGCCTTTTGACTCCAAGCAACCTCTTCGGCTCTAGAAAGATCGTTGAAATTCTTTTTTTTCTTAGCCCTTTCATCTCACTCACAGGTAGAAAGAGCTCTGCATTCCTCCAAATCGTCGAACTCCCTCAGCCGAGAGAGAATTGCGTCTTCATTAGTATGCAAATTTCCGAACACCTCTCTATCCCATTCAGTGGCTCTTTTTTTTTTCCAGTTTAATTTCGATATGAATCTGTATGACGTCGTTCCACTCGGATTAAGTTCTGTCCACCATTCCGGTACAGCGGCGCGGAAACGATCATCCAGAAGCCACATGTTTTCGAACCTAAATGGAGTCGAGCCTTTCCCCCTAGCATCACACGTCAGCACCACCGGCCAATGGTCGAAGGCAGCCCTTGCTAAGAATTCCAGCCTAGCAGCCGGGAACATCTTTGTCCAGTCAGCGTTGCATAAAAATCGGCCCAATCTGCTGAGAGAGGGGCAGTCTTGGAGATTAGACCAAGTGAACCAGGATCCAGTTAACGGGATATCCTCCATAGCCCAATCAGATATCTAAGTATTGAACTTCGTCATCACCGCCACATCTGGAGGCCCCCCTTTTTTTTCATGCCCCCATCTTATCGCGTTGAAGTCGCCTTCCATGCAAATCGGATACTCCCACCTGGCAGTAACCGCATCCAATTCATCCCAGAAATCTCCCCGAAGCGAGTCGACCGAAGGCCCATAAATGCCGGAGAAGGTTCGCTGTTTCCCGTTGTCCTTATTCCGAAGAACCACCGGAGCGGAGAAGATACCCACCTCTTCATCCATCTTATCAAGCAAGGACGGCCTCCACGCCACCAGGATACCTCCCGAAGCTCCCACCGAGTCGACACCAGTCCACTCCCAATTCTTTCCAGGTAGCACCATGGCAACTTTACCCCCATCACAGGAGTCCCATTTGGTCTCTTGGAGAGTAATAACAGCTGGTTGGAGCGAAGCAATGATTTTCTTGACCCCGGCACGCTTAGATGCGTGATTAATGTCTCTCACATTCCATGAAAGCATCTTCATAAAAGAAACTACGACTCACCCACCCTAGAATCACGATAGGGTTCAGAGACCCCCTATCCCCCTACCGTCCGTCATCCCCCATTGCAATCACGCGAGTTCCCGAGCACCGGTTCACCGTTTTTTCTTGCTCTCACTGCGAGCCACCACTATGGATCGGAAAACCTCCCGCAGAGCTTCGTCTGGGCCTTTGAAAGTCATACCAAGTTGTCGTCCTACCCGGATTAGGTTATCAATATCTGCAGAGACGTCCACCTCATCTAACCGGTGAGGCACTCCCCGGGTCTCTTCCACTTCCAGTGGCAGGGACACAAGAAGTCGACCAGTGTCTGAAACCAGAAGCTGGTCCTCCAAAGGAGGGAAGGAGACGACATCAGTCGAAGGCTCAAGTGTCGTCGTCGGGTTCTCGGAAGTGGAATTAAAAACCTAACAACCCAATTTTTCCTCCTCTGGAGCCTATACCTCATAGTCCGGGTCCCCCACTCCCCATATAATTCGTCCCGTTAATGTCCGGCCAACCCACAGCCTAAACAAAATAGGTCCAAAAATCTGACCCGAATAGCGGAAGTTGAAAGTCCCCATGGAACAGAATCTCAGGAAATCCTCATACGTCACATGGTCTCCCTTGACCATATACCCGACATGTGTCAAGTTATGGATAAGCTCAGACCCCAGCCCAGAAGATTGTAAATCTGCTAGAGAAGGTTCTAGGTGTTGACGTGACTCCATCCTGCTCGAGCTCGACACACGAGGAAGTAAATGTGTCGACTGTCGAGCCGTTCACGGTTTAAAAGTGGGATATAAAACCTTCTTTTTACGCTGGTACACTTTGAGCCCTCTAAAATTTCTTCTAGGTATATTCATAGAAGGCAAGTTCACTGCCTCCATCTCCATGGGATCCCAGCTATCGCTGCAATCGGAGTACCCTAACGTCTGTGTTGACTACAGTTGTACCGTTTCCTGAGCATGTTGTCGCGTGATGTCGATCGTGTGGTACGGATAGCTTCTAGTTGTAGGATCACACAATAGCGAAAGATCCGTCAAGACCGGAAACAGCCGACTGGAGTTATCGTCTCCGGCCGTAGTCCGACCATCAACAGAATCCCTCTCCTCGATCTCTCCCTCCTCAGCACCGGTGTCGTTAGATCTCCGAACCCAATTTGGGTCCTCAACTGCTCCCGGCATCAGATCATGAGCCAACCCATGCGTACGAGAGGAAGCACAGTCCCACCCCGGCGCGGTCGACCCCCTATGTGACCCCAGACGGAACGGCGGGTTCAAGGCCGAGCGCCTCTTCGAGCCTCTCGCCGGCACCTGACCGGTCAAAACCACTTCCCTTCCGATTGAATTGGAGAGCGACTGAACTATTTCTGTGGGTGCAACGAAAGTGTCGACATGGATGCCCCGGGATCCCTCGGCGACTTCACCCACCTCCTGCGAGAGGAGAGCCCGCTCCAGCCATGCCCACTTCTATGAAGAGCTGACAAATCTGGCCGCCGATCGAAATTTCGCAACTCCTAGGGATGCAGTCCAACAACTCGACGCCGACGAGGATTCTGGCATGGTCCATGTCCTAGAGATCAGTGGTGCGTCTATTGACCAGAATGAAGCACCCGCACCGGTCACCGATCCCTTTGAACACCTCCGGGGACCATGCATGTATCGGTAGACCGAAGATGCAGATCCAGACCCCTTCCCTCTCACTGTGCACCTGTAGATCACCCACCATATATTCCCATGGCCGACATTCTACCGGACAACCGTGAATGTAAAAATGTTTATTCTGGCAAACTTCCTTAGCAGCAATCTCAGGCTTGAACCGCAGTAAAAACTTAGTGGAAATCTTAGATACTGCAGGTCTCTTTGTAAAATCCCACTTAGTAGCAATCCATCTGTGTCAGAAAACTAGTGACAATGCGTCTTTATTGGTGTAAAGGACCACCCAGAAATGGCGTAGATGAGTGGCGAGAGAATGAAACTGGGTGGAGTGAAAACTAAGAATCCCAAGAGACGAGGGACCGCTCTCGCCGGCAATTACGATCTTCTTTTGCTTCACCATCTCCGCAAAAGACCGCTCGGACCGGTGGTCATCTGTTCCTTTGAAGGAGCCTTCACCTGTTTGTGGCCCTTCCCGGCAATCGACCAACCGAGTTGGACATCACGTAACTGCGACTCATTAAGAATTAATTGATGTGAATTTTTCATCTTAGGAACCGTATCAACAGCCGATTTAACTGTCGTTCCTAGTGCTCTAGGAGCATCGCAGCCATAACAATGGCAAACCGTGCGCCGTCGGAAATTGACATTGTAGCACCAGTCACCCACCTAAGCAACAGACACGACTCTCGCCCCATCAATAATTCGCATATAGTTCTCATAATTTTTCATTTCGCGTAACCTCTCGCGTAGTTGAACATTCTCTAAACCTTCAACACTAAACTCGAAAACATCTTAACACATGGTGTGCTAATACAAGTAACCTCATTATTTATCAACACGAGTACGACATTAAACACTTGGCCCTCGTTCTTATAGATAGGGGGTCTAAAAATCCGTTCATCACTCCAAGGTTTGTGTTAGAGATTCGAGCTAAACTCGTACTCTTAGGTTGTGCTTGGGTTAGCTCTTATAAGAGCAGAAGCAACTTTTTTTTTTTTTTTAATTGGTAATGAGCAATATATTGAAAACCAGCAAGGCGCTGAAAGACCAATATAAGGAACGAGCAAAAAAAGAACAACAGAGACAAAGACATGAAAAAATAGAAAAGCACAAACTAAAGCAACCAAAGCCTTCAATAGCCCTCCCTCCCTTAGCCCGGATCCCAGATAGTCATATCGTCACTAACACAGGCGGGGTTGCTAGTGACCCAAAACACCATTAGGTCCCTTATCGATTTAATGATCATCCCATCCGGTCTGCATTTATTCTCAAAGATACGACTATTTCTCTTCAGCCATATGCTCCAAACTACTGCATAAAATGCCACCTGCCAGTGATCCTGAAGCTGCCCCTCAAATTCGACAGAGTACCTTGCAAGGAACTGTTGAATCGTCATGGCCGGAGTAACCCAAAGCATGTCAAAAGACTCAAGAATGACATTCCAAATTTTTTAAGTCACCCGGCAGTGGAGGAAAAGATGCTCAGAAGTCTCTTCCATTTGAAGGCACATAACGCATAGATTGGTCATGTCCTTTCCCCTCCGAATGAGCTGATCCTTCGTAAGATTTTTTCCTTTGAGAAGTGTCCACGCAAAGAATCTAACTTTTGGGGGATACGATCTTTCCATAGTCTCACCCCTTGCAATCTAATGAGAGTGCAACGCGTGAGGATGCGGTAGTAAGTTTTGACGCGTGAGAAGCAAAAGCAACTCTTTGCCTGCTCTCTGTCAGAGCAGATAAAATCTGCTCTGAGATAGAACAAGCATAGAGCAGTTTTATCACTTAAAACAGCTCCCCGCTAGAGCAAATGAGGTAAGGAGTTGTGTTACCAAATGTAAAAGTAGTTCTCTGCCGGAGCCAAAAGGTGAAAGAGTTGCTCTTTGCCCCAAAAGAGCTATCCCAAACGCAGCCTTAGGAAGTAGATTGGCAATCTTGACACCGTCTGGGAGCACCATGATGGCTATCTAGCTTGTTGAGGTGATCATAAACGTTAAGGGTCATGATCTTCCGATAGATCTTATCATATTGGACTTCCAAGAAGGGAAGGGACTTGGGATTCGGTGGCTTTTTTAAAATTATAATAAAATAAGGGATGGGAAAAGCTAGGGTGTTGGGCACCCATATGGGCTTTGGTGCTAACCCCATCTAACGCCGTTAGATGAGTCTTTTTAGGGACGAGTCATAGCAGGGACCATCTAGACGAAGGCGTAGATCATGCTGAATTATCATCTAAACTTTGATTATTTCTTCATTGAGAGACATATTGTTAGTTAGTTTCTTCTTTTCGCACAACTATGATATTATGTATGAGACTCTTTTACCCTACGTGAAACTTCAATTCACTTCAAATTTCATAGATGCATGGTTAGAATGATACTGTTATTATTAGTTTTATTTCCTTATTTATCTCATGCAGTAGTTTATGTTATTAATAATCACGTATCTTGAGGATGTTGCTTTAATGATGATATAGGGATAGTATGTATGTTTCCTTATCGTCTTAACAAGCGTGCGGGTTCATGACAAGGGATTGTAGGCCCTCGAGATTGGGTAGAATTTTGGGTTGTAACAAAAATGGTATCAGAGCTCTAGGCTCTACTTCTTTAGGGACTGGGTGATGAGAAGTCACCGACACGTGTTTTGTGGAACCAAGATTCAATGGCTCGATCGTGCACATGAGAGGACCCAAATGCTGCAAGAAAAGGAGTTATAGCGTACACAACAGAGGCAGGCTATCCAAGAGCTTGTCAATCAGCATCAGGCCACCCCTCGTCACACGCACCCACCACAAGGAAACACACCCACAGGGTTTTAAGTGTTCAGCAGAGCACGCCCCCCTTACTTTCACGACCAGCTCAACCCAGTGGTTGTTGAAGATGAGTGAACCAAATTGCGAAGTTCTTCGGGATCTCTTCATCTATGGAAAATGAAAAAGTGAAGCAAGCAGAAAGAGAGAACTAGTGGAGAATAGCAAAGAGAGTCGCAGATTGAAACAAAGTGAAAGAATGGACTTGGCAACAATTCAGGGAAGCATACTTTGGGAAGCGTTTTTTTGTGGCCACCAAGGCTCTGAAGAAAAGAGAATCTATGGATTTATGATAAGGGAATATGATTGTGGCCGAGTACGAGGCCTGGTTCGACCAACTAATCCAAATTAGTTGGGAATCTGATCACAGATGAAGGGGATAAACTTTTTGCATTTCAAAACGGTTTGCGACCATTTCTTCGCGAGAGATAAGCAAGTTGCGATGAAGATAGAAACATATGGAGAACTCGTGGATCGTACATAGATCCAAGAAAGAGAATTAGGTGAGACGCTTAACAGAAAGAATGCTATGTCGGAGGTCCAAAAGGGCAGGTTATTCAGAAGGCCCCATTTGTCCCACATAGATCCCCACCAATTTTCACTCAGAGGACCCAGCCATATTCGGCGCCTACAATATACAAAAGGCCACGTGACGGGGACGCCACATACATGGACATTGGATTCGAACTACATCAGTTTTACAGGCGTCGGAAGAAGCGTAGAGGAAGCCCGAAAGAGAAAGAGGAGAAAAGGACACAAAGAACTGCGCCGCAGCGTGTTGTGGCCCATGACCATGACGTGTGACATCTCAGTGCGCTACCACGATGGCGCCTTTGTGACATCCATGAATTTGATCGACAGAATTTTAATTTATGGGAAAACTGCCCTTTTTAGTTTTATTTCTATTAGGACTCTTTTTTATTTCGAACTAATTATTGGTGGCCTATATATAGAGGCTTGTAAACACTTTTATTTAATTAATTGATTATTTGAATGCTTTTATGCTTGAGTAATCTTTGCCTGAGATGGGTTTGGTGTGAGGCCAAGGGAGTGATTCCCAAAGCCACTGTTATCTTCTCTATTCTAGTTGCTAATTTTGATCTGCGTACTTCTCTAAACCATAGCCTAATTTCTTCCTTGTGATCCCCAAAACCCTAAACCCTTTTAAAGCCCTAAACCACACAAAGCCAACACCTTTTCCAAACCATAAACTGATCTAAAAGCCATAAACCTTTTACAAACCCTAATTCCCTTCCACAACCCAACTTGGAATCCGTGAATCTACATCGGACTAAAGACGAGCGCCTAAACCTGGGAAAAGCTAGAGTCCTATCTCTAGGCCGATCTCGCCTCAACTCTAAACGTCCTTGCGCATCGGACTGGACCCTAACTGGATCTCATGTGATCTATCAACCTGAATTCTCTGAACCCTAAGGTATTTAAGATAGTTTTGAGATTAAGCTTGATTTAATTTTATTTAATTTCGGCAAAATCTGCATAAAATCATATTCCGCATTTTAGGGTTCACGTCTCGCATCATCACCCCTCACACCTGCGCAAACATGACCGAGCCCCACCTTCCCAGAAAGAAACCCCTTCCCACAGCCTTGTCAGCCACTAAGGGAGTTCCTATGAACCTTGTGCAAGTTGTAACAAGAGGCACAGCCTCGAAATGTGCATGAAAGGTACCGACAAATGTTTCAAGCGCAGAAAGGAGAGACACATGGTTAGGGACTGCCCTCAAAGAAGCCCACTACAAGGCTCGCAATATAATACTCAAGCAAGGCCTCCAAACCAGGGTCGTGTGTTTGCAATGTCGCAGCAGGACACTATGGCTAGCGACGAGGTCATTCAAGGTATAACTACTAAACTAAATTCAATTATTTTCCTTTCAATAATTCGCAGATAGTTCTCATAAGATTCCATTTCGCGCCTAACCTCTCGTGTAATTGAATATTCTCTAAACCTCAACTAAACTCAAAAACATGTTAACACACAGTCTGCTAACAAGTAACCTCTTTATTTATCAACACGAGTGCGACATTAAACACTTAACCCTCGGTTTTATAGACTTGAGTATATTTGCAACGAGAAATTCTTAATTTTTCTATATATTTTTTCAAAGAAACTACATATATATATATATATATATATATATATATATATATATATATATATATATATATATACCATGAAATTGAGTTTGCATGAGCCATAAAGATGATTAGAGAAATGGTATGTTACTCAGAGAGAAAATCATGGCTTCCATGAATATCTCATTTATAAATCTAATCGACACTAAAATCACAAAGTACTATTCAAGATCAGTATACCTTCTCATAGAACTTGATAGAATGGTCCAGATCGCCCACACGAAGCATTATCTGACACAATGGTTCAGGGGTGGGACCCCTTTGGATAAGCTCAAAAAGGTAGCCATCAGGATCCGCTACAAAAGCAATGACTGACTTCCCTCCTTTAACAGGACCAGGTTCGCGTGTGACCTTGCCACCCTTGGCCCGTACGTCTTCAACCAATTTATAAACCTGAGTGTCCATAATGGATTTTTTTCATTAGAAATTAGATCCCACCTTTGCAATCATAATTATTTGTGTGAATTTTAAACTGTCAAATGACACCCACATCTTCACTTGCAATTGCAAAGTGTCCAAAGCCTGAGCCAATGTCATACTTATCCACTCCATAGTCTGTGATTAGCACAAGATACAAGTGTAATGAATGAATCTATGACGCACCAAACGAAAAACCTAACTATGTTCATAAAACAGATATTCATCAGGAAAAAAATAATTAGTAACTTAATGAAGACCGAAAAGGTGTATCACGAATCATATATGAACTGACCATGCTAAATATTAATATCATATATTATAAAATGCAAGTGAGAACAATTAAATAAAGAAAATACAAAAGGAATTCCCAAATCAATCCAGAAAATTAGGCACATACTATATGTCAACTCTACTACGAAATGAGATTCTTCAGACCCAAACCCAAGAAAGGCATTTGAATACTTCTCTTCTGGAATGTCTCTTTTCCTCAATAGTTTCATCCCAAAGCATTCTGTATAGAATCTGATAAAATATGACAATGCATGAGTCTAAAGAAAAACCTCATTCGAAATACTTCCATCCTGGTAAAAATGAATTTATAGTGAAATAGCTTACTTTATGGTTTCTTCCAGGTTCCCAACCCGATAAACAGCATGTAGAAAACGGTGTTGGTCTTTCTGTGCCCATTCTAGCACATGTTCATTAGCAAGAACTGTGTCTGCTTCTGATCCAGAGGCCATACTTCAATTGATTTGGATCTCCGTTTCTGTTCTCAATATAAAAATGTCACTACAAAATATTATCTTACAAATAAAGAGAAAGCAAGCATTCCTCATCCCAAAGTGTGGTAAAAAAGAATAAGAGATTAAGAATGCACTAAAAATAACAAGGACTGGTGTAAGGTTTTCATTCTTACAGGAATTTGTATATAATTTAACAAGAATGATAATTTGGGAAGGAACAACATTAGTAGAGAAGCAACCATACAATTCAATTCAATTATTCTGGATAGAACTATCACTACAAAATTTTATCTTTCAAATAAAAAGGAAAGTGAACATTGCCCATTCTAAAGTGTGGCGTCTTTAAAATAAAAAACGAATAAGAATACATTAGACATAACAAGGACTGTTGTAGGGTTAGCATTTTTACTTACAGGACTTTGTATATAATTTATCACGAATGATAGTTTGGGAAGGAACAACATTAGTAGAGTGCAGAGAAGCATGCATAAAATTCAACTAGATTATTCTGGAATTTTATTTACAGGACAGCATGAAATCATCTCATAGACATCTTATCAAGCTCTATGGATACCAAGGAAAGAAGATCTTCTTTAAATACAGGGAGACTCAGGTCAAATAGGCATCTAAGCTAAGAAATACATAAATATGTTCACCTGTGCTGTTGTAATGGCAGAAGATGTCATAGAATCATACTTGATAGAAAAAAAATTGTGTTTATTCAATGTTGATGGCTGTTGATGGCACACACTTAGAAGCCCGTCCCAAGAATTAAATTAGCATATCCAAGATCAAAATTCTTTCCGACTCAAGTAATATAAAAGAATGTGTCACTAACGCAATAAGAGACCACACTAGATTTCTTTTATCCTGTTGTCACGCAAATTCAAGTTTTTGACAAGGAAAGAGCATTTATTTAAACGGAAATGGGTGTTTTAGAATCATTCTTGACAGATCAATCTTAAAGATCATCGACAGCGTGTACAATTTAAACAATCCTATAATATAAAGAGCAGCTAGAGAATTGATAATAATCCTGGACTACTTATATGAGAAAATAAGCCACTGACAGATGCAATAAGAAGACACCATGTCTTTGAATCTATTCAAGTTTCAAAATTGAGGAAAACATTTTCCAAGCTGTCTGAAACCTTTTAGAAAATGATTTTCACTACACAAATATCCGCCTGGGCAGCTAATGGAGCAATTGCAGATATAACCAAGCTCAAAAAAACAACGTGGCATCCACTACAGCCATAATAAATGTGTGAAGAAAACTAATTCATCTATGTGCATCTCTCAAAAAGCAGCTAGACAGCTAGAGTCATGGTGATGCCAACTGTTCAATATTGCAAAAAATTGAATCTTAACAGAATCAACAGCAGTGTGTGCCTCAATTCCGATTCTTTTTAGAAAAACTCGAATACAACTTGAAGGCGAGCGAGGTCAATTCAACTTTTTTGAATGACCGAATCACCGTCTCTCTCAATCAAACGAAGACATAGAAGACCATCTCTAGTCGCTACTCTCACATCACCATTCTTTCAGGTTCACTCTTTCTCACAATCTCCTTTTTTTATTAATTTGGGGTTTTCAATAAATTAATGACCGATTAGGATTTGCAATGAATTTTTCTATTCTTTTTTTAATGATTTAGGGGTTTGCAATAATTGGTTGCTGATTAGGGTTTGTGCTGATTTTTTTCTGTTGTTAATGATTTTGGGGTTTGCAATGAATTGATGGCTGGTTATTACTAAATAAGCAATCATCCAAACCCTAACCATCCATCCAAACTCTAGCCTAAGTGCAAGCCAATTTCTATCATTGTATACCGTGGGACGAATACTTGCGAATTACAAACTATCGTCCTAGATGGACATTACCTGAACATTATCGACACACCGGATACTTCTGCTTCTAATTTGCATAGTTTGCTGTATGAAATCATTTACAAGTGTCTAAATCTAGGGAGTCATAACCTATAAGAACATTAAGGTTTGTATAACTCTAGCCTAGTTTCAATTGTTGTTGTAAATGCCCATTGATTTGGACCATCCAATGGATGATTCATACTTTGATTCATTATTGCTCAAAATACACTACTTTGAGGATTCTTACCAATCGATCATAAGGTTTTTTTGGTGTAACTAAGTTGTATATATGTGTCTATAAAGGTGACACTATGTTTGTCTATAAACGTATAAATGTTGACAAACCCTAACCATTTATCCGAACTCTAACCTAAGTGCAGCCAATTCCTATCCTTGGATATATAGCTGTACAACAAATATGCACAGAAAATAAATTCATCACGAATAAATCGTAATAAATATGCCCTCACTAGGAGAGGGTTTTATTGAAATGGTGGACTTTACACTTCCGGGTATCGCAGTCGATGCCCCGTTAATTACATCAAAAAATTGACTACCTCTGATTAAAAGCTACTACAGAAAAAGAAAATAATTGCATCCCCGAAAATAATAAGATATATCTTAAATTCTAAGTCTTTATCAGCATCATCGTCAATGTGTCGAGATGCGTAGCATGCTATCCTCGTCGGAGACCTGAGTGATATGGAATAAAGGACGACGGATAAAAGAGCCTCTCCACCAAAAGTCGGGTCCATCTGATTGCTAAGCACGGGTCATTATGAGAGCGAGAAGCACGTGAATGAACGGTAATAAAAAATTTGGATGTCTCATCTTGAAGATAAACTCGAATATCAGGTCCATATCTTTTGATGGCTCATTGTCAAAATAGTTGGTACTTTTGATTATAGGAATACCTAACCTTGGTCAGATATCATTAAATTCCTTGGAATTCGCAAGTTATATGCTTTGCTTTAGATTTGAACTCTTCATGATTTGATCATGATAGATTTTGGTCATATTCTAAGATAACTGGTAGTCATCTTGGCTCCAAATCCATGATTTTATCCATACATGATGATTCTATCGTCGGATTAAACCAACATCTCATGATTTTGTCAATTTGTGACAATTCCACCATTAGATCGAACCATAAATCGTGATATCATCTATATGATGATCGTGACCCGAGTAGACAAGGGTCTTAGGCATGGGTCCAGTATAGACCCACATAACCTAAGTATGACTCGGATTGAAAGAACTTAGACATGGGCCAATAGTAGGCCCACATAATCTAAGTGTCGGACTTAGTGAGAAGAGAGAAGACTAATGAGAGAGATACCTTGAATGAGGTATCTCACAGGATCTTCGCACAGAACTTTGGCAAAGCTTCGAGGTAAGATTTTCGGATCCCGATAAATGATTTGAGACTTGCTATTTATAGAGTAACCGCGGTGGTTACTAGAAGTTACCATCCTGCGTTCTCTGTATTTTTTAATAAAATCTATAGTGAGAATGGGCTGCATGGAGCCCATGTATCACGCAAATCGATGAAAAGTGCTAGTTACTTTTTCGTAAATGGTAAGGATTATCACCTACGCAGCCCTCAAACCAATAAGATTTGTGGGACGTGGGGTTAGGCTCACACGGCATCATAAAATTCAAATCAAAGCAATTGGATGTCCAACTCGGGCCTATATGGCATGACCGATCGAAAGAAATACTCCAACACTCCACCTTTGTCATATATTTCATATATTACACTAGACAGATATCATATTCATGGAATACGACTCGCTTTCAAGATGCCTTGATGGTGAAATGGTAGACACACGAGACTCAAAATCTCATGCTAAAGAGCATGGAGGTTCGAGTCCTCTTCAAGGCATAATATTGAGAATTCTCAGTGAATGGTCTTCACACATCGGAATGCACTATTCTTATAGAGAGAAATGTGCTTTCACATCTTCTTAACCCGAAATGGATGAGGAGAGGAAAGGTTCATTTTTTAGGGTACTCCCTGGAACAGATCCAGGGAAACGGGGTGGGGCTTAGCTCAGAGGATTACAGCACGTGGCTACGACCCATATTGTCGGAGGTCTGAATCCCTCCTCGCCACAACCGACCTAAAAGGGAAGGATCTTTCCTTTACCTCTGGGGGTAGGAAAATCATGATCGGGATAGCGACGCAAAGCTATTGAACTTGGGTCTTTTGCCGAAATGGAATGGCCTTTCTTTTTCTTTATCGTGAATGATAAAATAAATACATACACATATTAGTAGCTTATATGCCATGGGAAGGCTACAATTCTGAAGGCGCGATACTTATTAGCGAGCGCTTGGTATATGGAGATATTTATAATTCTTTTCACATCCGGAAATATGAAATTCAAATATATTCTCTTATTTATCACCTGTGTCTACTATTTAGGCAGAATATTGTTGCCTATTGTCACTAAGAAACTAAAAGAAACCTCAGAAACAGAAGGCGATCCTTTACTCTGACAGCATCTAGGGTTCCTCGAACAATGTGATATATCACACCGGGTAAATCCTTAAACCCTTCCCTTCCTCCTCTTCCTAAGACTACAGATTGTTCAATTTTGCCTTCTCCATATTACCACATCTCTTAAGTCAATAATTTGATATGAGGAACTACTGAACTCAATCACTTGTTGTCGTTACTCTTCAGTTTTCCTCTAGTGGACCTCTCAGTAGGATTCGAACCCAGATGAAGTTCTGAACATCTCTCAGAGAAAAAATTCGATTCATCCCTAGAGTTGAATACCTCATTCAATAAATTTTTTTGATCCAATCCGTAGGAATCAATAGAAAAGGCAAATCCCTTATGATACACCAGATCTGGCTAAGTTATTGATAGATATCTTCATTTTTTTATTCATTATTCGAGTCGATGTACCAAACTAGATAGTTATGAGTGAAAATAAATCGCTTATGCTTCTTCCCCATACTACGAGTGAAAGAGAAAAAGTAAAGACCACCATTAAAGCAAATTAACAAATAGTTATATTTTTATAAAAATAAGGAAAATTTTAGAAAAAATTGTAAAATACGTGTTTAAGTAAATTTTTAAAAAGTACTATTTTTTTCAAAAATAGTGTTTCTGACTGTTCATGAAAAAATGGTGTTTTAAACGAGTTCTTTTTTTAAAATTGGAGATTTTGGTAACTATGTTTGGGAATTGTAAGTGGAATCAACATCTAACCGTTTGATAGGTGGACCATGATCTCAAGATCAAATGTGTGGGTGATTGGGACGAAAAACGGCCTTCATCGTCTAATTCAAGACAATCAACGGTTTTAACAATGAAAATCCAGGCTACAAAGACCGAATCTTTGGCTGTAACTACCAGTACCCATAATAAAATTTCATCATTTTTATCACGACCGCCGACCACTTTCTCCAACACGGTGACTGCCACTTCGTTCTAAGTGTAGGGCTATTTTCATCCTAAAACGGCGCAAATTATAATAAAATAAAAAAGTAGGGCTGCAAATAAATAATAATAATGAAGAGGAAGAAATAAAAGAAAGAATAATATTTATAATCAGTAATCACAGGTGACATATGACGGTTCTCGTACAAGTTGGAGAATCCAGCTAACGAAAGCCAAGGCGAGATACCTTTTTTATCTCAACTCTTCACACAGATTCTGGTCTTCTCTCGTGATTCCCCTTTTGTTACAATTAAATCATTTCCTCTTTGTCCTCTACCAGATTCTTCTTCATATTTATTTATTTTTTAAACTTTTTGTTTTATGTTTTGGTTTGTGGGTGGTTTGCTTACAATTTACGTTTCCTTTCATTAATCTGGATTTTTATTTTTACATTTGGGATGGTTTCAACTTAATGTTTCTGATCAGTTCTTGGATTGGATATGATTATTGAAAATTTTGTTGCTTTTTGTCTGAGATTTGAGGTGTAGAAATAGCTAAATTTTCTTGGGTTTTGATAATTTGTTATTATCTAATAATCTTCTTAATTTTCCATTTGGGTGTGGTTTGTAAATTTGTGTTCGGAATTCTTACCATTTTCTCGGTGATATTTGATACAATTTTTTGGAAATTTTGAATAGCAAATTATTTGTATTACTATAAATCAGCTGAAAACTGGTAAAAATTCATGGGTTTTTATAAAAAAAATCCCTTAATTTTTTTATAAAGTTTAATAATTGTATTTTTTTTAAATTCAGTAAACACGTATTTTACGATTTTTTCTAAAATTTTCCTTATTTTTATAAAAATATAATAATTTGTTACTTGTTTTTAAGATAGAAATTGAGACAACCACAAATTCTAGGCAATTCAAGCTTGGAGAGATGGGGACTCCCACTGATCGTTCAAATTCCTAAAATCTAAACCATCATTTCGGAAACTTCAAATTTTTAGCAGACTCCTAATGATGATTCACATTTATACCTCCGATTTGAAATATTCAATGAAAGTATCTTTTGGGGACTCCAGTTTGTTCTATAATTCAAGCTTGGAGAGATGGGAAACTTCTCTCTTTCATTTTGGTAGCATTGTTGGGTTTCACTGATTTATCAACTCTAAATTAACTTAATTTAATAAACAAATGATGTATAATGGTAATAAAATTTCTAAACAAATGATATATAATTATAAATGACTTTGTAATGGAGATTATATTGTTATAGGCAAATGATATAAAAAGATTTACACTTATACAATCTTTTAAATTTTTAAATGTAAATTGTGTCCACCATAGAAGAAAATACTGGAGCCATAGTGTAACTTATTTTACCAACATTGTAGAAAACCATAGTATGACTTATTTCACCAACATTGTTCTACAATTTGGTGTGATGCAAAAATACCATTGAGCTCGGATACAGGTAAGATTCAAGGAGCTGATTTTGGAGCATAATAACAAAGTTTGGTTTCGAAAACATTTCGGTGTGGGGTTGTTTCAGTTCAACTCAGATGAATTCAGGAAAGATTCAGGAAAAATTCACGAAAATTTCACTGACTATAGAAAAATAATATATTTCGCCTAAATTTCACTGACTATAGAAAAATAATATGTTTAAGCAATAAATGGGTACTTTAAATAATCCACATGCAGCACAATTGACAATCATAAAAGAAAAATTAGGAAAAGATAATAGAAAATTAGAAAGTATTGAACTGTGAATCTAACTTTACAAGTCATAACATTCCAAAAATTTTGCCAAAAGTTCAAAAGTTTTCAGCGAATGTTGTGGAAATTTTAGGGATTCGCAAATAGGCAAAATTTCACTAAAAGTTTTGGTGGACCACTATTTCAGTGAAATTTAGACGAAATTCGGAGAAATTTGTGCCTATATTTTAGAGTTTGGGGATTTACATTGGAGAACTTTAAGAATCAAGATCGTAACTGCCAATGGATTGGACAAAGCAATGATGATGATGATGAACTTCAAAATCATACTTACTGATCTTAGATTTTTTGTCTAGTTGGTTGTACAAGCCATAGTCACAAAGTCTTCGACTTTTTAAAAACATGGAAACAATAGGCGACATTTACTCATACCGAATACATCACCGATTAAGCGACGATTTTCTGATGTCCGAATTTTATTCTTTTCCACTTATACTTAGGGTTAAAAAAGAAAAAAAAAACATTTAGGGCTATCACCCTTTTTACTGTCTACCGATCTAAGAGTTCATTACTCTTCTTCCTTTTGCTTATTGTGTACTAGTTTGTTCATTAAAAATATCATCAAATATATTATGATATATTTAATGGGAAAAAAAGTTGAATTTTTTTATTTCCCCCAATTTTTTCCAACTTTGACTGACTTTTTCAAACTTAGATCCTTGCCAATTTATTGCCGACTCCCGACTTTGTGACTATGGTACAAGCATGAACTGGTTTATTTCATTTGACCAAATTTTCAGTAAAAATTTCAGTTTCTGCCAGCTACTGCCATGTCCTGGAAAGTATCAACAATGGGTCAAATATTAAATAGTACCGAGACATAACCCGATGATACAAACTCGTATCATTTCTGTATCAGATGATACAGATCAATATGAGGCCATCATTTCCACATGGCATCATCCAAAACAAACTCATATCAAATGATATCGATAACGATCCAATACCGTGATGTGAATCCTCATCATCAACACAAAGCAGTAAAATCACAAATCACAACCAAATCGCTCGACCCGATAGCTTCTAGACAGAGAACCAACTACAATAGCATTTGATGCAGGTAATTTTATTTTGCAAAAAAAATAAAAATGTGATTTCACATCGTATAATCCGATTTTAGGAGTTAATAAATGAGGATTAAACTTGCTTCATCATGCAATTAGCAATACAGGAAGACTAATCTAGATATCAGTAATGATCCCTGTTTATTCACAGTTCAGATATTGCTTTTAGTATAATTTCACAAAAATATAAGCTGAAACATAACTTTGCTCGTGAATCAGATTAGAAACGAAAGCTCATATGATTGTGACGGAAGATGATATAAGAATCTGAGTGTTGAAGCTCCGGAGCTCCATGATCCATCAAAAAACACAGAAATTTCTGATTCTATTAACGAAAATGTTAGAGAAATTACATCATTCTGTCTACGTAAAAGCTAATCGAAAGAGCATACCTAGGAATGGTGGAGCAAACAAAACCCTAATAAGTGATCGATCGTCAAGTGTGAACAGAACACTCTGCAGTTCTACTAATTTATAGATTTTTTTCTTTGTTTTTATAAAAATATATTTTTTTTATGAAAATAAGTAAATATTACCTGTGCCTCATTAATATCCTACACAAAATTAGTGCTGTATTCACCAAACAAAAAAAAGAAACTTTGACCAGAATTCAGATCACAAGGCGTTAATTTTTATTCTTTTGTGTTTGTAGTTCGTAATCGCACTAATAGGGTATCAGGATGGAACACCTAATATCTTCTCCAGATGTTCAATTTTTTGGGAAATGGGTTCCGGGCTTGCTATAATATGGCTTATCTAATTTTATTCATTGTTTTATCCTACCGTTCCCATTAATTTAGAACGATCAGAATCATCCATACGGGAGGTCACGATAGTATGACTCAAACGGAAAATTTTGTAAGCTTAATTAGGTGATAAATTGTAAGATCATTGGGTGATGGAAAATTTTTATATTCGATATTATGTAGAATGGAACCAGTTTTTATCAAATTGGATCTCAGCTAATGGTAGTAGATCAGGGCAGCAGCATACTCCTTTTATATGGTAAAGCATATTATCATTTTTACTCCACTCGTCCACTTTGGTACGGATATTGCCTTTTGACGTGGAAACGGACTCCCGTTTTTGTCGTTGATAGGCATACGGTATTCCTCATTTTGACCTAGCGCCCGAGTGTTGGAGGCCCATTTTAGGGGTGTCAGCAAAGACTAGTTTTATAGGTCCGACGCCTCTGAATCAAAATGTCGGTGCTTCGATAATAATAATAATAAATAAATAAATAATTTTAAATATATATAATAAAGTGTTGATACCTCGATATAAAAGCGTTGGCATCTCTAAAACGAGGAGCCGACACTATTTTCTTTTCTTTTTTTACGCTGACACTTTAATATAGAGGCGCCAATGCCCTTAAAACAAAGCGTCGGCACCCATTTTTTAGTGAAGCATGCGCCTCTAAGCGTTGGCACCTATTTATATAAGAGTCGGTTGTGACGGCCTCATTAATCTATGCGCCAGCGTGACGGCATGAACGCCTTGGGACTGGGCGTGTGGCTAGGAGGAAGGCAGGCGGACCTTGGAGCTAGTTGTGTAGCGTGTGTGCGCGGAGGCACGTCACCTTGCGGGGCGTGCCTGTTCCCCTTATGCATGGTGCGACGGTGACTCGAGTTAAATTGCGATCTAATGTGGTGACTAGATGCTTGATGGGCGTACTGCGGTGCTCTGCATAGGGACAATGGAAGTGGTGCCAAGAGGGCACGCGATGTCCTAGTGCCATAAGGCACATAATGCGGTGCCAAGACGGCACGCGATGTGGTGTCAAGAGGACACGCGACATCCTAGTGTCATAAGACACGTGAGGCGGTGCCATGACGGCACGCGACATCTAGCTTGTACGGCATGTGATATAGTGCCAAGAGGACACTCAACATCCTGATGCCACGAGGGTACATCATGTTGTGCGAAGAGGGCACGCGACATAAGGCCCTGAGGGCCTTGCGACATGGTTACGACACAAACGCGATGTGGGATATTGTGGTGTGAACAATAAAATATGTCAAACCAATAGGTTTGAGGTTATTCTTTTGAATGACCGAAGTTGGTGTTTAGACCATACTTGGGGGAAGGAAGCTCGGGAGCTATTTCCCTACGCATGGGGTCATGTGTTGCTGGAGGAGTGCATAGGTCTCCTAGGTCTTGATGGATAGGCCTAGAACGTCGCTGCGGCGATTCCGTGTGTTACCCTAGGCGAGGTTATTATATGACTCGAGTTACACGTCGCGGTGTATATGAATTGGCAACTTCTCCTAGGCACTCGAGGGCTACGTGGGACATTGTGGTGCACGTTAGCTAAGGCCCCGAAGCAGATGTGTGCTGGTCACATGGGCCACACACGATAGCGAGCTTGGTTCAGTATGTCGGCAAGACATATATGGAATGGGACATCATGTGGTGCTGCATGCTACTGTCGCGTGCGAGGAACTAGTGTCGGACACAAGGTGAAGCTGGACAGGCCAAGCGAGGCACAAAATTGTTGGCATGCGTGTCACGAATAGACATGATGCGTCGAGATGGTTTACCTCGGGTGAAGGAAATCATGAATGGGAATTCCCGTCCTTTAGATGGGTGGTATCAGAGTGATGGTTGGACAAACTGGCATCACTGTAGCAGCAGCGAGGCGCCGCACGGATGTTGAAAAAGTTACCCCATGACAGTTGGTATCATAGTTAAATCGTTCCGAATGGGATTACATTGGGGAGCTAGAGCGATGAGATGTGCTCTGATCTCATGACAGTCAGAGTTACTGGTGTGTGATTGAGTTGCATGTCTGCGGTTGATATGCGATTGAGTCACACACAAATGAATGGTACTGCTGGGTTATGTTGTTGCGAAAATGTGTTCGATGCCTGTGGGCCATGAGTGCCTCACGTTAAAGTAGTTGGTCGGTTCGAGGCGGATGAACACTAGTGACCTCCAACATAAAACGCTGGGTCAGATTGGTGCTGAGAGCACTGTTTCCATGGAGCAAGTAGGATGCTCCATTCTCATTTCACAACTTGTTGCCCATGGGTGCCACATGTTAGAGTAGAGGGTTGGTCCGAGGCGGATAAACGCTAGTGATCTCCAACATAAGACTTTAGGTCACATTAGTGCTGGGAGCACCATTATCATGGATGGCATGGAGCAAGTAGGATGCTCCATTCTCACTTCATGAGGAAGCTGAGATTTTCGAAATCGATCGCTAGTACATGGCACGAGGGTCTAGACCGCTGCTATGCAACAGTGTAAGGGATCAATATGTTGTGTTGGCCCAAGATCGAGGTTACAGTTAAGCGGGATACTGCGAGAACTGGATTGAGCTATGCTGAACCGAAGAAGTGGTTAGAAGCTCGTTGCATTGTTGTGTGACGACAAGGCATGGGTTCGTGAGAGACGGATGGCTAGACGGCTGATCCAGCGTGGCTTCAGAGGAAGTCGATGCAAAAATCAGATGGGTACCTTCTGAGGAAGCGAGCCCCAGGTGATCCAGTGCAGCTTCAAAGGAAGCAAATTCGAAATCCAGATGGGTAACTTCTGAGGAAGCGAGTCCCAGGCGATCATCGAAATCTTTGGTCTACGAGAAGGGTCGAAGTCAGTTTCTGAGCACGACTGAGACAACATGGTCAGAATATTGAAGCGGAACAATCCAAGGCAAATGTGTGATATTTCGGGGTGAAGAGGTTGATGTCCGAGGTACCAAGGCATAACAGCCGCTAAAAAGTGAAGGCATTGATGTGCTTGCTAAGACACTAGAAGCATACACTAAGATAGCAAATTTGACCGTAAGTCGGGTTGCAAGAGGTGACTCGAGTCATGCTATTGGGTGAATAAAGAGGTCTAGGTACTATAGTGTGAGAAACATAGAGCTTCGTGGATTAAGCAAGGTGCTCGTAGCAGACTCTTGGGTGAAGACACGTGGTGTCGAGGTACTAGAGTTGCAAAATTGCTACATGCTGAGGCAGCTTGGGTGGCAGACACGTGATTGAAAATATACGTCGACGTACTGGAGTTCTAAAAATCAAACGCAGGTCGAACTCTTGGGTGAAGATACAGAGGTGTTGAGGTGCTAGAGTGCGACAGTACAGATGAAAGCTAGACTTTTGGGTGAAGACGGGCTATTAAGAACCTAGAGAACTATGATGCGCAAAGTGTTGTGTGGACTTGGAGCCAACGATGTGAACATTAAAAGCACAATTTGCTTGATTTTGGCAATCGATTCAGGTAGTAACCAGAATAATGCCAATGATCAAGTTGCTTTTTGTTGTATGAGGAACTGGTATATAAAGATATTCGGGTGAAATATTGACCGGATCAAGTTGGTTAGAACACTATGTGGGGTGAAGACACGGAAAATGGTTGAGGTACTAACACAAAATGTCAGATGAAAGCAGTGAAGTATAGTAGTTGTGATTTAGACGCGAGTTGTGTTTTGGTAAAGACAGAAATTGTGTCAAGGAATTGATGTAGGAGTTCGAGTGTTGATGAGGGCATCAACACGATAAGTGGGGGAGGATGTGATGTGGTTACGACCTTGGTGCATAGAGATGCACAGATCAACTAGCGAGAAGGTGGCAGGACCTTGTAGCTAGGCAGAATTTAGTGGGCAAACTCTTGGGTGAAGACACGTGGTGTCGAGGTACTAGAGTGAGCTTAAATCACAAATGCTTGGTGCATGCATAGTGATATATTGTGTTGGTGTGGAGCCACGCAAAGGATCAATGCATTTCTAGTTCATAGGCGTGAATGAGACCAAGATGAGCTAGCGAGGAGGCACCAAATCTCAAGGCTAATTATTTATTGGGACCTTGCATGGACGTTGACACAACCAGATTAGTGGGTGTGGCATGGTTATTCTCTTGAGATATTGCGTCAATGAGGACGTTGACCTTATTGAGTCAGAGAGAATATGACGGCCTCATTAATCTAGGCGTCAGCATGACGGCATGAATGCCTTGGGACTGGGGCGTGTGGCTAGCAGGAAGGCGGGCGGACTTTGGAGCTAGTTATGTTGCGTGTGTGTGCGGAGGCACATCGCCTTGCAGGGCGTGCGTGTTTCCCTTATGAATTGTGCGATGGTGACTCGAGTTAAATTGCGATCTAGTGTGGTGACTAGATGTGTGATTGGCGTAATGCGGTGCTCCACGTAGGGGCATGCGACGTCCTTGTGCCATAAGGCACGTAATGCGGTGCTCCGCGTAGGGACACGCAATGTCCTGGTGCCATAAGACACGTGATGCGGTGTCAAGACAACACGTGATGTGGTGCCAAGAGGACACACGACATCCTAATGTCATAAGGCACGTGAGGCGGTGCCATGACAGCACGCGATGTGGTGCCAAGAGGGCATACGACATCTAGCTTGTACGACATATAATGTAGTGCCAAGAGGATACATAACATCCCGATGCCACAAGGGTACGCCATATGGTGCCAAGAGGGCACGCAACATGAGGCCCTGAGGGCCTCGCGATATGGTCGCGACACGGATGCGACACAAACGCGATGCGGGGCGTTACGGTGTGAACAATAAAGTATGTCAAACCAATAGGTTTGAGGTTATTCTTTTGGATGACCCAAGTTTGTGTTTAGACCATACTTGGGGGAAGGAAGCTCGGGAGCTATTTCCCTACGCATGGGGCCATGTGTTGCTGGAGGAGTGCATAGGTCTCCTAGGTCTTGATGGATAGGCCTAGAACGTCGCTACGGCAATTCCGTGTGTCACCCTAGGCAAGGTTATCATATGACTCGAGTTAGCGTCGCGGTGTACATGAATTAGCAACTTCTCCTAGGCACTCGAGGGCTACGTGGGACATTGTGGTGCATGTTAGCTGAGTGCCCGAAACGGATGTGTGTTGGTCACGTGGGCCACACACGATAGCAGGCTTGGTTAAGTATGTCGGCAAGGCATGTATGGAATGGGACATCATGTAGCACTGTATGCTACTGTGGCGTGTGAGGAACTAGTGTCGGACACAAGGTGAAGCTGCGTAGGCCAATCGAGGCACAGAGGTGCTGGCATGTGTGTTGCGAATAGACATGATGCGTCGAGATGGTTTACGTCGAGTGAAGGAAACCATGAACGATAGTTTCCGTCCTCTAGATGGTGGTATCAGAGTGATGATTGGACAGGTTGGCCTCGCTATAGCGGCAGCGAAGCACCGCACGGGTGTTGAAAAAGTTATCCCGTGACACAGTGCCCTTAAAACGAGGCGTCTGAACCTCTTTACCGGGGTGTTGGTGTTTCGCTACCGACCATCCATATTTTTTGAGTAAAATATACCTGAAAAAGTAAGTTTAACACTTTCTTGAAAAAATTGAGAGAAGAAAGAGAAAAGAGACTTTAAAATAGTCAATAATGACGACCGGAAAGGTATATAACTTTTAAAATATTTTAAAAGTTTAACCCTAGTTAGCAAAGTGTGCCCTATGTCACCCATCATTTCACAAAAAGCCGATACGTGTTGCCCCCATATGAATAGGCGCCGAGATATCTCTATGCCTGAGCGCATATCTCTGGCCCTCTATATAAATATCGATATCGGGAAAAGGGTTGTATGCCTACAGGGCATGATGAGCATGCCCCAGTAGCCTACTTGAAGCTCTAAATGGCACTCAAAGAATTGTTTTAGTGCTATTTGGAGCAAGGTTGTTTTGTTTAGATTATCTTTGAAAAAAGAATACAAAAACTCATCTTCATTGTGATTTTTTTAACCGTTAAATTAGTCAATCTTTGAGTTTGGCCTTAAGAAAATTGATTTTTGTTATATATATTGGTCTAAACAATGCATCCAAGTTCTATGTGGCACTAAAAAGAGTGTTCTGATATCACATGGAGCTCCTCCTGGATCACTGTAGCACGCTCATCATGCCCCGTTAGGGCACCTAACCGGGGTCATATATATATATATATATATATATATATATATATATATATATATATATATATATATATATATATATATATATGGGGAAAGGGATGGTATCTACGACTCGTGGGCTATATCTGATCTGCCAAAAAAACACCCGTTTTGGGTACCCAAGTAATGGAACGTGAGATTTTTAAATTTTTTATTTTTAAAACTACTTTTCCCTTCAAATAAGGGATCAAACTTAGAGTAACGCCAACCTATCTAGATGTATTATTTTTTTCGCAAATTTGACCACATTGTTAACAGTGGATTGTCTTCAATCGAGCTTCACCCTTTCTTATGTACACAAACAGATTTTATATAATTAATATATATTGAGTAAATACATTATAATATATTTTGGTTTGAGTTGTCAAGTATGAAGATGCATGTTCAACTCGCAAGAGCAGCCACTTTGTGCGTAAAAAACCAAAGGTTAAGTTTGTATTCCGTCCAACCCTCCCAGCACCCTGTATGTACGAGACTAGGACTGGGTAATGAATTCTATTTTATTATTATTATAACATATTTTATGCCTGCCCAAACCCCTTTATACATCTAATATAAGGGCTTGACTAGCCTTAGAGCTCAGGCTTGAGCTCTGCCAGTTTAGGTTCTCAAGCCCGATTGGGCTGTCGGGACGGCGCATTGATACCCACTACTTAGCATGTGCTTAGTCATTTGGAAACAGAGTAGAATTGAAGGATAAAACAAGCTCTCTCTCGTGGACTAGGTAACTTATCTAGACTCATGTTGGTTGGGTGTTACATGACACCCAATTATTTGATTGGGCGTAGCGTGGATGAGCAGGCTGCTAACACTGACTGATGATTAGGACCATTGGAAAATTTTCTAAAACAATTATATGTATTTGCATGATCAACAGTGTTAACGATGCCAAAATGAATTAGTAAAGCTACATTTGGTTCACCGTCCATTTTATGTGCAATTGACTCTATTGATTATGTGGATTTATTTTTATTTTTTCGATATTTTCAATAGTATTGATCATCGAGTCGCTCCTTTAAATGGTTCTAGATAAGTTACCTAAATCTGGAGAGTAGACTACATTTTTCTTAAATAAAAAAATATCTTCCTCTTAAAAATCAATGACCTAGTCCTAAAACTGAAAACACAAGTGAATCGATTTTATCTCTTTATAGTTATCTGAAAAGACACAATCTTTCAAGATTTTCTCTATAAATAGATATCAGATCCAGGTTAAAAAGATACAATAAAAATATAATAATATCTATTTCTCCTTTTCCTTTACGATATTTATTTATTTTTTTTAAGAATATTTGTGTATCAAAAAATTTGTGTGACATGTTCTTTCTCTAGAAAGTATAATTTAGAAAAAATATATACGATTCTTGGCAAGACCGGGCTCTGTTGTATCCTGAAGGCAGATGCACTGAAAACCCTATTGCAATACCATTTATTTTTTAACAAAAACATGACTTTAGAGTTTTATCAAAGTGGAAGTACTTTTCTTGAAAAGCTCGTGGGCTCAAAAGTATTGATTCCATATACAAGTCTCTGTTACCTCCACTAACTTTTGAAATCACGAGATGTATCATGAGCAAATTTATGGTGAAGCCAAGAGTACAACTTAACTGTATTCTTGAATTGAACATTATTTATTTTCCTAGGATTGGATGGAGTTAGATCATGAATCAAAATTTCGGCCGAAATTTGAAGATTTCGGTCATGCCCGAAACGAAATCTAGAGATATCGGTTTTGGTTCAGAGGGTGGGGGAGATTTCAGCCGAAATTCATATTATTGGCCAAAATTTCAGTTTCGCTCCAACCCGAAACCGAAACGAAATTCGAATTTTTGATCATTGAGTTAGATCCACACTTTATTTATTAGGAAATTTGCATTTTCGGCCACACACATTTACTTATTTGCAAAAATGGCCCTATGTTTGAAACTGTGCAGAATAGGCCAGCTCCAAGCCAAGTCGTTTCTACTTCAACATCCACCTATTTTTTCATTATATATATGTTTATTTTTTATTTCTTTTATTGTCCATTTTTTCAATTCCGACTACAATAGCATTTGCTCTCTTATAATTGCGGGTCGTAGTATCTGATATTTTAAGATAGTAGGCGCTATCTTAGGAGCTATTTTACGATAGTGGACGATATTTTATGATAGCGATCGCTAACATATGATAGATTTTTGAGTACGAATAAAAAAAAGAGATTACTGTGTTTATTAGTTAGTGATCTGTCAAAAATATAAGAACGTAAGACATAATTAAAAAAAAAAAAATTCAAAAAAATCTGTTAACATATTGTTATCTAAAGATAGAGACTGCCATCCTAAGACAGATAGCGATTGTTATCTTAAAATGGTAGTTTTGGATAAAAAGAAAAAGAGAGTTTATTGTGTTATATAATATAAGTTTTATTAGTTAATGATCTGCAAAAAATATAAGAACGGAAAACATAAATAACAAAAAAAAAAAATTCAAAAAATCCGCTGACATACCGTTATTTTAAGATAGCGATCGCTAACATACCACTATCTTAAGATAGCGACCGTCATTTTAAGATAGCGACAATTATCTTAAGATGACGATCGCTATCTTAAGATGGTGGTCGCTATTTTTTTTTAAGATAGCGGTATGTTAGCGGCCGCTAACATACCATAATGGCCGCTATCTTAAAAAATAAAAATAAATAAATAAATAATAAATAATTTATTTACCGCAGCGGCCTCAATCTAGAAAAAAAAAAAAAAAAAAATTTAAGATAGTGGTATATTAGCGGTATGTTAGCGGATTTTTTTTTTTTTTTTTACAGTAATTTCATACCATGTACACAATTAAAATAGATTATCATCTAATGTTATCTTTAGATAGCGACCGCCAACTTAAAATAGCGGTATGTTAGCATTTTTATTTATTTATAGTGATTTCATATCATGTACATAATTAAAATAAATTACCATCTAGTATCGTTTTTAGATAGCGACCGCCAACTTAAAAAAAGGGACGACAAAAAAATAATATAAAATAAACATATATATATATATATAATAAAAAAATAAGTCCATGCTGACGTGAAAACGGCTTGGCTTGGAGCTGGCCTATTTTACACAATTTTAAATTATAGGGTTGTTTATGCAAATAAGCAAACTTGTAGGGTTGAAAATGCAAATTTTCCTTATTTATTTATTTATTTAAGAATATACTAAAGGTAATAAGGATAAAATTTTAGTACAACTCAACTGTCCAATGCACTGAAATAGAATTGTATGTAAGCGTACCACTCCTTCAACCTTTTTAATATTATGTTATAGGTATCGTAACATTACTTTTACAATAAAACATGTAATGCTAATATATAGACGATGAACCATAATAATTGTATGCAAGTGCACAAGTTCAATGTTGCCACAGAAGCACCCAATCCACAATGTGATCTAGATGATGAACACTCAAATGATAACGCAAACGAGTAAAAGATAATAACAAATTCAATCACACAAGAGACAAAGATTTATGTTATACGGCAAGCTTGTCCACATCCATGGGGCATTGATGAAAAATTTTATTAATGAACTCACAAGCTCGGGTCGGGTTGCGGGCCGAGCAAACAATTTCTATATAAATGGTCAATTGTTTAGGTCGAGCTGATCAGGCCTCTTTGAACTAGCCCATACTCAGCGCGATTACCAATTGATTGTTTTGAACTCAAGCTCAACTCATTGAGACCCCCTGTAAACGATATTGTAACCTTGAGGTCGCATGTCTAATCCCCTAAATATAATGATAAAAAACAAGTATTAGGTGCGCGACTTGAATAGTAAGTGGGTGCTTCTCCATATGTTTAACAATTTTTATGGAGAAAATAGCCCATGCACCACTTTGGTGTTCAGACTTCAGACTATGTACCTAATACTCACTCATTATTAGAGGACCTACTCGATGACTTTACATGGATATTGCCATGTGACGCACTCATTTTAGGCCGTGAGGCGTACCTTGTTTTATTATTTTATTTGTTTTATGAGGATAACGCATCTATGCAACATTCGATCTAAAAATCATTCATATTAGAGCATTGATGTAGAACATTCGATCAAGAAATCATTCATATTGGAGTATTGTTACCATTGGATCTTAGCACTTTAATGTAAGTTTTATAGCTATTGATTCTAATGTTTTAATATGTGTGATTTTCAGCTTGAGCATAATTCAAGTGATGACCGTCCACTCGAAACGATTCAAATAATTAAAAGACGCATGCCACATGACCTAAACTATTTGCTTTTCATGGAAAATATAAATGCTTCTTATGTCTCACTACTCTTATTGAATACATTTTTACTCAGTTTCTATAACAAAAATAATAATAATGTCAACCTGCTATGTAAATATTTTTATTGAATACTAGTAAGGATGCACGTGCAAATACCGCATGCCTTGATTTTTTAAAACGTTTTATCTAAAAATATATGTTTTGGTTTTTCAAGCTCTTATATTTATTTTCGTCATTAATAAACACAAGTTATGTGGTAGTCTACTGGTTGAAAGCTTTAAGTTATAGATAAGAGGTCTAGGGATTAAACCTTGCTATGTGTGTTCTAAACTTCTATTTTAGACTTTGAGGTAAAAGCCTATACACTCTTCCTTGTTGTGTTAGCTTAACACCGGATAATCCCCAAAATATAATAAATAAGTGTCTTACGGAGAACCTAAAATTATAATCTTATTTAGAGTCCTTCTTAAGAATAGAGTCGTCAGAGACTCTAGAGACCTTAGAGAAGAAATTCTAGATCTATCTTCCTAGAACCCTTCTTTTGGAAGTGTGGTGAGACGTTGGCGTATATTTTCAAGCGGCCTTCAACTTCTTCTAAAATCATCATCATTGTTGGGATCTTAATCTAATAGTGGTGGTACGATCGATCTAGGTATGGAGAAATAATACTTTCCATTGAACTTAAAATATTAATTTCTAAATAGATTTTTATGTAAATTAGTGAGTTTATTTCATGAATAATGAATGGATGATTAAATTGATGTATGATATGATTAGTAATCCTTAATATTGATAATTTTAATTAAGAAAAAGACGGTTGAAATCCCACCATGTGAGTTGATGTATTTTGATGTGTGCTCACAAAATTATGTCAATCGATTGACGATTGGATGTCAATCGATTGAGGATTAAATGATATTATCGTGGAAAAATATACAGAGTGATGTCAATCGATTGACGATTGGATGTTAATCGATTAAGGACTAAATGATTTTATTATTGGAAAACTGCACAGAATGATATCAATCGATTGACGATTGGATGTCAATCGATTGAGGACTAAATGATATTATTTTGGAAAAATACACATAATTATGTCAATCGATTGATTCAGAGGAGTCAATCGATTGAGCCTGAACAGATGCAGATAAACGATGTTTATTTATAAAATACATGGATGTATGCCAATCGATTGAGCCTGAACCTAAAATCAATGGATGGTGTTGCATAGCTAAGTTCCATATTCAAGTTCTTCTCACAACAGTATCATTAAATGCCAATGTTTATGCACCATGATCGTATGATATGCACTGTAATATTTATGCACCATGATTGTATACACTTTAATATGTATATACCATGATTAAAGGCACTTAAATGCTTATGTATTATGATATCACTCTCATGCACATTACATGTTTCATGATGATCTATATAATGCACAATCAAGACACGTAAAACATGATGAAATGTCAAGCCATGATCAACGAGCATTAGACCCAACATCTTATACCCGATGGAGTCTAAGAAGATATTAGGCCCAATATTTGGTGCTTGATGGAGTCTAACTAAACACGATTAACGAGCATTAGACCCAACATCTTATACATGACGGAGTCTAAGAAGGTATTAGACCCAACATCTTGTGTAAGATGGAGTCTAACTGAACAAGAGTATGATGAGCATGATTCAGCCCAATGTCTTGAGTGGGACAGAGTTTGACATACAATAAATGATATGATTCATTAGACCCAACGTCTTGAACATGACGGAGTCTAACTATGCAAGTGATAAACATGATTAAGACCCAACGTCTTGAGCGAGACGGAGTCTAACGTGCATTAAATGACAAGAAAGATGAAATTAAAAGATGTGAGGTATTCATGTAATATTGATATATAGGTTTATGTTCAGTTTATTTCAGCTTAGTGAGATAATACATGCCACATGCACACATACATGAAATATATCGAAATGTTTATATGGCTATGACTTATATTTTATACTTCAATGGATTGCATTTCTAGTCCATACAAGTGTAAACTTACACCCCTTATTGATGTGGGTGACCAGATGAGACAGGTGTCACTGATGACAATGTATGGATCTATGGCGATGAGACGGCACGTGGTGCTCAGGAAACTGAACTGAATGACGATGATGGCTTCGTGGTCTAATTAGCTATTTTCCTTTCTAGTTATTAGTGGTTTTAAATAAATGAGACATTGATAAGTTAGTATTTTATCAAAATTGTTTAAGCTTTGATTATGTTGGACTTGTTATTGGAATAAGAACATTATCATAGTTTTTATTTAGATTAATTAATATTTTAAAGAAATTTTATCTTCCGCTGTTTAAGATGTTTTTATTGCCTTAATATGTTTTTATGGTTCACGATACGAAGGTACGGTCTAGGATCTTACACTCAAGAGGTTGTGAGATCTCGGGTCGCTACAAGAAATCATCTCATCCCTTGAAACTAAAATTAAATTCAATGACCAGGATTCACCTAAGATTTTTAATTAATATATTTATATTTAAAAAACTGTAATTATTAAACTACTACGATATCCTTTAGCATATTTTAACCATATCATATCCTAGAGCAGATTGCATGTCATATATAACAGAAAGTAAATCTAGACGAAAATAGAAAAAGAAATCAAAGAAACCCATTGAAGGTTTGATTTGAGTCGATTTGTCAAGAGAGAGAGAGATATGCAACCCAAGATCATTCTTTGTTTGGAGATGGAGGTTGGGGTGCATCTCTTCTCAACCATTTTTCTCGAACGGTATATATACTTCATCTTATTCTAGTTTTAATGGTGGTAATTTAGTCTTCTTTTTTATGGGCCGAAGAATGATGATTCGGCGATTCAAGTTCGGAAAGTGATGCAACGAAGAATAAAGATCCACCGATTCAAGTTAGAAAAAAATAATAACTGTATCAAAATACAAAATAAGCTAAAATCCATGTGATATTTCTTAATCCAATCTCATTTATAGTCATGCATAAAGATCTCTGATTATACAAATACACCTCTATATCGAACTATGGTGAAAATAAATCGGTTTTGATTTGTGTCATCCGATACAAAATTACAAACAATCCGATATGAAATTGTATCTTATAATTCTTATGCCTATAACTATTCTCTACATAAGAGCCAAACAAAGGTAATAATATAAAGATATGATCTTTTTGAGTGAAACAACTAACCCATATCTCCAATTAATAAATAATAAATAAAAAATATATTATCCCCAACAGTTAATTTTATAAACACATATAAATAAATAAATATCCACATTCATTTAACCCAAATGGAAATCTAACTGTTTCAGGATGAATAAAAAAATACAAAATTTTGGATCGGATTCATATCATCAATAAAACATAAAACTGGTGAAAAATAAATCAAAGCAAATTAAGATACATAAATAAAACAATGACATATAAATATACCTGAAATCGAAAAAAAATGATGTGTTAATGAGAGACTGCTTGCTTAGCGAAAATCTGTGAAAATCTAACTGTTTCAGAATGAATAAAAAATACAAAATCTTGGATCAGATTCATGTCATCAATAAAATATAAAACTGATAAAAAATAAATCAAAATAAATTAAGAGACATAAATATAAACATACCTGAAATCGGAGAAAAAATGATGTGTTAAAATCTGTGTATGATTTTATTATTATTATTATTTTCTACCTTTTATTTTATAAAATTTCAATGAAGAGAATGAGATATTTATCGGCCTTTGTTTAGGACAGAGTCATGTACATGGGAGAGAGAGAGAGAGAGAGAGAAGAGAGAGAGAGAGAATTACAGTTTGTATCTTATATGAGTTATGGGCTAATTTAGAGTCCTAATTTAATTAGAATATTTTGCAATTACAATGGGGAGAAGGGTAGCAACTCTTAGGGGTATTTTAGGTATGAAAATATGATAGAAACTATTTTTACTTTTATATAGTACTAAGATGTTAGTAGCCAGAAGCCACCATCATGGATTAAAATCAAGATTTTGATATATGTATCATCCTCTACGTTTTGGGATATATATCATCCTCTATCGATACCGAGACGATACATATTGAATATCATCCGTAATTCAATATATGAAAAATAAAACGAATATATCAATACATATTGGGTGTGTATCATTGATATATATACCCGACATATTATGTATTAGTGACCTTCGATACGTATCAGTAGACATTTTGTTATTGTTTGAGATTTTGAACCATGACCATCATAATGCTTATTGTATTTTGTTTAAAACTTATTTTATTTTTCATTGATTATTAACTTGAAAATTTAATTAATAGTTGTAATTTTTGCTAGAGCTTATTTAAAAAATTAAAATTAAAAAATCTTTTCATTTTTGATTGTTAAAATATCATAACATCCATTATAAAAATCATGTGCATAGCCTAAATATTAATTAGTTGAATTGTATAAAATATATGGAAGTTTTGCTATATCTTTTCTTGTATTTAAAAACAAACATTAGAATTGTATGAAAAATATGTAGCAAGTTGAAATAAATTTAAATATTGGGAAAATTTAAAACAAAATATGAGTTTCAATAGAGATGGATGTAATACTTGTAGCCACAAATTATGGTTGGTCAAAAGCTCCCAAAATATAATTTTCTTTTATTTGGATGACACACCTTTAGCGCAAGTGTGTGACAATAACTATCCCACGTAATTGAAGATTTCATAAAAAAAAAAAAAAGTCATTATCCATTGTTGGTCTCATATGTATTGGATATTGAGAGGGGTTGACGGGTATGAATTAGTCTTTGGCTTTTTACGCACAAAGTTTTTATTCTCCGAATTTGATTTTGCGTTTTCACTTTTGACGGTGCAAGTGTTTTACCATCATACCAAACAAATGTCCCGTAACTAATAGCAAGTCCATCAATGAAGTTGAGATTTTTTTTTCTTTGAATCATGAAGCTTTATTAAAAAACAAGGAGGCTAGCGGTGAGTAAGAAGAAGCTCAGGCTACAACCCATTGAGGAAAATATAAACGAAAATACTAAACAATTTGCCCCATTCTAGTTAAGAAAACCAGCTCTAGAATTACCTCAGCTATACACATAACATTTGTCTAGTAGTATGCTATCAATAAAATTTTAGTAGATATTAGGCCAGTCCAAGGGTCAAAATTTCCGTCAAAATAACCGAAATTTCGGTCCAAATCACTGAAACCGAAATGAAACCCGAAATTTTGATCCTTGGGCCGGTCTATGGATCTCGCCCGCTGTTTGCTTCAATCTCTTTTTTATGCATGCCAAATCAATGAAAGGTCAATGGTAAATTTTGTGAAAATTGGGAAAACATTTGGAAAAAATAATAAAAATATGTTAAAGTATCAAAAGTAAATATCTTTTGATAAAAATAAGAAAAATTTTGAGACAAATCATAAAAAAATATATTTAAAACGAAAAATTGTAAAATAAAATTTATAATATATATATATATATATATATATATATATATATATATATATATATATATATATATATATATATATATTTTTTGTGAGAAAAAATCATGTTTTAAATATGGGATAATGGTTCCTCACTGACATTTAAACGCCAAATCGTGCTTAAATGCTCTTACACCGTTAAACTTATACTTTTAATCTCAGACCATTGAAGTGTGATTTAATATTATGCCATGTAGCGCACATTTATGACCAATCTAAATTGTTCAAGTGACAATCTAATCTAACATATCTCAATCTAAAGAAATATGCCTATAAGTGGATGTGAATCATCCGATTGATGAACTTTAATATCGGCCATTAAAAACAACGGTTGATATTATAGTCAATAAATCTTCCTAAAACACCACTTTATGGCCTGTTGCACTCCAATAATCTATGATCTATCACTTTGACAATAAGGGTCACCCAGATCTTATTTCATTGATGGTGTAAGCAAGGTATCAAAATTTTCGATAATTTCAATATTTTTTGATAAAATTTCAGTAATGTTTTTTTTGCTTAAAATTTTTTTATTATAAAGTTTTTAAAATATGTTAATAATTTAGTATATATTATAATATATTTTTAAAAAAATATTAAATATATTTTTAATCTCCGAAACTTTTAGGAATTTTTTCTCAAAGGTATCAAAATGAATAAGAAATGTACCGTAAGGACCCCCACCGAAAATAACCGACAACGATATTTGTTACTAATGCTCTCAAAATTCATTATTAAAAAAAAAAGTCTCTCGAATTTCGTATTTTTTGTTTATATATTTTCATCCATACAGAAACCCTACCAATAATAATGAAATAGAATTTAGTATATTCTAAAGGACAAGAGTTTGTGACCGTGCCCTTTCCACCCATCTTCCATGGCTTGAAGTGACAGATGCGCTGAACAACTCGAAACACTATGTTCCAATTTAAAAAAAGGCCGCGTGTAACAAAAAAGCCAAATTAGGCGGCTTGGTGAAATAGCGTCCAGATTCAATGAATCTGGAGCAAACTCTTCTCTTCACCCAGCTATATATTTTTATTCGCTGCCCATTGGTGAACAAGCATGGGAGGTTAAAGGCCTTAAAAATCAGGAGAGAGAGAGAGAGCAGCGACATAGCAAAAAGGTAGGGAAAAATCCATGGCATTAGCTTCGTCTTCTACCTCTGCGATTTCAAGTTCAATTTCTTCGCACGCCGAACTCAAAGGTAAGATTTTTTTTATTTTTTTTACATAAATTATTATATAGTTAGAGAATTTCATGTTTTAATTTTCTAGTTTTGGTATGCAGCTCGTCAGATCGGTTCTCTTCGGCCATTGGATAGATCTTTCGTTCCATCGACAGCGTCGAATTCTTCCCTGAGGCGATATGTGGTAAAGTCGATCTCTGCAGAGTTGAAACGGAAGGATTCAGTGGTTCCTCTTGCAGCAGCAACAATGGTGGTTGTTCCAGGTAATATTTTGTGGTTATTTATTTGTTTATCTATCAATTTTATTTTATTGCTTTTTTTAATGAGATGTTTTATATTGACGGATTTGCCCTCATTTATTTGTGACGTTCAGAATTGGCGGAGAAAGTTGAGGCTGTGACAAAGGAGGATTACGAGAAATTAGCGGGAGATCTTCAAAACGCTTCTCCGCTGGAGATTATCGATAAAGCTCTCGAGAAATTCGGAAATGACATCGGCATAGCTTTCAGGTATTAGAAACTTTCGAATTCGGCATAGGGAAAAAGGAAATTTCTGGTGCATTTCTTCATAAACAGTTGATTTGTATCCACTATCTCCATGCATCGTCGGTGTATAAGATATTCGATCCGGACCACCAATTGATGGCCCGAATCAGGAAACAGAACCTACCTGCTAAAAGCGCCTAGATTCATCGAGGTTATTTTAATCATTTCAATGATATTTAATGGAGCAACCTGCTATCTTCATGCATGGCCGGTCCTGAGATTTTAGGGGCCCAAGGCGAGTTCCTAAAATGGGGCCCCTCTTTGATATTACTTTAGAAAAAAATATTCGTATTCCTAATTAAATTAGATATATCTCCATATTTCATTCAACTACGTATAATTTTAAAATACAACTAACAATATAATAAAGGTATATATTAAAAGAAAATGTAATACAAAAAGAGTAAAGCTAAATAATAGAACGTACCCGATGGATCGAATAACCCAAACAATAACTTTTTGACATCTCCAAACATGTTCATCTGCACTCGAAAAGAAAAAAACATAAGGTCTTATGTTTTAGAAAAATATAAACATAAATGTAAAAATATTATTTATATTATATAATTATCTAAAAGAATTCATTTATCATCCGCATTCGAAAAGAAAAAAAAAATAAGGTCTTATGTTTTAGAAAAATATAAACATAAATGTAAAAATACTATTAATATTATATAATTACCTAAAATAATTCATTTAAATGACCTATCAATTTTGATCTACTGGTTGAACTTAATTTCGTGTTCAACCAGATTTCCAAGAGAATCATGACTTAAGTCAAGATTCTCTTCTATGAACTAGTTGGACCGAACCATTTGCCCTATGTGGGTCCACGGTATCTTTAGGTCACTTTTTTTGACATGTGTGTCACTTTGCATTCGATGATATGCCCATAAAACTATCTTAGTCATTCAATTTAATGTCGTTAATGATTAATGAGGCTTATCTATTAAAGAGTACCTTTAAATCATACGAATCTTGAAATCGCCCACCCAAAAATCCTTTGATTGCTTTAAATCATACAATCATACGATGGAGATCGTGTTTCACTCCAATCATCCACACAAGGGATCTTGAGGCCATGAATGTGTCATCAGACAATTAGTTTTTTATCTTACATCTCACATGTCATAGATCCTAAGCACACATCACACTCAAACATGACTTTAGGGCCACATTTTTTACATCTTTGACTTGTGGCATAAAAAGCTACCCGTCTAATGATAAGTTCATTGCCTGAAGATTCCTTGTGTTGAAGATTGGAGTGAAATACGATCTCCATTGCAGGATTTAAAGCAATCAATAGCATTGGCACATTTTAAGATTCGGTAGGTGTATTTAAAGGTATCCTTTATTAAATTGGTAGGGGTTGGTAGCAGGCAAGTTTTAGGGCTTGTGTTACTCTCACAAATGTGTTATAGCCACCTCACTTAAACAAAGGAAAAATCTGTTGATTTTTTTAAATTAGCCGATGAAGATTGTTTTACACCCCAACTTTCCACAAAACAGTCAGATGTCAAACATCCCAAAAAGTGAACGTGAACCACTTAGATTTGAAGCAATCAACGATTTTTTCCTTTGTTAAAGTGAGGTGGCTGTGACATGAAGTTGTGTGGTAGTAGCATCAGCCTTTTTAATTGTTTATGAATTAAATAAGTACCCAACTCTCCCTTAATGCAAAATGCAAATATGTAGTTTGGGTTTCAAATCGCCATGCATATAAGGGGCCTTCCACTGCCACACCCTCTTAACTTAAAAAATCCTAATTACTAAATAAGATAAAAATTAAATTAATATTTAATTAAATACATTCAATCATCAAGATTTAAGAGAGAGAAAGAAATAAAATCAAAGAAACTAAGAGAGAAAAAGAAAAAAAACCTCAAAATCATAAAAACTTTAATTTGGATTTAGATGAAAGAGCCGAAGAGAATGCCAGGGTGGGGCCCAGGGATGTCAGATGCGATGTTCACTCCGGTGTTGGGGCTAGCCGATGGTGGGTGGGGCCGCGGTGGTGGTGTGGAGCCGAGAGAGAGAGAGAGAGACCAAACCAAACTACAGTTGGTTCGGTTTCGGCTTGGGGAGGCTTAGAACCGAAACCAAACCAAACTTCTCGGTTTTCTTTTTTCTAAACAAACCCAAATCGGACCAAACCCGACGGTTCGGTTCGGTTCGGTCGGTTTAGTTGGTTCAGTCCAAAAAATGCACAGCCCCAGGGGGTGGGTGTTTATTTTTTTCGTTTAAAGGCTTAAAATTTAAGTGGGCCCACCCGATTCCATCAAGCCTAACGGCCCAACCTTAATTTGCATTGTGAGGGGCCCATGTCAATTGAATATGGGGCCCCTTTAAAAATATTTTCAAAAAAAAAAATTACTTAAAAATATCGCTTTTCCAGGTTTGGGGCCCCTAAATTTTGGGGGCCTGAGGCAGCCACCTCTATGGGCTTGGTTTAGGGCCGGTAGTGTCTTCATGAAGCTAGTTGTGGGAAAAAAGATGAAACAACCGTTTGTTTGGGCAATCACAAAAAATTTAAAATAATATTAATTGCAAAATGGTTTATAGTATGATATTGCCTATGGTTGTAAGATGTTAATTATTTTGCAGAAGAAAAATTAAATATCTGATTAAAAAAAATTAATGGTGTTTTTTGGGGAAATGTGGGATACGAACGTTCCTTAGTGGGAAAAAATACAATACAAAAATAACTAAATAAATAAATAATAAAAATCAAGCGAAAGCAATTTGTTAAAAGTCCTAACCATTACTAAAATTGCCGCGTAAATTCTTAGTGGGGAATATAATACAAAAATAGATAAAAAATAATTATCAAGCAATTTGTTAAGGTCCTAACCAGTAGGGCTCTCAATGGGCCAGATTAGGGCGGGGCTGGGGTTCAACCTGGCCCTAACCTACTCGGGCCGGATTCCTAATTTTTTCAGCTCAGCCCTAACCTGGGCTGGTGATGTGTCCTAAAATTTGTACTCGCAAGTGCACGAATCGTGATGTAGTCAGTGGGTGCAAAGTATGAGATCGTTCCCACGAGGATTGGTTAGAAAATGTAAAAACAGAAATACCAATTAACTAAAAGAATTTTCACAAATCTTTCACAGTAACCAACAATCTAGGGTTCTGATAAATGAGATAAATGCTAATAGATAAATACTAAAGGAATTTAACAATTAATGAAAGATAAGGATTGGGATGCTAAATCCTCCCATCGTAGGTTTATCATTTACAAAATATCAATCTGTGGATTGAGATATAAGATCTTTAACAGATTTCTCAAAAGAAGCACTGCCCTATATACACGTGAGTTCTAAAATATAGATTTGAGATCACGGAGATGTATGATTAACATCCCATGAGTGTATGATTAACACTCACACCTCGGACAATATTTAGAACCCAATCTCTAGGGTAATTTCCAAAGTACGATCTAAGATCAAGGAGATGTGTGATTAACACCCCATGGGTGTGTGATTAACACCCACACCTCAGATCGTGATTGGAACTCACCACTGGGATAAAGTCATACTATCAATCCGAGATCAAGGAGATGTATGATTAACACCCGATGAGTGTATGATTAACACCCCATGAGTGTATGATTAATACTCACACCTCAGATGATGGTAAAACTTCACCCCGAGATGGGTGATAATTAGGATAAAATAATTATTGCAGATCTGAAATCATAGGGCATGATTAGCTCCTAGATCTCAGACTGAAATAATGATTTCACCATTTTCAATGAATATTAGGGTCTTAAAAGGCATCTGACATTTCAATCACAGATTTATATTAATATAAATGAATACCTCGGATGGGGTTCATTAGATCCCCATCCTTAATGAAACTAGCCACACATAACTGAAATAAGTAATAAAATAAATGCAGAAGTTGAAAATGCCATTAAAATACCGTAAAGAATTATCCACAAAAATCCACAAAAGCTTTAATCCAAAGTACGTACACCTCCTTCTTGAAAGTGGATCCAAATCAGAAAACTAAGACTTAAATGAATATTAAAAAGGTAGTTCAAGAAAATGGGACTCAATGCCCTTACACATTGAAAAGCAGAAAACTAAAAATAAAAGAATGCAGAAAAATGAAAACTCTCTAAAAAACAGAACTCTCTAAAAAGAAGAATGCAGAAAAATAATAAGAATCAGAATAAATCTCCGAAGGACTCCCCGAATGAATATATCTCCAAGAATATCTTTTTCCTTAATTGCCAAAAAAAGAAGCCGCTTTTTCCTCCAAGATTTTATTCCGTGAAAAGAGTACCGAGATTCTCGCGGCCAAACAAAATTCCGAACTCAAATTCAAATTTGGTCGATCAATCGACCTTCCAGATTTTCGTGAATTCTCACTACACTTTGCATTCAGACACTGCCTCAGTATTTCGGCCATAACTTTCTATCCCGAAGTCAGATTGAGGCGATTCGTGCGGCGTTGGAAAGCTGACGACGAGCTCTACAACTTTTGTGTTTTAACAATTTTCTGAATCTGATGTCTTGAAGGGTCAAATTGAGGTCCAAGTTGGGATAAGTTCCGCATGATCCAAAGTAGCACGAATTTGACGTTATATTCTGAACTTTTGGGTTATTTCATGCTCAACACATCTCCAGGCCTGTAAATCACTAAGATTATATAAAACATGTTAAATGGCTTTCATCGGATAGCTAAATGTAAGTCTTTAGGGGTGAAATATCATCATATTTCACTGCACATCAGCTGGGATGTACTCAGCCCAAGCCCGGCCCCTTCTAGGCTTTTTTTGGTATTTTTTTTGCTAATAAAATTTGGTTGGGCTTGTTTCTTTTGTAATAAAAGTTTGAAGAAAGTTAAAAATCTAATTAAATAATTATATTAACATTATAGAGGCTCAGGTACAAGCTTTTATTCAAACATTTCATTTTAGTTTGTTGCACAATGGTTAGAACGGACAACGGTTGCATAATGGGTTGGTATAACGGACATGGTTAATCTCAGGGCATTTAAGTAAATTATATTAATTAAAATAAATATTTTTTATAACTTTAAAAGGATATATATCCGGGCCGGGTGTTGGAACACTCAACTCATGCCCGGCCCGGATTTACCCGGGTTGCAACATGTTTAGCCCGGTCCGAATACCGGGACGGGTTTGCTTGATAGAAAGTGCTGCTTTTCTGGGCCGGGTGCGGGCCAAAACCCAGCATGGCCCGACCCATTGAGAGCACTACTAATCAGTACTTAAATTCCCGTATAAAGCCGTACAAAGTAGAAAGTTAAGCCCTTATTACTATTGGGGCATATCACACCAACACTATCCACAGCTGAAGTATGTGGTGGGGGCAGCTCACTCTTTCGTTGCTCTCACACTTACTCCGGTCCCCCTTCGGGTCCCTCAAGTAGCCCTTTCCACAGGTTGTCCCTTCTAGGAGTTCATGAGGCCCACTCTATAGAGGATCTCACTTAGTACTCCTCTTTGGGCTCGTACGGAGCCCTTTCCCAAGTCGCACTTTCGTGTTTTGGCGCTGACACCATTTGTTAAGGTCCTAACCACACACTCTCTCTCTCCCTCTCTTGCTTTGGGGTAGTAAAAAAAGTTAAGCCCTTATTACTCTCTCTCTCTCTCTCTTGCTTTGGGGTAGTAAAAAAAGTTAAGCCCTTATTATCTTGGGGTAATGACACAAATTAAACAGAGGTATTGCATAGAAGAACAATTGAATATCATAATGGTCAACAATCTAGCTTTATAAATGGTGACCCAAGTGCTTTGGGGTAGTAAAAAAAGTTAAGCTCTTATTACTTTGGGGTAGTAAAAAAAGTTAAGCTCTTACTACTTTGGGGTAGTAACTCAATTAAACAGAGCTATTGCATAGAAGAATAATTGAATATTAATAATCTTTCTTTTAAACTATGTACAAAGGCCAACATCTCTTGTGCAAGTAATGGCTCCCTTATAAGTATAGCTAATATATATATATATATATATATATATATATATATATATATATATATATATATATATAAAATACCTAAGTAAATAAATAATAGAAATCAAACAATTGTACAGAGCAAGTGCATACAAGAACAACTTATTGGGAGGTTGTGATGTCATACAGCTAATTGTTTGTAAGGTCCTAACCAATAATCCAAAAAATGCCTAGGCATTAGTGGAGGAGAATGTTAATCCCTCATTACTATAGCTAGTAACACAATTATACAAAGCTATTATTTTATATATATAAAATGACTAAGTGAATAAATAATGAAACTCACAATTATACAGAGCAATTGCATAAAAGAACAATTGATTGTGAAATTGCGATGTCATACAGCTAATTTTTGCATATGGAAAACACAAAAAATATAAAAAGGGTTCTATGAAAGAAAAGTGAGCATTGGGCCTTGAGATTAAATAAAAAAACAGAATTTAAGATACCTGCATACCTTGGTCCTCTTTAGATATTTGGCTATACATGTTCATAGTTAGGCAAGAATATCACTAAAATGTAATTAAACAAAAAAACTGAGGCATGAAAATAGAAATTGAAGGTGTGGTGGTTCTTGTGATGGTGTGCAGTGGGGCTGAGGATGTCGCATTGATAGAGTACGCGCATTTAACTGGCCGGCCCTTTAGGGTGTTTAGCCTGGACACAGGGAGGCTGAATCCAGAGACGTATAGATTCTTCAATGAGATAGAGACGCACTATAACATCCGGATTGAGTATATGTTCCCTGATGCTGTTGAAGTCCAAGGCCTTGTGAGGAGTAAAGGGCTCTTCTCCTTCTACGAAGATGGGCACCAGGAATGTTGCAGGGTTAGGAAAGTGAGACCTTTGAGGAGGGCTTTAAGGGGTCTTAAGGCTTGGATCACTGGTCAGAGGAAAGACCAGTCACCAGGCACTAGAGCCGACATCCCTGTCGTTCAGGTATAATGATTATTACAAATTAATTTCTGTGAGATTCATTATTTGTTGTTTGAACGTTCAATTTGGATTGACGCATGCAATGTGTATATACTGATATGTGGAATTAAATTGACACGCAGGTGGATCCTTCGTTCGAAGGGATGGATGGTGGGGTTGGAAGTTTGATAAAATGGAACCCCGTGGCAAATATGGCCGGACAGGATATTTGGAATTTTCTCAGGGCTATGAACGTCCCTGTAAACTCCTTGCATTCGCAGGTATACATACTGAATTTAGAATAAAGGCTTGACAAATGCCATTGTTTAGATCAAGGATTTTTAAGACCGATATATATTGGCATATCCGCCGGGTCCCTGGCCGATATGTATTGGATATATCGGATACATATCTGCCAAATCCGTGATATTAGACTACCTACTTTATATTTAAAATTTTTTTGAAAATATAAAAAAAAATTGTCCACTGGGGATTTTTGGTATTTGTCCTGGTTCATATACAATACATATCGACCAATATGAGCAGATATATGACCTGTTTGACCCAATATTTGACCCTATAACAAATTGGGAGCATATATCGTATTGGATGGGGTCTAACCCAATATGTATATCGTATCGGATGGGGCCTAACCTGATACATATCAGCCAACATGTATTGGATATGGCCGATATTTAAAACCATGCTTTAAATGTAAAGGAATGTCAAGTGGATGTGTGGATGCCAGGCACAGACGTATGAAATGACGTATTCATGCTTTGGTGATCAAAGATACATTTGCACTCATCGGCTCATTCGGGAATTGGCCAACCAACCGAATAGCCCTTGATCTTCTATATGTTGATGATGATTGATGGGTGTTTGTGTGATATGATCAGGGATATGTGTCTATCGGGTGCGAGCCGTGCACAAGGCCAGTCTTGCCTGGTCAGCACGAGAGAGAAGGGAGGTGGTGGTGGGAGGATGCCAAGGCCAAGGAGTGTGGACTCCACAAAGGCAACATCAAACAAGAAGAGGGAGTGCCTCAACTTAATGTTAACGGGAATGGTGCCGTTGCTGACACCGATCTGTTCGGAACTCAAAATATAGTGAGGTTGAGCAGGCGTGGTATAGAAAACTTGATGAGGTTGGAGAGCCGAAGAGAGCCATGGCTTGTCGTTCTCTATGCACCTTGGTGCCAGTTTTGCCAGGCAATGGAAGGATCTTATGTGGAGTTGGCTGGCAAACTTGCTGGTTCAGGCATCAAAGTAGGGAAATTCCAAGCGGATGGTGATCAGAAGGCCTTTGCTCAGCAAGAGCTTCAGCTCAGGAGCTTTCCAATGATACTGTTTTTCCCTAAGCACGCCTCCAGGCCCATCAAGTACCCATCTGAGAAACGAGACGTTGATTCGTTGCTTGCCTTCATCAACGCCATCAACTGAGTTAGGATACAACCCATTTTGTATGGAGTGGGTGAGAGAATTGGCACCCAGACTTGTATACATGCATTCTTCGTGATCCCACTGTAGCGGGTTTCCTGCACTTGAAAAGGAGTGTTTTTTGAAGTTAACACTTCCGGTTATCAGTTTTTCGTGTAAAGAGTTCCCCTTTGTACTTCATTTGTCCAATGCTCCCTCATCTGGACAGTTCAGTTTAAATTTTTCATTACTGAAGGTTTCATCTCGGTTTTATTCCATTAGTTTTCAATTTATCAATGGATTAAAGTGTAATTAATTTTATTTTCTCCGGTCAGATGATTGCATTGTTCGCCTTGGTAGGCGCGACTGAATTGTTCATTTGCGTCATTAAAGTTGTATTGAGAAATACGAAAATGTAATTTTATTAACGGATACAATTAACAGCCTGATCGCACAAAGCAAGAAGCTTAGCCCAGAAGCATATATAAAAAACAAAATCCAAAGAATATACGATAACACGCGGATCACACAGAAGAAAAAATATAAAATCAAAAACAAGAAAACAAAAAAAAAATAAATTAAGGCTGCGCATAGCATTACTCTCTATTAGCCCTTCCCAAAACAGACTTCACCTAATTTAGCAAGTTTTCATCCTCTTTTCCAACATCTTGCTACCTGCTTTAAGAGGTACCCCTTCTCTATGATAACTCCTTGTTTTGCAAGATTTTATGCAAGATTTATTTGTTCGGTAGTTTTACCTTCCTCTACTCATTTCTTGTCAAAGCAGATTTTATTTGCTCTGGTAGGAGAGTTAGTAGAGAGCAGGGAGGTTGCTCATAGAGTAGGTAATTCCTCCTTTGCAGAGAGTTAGAAAAGAGAATAAAAATCAATTAAAGTAGGTGGACTTTATTCTGACAGGGGCTAGCAAAGAGCTATGCCATACGCAACCCAAATGACTCACGCGAAGCGGCTCATCCAAGAGCTTCTCTCCATCGGTAATATGTTGAGACCTCTGTCTCTTATCTTATAATATGTTGAGTAAGTCTCCGGATATGCCTGTACATAGAAGAAGATTGTGGATGGTGGTTTAGGGTTTAAGTTGAGAGAGAGAAGAAAAAACTTAGTGAGTTCAATGTTATCACTAGAATTAATATTTATATTAAGTGAGAGGTTACCTGCACAACCTATATTAATAGATACACCCACACTCTAACTAACTCTAATAACATTACTAAGACTCTCCCCTCAAGTTGGAGCATGCATGTTCACCATGCCCAGCTTGACAACATCACTAAGTATATTAAGCCTGACGGCCTTAGTCAAAATATTTGCAAACTGTTGAGAGGAGGTAACATCAATTAAAATCAGTGTCTTGTCTCGCACTTTCTCTCGAATGAAATGAATATCGACTTCAATATGCTTAGTCCTCTCGTGAAGAACAGAATCAGAAGCAATCTTTTCGGCTGCCTCATTGTCACAATGAAGAAGAGTGGAATCTGAGAGAGGAAAGTCAAGTTCAGATAGAAGAGAGCGCAACCATAAAACTTCTTATGTTTCATGTGCAATAGCTTTGTATTCGACTTCGGCATTAGATTTGGACACAACGGTCTGCTTCTTACTCTTTCAGGCAACCAAGTTGCCTCCCAAGAATACACAATATCTTGAAGTAGACTGACGATCAGTAATAGATCCAGCTCAATCGATATCAGTGTAAGCAGAGATGCTCATGGAATCATAAGCATGATATATCAATCTGAAGCTCGGGTTGGATTTGATATATTTGAGAATACGAAGGATGACAACGAAGTGGACTGTACGAGGGGCATGCATAAATTGGCTCACAAGAGTGACAACAAATATAATATCAGGCCTCGTGAGAGTGAGGTAAATCAATCTCTCAACCAATCTCTGATATTCATGTGGATTTGAAACTAAGTCGTCATCCTTCTCATGAATAGAAAGCTTTTGATCCATGAGTGTGGTTGCTGGTTTGCAACTCAGCATTCCAATGTCACACAATAAGTCTATGACCTACTTCTTTTGAAAGACAAATATTCCTTTATGACATCTAGTAATTTATAATCCAAAGAAGTACTTAAGATTTCTCAAATTTTTAACTGTAAAAATTCTACCCAGTTTGCTTTTAGTCCAACTGATAAAAGCATGATCATCACCATTAATAATAATGTCGTCCACATAGACAAGAAGGATGGGATTATCGAAAATATTCGAGTGGATGAATATAATATGATCTGAGTGACATCTCTGAAATCCCAAATCAACAACGACACCATTAAAGCGATGAAACCATGCCCTAGGAGACTGCTTCAACCCATATATAGATTTTCGAAGGTGGCAGACATTGTCAGTCTCCCCATGAAGCAGAAAATCAGGTGGAGGATCCATATACACCTCTTTTAAAAGATCACCATGAAGAAACACATTCTTCACGTCAAGCTGATAAAGGAGCCAACTCTAAATGGCAGCTAGGGATAAAAGAATATGAATTGAAGCTAACTTGGCCATAGGAGCAAAGGTAGCCTCGCAATCAATTCCATAGGTTTGAGTAAACCATTTAGCAACAAATCCAGCTTTATACCGAGAAACTTTATACCGAGAAACAGAACCATTCGAATTGTGCTTGATTGTAAAGACCCATTTGCAACCAACAATTTTCTTTTTTGACGGAAGATGAACCATGTCTCATGTATGATTCTATTATAAGGCACTCATCTCATTAACCATGGCAGCTCGCCTGGAGGGGTGGTCAAGGGTGGTACGAACAGTCCGAGGGATTGTCTCAGAGTTAATGGCAAAGAGAAAGGCTTGATAAGTTGGAGAAAAATTCTGAGAACAAGCATAATTGACAAGGCGATGAGGGGTCACCCGATCATGAACCCCTTTCCTGGGAGCTATCGGAAGATCCAAATCATTAGTAGAAGATAAAGGAGAAACGTGGGATGGATCTTATAGGAGGTGGAGTCACCATTTCAGAAGATGTTGGAAGAGGCACTGAGATGGTTGGATCACGCCACCTACGATGTACATAAGTAATTATCCCCTTTTGTTGCTGAGAGATCGAAAGGTCCTGAAGGATAGGTAAAGGAAGAGGTGGAGCATGAGTAGGAGTATGACGATCCTCAATGAAATATCGAACATCCTCAAAGAATGTGATATCCATAGAGGTGTAAAAGCGACGGGTATGAGGATCATAACAACGGTACCCTTTAGAGACAGAAGAATATCCAAGAAACAAACACCTGATAGCCTTATCATCTAATTTCTATCGAGCAGGACGAAGATCCTGGACAAAATAAATACATCTAAATACATGAGATTTAACCACAAAGAGAGGATTTGTAGGTCTAAGAGAACGATAAGGAGTATGGCCCGCGAATGCTCGAGAGGGCATGCGATTCATAAGAAAGCAACCAGTAAGTAGTGCCAAAAACCAATAAATTTTTGGCACATACATACCACGGAGCAAGCAACAAGTCAATCTCACGAGATGTTTGTTCTTACAGTTTGTGACACCATTTTGTTGGGGAGTGTAAGGGTAGGAAAACTGATGAATAATACTATGCATTATCAAGTAGTGATCAAAGAATTAAGACGTATACTCTCCTCTATTATCAGACCTCAGAATTTTATAGAATCCCCATATTGGGTCTTGATGAAAGAATGAAATTCTTAAAACTTTGAAAAAACTTCATTTTTACTTTTCAACAAATATAATCAAGTTGATCTAGTGCAATCATCAATAAAAGTGATAAAATACTGAAAATCATCAACAAAGGTAATTGGGGATGGACCTCACACATCAGAGTGCACTATATGAAAAGGAGCATCGGATTTATGCATGTGAGATGGATAAAAATTTCTAACATGTTTTGAAAGCTCACAAACATCACACTGAAATTTAATAGAAATACAAATAGATTTAAAATCGGGAATTAAAGTGCATAGAGTCTGAAACCCAATGTGACAGCCCGGATTTCGGCACCCCGAAACCCGCGCCATCAGCACGATCATCTTGACCGTGCCCCTCAACTATGCACGGAACACTGGTATATCAAGCATAAAATAAATAAGAACAACTTGCGGAATTTAAATCTACATAGAAATACTTCTCAAAAGACAATTCTACCCTCATGCCTCTGCATGAAGGGAGAACCGATCCGAACCATCGATGATAACCATCATCATGGATGGTTCGCCCAAAAGAATACTCTGATATCCATATACACAAGGTTTAATAAAAAACCAGGCTTGACATACCAAGCCGTACAATCTCCAACTAAAACTCCTCAAAGTCGCATGTAGAGTCCTCTAGAAGAAGTCCTCTGGAGGTGGCCCTAACTCCTCATGGCCGCGTCACTCACGGTCGGCGTCTCCTGAAGCCTCGGCAAGTGCTAGTAGTGGACTGCGACGTATAGTCTATAGGGTGAGCTACATCCTAGCTCAATAGAAACGAACACAATTGAACATATAAAATATAACTCACATGTATTCTATGATATGCATGCATGATGTGTCTATGCATTTATTGATGAAAAATTAAAACGCTTCAATTACTGGTAGATTACTCATGTCTTTTAGTTAAACATGAGTGATGCTGAGGAGGCCTAAAGCGAAGCTTAAACTGCAACTTAAATAATCCCCGAGCAATGTAGCATCGAGCCCCGACGAGATACCCTTCATCGTCATCTATATAGATAGCTTTAAATGTATTCCCCGGAATACTAATAGTACCAAGCCCCTTTCCAGGGATTGGTGGCAGGGTTTCACATCTCATCAACACCCCTGGGGTGTGCTTACTCTGTACGGATAAGCCTCCGTACTGGCCTACGGATTAGCCGCCGTATCGGTCACGGATATCCTGCCGCGTCAGTCGTGGTTATCCCGCCACGTCGGTGGGGTAACCTATCAAACCTCAAATAACAAAAATATCGGTGCCTTACATATAGTTATTCACCGTGTAATTGTGCTATCTTATATCGCTTAGGCCTCATCAAGGATGATTCAAGCATGGATACATCCCTGGGATGTATCCATTCACTTGCATCACACCTGATGCCTTTACTTCTTCACTTCATCATCCCCTGGGGATGGTTCATTTAAGTTCTCTCCTGAATGTCACACACGCACACTTTTCATAATCATTGAGTAGTAAAAACATTTGAATTGAATTGATATCACTACATACATGCTCTTGTAAAATAAAGTACATGTTCAGGGTGTTCCCTACCTCAAGTCTTTAGCTAATCAATGCATCAAGGTCCCGCGTGGCTCCTTGTGCACTCGTTCTCACGTACCACCTATGGTACCATATAACATGTGAAACACATCACAAAGGATGCCATAGAGAAGGTATAAGATCCCCCAAGAATCTTAAAGTCAAACCAAAAGTCAACATAGTTTACTACAGTCGATTAATCGAACTCCAAAATCGATTAATCGAAAGTCAATATCGATTAATCGAAGCAATTTCGATTAATCGAAATTCTCCTTTTGAAGTCCATTCTCGATTCGATGAATTGTCATTCGATTAATCGAATCCAATTTCGATTAATCGAAATTCTTCTTTTAAAAGTAAATTCACCTTCGACGATTGAGTTTTCATTCGATTAATCGAATCCAATTTCGATTAATCGAAATCCTTCTTTAGCAGACTCTTAGTTGAATACCGAGTTTCACAAGTTGATTAATCAATTCCAAATCGATAAATCGAAACCAAAAATCGATTAATCGAAATCCCATTTCGATTAGTCGATTTTCCTAAATTATTTCCTCCAACCACAGGGTCCCTTTGGAGTTCTCGATCGATTAATCGATTCCCAAATCGATTAATCGAAATCAAAATCGATTAATCGAAATCCAAATTCGATTAGTCAAATCGAATCTGTGACTCTTCAACTTCTGGCCAATTTCGATTAATGAAACCCAATTTCGATTAATCGAAATTGTCGATTCAACTTTGTTCTTCCCAATCTTTTCCATACTTTTCTTCTATTTTCTAAGCCATTATCCTGTGATTTAACCCACATTTCGCAACTTAACCCCTATAATCTATGCACCTTATTTACAAAAATTTTACCTTGAATAGATCTTAAGTTGATTTCAAATCTAGGGTTGGAAGGCTAGGGTTCCAGCTTTGGCTTGAACGGATCCAAGTCGCGTTGAATCCGGCTTTTATCTCTTGAATCCCCCCTCCAATCGGTTGCAATAACTCCTCTCTTACTTTTCTCTCTCTCTCTCTCTTCTTTACTCTCCTTCAACAACCAACAATACACATCTAGGGTTATTAAACCCTTTTATCCCCTTTTTCTCTCTTGTGTGTTGAGCACACACACCGCGGGAGGTGTATGCGACTTCACATTTACAACACACATCATAGGCATTCTATTTTTCACATCTCATCCGTTCATCCCACTACATCTTGTTGTTGGGCTTCCATTTGGTCAAACCTATGACCGATCGGGCACGGATCCCAGGTCATAGTTTGTGTGATTTTTTGGGCTATTACATCCTCCCCACCTTGGGAATTTTCGTCCTCGAAAATAACCCAAAGTTTGTGTCTCTGTGTGTCTGTCTCTCTCTCCACACCCTCAGGTGAGGTGATCCAATTTCGTTAGACGTATTTAAGTATTTACACATTCTCACATAAAAGCAAGGAAGAAGAATCAATTTCACAAAAAGAAAAAAAATTTTGGATTTGTATTAACGAGTGAGTAATTTGACAATGCCAAAATTGTAGACAAAATACATAGGTATCCAGAAAATGCAAAAGACATATAACTCAAACTGTTCCCTCGTCTGGCGATCGGTGTCTTTGGGCAGTGCTCCATCTGAGGTGGCGAGTCTGACAGGTGGTGGCAGTCTCTTGGAGGCTGTGTGGAGGAACGCGTCCGTGGTGGGGTGGAAGACGGGTCCTCTATGGGAGGCGTGCGTCCGGCCCATTCTTCTTCATGCCATATCCATGTAGGTGTGGGGGTAGATGAACTGGAGGGTGTGAAACATGAGGAAATCAATTCTCCTGTTCATCCTCTCGTTATTCGTTTCCATTACGCCAACACGTCCTCTATGGTAGGGACCGGATGGAGGCCACTTGGCCAGTGAGGATGAGGTGGGTGTGTCATGGAGTGTGCAGTGGTGTTGGCGTGGGCATGTGGTGTGGGAGGAACCCTCTCCACAGATGGCTCTGCTGCGGCAGTGTGTGCCCCACCCTCAAGTGGGTCCTGCTGAGGTGGTGGGGGTGGTGGCGGTGCTTCTGCTGCTGCTGGGGCTGCTGGGGCGGGAGCGGGACCCGGAGCTGGTAGGGTCCGCTTCAAAGGTTGTAGGGTCCATGAAGACTTTGTGAAGCGTCTTCACGCGATCCGTAGCCCTCACCTCGTGAGGTGAAATAGTGTAGGAGGCTCGTCGGAGTAACACTCCAACATGCTCGAGATGAGTCGAGCATCTGGCATCTTCTCCTTGGGCGCATGTTGCCCTTCATCGACTTGATGTACCGCATCCCTCAAGGATGACCATGGTAGCATCAAACCATCGGCCACAGAAGGCCGCGTAAAGTGCATGTTGCACTTTATCCACGCGCTCCGTGTCGTGGCGCATCGGGTAAAGGTTGCATTTTATTATGGAGTCGAGCATCCACATGTAGGGTGGAAGGTCGACCCTCTTGATGGACGTGCCCGACCCCTTCTTCCCGTTGGTCATGCGAGTCATGACCTCTTCAAAACGGGGTTCCTTTTCAAAGGGTGGGAATAGGGTAGTCTAAAGTCGAGGTAGCATTCAAGCACCTCATGTATGTGTCGACGAGTGATCGTATAGAGACGACCCTCGATCTTGGTTATGATACAATCGTCGCTAGGGCCATTGGTTAGCCCTTGGTAGAACAATCTCACCAATCTAGGGTAATAGGAACCCCGGATTGGTTTGAGAAAATTCTTAGAGTCGGCACTAGTTAGGTAGTTCTGAGCCCATTGGGTCTCGCCGTGAATAGGGTAGGGTCGATGGTGTATTCGACCTCAAAGGTCTTGGCAGCCCACCACTCGTTTGGTTGCTCCACGTTGGTGGGTGGTGGTGGCATGGGGTGGATTAGCGGGAAGACTCGGCGTAGATCGCTCGTCGACGGAGGTGGTCTCCGTTAAGCGGTGATGGAGTCCTCACGGCGATGGGGTAGGTGGTGGTGGTGCGTTCTTCTTACGCCTAAGTAACAGAGGTTGCCTTCTTGAAGACAAACGGGTTTTTCATTTTCACTAAACTAGGGTTTATCTACTTCAAATGAAGAGGAAAGTATAAATCTAGGGTTTTACCGTGGAGTTTCGATCCAAAAGTAGGCGATCTTGGTCCTAATCGTAAGAAACCCCAAAACCCTAGCGGATGAATGGTCAAGAAGAAGAAGAAAAGGCGCTCGCAAACTCAAAGGGTAAATGATTCGAATGGGGAAGAGAATCCCTAATTTCATATATATAGGCTCCGGCTCGATTAATCGAAATTCTGTTTCGATTAATCGAAATTTAAAACTAGGTTAAGCCGCGTAAAATCGATTAATCGATTTCCCAAATCGATTAATCGAAAGTCAAATTCGATTAATCGATAATATTTCGATTAATCGAAATCGTGTCTGTTCAAAATTTCAAATTTTTAAGCTCACTGGCGCTTGCCAGTCGATTAATCGAAATCCATTTCGATTAATCGAAATTCCAAAATCGATTAATCGAATTTAGTTTCGATTAATCGAAATCGGGCTATAACTTCAACTTTTTCTAAACTTTCTTAAGTATTCGATTAATCGAAATCCATTTCGATTAATCGAAATTTCAAAATCGATTAATCGAACTCACTTCGATTAATCGAAATTGTCCATTTGACTTTAACATCTCTCAAGTCCTTTAAGTAACTCGATTAATCGAAAATCCAATTCGATTAATCGAATTACAAAATCGATTAATCGAAATTATAATTCGATCAATCGAAACTTCATTCTATGTATATTCTAACTCAAATTTTCATTTCGATCCTTGGCACATGCCATCGACTAATCGAACAAAATCGATTAATTAAATTCCAAATCGATTAATCGATTTGAAATTCGATTAATCGGTTTTGTCCAATTTCTCCAGAATTTCAGTCTCTTTGTTTCCTTTACTATTCTTGACAATTTATAACAGATTGGATCAAAATTTCCATTGAATTTCAAGTATAGTGGAATTTCACAAACGTGGTTGCGGTTTACATTGAATTCTCACGTTGTTGGAAACAAGGCCGGATATTGTTCTTTCACATCGGCCTCTCGTTCCCAAGTAGCCTCTTCTTTTGGATGATTGTTCCACCGAACAAGCACTAAGGGAATCACTTTAGTCTTGATGACTTGCTCTTTTCGATCCAGAATCTCCACTGGTTCCTCTATCATGCTCATATCCTCACACATCTCTATAGGTTGCTTTCCTAACACATGAGACGGATCATTCACGTACTTTCTGAGCATCGATATGTGGAAGACATTATGTACTCGATCAAATAGCGGTGGTAAACCAATGCGATATGCAACTTCACCTACTCTTCCCAAAATTTCAAATGGTCCAACATATCGTGGACATAACTTCCCTCTCTTGCCAAATCTCATTACACCCTTCATAGGTGACACCTTCACAAACACATGCTCGCCCACCTTGTAGTCAACACTAGTCCGCTTCACATCGGCGTAACTTTTCTGTCTACTCTGTGCTGTCTTCAACCTCTCTCGATAATTGGACAACGGTGGCGTTGTCTTCAAGCGTTTTCGTACCTAATACAAATCTCCCACCTGTTTCCTCCCAATGCAGAGGTGACTTGCATCATCGTCCTTACAGAGCTTCATACGGTGCCATGCCAATGCACGTTTGAAAACTGTTGTTATATGCGAACTCGAGCATCGGTAGATACTCATCCCAGTATCCTTGCATATCAAGCATGCACGCTCTGAGCATGTCTTCTATCACTTGATTCACTCGCTCTGTCTGCCCATCAGTTTGAGGATGGAAAGCTGAACTAAAGTCTAGTCGTGTTCCCATTCCTTCTTGAAATTTCTTCCAAAACTTGGACGTATATAGTGGAGCACGATCCAAACGATCTTTGCTTGGAATCCGTGTAATCTTACAATCTCCTTCATGTATAATCTGCCGATCTTCCTGCGGTATATGTGGTATTATCTGGCAAAAGTCTTGTTGATTTGGTCAATCGGTCTCTGACGACCCAAATGGCATTGTGTCTCTCTTGGCGATGACGGGCAATCCAACAATGAAATCCATTGAGATCGATTCCACTTCCATTACGGTATTGGTAAAGGTTGCAATAGTCCCGCAGGATGTCTATGATCAACCTTCACTTCGACAAGTCAAACATCGTGACACATACTCGCCACGTCTTGTTTTGATCCTCTCCACCAGTAATTCTTTTTTAAATCTTGGTACATTTTGGTGCTACCAGGGTGGATAGCATAATTTGACTTATGAGCTTCATCAAGAATTGTTCGTCTTAGATCGGCATTGTCCGGGATGCATAGACGGCCTTTAAACAACAAAGAACCATCTTCTTTTTCTGAGAAGTCCGACCTGATGCCTTCATTCACGTCTTGATGAATCTTTGTTAATGTCGGATCCTTCATCTGTAGATCGTGGATATGCTCAAATATCACTGGCTTTAGTGATATGTTAGCCAAAAGGATCCGATGTCCTTTGACTCAATGTTAGCGTCATAGATTGCCGGTCTTCCAATAATTTCCATCGGTGCATACCCAAAATCAAAGAAGCTAATCGAAATTTGAACCTTTTCGACTCAATGCATCGGCTACTACATTCGCCTTGCCTGGATGGTATTGTATAGAGCAATCGTAGTCCTTGAGGAATTCCATCCATCTGCGCTGTCTCATATTGAGCTCCTTCTGTGTAAACAGATATCGGAGGCTCTTATGATCGGTGAAAATTTCAAATGTCTCACCATACAAGTAGTGTCTCCAAATTTTCAGGTATAAAATGGCTCTTGCCGGTTCCAAGTCATGAGTCGGGTAATTTTTCTCGTGTTCTTTCAACTGTCTTGATCCGTAAGCTATCACCTTCTTGTGTTGGTTGAGCACACAACCAAGGCCATTGTATGACGCGTCGCTGTACACTGCGTATCCTCCACTGCCTGAAGGAATTGCCAACACTGGAGCCGAAGTGAGTCTCGTTTTGAGTTCTTGAAAACTCTTCTCGCATGCCTCACTCCACTCAAACCTTGAATCTTTACGTGTCAGCTTTGTGAGAGGTCCCGATATCTTTAAAACCCCTCAACGAAAACGTCGATAATAGCACGCTAAGCCGAAAACTTCGGACATCTCATCCGTCTTTGGCCGCTCCCATTTAACTCTTGCTTCTATCTTTCTTTGGATCTACCGTGACTTGGCGCTTGAGACGACATGTCCCAAAAGCTAACTTCTTCCAACCAAAACTCACACTTCTTGAGTTTGGCGTACAATTGGTGTTCACGTGGCGTTTGTAGAGCAATCCTCAAGTGTTCTTCGTGTTACATCTTGGATTTGGAGTATATTAGTATATCATCAACGAACACCACCACGCAGAGTCCAAGTGTGGTTTAAACACTCAGTTCATCGGATCCATAAATGACGGAGCATTCGTTAATCCAAACGGCATCACAAGGAATTCATAGTGTCCATACCGTGTCCGGAAAGTCGTCTTCAGATGTCCTCGCCTTGACTCAAGAATCGATGATACCCAGATCTCAGGTCGATCTTGGAAAAATACCTTGCTCCTTACAGTTGGTCGAATAGATCGTCAATTCTAGGCAAAGGGTAGCAGTTCTTCACAGTGAGTTTGTTCAATTGTCGATAGTCAATGCATAGCCGCATTGGCCCATCCTTCTTCTTGACCAACAAGACCGGTGCTCCCCATGGAGACACGCCTCTAACAAACCCCTTGTCCATTAGTTCTTGTAGTTGTTCCTTCAACTCCTTTAACTCAGTGAGAGCCATTCTATAAGGTGCTTTTGAAATAGGCTCGTTCACGGTGCTAAGTCAATGGCGAATTCTACTTCTCTCTCGAGGTAATCCAGCAACTCTTACTGAAACACGTCGGTAGTCTCGCTTCTCGATCTCGAAATGACGTTCTTTTCTTCCTTGTCCTCCTTTAAGAAAGCTAAGTATCCCTTTGCAACCCCTTGATCATTTTCTCGGCCCTTCTTCTGAGATCGTTAGCCTGATGACGACCTCGCTCCTTGAAACCGAAATGATCTTCTTGTGTTGGGTGCGAAAATAACCACCTTGTTCTTGCAATCAACGATGCTGTCTATGCCAACCAAGGATCACATCAAACCCTTGCATGTTTAATAGTATCAAGCTTCCAATTCATACACTTCCAAGTCTTGGACTACTACGATGATAGATTTGCAAGCTAGCTCCGTGTCTACTAACTCTCCAGTCGGAATAGACACCGATAAGACGAAGTCCAACGCCTCTGGAATAACCTTCATCTTCTTGACGAAACGTGGAGTGACGAATGAGTGGGTAGACCACGGTCTATCAACACTTTCGGCGTCATGTCTAAATACACTTCCCTTCTCATACATAGTTAAAGTACCTATAATATATATACACATACATACAGAAATTTACACATCAAAATACACTCTCAGTTTATATAAAAAGAATCTATACTATTCCTAATGCATGCACCTTTTCCATCTAAAATTCTTTATGAAACGGAATTTTTCTTTAATAAAATAAAATTTCTCACCTTGGATGACGTCGTGCACATTCCACCTTCTGACGGTGTTGCATAAACTCTCCCCTAACAATCGGCTTCCTTGCTTGAATGGGTCGTGGTCTTTGCAATCGAAGCCGTCTTGCCCTTGTCATCGGGCAATCCTTGATCAAGTGGCCCACCTTGCCACATCGAAACAACCTCTAGTTCCGATTCTGCGATCTCTGATCCTATGCGACGCCACATCTGCACACGTCTCTCGAGGTGCGGAAAGATACAGTCACGAGAACCACTGTGTGATGGCGCCGATGAACATGGCAGGCTCTCATAGCGAAAAGGTCTCCCGGCAAGTAATGGAAACCTCTGTTGGTGTTGCTGTTGCGCCGGCCTTCCAAAACCTCCCTGAAACTGTGGTCTCTGACTCTGACCCACGAACCTTGGCTTTTTATTCACCGGTTCGTAGTTCCCCATCCTTCCTTGGTCAAGTCCTCTCTTTTGCTCTCTCTGTCTATATTTGTTTGTGTTCTCTTCTTCCACTACGATTGCCTTGCTCATGACCTCTTCATAGGTCCATAGAATCGAATGGAGCTACTCCTCCCCTAACCCGTGCTTCAAACCTTGAAACCTCTTGGACTTCATCACTTGATGGCAGCGTAGTCCGGTGCAAAACGGGCAAGTCGTAGAAACTCTACGCCATACGCTCTGACTGTCATCCTCCCTTGTACTAGCTGTAGGAACTGAATCTCAAGCTGGTTCCGCACTACTTCCGGAAAATATTGTTTGTTGAATTCCTCAAGAATTCCTCCCAAGTCCAAGGCAACTCTGGGGTCTCCGAGCCCGAGTCCTATATCACGGACTTCCACCAAGGCCCAGCCTCCCATCCAACATGTAAGCTGCCCATCTTACACTCGTCTTCTTAGTGCAAGTTAGCACGCTAAAGACTTTCTCCATCTCCATCACCAATTCTCTGTGACCATTGTGTCACGAAAATGAAGGGGTCTCATCCTTCTAAACTCTGTAAAAAGATGAGGGCACGAACAGCCAGTCCTACAGTGGTGTAGGTGGGCTTTGTTCTCTTGAGCGCATGAGCTGCAAGGATGCTGCTTGTTGTGCCATGGCAGCTGCCATAGTCTCCATAGTGTGCATCATCCTTTGTCGCTCCTCTCTATCCTCTTGTCTTTCTCTCAATCTTTCTTGCTCTTCTAGATCTTGATCCTGATGATCTCGATCCTCTTCCTCATCTTGTCTACTACTCAACAGGGCCTCGTTACCTCTAAAGGCACTCTATTGGTAGGAGAGATGAAATCATCTCCACTCATGAAACTCCTTTGATGGCCTCCCTTGGTGGCCTCTCCTCTAGGTGACATTGCGTGCATTTGAAACTAAAGTTTAGTTAGCAGAAGCCCCTATGTTCTGACGAAAGAACCCTTGTCAGAATTGCTAAAAGAAAATGCTCTGATACCAACTGTGACAGCCCGGATTACGGCACCCCGAAACCCGCGCCATCAGCACGATCATCTTGTCCGTACCCCTCAACTATGCCCGGTACACCGGTATATCAAGCATAAAAAGAAAAAATAACAACTTGCGGAAGTTAAATCTATATAGAAATACTTTGCAAAAGACAGTTCTACCCTCATGCCTGCATGAAGGAGAACGATCCGAACCATCGATGATAACCATCATCATGGATGGTTAAACTCTCAAAGAATACGATATCCATATACACAAGGTTTAATCAAAAACCGGGCTTGACATACCAAGCCGTACAATCTCAACTAAAACTCCTCAAAGTCGCATGTGAGAGTCTTCTAGAAGAAGTCCTGCGGATGTGGCTCTAACTCCTCGCCCCGCAAGGTCCGATCACCGGGTCATTCCTGAAGCCTCGACAATGCTAGTAGTGGACTCTGCGACGTATAGTCTATAGGGTGAGCTACATCCTAGCTCAATAGGAAGCGAACACAATTGAACATATAAAATATAACTCACATGTATTCTATGATATGCATGCATGATGTGTCTATGCATTTATTGATGAAAAACAGTTAAAAACGCTTCAATTACTGGTAGATTACTCATGTCTTTTAGTTAATCATGAATGACGCTGAGAAGGCCTAAAGCAAAACTTAAACTTCAACTTAAATAATCCCGAGCAATATAGCATCGAGCCCGAGATACCCTTCATCGTCATCTATATAGACAGTTTTAAATGTATTCCCTGGGAATACTAATAGTACCCAAGCCCCTTTCCCCTGGGGATTGGTGGCGGGGTTTCACATCTCATCAACACCCCTGGGGTGTGCTTACTCTGTACGGATAAGCCTCCGTACTGGCCTACGGATTAGCATTGTATCGGTCACGGATATCCTGCCGTGTCAGTCGTGGATATCCCCCCCCGTCGGTGGGGTAACCTATCAAACCTCAAATAACAAAAATATCGGTGCCTTACATATAGTTATTCACCGTGTAATTGTGCTATCTTATATCAGTTAGGCCTCATCAAGCATGATTCAATCATGGATACATCCCTGGGATGTATCCATTCACTTGCATCACACCTGATGCCTTTACTTCTTCACTTCATCATCCCCTGGGGATGGTTCATTTAAGTTCTCTCCTGAATGTCACACACGCACACTTTTCATAATCATTGAGTAGTAAAAACATTTGAATTGAATTGATATCACTACATACATGCTCTTGTAAAATAAAGTACATGTTCAGGGTGTTCCCTACCTCAAGTCTTTAGCTAATCAATGCATCAAGGTCCCGCGTGGCTCCTTGTGCACTCGTTCTCACGTACCACCTATGGTACCATATAACATGTGAAACACATCACAAAGGATGCCATAGAGAAGGTATAAGATCCCCCAAGAATCTTAAAGTCAAACCAAAAGTCAACATAGTTTACTACAGTCGATTAATCGAACTCCAAAATCGATTAATCGAAAGTCAATATCGATTAATCGAAGCAATTTCGATTAATCGAAATTCTCCTTTTCGCAAAGTCCATTCTCAGTTCGAACAGTCGAATTGTCATTCGATTAATCGAATCCAATTTCGATTAATCGAAATTCTTCTTTTCGCAAAGTAAATTCACTGTTCGAACAGTCGAGTTTTCATTCGATTAATCGAATCCAATTTCGATTAATCGAAATCCTTCTTTTCGCAAAGCAGACTCTTAGTTCGAATAGTCGAGTTTCACAAGTTGATTAATCAATTCCAAATCGATTAATCGAAACCAAAATCGATTAATCGAAATCCCATTTCGATTAGTCGATTTTTCCTTAAGTTATTTCCTCCAACCCCTGGGGTCCACTGGAGGTTCTCAGTCGATTAATCGATTCCCAAATCGATTAATCGAAATCCAAAGTCGATTAATCGAAATCCAAATTCGATTAGTCGAAATCGGGGTCCTCTGACTCTTCAACTTCCTGGCCAATTTCGATTAATCGAAACCCAATTTCGATTAATCGAAATTGTCAGATTCAGCCCCTTTCGAGCTGTTCTTCCCAATCTTTTTCCATACTTTTTCTTCTATTTTTCTAAGCCATTATCCTATGATTTAACCCACATTTTACTGCAACTTAACCCCTATAATCTATGCACCTTATTTACAAAAATTTTACCTTGAATAGATCTTAAGTTGATTTCAAATCTAGGGTTGGAAGGCTAGGGTTCCAGCTTTGGTTTCTAACGGATCCAAGTCGCGTTGAATCCGGCTTTTATCTCTTGAATCCCCCCCCTCCAATCGGTTGCAATAACTCCTCTCTTACTTTTCTCTCTCTCTCTCTCTTCTTTACTCTCCTTCAACAACCAACAATACACATCTAGGGTTATTAAACCCTTTTATCCCCTTTTTCTCTCTTGTGTGTTGAGCACATACACCGCGGTAGGTGTATGCGACTTCACATTTACAACACACATCACATAGGCATTCTATTTTTCACATCTCATCCGTTCATCCCACTACATACTGACTGTTGGGCTTCCATTTGGTCAAACCTATGACCGATCGGGCACGGATCCCGAGGTCATAGTTTGTGTGATTTTTCGGGCTATTACATCCTCCCCACCTTGGGAATTTTCGTCCTCGAAAATAACCCAAAGTTTGTGTCTCTGTGTGTCTGTCTCTCTCTCCACACCCTCAGGTGAGGTGATCCAATTTCGTTAGACGTATTTAAGTATTTACACATTCTCACATAAAAGCAAGGAAGAAGAATCAATTTCACAAAAAGAAAAAAAATTTTGGATTTGTATTAACGAGTGAGTAATTTGACAATGCCAAAAATTGGCGTAGACAAAAATACATAGGTATCCAGAAAATGCAAAAGACATATAACTCAAACTGTTCCCTCGTCTGGCTGATGGGGTCTTTGGGCAGTGCTCCATCGAGGTGGCGGTGCGACGCGGGTGTGTCTGCTGGAGCTGGGCTGGCTGGGGTGGCGGTGGGCCGGTGCGGATGTGGATGTGGAGGGAACGCGTCGTGGTGGGATGGAAGAGGTCCTCTATGGGAGGCGGCGTCGTCCGTCCATTCTTCTTCATGCCAGCATATCCATGTAGGTGTGGGGGTAGATGAACTGGAGGGTGTGAAACATGAGGAAATCAATTCTCCTGTTCATCCTCTCGTTATTCGTTTCCATTCTGGCCAACACGTCCTCTATGGTAGGACCGGATGGAGCGGCGCGCCGGCGGTAGGATGAGGTGGGTGTCGCGGGCGCGGAGTGTGCAGGTGGTGTCGGCGTGGCTGTGGTGTGGGAGGGAACCCTCTCCACAGATGGCTCTGCTGCGGCAGGGTGTGCCCCACCCTCAAGTGGGTCCTGCTGAGGTGGTGGGGGTGGTGGCGGTGCTACTGCTGCTTCTTTGCTTCTTCTTGGGTTTGGCCGGGGCCGGGACGGGCTGGTAGGGTCCGCTTCAAAGGTTAGCTACGGGTCCATGAAGACTTTGTGAACGTCTTCACGCGATCCGTAGCCCTCACCTCGTGAGGTGAAATAGTGTAGGAGGGCTCGTCGGAGTAACACTCCAACATGCTCGAGATGAGTCGAGCATACGGCATCTTCTCCTTGGGCCGCATGTTGCCCTTCATCAGCTTGCTCTTGATGTACCGCATCCCCTCAAGGATGACCATGGTAGCATCAAACCATCGGCCACAGAAGGCCGCGTAAAGTGCATGTTGCACTTTGTCCACGCGCTCGGTGTCGTGGCGCATCGGGTAAAGGTTACATTTTATGATGGAGTCGAGCATCCACATGTAAGGTGGAAGGTCGTCCCTCTTGATGGACGTGCCCGACCCCTTCTTCCCGTTGGTCATGCGAGTCATGACCTCTTCAAACGGGGTTCCTTTTCAAAGGGTGGGAATAGGGTAGTCTCGGAGTAAAGTCGAGGTAGCATTCAAGCACCTCATGTATGTGTCGACAGTGATCGTATAGAGGCGACCCTCGATCTTGGTTATGATACAATAATCGTCGCTAGGGCCATTGGTTAGCCCTTGGTAGAACAATCTCACCAATCTAGGGTAATAGGAACCCCGGATTGGTTTGAGAAGGTTGCCGAGTCCGGCACTAGTTAGGTAGTTCTGAGCCCATTGGGTCTCGCCCGCATCGGGATTTGTGAATAGGGTAGGGTCGATGGTGTATTAGACCTCAAAGGTCTTGGCAGCCCACCACTCGTTTGGTTGCTCCACGTTGGTGGGTGGTGGTGGCATGGGGTGGATTCGGGAAGACTCGGCGTGAATGCGCTTCGTCGAGCGGAGGTGGTCTCCGATTCGCGGTGATGGAGTCCTCACCGTCGGCGATGGGGTAGGTGGTGGTGGTGCGGCGTTCTTACGCCTCTTAAGTAACGAGGTTGCCTTCTTGAAGACAAACGGGTTTTGGGCGGCATTTCACTAAACTAGGGTTTATCTACTTCAAATGAAAGAGGAAAGTATAAATCTAGGGTTTTACCGTGAGTTTCGATCCAAAAGTAGGCGATCTTGGTAATCGTCGAAGAAACCCCAAAACCCTAGCACGGATGAATGGTCAAGAAGAAGGAGAAAAGGCGCTCGAAAACTCAAAGGGTAAATGATTCGAATGGGGAAGAGAATCCCTAATTTCATATATATAGGCTCCGGCTCGATTAATCGAAATTCTGTTTCGATTAATCGAAATTTAAAACTAGGTTAAGCCGCGTAAAATCGATTAATCGATTTCCCAAATCGATTAATCGAAAGTCAAATTCGATTAATCGATAATATTTCGATTAATCGAAATCGTGTCTGTTCAAAATTTCAAATTTTTAAGCTCACTGGCGCTTGCCAGTCGATTAATCGAAATCCATTTCGATTAATCGAAATTCCAAAATCGATTAATCGAATTTAGTTTCGATTAATCAAATCGAACTATAACTTCAACTTTTTTCTAAACTTTCTTAAGTATTCGATTAATCGAAATCCATTTCGATTAATCGAAATTTCAAAATCGATTAATCGAACTCACTTCGATTAATCGAAATTGTCCATTTGACTTTAACATCTCTCAAGTCCTTTAAGTAACTCGATTAATCGAAAATCCAATTCGATTAATCGAATTACAAAATCGATTAATCGAAATTATAATTCGATCAATCGAAACTTCATTCTATGTATATTCTAACTCAAATTTTTCATTTCCAGTCACTGGCACATGCCAGTCGACTAATTCGAACAAAATCGATTAATCGGAATTCCAAATCGATTAATCGATTTGAAATTCGATTAATCGGTTTTGTCCAATTTCTCCAGAATTTCAGTCTCTTTGTTTCCTTTACTATTCTTGACAATTTATAACAGATTGGATCAAAATTTCCATTGAATTTCAAGTATAGTGGAATTTCACAACGTGGTTTGCGGTTTACATTGAATTCTCACGTTGTTGGAAACAAGGCGGATATTGTTCTTTCACATCGCCTCTCGTCCCAAGTAGCCTCTTCTTTTGGATGATTGTTCCACCGAACAAGCACTAAGGGAATCACTTTAGTGCTGATACTTGCTCTTTTCGATCCGAATCTCCCTTTGGTTCCTCTATCATGCTCATATCCTCACACATCTCTATAGGTTGCTTTCCTAACACATGAGACGGATCATTCACGTACTTTCTGAGCATCGATATGTGGAAGACATTATGTACTCGATCAAATAGCGGTGGTAAACCAATGCGATATGCAACTTCACCTACTCTTCCCAAAATTTCAAATGGTCCAACATATCGTGGACATAACTTCCCTCTCTTGCCAAATCTCATTACACCCTTCATAGGTGACACCTTCACAAACACATGCTGCCCACCTTGTAGTCAACACTAGTCCGCTTCACATCGTATTAACTTTTACATCTCTACTCTGTCTTGTCTTCAACCTTTCTCGATAATTCGGACAACGGTGGCGTTGTCTTCAAGCGATTCGGTCCTAATACAAATTTCTCACTGTTTCCTCCCAATTCGGTGACTTGCATAAATCGTCCATACTGAGCTTCATACGGTGCCATGCCAATGCTCGTTTGGCTTGTTATATCTGAACTCGAGCATCGGTAGATACTCATCCCAAAGTATCCTTGCATATCAAGCATGCACGCTCGAGCATGTCTTCTATCACTTGATTCACTCGCTCATGCGCCCATCGGTTTGAGGATGGAAAATGAACTAAAGTCTAGTCGTGTTCCCATTCCTTCTTGAAATTTCTTCCAAAACTTGGGCGTATATAGTGGATCACGATGCAAACGATGTCTTGCTTGGAATCCGTGTAATCTTACAATCTCCTTCATGTATAAATCACGTCTTCCTGCGCAGATATGTGGTATTATCGGCAAAAAGTCGGATTTGGTCAATCGGTCTCTGACGACCAAATGGCATTGTGTCTCTTCTTGGCGATGGGGCAATCCAACAATGAAATCCATTGAGATCGATTCCCACTTCCATTACGGTATTGGTAAAGGTTGCAATAGTCCCGATGTCTATGATCAACCTTCACTTCGACAAGTCAAACATCGTGACACATACTCGGCCACGTCTTGTTTGATCCTCTCCACGGTAATTCTTTTTAAATCTTGGTACATTTTGGTGCTACCGGTGGATAGCATAATTTGACTTATGAGCTTCATCAAGAATTGTTCGTCTTAGATCGGCATTGTCCGGGATGCATAGACGGCCTTTAAACAACAAAGAACCATCTTCTTTTTACGAAGTCCGACGATGCCTTCATTCACGTCTTGATGAATCTTTGTTAATGTCGGATCCTTCATCATAGATCGTGGATATGCTCAAATATCACGGCTTTAGTGATATGTTAGCCAAAAGGATCCGGTGTCCTTTGACTCAATGTTAGCGTCATAGATTGCGGGTCTTCCAATAATTTCCATCGGTGCATACCCAAAATCAAAGAAGCTAACTGAGCTGAACCTTTTCGACTCAATGCATCGGCTACTACATTCGCCTTGCCTGGATGGTATTGTATAGGGCAATCGTAGTCCTTGTGGAATTCCATCCATCTGCTTGTCTCATATTGAGCTCCTTACGTATAGCAGAGATATCGGAGGCTCTTATGATCGGTGAAAATTTCAAATGTCTCACCATACAAGTAGTGTCTCCAAATTTTCAAGCATAAAAATGATCTTTGCTGCCAGTTCCAAGTCATGAGTCGGGTAATTTTTCTCGTGTTCTTTCAGCTGTCTTGATCCGTAAGCTATCACCTTCTGGTGTTGGTTGAGCACACAACCAAGGCCATTGTATGACGCCTCGCTGTACACTGCGTATCCTCCATCGCTCAAGGAATTGCCAACCTTTGGAGCCAAGTGAGTCTCGTTTTGAGTTCTTGAAAACTCTTCTCGCATGCCTCACTCCACTCAAACCTTGAATCTTTTCGTGTCAGCTTTGTGAGAGGTCCCGATATCTTTGAAAACCCCTCAACGAAACGTCGATAATAGCCTGGTAAGCCCAGAAAACTTCGGACATCATCTTTTTGGTGCTCCCATTTAACTCTTGCTTCTATCTTTGTGGATCTACCGTGACGCCGCCTTCGACATGTCCCAAAAAGCTAACTTCTTCCAACCAAAACTCACACTTACTGAGTTTGGCGTACAATTGGTGTTCACGTAGCGTTTGTAGAGCAATCCTCAAGTGTTCTTCGTGTTCTGTCTTGGATTTGGAGTATATTAGTATATCATCAACGAACACCACCGCAGAGTCCAAGTGTGGTTTAAACACTCGGTTCATCGGATCCATAAATGACGCCTTTGGAGCATTCGTTAATCCAAAGCGGCATCACAAGGAATTCATAGTGTCCATACCGTGAGTGTCAGGAAAAGTCTTCTTGTGTCCTCGCCTTGACTACTTCGATGATACCCAGATCTTAGGTCGATCTTGGAAAAATACCTTGCTCCTTGCAGTTGGTCGAATAGATCGTCAATTCTAGGCAAAGGGTAACGGTTCTTCACAGTGAGTTTGTTCAATTGTCGATAGTCAATGCATAGTCGCATTGACCCATCTTTCTTCTTGACAAACAAGACCGGTGCTCCCCATGGAGACACGCTCGGTCTAACAAACCCCTTGTCCATTAGTTCTTGTGGTTGTTCCTTCAACGGCTTTAACTCAGCAGGAGCCATTCTATAAGGGGCTTTCGAAATAGGCTCCGTTCCTGGTGCTAAGTCAATGGCGAATTCTACTTCTCTCTGGAGGTAATCCAGTAACTCTTACGGAAACACGTCGTGAAGTCTCGCTGGCGCGATCTCGTGAAATGACGCGTTCTTTTCTTCCTTGACCTCCTTTAAGAAAGCTAAGTATCCACTGCAACCCCTTCTGATCATTTTCTCGGCCCTTACTGCTGAGATCAGTGGCACAGATGACGACCTCGCTCCTTGAAACCGAAATGATCTTCTTGTGTTGGGTCTGAAAATAACCACCTTGTTCTTGCAATCAACAATGCAGGATCACATCAAACCCTTGCATGTTTAATAGTATCAACAACTTCCAATTCATACACTTCCAAGTCTTGGACTACTACGATGATAGATTTGCAAGCTAGCTCGTGTCTACTAACTCTCCGTGAATAGACACGATAAGACGAAGTCCAACGCCTCTGGAATAACCTTCATCTTCTTGACGAAAGCGTGGAGTGGAATGAGTGGGTAGACCACAGGTCTATCAACACTCGGCGTCATGTCTAAATACACTTCCTTCTCATACATAGTTAAAGTACCTATAATATATATACACATACATACAAATTTACACATCAAAATACACTCTCGGTTTATATAAAAGAATCTATACTATTCCTAATGCATGCACCTTTTCCATCTAAAATTCTTTATGAAACGGAATTTTCTTTAATAAAATAAAATTTCTCACCTTGGATGACGTGCACATTCCACCTTCTGACGGTGCATAGGCTCTCCCCTAACAATCGGCTTCCTTGCTTGAATGGGTCGTAGTCTTTTAATCAAGCGCCTTGCCCTTGTCTCTGATCAAGTGGCCCACCTTGCCACATCGGAAACAACCTCTAGTTCCGATTCTGCGATCTCTGATCCTATGCGGCTTGCCACATCGCACACGTCTCGAGGTGCGGAAGATACAGTCGAGAACCACAATGTGTGGCAATGATGCGCCCGATGACATGGCGGGGCTCTCATAGCGAAAAGGTCTCCCGCGCAAGTAATGGAAACCTCTGTTGGTGTTACTTTGCTGCCTTCCAAAACCTCCACACTGGTCTCGACTCGACCCACGAACCTTGGCTTTTTATTCACCGTTCGTAGTTCCCCATCCTTCCTTGGTCAAGTCCTCTCTGTTGCTCTCTCTGTCTATATCTGTTTGTGTTCTCTCTTCCACTACCAGTTTTGCTCATGACCTCTATAGGTCCGAATCGAATGGAGCTACCCTCCCCTAACTTCGTGCTTCAAACCTTGTCGAAACCTCTTGGACTTCATCACTCAAGAGAGCGACGTAGTCCGCAAACGGCAAGTCGAGAAACTCTACCCCTCTCGACCGCCATCCTCCTTGTACTAGTCAGAGGAACTCAATCTCGTCGGTTCCTCACTACTCGGAAAATATTGTTTGTTGAATTCCTCAACGAATTCCTCCCAAGTCCAAGGCAACTCGGGGTCTCTGAGCCCGAGTCCTTATCACGGACTTCCACCAAGGCCCACCTCCCCATCCAACATGTAAGCTGCCCATCTTACACTCTCTTCCGTGCAAGTTAGCACGCTAAAGACTTTCTCCATCTCCATCACCAATTCTCGCCGCCATTGTGTCTCGCCGCCTGTAAAATGAAGGGGTCTCATCCTTCTAAACTCAGAAAAGATGAGGGCACAGCAACGCAGTCCTGGTGTGGTGTAGGTGGTCTGCACGTTTCTGACGCATGAGCCGCAAAGGATGTCGCTTGTTGTGCCATGGCAGCCATAGTCTCCATAGTGTGCATCATCCTTTGTCGCTCTCTATCTTCTTGTCTTTCTCTCAATCTTTCTTGCTCTCTTAGATCTTGATCCCGATGATCTCGATCCTCTTCCTCATCTTCACGCTACTCGCCTCGGGCCTCGTTACCTCCTAAAGGCACTCTATTGGTAGGAGAGATGAAATCATCTCCACTACGAAACTCCTTTGATGGCCTCCCTTGGTCGGCCTCTCCTCTAGTCGACATTGGGTGCATTTGAAACTAAAGTTTAGTTAGCAGAAGCCCTATGTTCGACGAAAGAACCCTTGTCGTAATTGCTAAAAGAAAATGGCTTTGATACCAATGGATGGGATTTCGCACTCAAACCCGCGCCATCAAGACGATCATCTTGATGCCCCTCAACTATGCGGAACACCGGTATATCAAGCATAAAATAAATAAGAACAACTTGCGAATTTAAATCTACATAGAAATACTTCTCAAAGATAGTTCTACCCTCATGCCTCTGCATGAAGGAGAACCGATCCAACCATCGATGATAACCATCATCATGGATGGTTCTACCAAAAAGAATACTCGATATCCATATACACAAGGTTTAATCAAAACCAGGCTTGACATACCAAGCCGCAATCTCCAACTAAAACTCCTCAAAGTCGCATACAGAGTCTTCTAGAAGAAGTCCTCGGATGTGGCTCTAACTCTCTACCGCAAGGTCCGACTCACCGGTCGTCTCAAGCCTCGGCAATTTGCTAGTAGTGGACTGCGACGTATAGTCTATAGGGTGAGCTACATCCTAGCTCAATAGGGAACGAACACAATTGAACATATAAAATATAACTCACATGTATTCTATGATATGCATGCATGATGTGTCTATGCATTTATTGATGAAAACAGCTTAAAACGCTTCAATTCTTGGTAGATTACTCATGTCTTTTAGTTAATCATGAATGACGCCGAGAAGGCCTAAAGCAAAACTTAAACTTCAACTTAAATAATGAGCAATATAGCATCGAGCCCCGAGAGATACCCTTCATCGTCATCTATATAGAGGCTTTTAAATGTATTCACAGGAATACTAATAGTACCCAAGCCCCTTTCCCCTGGGGATTGGTGGTGGGAGTTCACATCTCATCAACACCCCTGGGGTGTGCTTACTCAGACGGATAAGCCTCAGATCGCCTCACGGATTAGCCGCCAGATCGGTCACGGATATCCCGCCGCGTCGCCGTGGTTATCCCGCCACGTCGGTGGGGTAACCTATCAAACCTCAAATAACAAAAATATCGGTGCCTTACATATAGTTATTCACCGTGTAATTGTGCTATCTTATATCAGTTAGGCCTCATCAAGCATGATTCAATCATGGATACATCCCTGGGATGTATCCATTCACTTGCATCACACCTGATGCCTTTACTTCTTCACTTCATCATCCCCTGGGGATGGTTCATTTAAGTTCTCTCCTGAATGTCACACACACTTTTCATAATCATTGAGTAGTAAAAACATTTGAATTGAATTGATATCACTACATACATGCTCTTGTAAAATAAAGTACATGTTCAGGGTGTTCCCTACCTCAAGTCTTTAGCTAATCAATGCATCAAGGTCCCGCGTGGCTCCTTGTGCACTCGTTCTCACGTACCACCTATGGTACCATATAACATGTGAAACACATCACAAAGGATGCCATAGAGAAGGTATAAGATCCCCCAAGAATCTTAAAGTCAAACCAAAAGTCAACATAGTTTACTACAGTCGATTAATCGAACTCCAAAATCGATTAATCGAAAGTCAATATCGATTAATCGAAGCAATTTCGATTAATCAAATTCTCCTTTTCGCAAAGTCCATTCTCGATTCGAATAAATGAATTGTCATTCGATTAATCGAATCCAATTTCGATTAATCGAAATTCTTCTTCTCGCAAAGTAAATTCACTGTTCGAACAGTCGAGTTTTCATTCGATTAATCGAATCCAATTTCGATTAATCGAAATCCTTCTTTTCGCAGCGTACTCTTAGTTCAATAGTCGAAGTTTCACAAGTTGATTAATCAATTCCAAATCGACATCGAAACTAAATCGATTAATCAAATCCCATTTCGATTAGTCGATTTTCCTGTTATTTCCTCCAACCCACAGGGTCCACCGGAGGTTCTCGATCGATTATCGATTCCCAAATCGATTAATCGAAATCAAAGTCGATTAATCGAAATCCAAATTCGATTAATCAAATCGAAGTCTGTGACTCTTCAACTTCCGCCAATTTCGATTAATCAAACCAATTTCGATTAATCGAAATTGTCGATTCAAATTTCTTTCGAGTCGTTCTTCCCAATCTTTTCCATACTTTTCTTCTATTTTTCTAAGCCATTATCCTATGATTTAACCCACATTTTTGCGCAACTTAACCCCTATAATCTATGCACCTTATTTACAAAAATTTTACCTTGAATAGATCTTAAGTTGATTTCAAATCTAGGGTTGGAAGGCTAGGGTTCCAGCTTTGGTTTCTAACGGATCCAAGTCGCGTTGAATCCGGCTTTTATCTCTTGAATCCCCCCCCTCCAATCGGTTGCAATAACTCCTCTCTTACTTTTCTCTCTCTCTCTCTCTTCTTTACTCTCCTTCAACAACCAACAATACACATCTAGGGTTATTAAACCCTTTTATCCCCTTTTTCTCTCTTGTGTGTTGAGCACATACACCGCGGTAGGTGTATGCGACTTCACATTTACAACACACATCACATAGGCATTCTATTTTTCACATCTCATCCGTTCATCCCACTACATACTGACTGTTGGGCTTCCATTTGGTCAAACCTATGACCGATCGGGCACGGATCCCGAGGTCATAGTTTGTGTGATTTTTCGGGCTATTACACCCAACATGTCCACATTTGGCATGCCACAAGGATAAAGTGTTTAAACTAACACTAACATGAGAAGGAAAAATAAAAGTAGGAATAACAGTGAGTCCATCAGCAATAACAACTGTAGGGGTACTGAAGTCAGCCTGCAGGTAGTGAAGTCCGCCTCTCTCAGTGCCTCTACCAATAATTCTCTTCGTAGTAAGCTCTTAAAACACACAATAATCAAGATAAAAATGACACAACAATTTAGTTTCTTTGTAATATTACTATCAGAAAGAAGATTAGTAGAGAAATGGAAAACATGTAAAACATGAGAAAGTGACAGAGAGGAAGATATGAGAATAATGCGAACTCCTAGGATGAGAGTGTAGGAACCATCAGCAATGTGAACCTGAGCTGGAGAAGTGGAGGGATAATAAAGATAGTACTCCTGAGACTCACCCGTCATGTGACTAGTAGCACCTGCGTCAATGACCCAACTGGGAGAAAAAGTAATGGTCGCAGCGAAGGCAGATGAATCGAAAGTACCTGGTACCTCAGAAGTAGAAATCAAGATCCCTGTATGCTTCATAGGAGGAGGCTGCGAGGCAAGATGCTCATAGGCGCGAAATAATTTTATCATCTGGGATCTAAAGGAGCTCATGAGATGACTAGCAGAAGTAGCCTCGGGAGTGTCAACAATAGTAGTATGAGTAGAATATGTATATCTAGGTTGATAACCCTTTGAATAACCATGAAGACGATAATAATGATTACGGTCATGTCAAGTAAGACTAAAGTGCGAGCATGTGAGAGTAGAGTGACCTCCTTGACCACCACGACCACTGATGTGCAGTGAAATATGATGATATTTCACTCCTAAAGACCTACATTTAGCTATCCGATGAAAGCCATTTAATATGTTTTTAGATGATTTTAGTGATTTACAGGCCTGCAGATGTGTTGAGCATGAAATAACCCACAAGTTCAGAATATAACGTCAAATTCGTGCTACTTTGGATCATGCGGAACCTATCCCGACTTGGAGCTCAATTTGACCCTTCAAGACAGTAGATTCAGAAAATTGTTAAAACACGAAAGTTGTAGAGCTCGTTGTCAGCTTTCCAACGCCACCCGAATCGCCTCAATCCGACTTCAGGATAGAAAGTTATGGCCGAAAGACCGAGGCAGTGTCTGAATGCAAAGTGCAGCGGGAGTTCACGGAAATCTGGGAGGTCGATTGATCGACCCTTTTTGGTCGATCGATCGACCTGACCCAAAAGATTTGGATTTTGAAACAGAATCTGGTATGGTCGATCGATCGACCCTTTTTAGTCGATCGGTCGACCAAAGACGAATTTGAGTCCGGATAGAGTTTGGCCGCGAGAAAATCTTGGAACCAAGAGTGGCGTACGTTTTGGCAATTACGGGAAAAAAAGATATTCTTGGGGGATATATATATTCATCCGGGGAGTCCTTGAGGATGGGGAGGATTAGGAGGATTAGGAGAATTAGGAGCATTCTGTTTTATTCTGATTAGTTTTATTTCTTTATTTTTCTTTAGAGAGAGTTTTGTCTTACAGAGAGTTTATTCATTTTTTCTGCATTATTATCATTCTTCTGTGTTAGTTCTTTCTGCTTTTCTAAATCGTACGTACTGGGAATAAAAGCTCTTTGTGGAAATTGTAAAAGCTCTTTACGGTATTTTTATATTGATGTTAGTGTTTATTTATATTTTAATTATGTTGTTTACTTTTACTATGTGTGGCTAGTTTTATTAAGGATGGGGATCTAATGATTCCCATCCGAGGTATTTATTTATACTAATATCAATCTGTGATTGAGATGTCAGATGCCTTTTAAGACCCTAATATTTATTGAATATGGTGAAATCATCATTTCAGTCCGAGATCTAGGTGCTAATCATGCCCTATGATTTCAGATCTGTAATAATGATTTTATCCTAGTTATCACCCATCTCGGGGTGAAGTTTTACCACAATCTGAGGTGTGAGTGTTAATCATACACTTATGGGGTGTTAATCATACATCTCCTTGATCTCGGATTGATGGTGTGACTTTATCCCAGTGGTGAGTTCCAATCACGATCTGAGGTGTGGGTGTTAATCATACACCTATGGGGTGTTAATCATACATCTCCGTGATCTCAGATCTATATTTTAGAACTCACGTGTGTATAGGGCAGTTCTTCTTTTGAGAAATTTGTTAAGAATTTCATATCTCAAACCACAGATTGGTATTTTATAAATGATAAACCAACGATGGGAGGATTTAGCATCCCAATCCTTATCTTTCATTAATTGTTTAATCCTTTAGATTTCGTTAGTATTTATCTGTGTTATTAAAAGTTACCATAATTCTAGGTTTTCGATTCGCATAAGATCAGAGAAATTCTTTTAGTTAATTAATATTTCGTTTTTATATTTTCTAACAACGATCTGCATTTTGCACTCGACTACATCACGATTCGTGCACTTGCAGTATAAATTTTAGGACACATCAAGTTTTGGCGCTTGAGAAAAGTGTAGAAAATTAAAACTTTTGAAAAATAGAAAATTAATTTTAAGAATCTTTGTAGGTTTGAACTCGAATTTTTTTAAAATAAAATTTTGAAAAAAAAAAATAAAATAAAAATTTTCTCTTGTCGATCGATCGACCAAAACAAATCGATCAATCGACTCTCCAATTTAAAAAATCTTTGTGGTCGATCAATCGACCTAGACAGTCGATCAATCGACCCAAGAAAATTTTCATTTTCCTGATTCTGTTTTTTAAAAAAAAAAAAATTTTTTTTAAATTTCTGTGCACTTTATGTATGCACACGAGATCTTCCAGAGATAAATCTTTAGAACCTCTGAATCCTGAGATTGAGCATACATGCTCAAATCGAAAAGAAGTTAGAAGCAATTAGAAGCGAGAACCGAACCATCAATTCAATTCAAAATGAATGCAAACGGTTGTGAAAATCAACAGCATGAAAATGAGGAGGAACCAACCCTGAGGGAGTTGTTCGCCCCAATTACTACAAATACCCCTTCTTGCATCACGTATCCTGCAACACCTGGTGGCAGATTCGAAATCCTAATGTGATACAAATCTTACCAATCTTTCACGGTATGGATAGAGAAGATCCATATCAACATATCAAAGACTTTGTTGAAGTCTGTTCATCGGTATATCAAAATTTCAATGAAGAATCTGTGAGATTACGTCTATTTCCTTTCTCTATAAAGGATAAGGCCAAAGCATGGTTAAACTCGTTACCAGCTGGATCCATAACCACCTGGGATCAAATGGTTAAGAAATTTTTGTCAAAATTCTTTCCCATGGCTAAGACTAATGCCCTAAGAGAAATCACTGATTTTACACAAGAAGAAGATGAGAGATTCTATCAAGCCTGGGATAGATTCATGGATATCTTATTGAAATGTCCTCACCACGGATTCTCAAAATGGAGATTGGTCCAATGTTTTTACAACGGATTAGATCAAGCTTAATCGACATTTGATTGAATCTATGAAGGGAGGATTCTTGGGATTGAGAGAAATGAATCTTACCAATTCTTGGAAAAGCTAGCGAAGACTCACAACAATGGGACTTCTCTAGCAATGAGACCACCAAAGAAGAATCGAGATCAAGGTGAAGCTCGAAAGAAAAGGAGGATTGTATGTGGTGATGATGACAAAATAGATTTCCTCACTCAACAAGTTGAGGAATTGAAATTGAAGAAAAATGTAAGTGTTGTAAATGTACAACTGCACCCATGCTCATATTGTGGAGTCCAATGCACACTGACGGTCCGTCATCAACGCAAAATTACTCAGAGGATCCTAGTGAACAATTGAATGCATTGAACACTTACGCGCGAAATCAGGCAAATGTTTTCAATGAAAACAATCCAAACAGTTCGAAATATAATCAGGTTTTCTCATTGAAACAGAGAAATAAAAGACCCCAAGGTACAGGGCAAGGGATGAATTTATACGAATCAAAATTTCAATCGGGGACCACAACAACGGTTTGGTCAAGGACAATTCCAACATCACTATGGAGGAGGAAACCAATTTTACCAAAATAAGAATCAAAATGTGCAATCGAGGTAAACAAATCAGAATTTTCAGTGCTCCCAAACAACAAGTCAACCCGGGTTTTCACAAAATTTTCCTCCACCAGGGTTCAATAATCAACAAGGAAATCTTGCTCCACGTCAGATTAAAATCAATATCCTCGAGTGAGGATATGTGGAAGTTTATTCAATCTAATACCTCTTCGATATCAAGGATAGAGATGCGAGAGAGAAAAGGATCATTCGAGCCAACCGCCCCAAATCCAAAAGGATGAGATGGCTATTGAGCAAGCCTCGACCTCATCTCAGAGGAGAGCCAACAATGATCAAGGCTATCACTACATTGCGATCCGGGAAGGAAGTCGACAACAAAGTAGAAATGCAAGAAGATGAGAAGCATGAGCGATGTTGAAATTGAGAAGGACAAGGAAGTAGAAGAAGAGATACAACAAAACAATGAAGAAGATTGAAGATAAGAACGAGAGAGAAGAATTTCATACCCAAAGCCCCATATCCTCAAAGGCTAGTGGGATCAAGAAGAATCGCGATCAGAAGGAATCATTGAAATGTTTAAGCAATCAAAATAAATATCCCTTCCTAGACGCCATTCAGCAAGACAAGATATGCTAGGTTTCTAAAGGAATTAGTCACGATAAAGCGAAAGACTAATGTCCCAAGAAAGCCTTCTTAGCGTAATGTAAGTTCGGTTCTACAAGCGAGACTTAATTAAATATAAGGACCCGGGATGTCCTACAATTTCAATCATCATAGGGAGAATCGCATCGATCAAGCACTCTTAGACCTTGGAGCAAGTGTCAATCATTTGCCTTACACGCTGTACAAGGAACTTGAGTTGGGGGAACAAAAACCTACAGCTATGACCCTCCAACTTGCTGTCAGGTCAATTAAGATTCCTAGGGGAATAATCGAAGATGTCCTGATCAAAGTAGGCACCTTCCACTTTCCTTGACTTTGTTGTATTGGATACGGAACCCACTCCTCACGTAAACAATGTTCTGTAATTTTAGGAAGACCATTTCGGCAACATCGAATGCTCTAATCAATTGCCAAATGGGATAATGAATTTATCATTTGGGAACATGGTCCGAATCAATATTTTTCATATTTCAAACTACTGCTTGAAGATGTAGACCATGCACAAGTTTGCATGATTGATGACATTGTGGAAATTGAATTTTTTTCTTCAGAATATGAGGACCCTTTAGAGGCCTGTTTAGCACAATTTGGCAAAGACTTCATGTGGATAAGGTGATACACGAGGTCAATGAGATGCTAGACTCAACGCCTCTCTTGGGAGAAGGAGAATGTCAACTGAAAGATAAGAAGAAAGAAGAAGATTGCGAAGACGAATCGCATCAATCAAATGAAGAAGAAAAATCAAACCTCGAACTAAAACCCCTCCCTGCGGATTTGAAATATGCGTACCTGGATATTGATGAAACTGAGCCGGTAATTATTTCAGCGAATTTAAATGAGGACCAAGAAGAAAAGCTCATTGAAGTACTTCAAGACCACAAGAGTGCGATCGGATGGTCTATCAAAGATATAAAAGGAATCAGCCCAACGGTGTGTATGCACCGAATTCATCTGGAAGAGAGCGCTTAAACCCTCAAGAGAACCACAACGTCGATTGAATCCCATAATGCAAGAAGTGGTAAGAAATGAGGTCATTAAGCTGCTCGATGCTGGGATCATATATCCAATCTCCGATAGCACATGGGTGAGCCCAACACAAGTGGTTCCCAAAAAGTCTGGAGTTACAGTGGTGAGAAATGAGGAGAATGAGCTAGTACCAACGAAAGTTCAAACTGGCTGGAGAGTGTGTATTGACTACAGGAAGTTAAATTCCATGACTAGAAAGGATCACTTTCCTCTCCCATTCATTGACCAAATGCTAGAAAGATTGGCAGGGCACCAATACTATTGTTTCCTTGACGGCTATTCTGGGTATAATCAAATAGTCATTGCACCAGAGGATCAAGAAAAGACAACATTCACATGTCCCTTTGGAACGTTTTCTTATCGTCGAATGCCGTTCGGACTTTGCAATGCTCCGGCTACATTCCAAAGGTGTATGCTGAGTATATTCTCTGATATGGTGGAAAGATTTCTGGAAGTCTTCATGGATGATTTTTCTATTTATGGAGACAACTTCGGTGATTGTTTGTATCATCTTTCTCTGGTTCTTGCAAGATGTGAAGAGAAAAATCTAGTTCTAAATTGGGAAAAATGTCATTTCATGGTGAAAAGTGGAATCGTCCTGGGACATATCATCTCATCCCGTGGTATTGAGGTGGACAAAGCTAAGGTAGAATTAATTTCAAACCTCCCACCACCAAGAACAGTAAAAGAAGTTAGGTCATTTCTTGGACATGCCGGTTTTTATCGACGTTTCATAAAGGATTTTAGCAAAGTTGCAAAACCATTGTGCCACCTACTGGCTATAGGTGCCCCATTCATCTTTGATGAAAAGTGTACACATGCCTTTGAAAGCATTAAGGCAGAATTGGTCAAAGCCCCTATCATCCAATCACCAGATTGGAAGCTCCCATTCGAGATAATGTGTGACGCATCGGATTATGCGATCGGTGCTTTTGGGACAACGGGTAGAGAAAGTTCCGATGTCATCTACTATGCAAGTCGCACCTCAATGATGCAGAATCAATTATTCTACCACCGAAAAGGAACTCCTGGCAGTAGTCTTTGCTTTGGACAAGTTTCGATCCTATTTGTTGGGATCAAAAGTGGTAGTGTTTACTGACCATGCCGCTCTTCGTTACCTCTTTTCAAAGAAAGATGTAAAAGCTCGATTAATCCGATGGATTCTACTCTTACAAGAATTTGACCTGGAAATCAAAGACAAAAAGGGATCAGAGAATGTAGTTCGATCATTTGTCTCAATCATTATTGAAACGCTGAGGATCTGACTCCAATTTTAGAAAATTTTCCTGATGAACAATTGTTCACTGTTGAGAATCTGCCATGGTATGCAGATCTGATTAACTATTTGGTGACGGATCAGATACCTGAGCAGTGGAATAAAAACGAAAAAGTTGTCTTTCGAGCGCGAGCCAAGCATTATTTCTTCGAGGACCCGTACCTGTTCAAATATTGTGCTGATCAGATCATCAGAAGGTGCATTCCGCACGAAATACCAAAAATCATCTCATTTTGTCATGAGTTGTCCTGTGGAGGACATTTTAGCTCAAAGAAGACTGCAACAAAGATTCTCCAATGTGGATTTTATTGGCCAACAATCTTTAAAGATTGTCATCAGCATTGCATTTCATGCGTGAATTGTCAAATGTCAATGGTAATTTCAAAAGAAATATGATGCCTTTAAATCCAATCTCGAAGTTGAATGTTTGACGATGGGGAATAGACTTCATGGGTCCATTCCCAAATTCTTTTGGAAATTTATACATCTTGGTTATGTGGATTATGTCTCAAAATGGGTGGAAGCACTGGTCGATAAAACCAATGACCACAGAGTGGTGGTTAAGTTCCTAAAAAATGAATTATTTCCAAGATTTGGTACTCCACGTGTAATTATTAGTGATGGCGGAAAACACTTTTGTAATAAAGTTTTCGCCAAATCATCAAGAAATATGGATCACTCACGGTGGTGGCTACACCATACCACCCTCAAACTAGTGGACAAGTCAAGTTTCAAATCGAGAAATCAAACGATTCTAGAGAAAACGATAAGGCCCAATCGGAAAGATTGGTCGTTGAAATTAAACGACGACTCGGGCCTATCGACAAGATTCAAGACTCCCATCTGAATGTCCCCCATCGGATGGTTTTGGCAAAGGTTGTCATTTACCGTTGAATCGAACATCGGGCCTATTAACATTAAGTCTTTAAACTTCGATTTGCAGAGAGCTGGGGATAAGCGAAAATTAGAAATTACAGAATTAGAGGAAGTGCGAGCTGATGCATATGAGTGTGCCAAATCCTACAAGGATCGCATGAAGCGTGTTCATGATTCTTCTATTTTGAGAAAATCATTCGCGAAGGTGTTGTTGTATAACTCAGATCGTGACCGTTCTCGAAAACTCAAAACCCGTTGGAGCGGTCCTTTCATTGTCAATCGAGTGTTTCAACCAAGCGCTTGAGTGCAGTAATTTGCGCAATGAAAGTACATTTCGTGTCAATGGGCAACGGGTGAAACCGTTTTTGGATAATTTTATTGAGAAGATTGATGATCTTGAATCGAGCAATCCTAATCACGGGATAAAATTTAAATTTGAATGTCAAGCGACATTAAACTTAGCGCTTCTTGGGAGGCAACCCATGTTGTTTTGTGTTTTCAAAGCTAAAAAAAAAGAGTCGATCGATCGACCTAAATCGATCGATCGAGGATCGGAAATGGAATTAATCAATGCGCCAAAAGTTTTCAATTTTGCCCGTTGTGGTCGATCGATCGACTCTTCAAGGTCGATCGATCGACTATGCGCATTGAAACTTGAATTCAATGCCGTGGTCACGCATCTTCAGATACCAAGTCGATCGATCGACCAGAGGGTCGATCAATCGACCATTTCAAAAGTCTTAACGCGCCGCTCCGGTACCGGGAGTATTTCATGTCAGTGTCGACCGATCGACTTCCTTTGGTCGATCGAGCGACATTAATTTTGGATATCGCGCTTTGGTTGCGCGTTTTCGATCTTTGGTCGATCGATCGACATATACATGTCGATCGATCGACTTATACATTCGTCCGAACAGAGGGGTGCCTCGTTTCTATTTAAAGGACCGAAAGCGTCCTCCTTTTCCGCACTTTCCACGCTTTGAAATTCTGCGGCGTCTCGACATTCCTTCGACATTCTTTGTGATGGCGTCATCCTCTTCCGCCTTCCGCAGCGTCCGATGGCGTTTTCGAGCGCACCAAAAGGTCGTTTGCCACTAAAGAGCTATCCTCCAATATACTTACGATCTACCGGCATTTCTAGCGATGCGAACGCGCCATCTCTGTATACATCGCCGCGCTCCACCTTCATTTCTTGATGACTCCACCGATATCAACGCCTGAGCGGGGTCGCCTATTTTATCAAAACATGGTTTGGCGGGCTGCCTCCACCATCACCAATCAGGCGGCCCATTTCACCCTTTCCCTCCATGGTTGGAAGCGAAAAATCTATCCGCGCACGATCGCGGATGTCTTTGGATTGATGGATGAGCGACCATTGGACCACCCACTTGGTGAAGAATTGGACCTTGAGCAAGGCCCAATGATCGATGATATGTGCAATGGTGTGTATGCTGGCCGCGGAATTGCGACTAAACGATCGGCTCTTCCACGCGACATCCTATTGTGGGATATTGTAGTGTCGTGTAGTCTTTGCCCACGGGGGCATACCTCTGAGAGAACTGGACCTCGGTGAAGGCCCTATACGGTGCCTACAAGCGCCTCCCGGTTGAACATCCCCGGTTTTTTGCATGATTCATGTGGCGCCGCCACGATGAAATTGTTAACCCTCCCGCCGGTGACGCACCCTCATCTATTTCTCATCCGGTGATGCAACTTTTGCACCACCTTGGTTTTCCTTTTATTTTGATGATAATATTGGGACCTTGGCATTTTATCGCTATCATCACAATGGAGAAGGAGCATGCGATGTTATGCACCGCCAACGCGCCGAAAGGCGCCAGAAGACGCCATTGAGCTCGAATCGCGCTGAGCCGAACCGTAACCGTAACCGGTCCGTAATGAGGGACCCTCCCTCGACTTGATGCAGGCTCAGATCAACTCCTTGATCGATGAGCAACAGCGGCAATATAATCGCAATCTTCGTCGTAGCCGATATGATCGGTCATTTATGCATCAGTTGGGTCAACACCTGTGGCCCGATGGCTATGACGAGATGCGAGCTCGCGCTAGGCAGGCGGAGGACGATGATGATGATGATTAGGTTTAGGATTTCCTTTTTGCATTGTTTTTGTTGTTGTTACTTTTTAGTTTTAGGTTTCTTAGTATTGTAGGACTAGCCTTTCTTTCAGTCTTTCGATATTTGTAAAAAAAAAAACAAACAAAAAAAATTTTAATAATTTTTTTTTTTCTGTTCACTGTTTCTGTTGTGCACTCTGATAACAGTCGATCGATCGCCTTTGTGAAAAAAAAAAAAAAAAAAAAAAAAACAAAAAACAACAAAAAAAACAATCTGTTAGTGTCCAGTCGATCAATCGACCATTCATGGTCGATCGATCGACTCTGCTGAGGACATCATGTCAGTCGATCAATCGACCATCTCTGGTCGATCGCCTCTGCCTTTCATTTCTTAGTCCATGCTCCCTTCACCCTTCCTTCTCATATTTCATCAATGGCCAGCAGACTTTATTTTACAAGGTCTACTCTAAGGAAGATGAATGAACCAGCAAAGAAACGGGATCGCTTATCGGGAGCACACCCTCCGTTGGATCTCACCAATGTCAATGTCGTTGATCTGGATCCTCTCCCTGTTTAGTTTTGGGAAGAGCCAGCACGTAAAAGAGTGAATCGCTCCGTCCAATCAACCCCATCCTTCTCCACTGATATCGAGATGATTGATTTGGATGCACCTCCGTCACCGCCCGTTCTCCGAAATTCACCATCTATTCCACCTGAGACTTGGGCGAAATTATATCCATCTCCACAGCTTCGGGATCTGGCCTCGAGTAGTGTGCCACACCCATCTTCACCACCGTCGGCAGTGATTCCTGATTCCTTGCATCGGCGTAGGATCACCACTGCAATGTGGGATTTCGCGTTTCCAAAGCTGAAGCCCAGTGAGGGGACCGATGCGGATGTTTGAGTGTCGATATCAACCAGTTTTTATGATGATCTACGAAGTTTAGGAAGTTTACGAAGTTTAGGAAGTTTAGGATTTAGGATTTAGGTTTTAGGATTTATTAAGTTTTTTCTTTTCCTTTTTATTTTGTTTTGTTTATTTAGGTTGTTTTTCTTTCCGTAAATAGTGTAACCTTATTCCCTACCATATATTTTTTGTAATGTTCCAATTTGATACACATATTCTCTGCACCTGATCTTTGTGTTGAGGTATTTTTTTTCAAACAGGTTTGGGGGTGCGCTACTTCTTTCAGTCAATGAGGACATTGCCATCTTTAGGTTTGGGGGTATGGTTAATTATTTTATGTCATTTATTTGTTTTATTTGAAATAAAAAAAAATATATATATATAATAAAAAATAAAAATTTTATTTTTGAAGTCATCATGCACATTATTTTACGATTGTTTTCAAACTTTAGTTGATGATGCATGTGAATTTAATTTTGAGAATAATAGTGTCATATTTTGATTACTTGTATCTAACATGATGAAGCTTGATGTGATATGTGGTGGATAATTTTGATATTCATGCTTAGACTTTTTAATCGATACCAAGCTAAGACTTAGAAATTGATGAACTATTTTGAATGTTGAATCTTAGGTTCTTAGTGGAGACTAAACCCGTGAGCTTTAGAGCTAATTTCCGTCATTGATGAGTGAATATATAAACTCGGAGTTTTCTTTGAATATGACTTATTTTGCATAATCTCATACACTTCATTTTGACTTGTGACTTTGCATGAAATCAAATTCATATCATTATTGTTAGAACGATCATATGTTTACTCAAGACAAATAGGCAAAGTTACTATCTTTTAAGGACATGATTGAAGGCCATCTTTGGCTCGCTTTGTGCTTAAAATGCCCCACCTCAAATAAATTTATCTTTCTAGTACCCTTTGAGCCTATTGAAAATTTACCTTTATACATTCTTTGATAAGCCACGTTAACCTTTAACCCTTCACCATTTCTAAAAATTCACTTTACCCTTCTTATTTCGAGAAATTAGGAACGAGGGATGAGAGTGAACGAAAAGAGAGTAAGTGGAGAGATACTGAGTTGTGGTGTTTACTGAGAGTGTATGGCAAAAATAAAAAGAAAAAGGGGAGAGAAAAAGAAAAAGAAAATTGTGAAAAAGAATGAAAAATCTGAGGTGCTTTAAGAAAAAAAAAAGGAAAAGAAAAAGTGAGTTGAGAAAAATAGAAAAAAATTGAGAAAAATAGTGAGAGATTAGAAAAGAAAAAGAAGAGAAATAGAAAAAAAGTTGTTTCTTTTCCAATTTCTCAGAAACTTTGAATCCCAACTTCCAATTCTTTCTTACCCTTTCCTGAGCCCCATTACAACCCTAAAAAGACCTTCATGATCTGATCTTGCATTAGTAACTGCCTTGTGGAGAGTAAATATGTGATACTTATGACACTTGATATGACATGCTTAGGATATACAAGTATCTTCTTATGAGATTTATTTTTGTTCATTGATTGCATCGTGTTTCATTTATTATGTGAGACCTTTTTATTTGCTTTGTATTGACATCTCACATATGTGCGAAAACTTATCCACTATCGGCGTCGTTATATTTTGAGAGTATACCTACAGTGAGGATTGAGTCAAAACAACAGATCCAACGGTTTTCCGTTTGAACTAGTTCTGAGATGAATGAATTTTGGTTTGGTTATGCACACACTTCACGTTTAGGCATGAATGGATGAGCTATCTAACGATTTGAGCATTAGACTAATTTGAATGGATATTAGTATGATTAGTATAACATTGTTATTTAAAATTGAGGATTCATATGTTGAATTGATTAATGATTTTTGTTTTTGAATGGTATATATGTTATCAAAATCATGTTTTAAAAACTGAATTTTATCGATGATTTCAAAAATATATTGAAGTTTGTGGGTAACTTCACTGTAAACCCTCAGGAGACACAACTCCTCCACTAGGATCACCTAGGGGTTTAAAGGCTTGTTGCATATGCTAAATGCAATCGTGTTCCCTACGAAAGTGGCATTCTTTACTTTTCTTAGGTTGTTAGTTTATTTTTCAGTATTGTTTATCTTCTCCTTTGCTCGAGGACTAGCAAAGTGTAGGTTTGGGGGTATGATGTGCAGTGAAATATGATGATATTTCACTCCTAAAGACCTACATTTAGCTATCCGATGAAAGCCATTTAATATGTTTTTAGATGATTTTAGTGATTTACAGGCCTGCAGATGTGTTGAGCATGAAATAACCCACAAGTTCAGAATATAACGTCAAATTCGTGCTACTTTGGATCATGCGGAACCTATCCCGACTTGGAGCTCAATTTGACCCTTCAAGACAGTAGATTCAGAAAATTGTTAAAACACGAAAGTTGTAGAGCTCGTTGTCAGCTTTCCAACGCCACCCGAATCGCCTCAATCCGACTTCAGGATAGAAAGTTATGGCCGAAAGACCGAGGCAGTGTCTGAATGCAAAGTCGCGGAGTTCACGGAAATCTGGAGGTCGATTGATCGACCTTTTGGTCGATCGATCGACCTGACCCAAAAGATTTGGATTTTGAAACAGAATCTGGTATGGTCGATCGATCGACCCTTTTAGTCGATCGATCGACCAAAGACGAATTTGAGTCCGGGATAGAGTTTGGCGCGAGAAAATCTTGGAACCAAGAGTGGCGTACGTTTTGGCAATTACGGGAAAAAAAGATATTCTTGGGGGATATATATATTCATCCGGGGAGTCCTTGAGGATGGGGAGGATTAGGAGGATTAGGAGAATTAGGAGCATTCTGTTTTATTCTGATTAGTTTTATTTCTTTATTTTTCTTTAGAGAGTTTTGTCTTACAGAGAGTTTATTCATTTTTTCTGCATTATTATCATTCTTCTGTGTTAGTTCTTTCTGCTTTTCTAAATCGTACGTACTGGGAATAAAAGCTCTTTGTGGAAATTGTAAAAGCTCTTTACGGTATTTTTATATTGATGTTAGTGTTTATTTATATTTTAATTATGTTGTTTACTTTTACTATGTGTGGCTAGTTTTATTAAGGATGGGGATCTAATGATTCCCATCCGAGGTATTTATTTATACTAATATCAATCTGTGATTGAGATGTCAGATGCCTTTTAAGACCCTAATATTTATTGAATATGGTGAAATCATCATTTCAGTCCGAGATCTAGGTGCTAATCATGCCCTATGATTTCAGATCTGTAATAATGATTTTATCCTAGTTATCACCCATCTCGGGGTGAAGTTTTACCACAATCTGAGGTGTGAGTGTTAATCATACACTTATGGGGTGTTAATCATACATCTCCTTGATCTCGGATTGATGGTGTGACTTTATCCCAGTGGTGAGTTCCAATCACGATCTGAGGTGTGGGTGTTAATCATACACCTATGGGGTGTTAATCATACATCTCCGTGATCTCAGATCTATATTTTAGAACTCACGTGTGTATAGGGCAGTTCTTCTTTTGAGAAATTTGTTAAGGATTTCATATCTCAAATCACAGATTGGTATTTTATAAATGATAAACCAACGATGGGAGGATTTAGCATCCCAATCCTTATCTTTCATTAATTGTTTAATCCTTTAGATTTCGTTAGTATTTATCTGTGTTATTAAAAGTTACCATAATTCTAGGTTTTCAGTTACTGCATAAGATCTGTAGAAATTCTTTTAGTTAATTAATATTTCTGTTTTTTATATTTTCTAACTAATCCTCGTGGGAACGATCTCGTACTTTGCACCCACTGACTACATCACGATTCGTGCACTTGCGAGTATAAATTTTAGGACACATCAACCACCTCAACCATGCCTACCACCTTTATCACTCCCTCGACCCCTGCTTCCAGGAAAACGAGTATCTGACACAAAAGCGGTCCGCTTAGGTGGAGCACAGGTGGTCAGAGCACTACTAGACATAATGTAATGGCCCGAAAAATCACATTGAACTATGACCTCGGGATCCGTGCCTGATCGGTCACAGGTTTGACCAATTGGGAGTTCGATAGTTAGCGTAGAGTGTGATGAGTGAATGTGATGTGATGGGTTGTGTAGCAATGTGGTGTGTGTTGAAAATCTAAAGTCACATACACCTATGGAGGTGCATGTGCTTAACACACAAACTAGGAGAGATATAAAAGGGTTTAATAAACCTAAAATAGAGATTTTGAGTTGTTGAGAGAGGAGTAAAGAAGAGAGAGAGAGGAGTAAAGAGGGTGATCAAGCAAGAGTTATTGTGGGTGATTGGAAGAAGGATTCAAGCATTAAAGAGGCTGATTCAACGCAAGAAATCCGTTAGCAACCAAAGCTGGAACCCTAGCCTTCCAACCCTAGATTTGAAATCAACTTGAGATCTATTCAAGGTAAAATTTTTGTAAATAAGATGCATAGATTATAGGGGTTAAGTTGCAGTTAGATGTGGGTTAAATCATAGGATAATGGCTTAGAAAAATAGAGGAAAAAGGTATGGAAAAAGATTGGGAAGAACAGCTCGAAAGGGGCTGAATCTGACAATTTCGATTAATCGAAATTGGGTTTCGATTATTCGAAATTGGCCAGGAAGTTGAAGAGTCAGAGGACCCCAATTTCGATTAATCTACTTTGGATTTCGATTAATCGATTTGGGAATCGATTAATCGACTGAGAACCTCCAGTGGACCCCAGGGGTTGAAGGAAATGACTTGAGGAAAAATCGACTAATCGAAATGGGATTTCGATTAATCGATTTTAGTTTTCGATTAATCGATTTGGAATCGATTAATCAACTTGTGAAACTCGACTGTTCGAACTGAGGGTCTACTTTGCGAAAAGAAGGATTTCGATTAATCGAAATTGGATTCGATTAATCGAATGAAAACTCGACTGTTCGAACAGTGAATTTGCTTTGCGAAAAGAAGGATTTCGATTAATCGAAATTGGATTCGATTAATCGAATGAAAACTCGACTGTTCGAACTGAGAATGGACTTTGCGAAAAGGAGAATTTCGATTAATCGAAATTGCTTCGATTAATCGATATTGACCTTCGATTAATCGATTTTGGAAATCGATTAATCGAATCAGATTCGATTAATCGATTTTGGAATTCGATTAATCGACTGAGATAAACTATGTTGACTTTTAGGTTTGACTTTAAGATTCTTGGGGGATCTTATACCTTCTTTATTGCATCCTTTGTGATGTGTTTCACCTGTGATGTGGTACCATAGGTGGTACGTGTGGACTAGTGCACAAGGAGCCACGTGGGACCTTGATGCAATGATCGAATGAAGACTTGAGGTAGGGAACACCTTGAACATGTACTTTATTTTACAAGAGCATGTATGTAGTGATATAGATTTCCATTCAAATATTTTACTGCTTAAAGAATTGTGAAAAGTGTGTGTGGATGTGATATTCATAAGAGTAAACTAATGAGCCATCCCCAGGGGATGAAGAAGTAAAGAGATAAGAGCATCAGGTGTGATGCAAGTAAATGGATACATCCCAGGGATGTATCCAAAGATTGAATCATGTCTGATAGGGCCTAACTGATATAAAATAGCACACTTACACGGTGAATAACTATATGTAAGGCACCGATATTTTTGTTATTTGAGGTTTGATAGGTTACCCCACCGACGTGGCGGGATATCCACGACTGACACGGCAGGATATCCGTGACCGATACGGCGGCGAAACCGTAGGCCAGTGCGGAGGCTTATCCGTACATAGTAAGCACACCCCAGGGGTGTTGATTGAGATAAGTGAAACCCCGCCACCAATCCCCAGGGGAAAGGGGCTTGGGTACTATATGGTATTCCCAGGGAATACATTAAAACTGTCTATATAGATGACGATGAAGGGTATCTCATCGGGGCTCGATGCTATATTGCTCGGGGATTACTTAAGTTGAAAGTTTAAGTTTTGCTTTAGGCCTTCTCAGCATCATTCATGAGTAAATGAAAACATAAGTAATCAACAGTAAAACGAAATGCTTTTAATCTGTTTCTAACAACTGCATAGATACATCATGCATGGCATATCATGGAATACATGTGAGTTATAATTTATATGTTCAAACTGTGATTGTTCCCTATTGAGCTAGGATGTAGCTCACCCTATAGACTATACGTCGCAGGTCCACTATTAGCAGTTGCCGAGGTTTCAGGAGACGCTGATCCCGGCGAGTCGGACCTTGCGGCCGGTGACGAGTTGGAGCCACCTCCAGAGGACTTCTTCTAGAGGACTCCGTTGTGCCACTTTGAGGGATTTTAACAGAGAGTTTTGTACCGCTTGGTATGTCAAGCCTTTTATTTTGTTCGAAACCATGTATATAAGGAGTCTGGATTATTCTTTTGGGGGCGAACCATCCGTGATGATTGCTATCATCGATGGTTCGGATCGGTTCTCCATTCATGCAGAGGCATGAGGGTAGAACTGTCTTTTGGAAAGTAATTAATATAGATTTAAAATTCCGCAATTTCATTTATAGTACTTTTTGGATGCTGATATACCAATGTTCCGTGCTTAGCCAAAGGGCATGGTCAAGATGATCGTGCTGATGGCACGGGTTTCGGGGTGTCGAAATCCGGGCTGTCACAGTTGGTATCAAAGCAAATTTTCTTTTAGCAATTCTGACAAGGATCCTTCGTCAGATCATAGGGGCTTCTGCTAACGAAACCTTAGTTTCAAATGCAGCCGCAAATGTCGTCTAGAGGAAGAGGCCGACCAAGGGGAGGCCAGCAGAGGAGTCTACGTAGTGGAGATGGTTACATCTCTCCTACAAATAGAGTGCCTTTAGGAGGTGCTGAGGCCCCAGGGGGCAGTAGTAGCAGACAACATGATGAAGAGGATCGAGATCATCAAGATCAAGATCTAAGAGAACAAGAGAGGTTGAGAGAAAGACAAGAAGATAGGGAGGAGCGACAAAGGATGATGCACACTATGGAGACTATGGCAGCTGCCATGGCACAACAAGCCGCATCCTTTGCAGCTCATGCGTCAAGAGAACAGCAGCCACCTACACCACCTGTAGGACCTGCGTTGCCTGTGTCTTCATCATTTACAGAGTTTAGGAGGATGAGACCTCCTACATTTTCTGGGCAGGCAGACACGATGGCCGCTGAGAATTGGTTGATGGAGATGGAAAAAGTCTTTAGCGTGCTAACTTGCACGGAAGACGAGAGTGTAAGATGGGCAGCTTACATGTTGGATGGGGAGGCTGGGCCTTGGTGGAAGTCTGTGATACGGACTCGGGCTCAGGAGACCCCAGAGTTGCCTTGGACTTGGGAGGAGTTTGTTGAGGAGTTCAACAAGCAATATTTTCCAGAAGTGGTGAGGAACCAACTAGAGATACAATTTTTGCAGTTAGTACAAGGGAGAATGACAGTGAGAGAATACGGGGTAGAGTTTCTACGACTTGCCCGCTTTTGTTCGGACACGCTGCCATCAAGTGATGAAGTCCAAGAGGTTTCAAAGAAGGTTTGAAGCGAGGTTAGGGAGGCGAGTCCATTTCAGCTAAGGACCTATGAAGAGGTCATGAGCAAGGCGTTGGTTGTAGAGGAGGAGAACAATAATAGATATAGACAGAGGGAGCAGCAGAGAGGAGGAAATGAACAAGGAAGAACGGCGCACTATGAACCGGTGAACAAAAAGCCGAGGTTCATGGCCCAGAATCAGAGACCACAATTTCAAGGGGTTTCAAGACCGCAACAAAGAACAACAACACCAACAGAGGTTACCATTACTAGCGTCGTGGAGACCTATTCGCTATGAGAGCCCTGCCATGTTCATCTGCCACTATCACATGTGGTTCTCAGACTCGCTTTTCCACACTCGGAGACTTATGCAAAGTGTGGCAAGCCTCATAGGACGTGGATCGTAGATTGGGAACTAGGGTTGTTTCCGATGTGGCAAGGTGGGCCACTTGATCAAGGATTGCCCCGAGATGATAAGAGAAAGACGGTTTCTCAAAGACCACCACCAATTCAAGCAAGGAAACCGATCGTGTGGGGAGAGTTTATGCAACACGTCAGAAGGTGGAACGTGCATGACGTCATCCAAGGTGAGATTCCTTTTAAAATTAAAGAAAAATTTTCATTTCATTAAAACCTTAAATAGAGAAGGAGCATACATTAGGAACTGAACAGATTATTTTTCTTTTGTATACGAAAAGCGGTATATAAATTGAGGGTATAAATTGATGTGTAAATTATTGTATGTGTGTATGTATACTATAGGTACTCTAAATATATATGAAAAAGGATGCTTCGGTGGATATGACGCTCGAGTGTTGATAGACCCCGGGTCTACCCACTCATTCGTTACTCCACGTTTCGCTAAGAAGATGAAGATTGTTCCAGAGACATTGGATTTCGTCCTATCTGTGTCTATTCCGACTGGAGAGTTAGTAGACACGGAGTTAGCTTGCAAATCCATCATCGTAGCAGTTCGAGACTTGGAGGTACATGAACTAGAAGCAAAGTTGATACTGTTAGACATGCAAGGGTTTGATGTGATCCTTGGCATGGACTGGTTGGCGCAGCATTGTGCGACCGTCGATTGCAAGAACAAGGTAGTCATTTTCAGACCCAACACAAGAAGATCATTTCGGTTTCAAGGAGTGAGGTCGTCATCTGTGCCATTGATCTCAGCAGTAAGGGCCGAAAAGATGATCAGAAAGGGTTGCAGTGGATACTTAGCTTTCTTAAAGGAGGATAAGGAAGAAAAGAACGTCATTTCTGAGATAGCAGCGAGACTCACGACGTGTTTCGTAAGAATTGCCCGACTACCCCGTAAAGAGAAGTAGAATTCGCCATTGACTTAGCACCAGGAACGGAGCCTATTTCAAAAGCACCTTATAGAATGGCTCCCACTGAGTTAAAGGAGTTGAAGGAACAACTACAAGAACTTATGGATAAGGGGTTTGTTAGACCGAGCGTGTCTCCATGGGGAGCACCGGTTTTGTTTGTCAAGAAGAAGGATGGGTCAATGCGGCTATGCATTGACTATCGACAATTGAACAAACTCACTGTGAAGAACCGCTACCCTTTGCCTAGAATAGACGATCTATTCGACCAACTGCAAGGAGCAAGGTATTTTCCAAGATCCCGAGATCCGGGTATCATCGAGAGCCAAGTCAAGGCAGGACATTCAGAAGACAGCTTTCCGGACACGGTATGGACACTATGAATTCCTTGTGATGCCGTTTGGATTAACGAATGCTCCGGCGTCGTTTATGGATCTGATGAACCGAGTGTTTAAACCACACTTGGACTCCTGCGTCGTAGTATTTGTTGATGATATACTGATATACTCCAAATCAAAGACGAAACACGATGAACATTTGAGGATTGCTCTACGTACGTGAACACTAATTGTACGCCAAACTCAAAGAAGTGTGAGTTTTGGTTGGAGGAAGTTAGCTTTTTGGGACATGTCGCCTCAAAGCACGGTCACCAGAGATCCAAAGAAAGATTGAAGTGAGTTAAATGGGAGCAACCAAAGACAAAGTGATGTATGTCCAAGTTTTACGGGCTTAGCAGCTATTATCGACGCTTCGTTGAGGGGTTTTCAAAGATATCGGGACCTCTCACAAAGTCGACACGTAAAAGATTCAAGGTTTGAGTGGAGTGAGGCATGCAGAAGAGTTTTCAAGAACTCAAACGAGGCTCACTTCAGACTCGATAGCGATTCCTTCAGCAAAGTGGAGGATACGCTGTACAAATGACGCTCATACAATGGCCTTGGTTGTGTACTCAACCAACACAAGAAGGTGATAGCTACGGATCAAGACAGTTGAAAGAACACGAGAAGAATTACCCGACTCATGACTTGGAACTAGCAGTACTATTTTTATACCAAGATTTGGAGACATTACTTGTATGGTGAGACCTTCGAAATTTTCACCGATCATAAGAGCCTCCGATACCTATTCACACAGAAGGAGCTCAATATGAGACAGCGCAGATGGATGGAATTCCTCAAGGACTACGATTGCTCTATACAATACCATCCAGGCAAGGCGAATGTAGTAGCCGATGCATTGAGTCGAAAAGGTTCAGCTCAGTTAGCTTCTTTGATTTTGGGTATGCACCGATGGAAATTATTGGAAGACCTGGCACTCTATGATGCGAACATTGAGTCAAAGGACACTGGATCCTTTTTGGCTAACATATCAGTAAAGCCAGTGATATTTGAGCATATCCATGATCTACAGATGAAAGATTCGATATTAACAAAGATTCATCAAGACGTGAGTGAAGGCATCAGGTCGGACTTCTCAGTAAAAGAAGATGGTTCTTTGTTGTTTAAAGGCCGTCTATGCATTCCGGACAATGCCGATCTAAGACGAACGATTCTTGATGAGGCCCATAAGTCAAATTATGCTATCCACCCTGGTAGCACCAAAATGTACCAAGATTTGAAAAAGAACTACTGGTGGAGAGGACTGAAACAAGACGTGGCCGAGTATGTGTCACGATGTTTGACTTGTCAGCAAGTGAAGGTTGATCATAGACATCCTGCTGGACTATTGCAACCTTTACCAATCCCAGAATGGAAGTGGGAATCGATCTCAATGGATTTCATTGTTGGATTACCCTGCATCGCTAAGAGACACAATGCCATTTGGGTCGTCGTAGACCGATTGACCAAATCAGCGCACTTTTTGCCGTACAATACTACATATACAGCAGGAAGACTGGCAGACTTATACATGAAGGAGATTGTAAGATTACATGGTATTCCAAGCAGCATAGTTTCAGATCGTGATCCACTATATACGTCCAAGTTTTGGAAGAAATTTCAAGAAGGAATGGGAACACGACTAGACTTTAGTTCAAATTTTCCATCCTCAAACCGAAGGCGAACAGGCGAGTGAACCAAGTAATAGAAGACATGCTCGAGGCGTGCATGCTTGATATGCAAGGATATGGGATGAGTATCTACGATACTCGAAGTTCGCATATAACAACAGAGTTTTCAAACGAGTATTGGCATGGCACCGTATGAAGCTCTGTATGGACGACGATGCAAGTCACCTCTCAATTGGGAGGAAACAGGTGAGAAATTTGTATTAGGACCAAAGCTACTTGAAGATAATGCTACCGTCGTTCGAATTATCAGAGAAAGGTTGAAGACAGCACAGAGTAGACAGAAAAGTTACGCCGATATGAAGCGGACTAGTGTTGACTATAAAGTGGGCGAGCACGTGTTTGTGAAGGTGTCACCTATGAAAGGTGTAATGAGATTTGGCAAGAGAGGGAAGTTAAGTCCACGTTATGTTGGACCATTTGAAATTTTGGGACGCGTAGGTGAAGTTGCATATCGCATTGGATTACCACCGCTATTTGATCGAGTGCATAACGTTTTCCACATATCGATGCTCAGGAAGTACGTGAATGATCCGTCTCATGTGTTAGGGAAGCAACCTATAGAGATGTGTGAGGACATGAGCATGATAGAGGAACCAGTGGAGATTTTGGATCGAAAAGAACAAGTACTGCGCACTAAAGTAATTCCCTTAGTACTTGTTCGGTGGAACAATCTTCCTAAAGAAGAGGCTACTTGGGAACGAGAGGCCGATATGAAAGAACAATATCCAACCTTGTTTCCAACGACGTGAGATGCAATGTAAACCACAAACATGTGTGTGAAATCTCCACTATACTTGTAATACGATGGAAATTTTGATCCAATCTGTCATAAACTGTCAAAAATACTAAAAGAAACATGGAGAATCAAATTCTGGAGAAATTGGACAAAACCGATTAACCGAATTTCAAATCGATTAATCGATTTGGAATTTCGATTAATCGATTTTGCTCGATTAGTCGACTGGCATGTGCCAGTGACTGGAAATGAAAGTTAGAGTTAGAATATACATAGAATGAAATTTCGACTGATCGAATTATAATTTCGATTAATCGATTTGGGATCGATTAATCGATTTTGTATTTCGATTAATCGAATTGGATTTTCGATTAATCGAGTTACTTAAAGGACTTGGAATAAATTAAAGTCGAATGGACAATTTCGATTAATCGAAGTGGTTTTCGATTAATCGGTTCTGAGATTTCGATTAATCGAAATGGATTTCGATTAATCGAATACTTAAGAGATTTTGGAAAAATTAGAAGTTATAGCACGATTTCGATTAATCGATTTTGGGATTTCGATTAATCGAAATGAATTTCGATTAATCGACTGGCTCGCGCCAGTGAGCTCAAAAATTTAACATTTTAAATGGATACGATTTCGATTAATCGAAATAGGTTTCGATTAATCGAATTTGACTTTCGATTAATCGATTTGGGAAATCGATTAATCGATTTTACGCGACTTAACCTAGTTTTAAATTTCGATTAATCGAAACAGAATTTCGATTAATCGAGCCGGAGCCTATATATATAAAATTGGGGATTTTCTTCCCCATTCGAAATCATTTGCTTTGAGATTTTTGGGGCTCTTCGTCTTCCTCCTTCTTCTCCAACCAACCGAGTGCTCTAGGGTTGGATTCTCAATCGATTCTCATCCGCAATCATCTCCAAAACCTAAGGTAAACCCTAGATTTCCATTTTTTTTCTTCAATTCAAGTTAGATAAACCCTAGTTTAGTGAAAATGCCGCCCAAAACCCGATTGTCTTCGAAGAAGGCAACCTCCAAGCTACCGGTTAGGCGTAAGAACGCCGCACCACCACCACCTACCCCATCGCCGGTGAGGACTCCGTCACCGTCGGAATCGGAGACCACCTCCGGTTCGACAAGCGCGTCTACGAGCGAGTCTTCCGGCGAATCCACCCCCATGCCACCGCCACCCACCAATGTCGAGCAACCAAATGAATGGTGGGCGGCAAAGACCTTCGAGGTCGAATATACCATCGACCCTACCCTTTTCACCGATCCCGATGTACCGGGCGAGACCCAATGGGCTCAAAACTACATAAACAATGCCGGTCTCGGCAACCTACTCAAACCAATCCGGGGTTCCTACTACCCTCGATTGGTGAGATTATTCTACCAAGGGCTAACCAATGGCCCTACCGACGACAGTATCATAACCAAGATCGAGGGTCGTCTCTACACGATCACTCGGCGTCACATTCACGAGGTAATCGAGTGTTACCTCGAGTTCACCCCCGAGACTACCCTATTTCCACCCTTCGGGGAGGACCCTCGATTTGAGGAAGTCATGACCCGCATGACAAATGGCAAGAAGGGGTCGGGCACTTCCATCAAGAGGGTTGATCTTCCACCCTACATGTGGATGCTCGACTCCATAATCAAATCGACAAAGTGCAGCATGCACTTTACGCGGCCTTCTGTGGCCGATGGTTTGATGCTACCAAGGTCATCCTAGAAGGGATGAGGTACATCAAGGGCAAATTAATGAAGGGCAACATGCGGCCCAAGGAGAAGATGCTGTATGCTCGGCTCATCTCAGGCATGTTGGAGTGCTACTCCAACGAGCCATCCTACACCATCTCGCCTTACGAGGTGAGGGCCACGGATCGCGTGAAGACGTTCACAAAGTCTTCATGGGCCCGTAGCTACAACCTCCTAAAGCGGACCCTCTGGCTCCGCTCCGCCCCGGCGGCCGGCCTGTGTAGCACCGCCACCACCCCCACCACCTCAGCTTGACCCACCCGTGGGTGAGGCACACCCTGCCGCAGCAGAGCCATCCGTGGAGAGGGTTCCCTCCCACACCACAGCCTCACCGACACCACCTGCACACTCCGCGCCCGCGACACCCACCTCATCCTACCGCAGGCGCGCCGCTCCGTCCGGTCCTACCATCGAGGACGTGTTGGCTCGCATGGAAGCCAACAATGAGAGGATGAACCGGCGGATGGACTTCTTGATGTTCCACACCCTCCGCCACATCTACCCGACCGACTACCGCCGCTACCTCGCCCTGGAGGAGGAGTGGACAGCCGGACGCACCGCCTTCCACCGAGGACCCGTCTTCCATTCCACCACCACAGACGCGGCCCCTTCTACATCCACGTCTGCTCACGATCGAGACGCCCGGCATCGCCACCACCACAGCCTTGACCACTCCTGCCACACTGCCGCACCCATAGCTCCGCCGATCGGAGCAGCAGCCCAGCTCACCAGACCTAGGGGGATAGCATGACCCATACTTTACTTTCTATTTTGATTGTATAGAAAATATTTGTTGTACTGTCATTTCAATTAATGTAACCAATTGTATAAATTTCTGTTGATTAATATATATATATATATCTTTTGTCACTCGTACGACTGTTATCTGTTATACCACGTGTGTCTTTTGTTAAAATTCGTGTGCCTTCACTGGACCATCTCACCAAGCGGGTGGGGGGGGGAGACCTAGACCGCCGCACCCTTAGGTTATTTTCGAGGACGAAAACTCCCAAGGTGGGGAGGATGTAATGGCCCGAAAAATCACGTTGAACTATGACCTCGAGATCCGTGCCCGATCGGTCACAGGTTTGACCAATTGGGAGTTCGATAGTTAGCGTAGAGTGTGATGAGTGAATGTGATGTGATGGGTTGTGTAGCAATGTGGTGTGTGTTGAAAATCTAAAGTCACATACACCTATGGAGGTGCATGTGCTTAACACACAAACTAGGAGAGATATAAAAGGGTTTAATAAACCTAAAATAGAGATTTTGAGTTGTTGAGAGAGGAGTAAAGAAGAGAGAGAGAGGAGTAAAGAGGGTGATCAAGCAAGAGTTATTGTGGGTGATTGGAAGAAGGATTCAAGCATTAAAGAGGCTGATTCAATGCAAGAAATCCGTTAGCAACCAAAGCTGGAACCCTAGCCTTCCAACCCTAGATTTGAAATCAACTTGAGATCTATTCAAGGTAAAATTTTTGTAAATAAGATGCATAGATTATAGGGGTTAAGTTGCAGTTAGATGTGGGTTAAATCATAGGATAATGGCTTAGAAAAATAGAGGAAAAAGGTATGGAAAAAAGATTGGGAAGAACAGCTCGAAAGGGGCTGAATCTGACAATTTCGATTAATCGAAATTGGGTTTCGATTAATCGAAATTGGCCAGGAAGTTGAAGAGTCAGAGGACCCCGATTTCGATTAATCGAATTCAATTTCGATTAATCGACTTTGGATTTCGATTAATCGATTTGGGAATCGATTAATCGACTGAGAACCTCCAGTGGACCCCAGGGGTTGATGGAAATGACTTGAGGAAAAATCGACTAATCGAAATGGGATTTCGATTAATCGATTTTAGTTTTCGATTAATCGATTTGGAATCGATTAATCAACTCGTGAAACTCGACTGTTCGAACTGAGGGTCTACTTTGCGAAAAGAAGGATTTCGATTAATCGAAATTGGATTCGATTAATCGAATGAAAACTCGACTGTTCGAACAGTGAATTTGCTTTGCGAAAAGAAGGATTTCGATTAATCGAAATTGGATTCGATTAATCGAATGAAAACTCGACTGTTCGAACTGAGAATGGACTTTGCGAAAAGGAGAATTTCGATTAATCGAAATTGCTTCGATTAATCGATATTGACCTTCGATTAATCGATTTTGGAATTCGATTAATCGACTGAGATAAACTATGTTGACTTTTAGGTTTGACTTTAAGATTCTTGGGGGATCTTATACCTTCTTTATTGCATCCTTTGTGATGTGTTTCACCTGTGATGTGGTACCATAGGTGGTACGTGTGGACTAGTACACAAGGAGCCACGTGGGACCTTGATGCAATGATCGAATGAAGACTTGAGGTAGGGAACACCTTGAACATGTACTTTATTTTACAAGAGCATGTATGTAGTGATATAGATTTCCATTCAAATATTTTACTGCTTAAAGAATTGTGAAAAGTGTGTGTGGATGTGATATTCATAAGAGTAAACTAATGAGCCATCCCCAGGGGATGAAGAAGTAAAGAGATAAGAGCATCAGGTGTGATGCAAGTAAATGGATACATCCCAGGGATGTATCCAAAGATTGAATCATGTCTGATAGGGCCTAACTGATATAAAATAGCACACTTACACGGTGAATAACTATATGTAAGGCACCGATATTTTTGTTATTTGAGGTTTGATAGGTTACCCCACCGACGGCGGGATATCCACGACGACACGGGCAGATATCCGTGACGATACGGCGAAACCGTAGGCCGCAAGTGAGGCTTATCCAGACATAGTAAGCACACCCTGTGGGTGTTGATTGAGATAAGTGAAACCCTCCACCAATCCCGGGGAAAGGGCTTGGGTACTATATGGTATTCCTGGGAATACATTAAAAGCATCTATATAGATGACGATGAAGGGTATCTCATCGGGGCTCGATGCTATATTGCTCGGGGATTACTTAAGTTGAAAGTTTAAGTATTGCTTTAGGCCTTCTCAGCATCATTCATGAGTAAATGAAAACATAAGTAATCAACAGTAAAACGAAATGCTTTTAATCTGTTTCTAACAATCGTGATAGATACATCATGCATGGCATATCATGGAATACATGTGAGTTATAATTTATATGTTCAAACTGTGATTGTTCCTATTGAGCTAGGATGTAGCTCACCCTTATAGTCCACTATTAGCAGCTACCGAGGTTTCAGAGACGCCGATCCCGTGAGTGGACTGGACCGTACGGTGACGAGTTGGAGCCACCACCAGAGGACTTCTTCTAGAGGACTCCGTTGTGCCACTTTGAGGGATTTTAACAGAGAGTTTTGTACCGCTTGGTATGTCAAGCCTTTTATTTTGTTCGAAACCATGTATATAAGGAGTCTGGATTATTCTTTTGGGGGCGAACCATCCGTGATGATTGCTATCATCGATGGTTCGGATCGGTTCTCCATTCATGCAGAGGCATGAGGGTAGAACTGTCTTTTGGAAAGTAATTAATATAGATTTAAAATTCTACAATTTCATTTATAGTACTTTTTGGATGCTGATATACCAATGTTCCGTGCTTAGCCAAAGGGCATGGTCAAGATGATCGTGCTGATGGCACGGGTTTCGGGGTGCCGAAATCCGGGCTGTCACACATAATAAGGTGACGCTGTTCCTCGGTAAATAGTATCCCATAGATGGTGCTCAACGAAGGAAGAGGTCTGGTAGTAAGTATGTAAGTGCGTGTTTGCTCTTAGTCAGAGGTAAACCCCCTAGAAACTTATAGATCTGATCTCTTTCAAAGCGCTTTCTAACTTGGCTCCTACCTCATCTCCAAACTCAAATAGGGGCTCATAATGACTGAGCTCCTCCCACATACTTTGAAGTAAGCTATAATACTCCCCCATAAAGGCATCTCCCTGCTTACACTCGAAGATCATTTGCTTGAGTTGATATATGCGTATATCATGATCAAAAGGGACAAAGGTGTCAGCTAGCTTGACCCATAGCTTGACTACATAATCGTAAAACATGAAGGTTCTATATATAGAGGGGTTCATAGAATTTAGTAATCATCCAAGAATGATAGCATTATTGACATCCCACTTTTCGACCTCACTAGCACTAGTGTTAGGCCTAGGGGTAGCCCCTGTCAACAAACTCATTTTCATACGACCCTGAATATAAAGGGTGATAACCCTTTTCCATTCCAAAAAAATTACAGAATTCAATTTTAGAGAGGTGACGGTGGTGGGAAAATTCTCCCCACTTATATTTTTATACCCTTCGGTCATTGTGATTTATAAATAATCCCAAAGGGAGATTGCTGGAATGACGATAAAAAAAAATAAACTCATAACTGATCACTGCAGCCTTTTAACAAACACTTGGTGGATAACGACAAACTAATGTGGTACCATAACAAAAATAACACTTGCTGTTGTGAAAAGAGAGAAGGTATGGGTTGCAATTAAAAAGTTCAAGGAAAAAGGCAAAGAACATCATTGAGAGATGATCGCTACTTATGTGTGTATCTAATTAAGTCTTAACCTATTGCAAGCGCACAATGAAAATTATAGAGCTAGTATAGGATCGTTCCCACAAAGAAACATTTATCTTATCTATATTTATATTTTAAAGTTTATATTTATCTTTTAACGTTTTAAACTACTAGAGAAATATGAATAAATAATTGATTTTTAATCTAAAGTGCACAAAATAAATCCTAATCCTCTTTCTTTAGATTGAGGTCGTCAATCCCAATCTTCAGCCATCGGATATTTATAAAAATAAATAGTACCGTTACACAGTATTGTAGCCTTTCAGAATTTGGTCGTCAATCAAAAACTAAAATTCTTCAACACAGATTTAATCTAATCAACAATTTTTTAAAATCTGAGCGTCAATCAAATTCGAAAAAATTGAAAATGAAAAAGTAAAATCGTTACACTAATCTGCAAACTTTAACCTGAGTCATCAATTCAAATCAAAATTTAAAGATGTTTACAAAGCATATAAATAAAGTAAATAAATCTAAACTAAAAAATAAAGTAAATATATCTTTCACCCCTCAGCTGCAATCGTCAATTGCTTATGAGAAACTAGGATATCTACACTAATCTTCAGCACCCAATAGCAGTCGTCAATTACTCTTGAGAAGCCTCTGATATCTAATCTACAAAGCAATAAAAATTTACTCTAATTTTAATCAAAAGAAAACCTAAACTCAGTCGTTAATTAATGCTGAGAACTTCTTTGATGGTTTATTCCTACATCGGGCCCTCTTATTTATAGATCATAAGGAGTCGATTTACAGAGTTCTAATTTTAATAAAAGAAACTAAAGTAAAAGTATCTTAATATAACTCTAATCCCTAATTTTATTCTTCCTTGCTTTGAAACTGTAGATGTGTTTCGATTTTATTTCTTTGGTAACAACAATAAAGATCTTCAGAGTTTATCTTCATCAATCTTCTCAGATCCGTAATTCACCAAACTTCTAATTTTGTGCATGACGGTGGTAGTTGTCATGTGATCAGCAGTAGCAGTTCAACAGTAGGGAAGCTTCTATTTTTGAGAAATCGTTAACTACGATTTCTTCTTTCTATTCTTTTTGTAAAATCGCAAATCATGATTTTTTATTTTCAGTCGGCTTTCAGTTAATGATTCTTCACTATGATTCTTTGCTTTTCTTACATCGTCTTTACTTGATACGGCTCTTCCTTAGAGAATCGTAAATTACGATTTCTCTCTTCTCAGTATGTTATTTCACACAATCGTAAAACACGATTCTTCATTTTTGTTTAGGCGATGAATTGTCTTTTACGCCAAATCGACTTTTTACTACTTTTGAGTTCATTTTGATGAATATTAACACTTTAGCTCTATTTTACTGTTTTTTCTTAATATATGCACATCATTCACTTGTTAATAGCAACTAAGCCTTAGCATTACTAAGTTAAGAGTGATAAAATAATAAATTATGTGACTGATCACACCCCCAAACTTACGTTTTGCTAGTCCCTAGCAAACAAGAAAATATAAAATATTTAAAACTATAAATTTAAATGTCACTTTCGTAGGGAGCAAGATTGCATTTAACAGATGCAACAAGCCTTGAAACTCCTAGGTGATTCCTAGTGGAGGAGTTATAGTCTCCTGAAGGTTTTCAGTGAAGTTACCTACAAACTTCAAATATTTTTGGATTTTAAAAAAATATTTTTTAGAAAGAAATAAAATTTATATTACTAGTTAAATTAATCATCATATGTTTGGTATGATTTAAAATTTTTTTAAATCTTTCACCTTTACTTTCCATCATAGTAATTATCCTTGATCAGAACTCATCAATTTCAATTCTATACAACGTAGAGTGTGTGCGTATTAGTAAAAAATTTATTCATTATAGATTTTTCTAAACTGCAGATTTAGAAAATATTTTCATCCAAACTCTCACTATTGACATACTCTAAAAAAGATATCAAATTTTTTGATTCTCTCACTATGATAAGTACATGATAAATTTAAAGGACAATCAAATAAAAAAGTAAATCTTGTGAAATGGATAATTAATTCTGATTATATGACTTTTCGTTTATTCATAATATTTATTTCATACATCTTTACTAGACTTATACTTTTACAAATCGTAAATCACAAAGGTCTTTCCTTGGGCTTGTAATTGGGCTTTGAGTTAAAAAGGTTTCAAAGAAAGGTAGATAGGGTTCAAAAGTTTCTGAGAATTTAGTTCTTCCTTCTCAATCTTCTTTCCTTGTTTAGTAAGTATCCAAAAAGTTGGATGACTTCTTTCCATTTTTCTTTTCTGTTTTCTTGTGTAAATCTCATTTTCATATAATCGTATTTTACTATCTCTTCTAAAACTTTTCTAAATCATCTTTTTATGATTTTTCTTTTCTTTTCCCATATATATTTTTTTCTTGTATTTCTTCTCAGTTGTACCCTTTTCAGCAGATTCCTTATCTGTTAAGCGTATACTCCTTTTACTTCCTCTTCTTTTCTTCTTTTATATTCTAAACTCTTAAGAACTATAAGGGTTAAAGGTAGAAAACTTTGAGTAGTGTATATGGTTAAGGGTTTATAAAATTTTGGTACAAAGAAATTTAGTTTAGGCTTCTAATATAGGTTCAAAGGATAAAATATTTTTTGGGATTTTAACTTTTTGGCTCTAGTTTAACAAAAGATGACCTTTGATCATTTTCACAATTTACTAGTATGAATGTCTTATGATTTTAATGTATTTAACAGATAGTTCTAAAGAAATAAATCATCACAATCACAGAATATCTTGATTCTAAGTTCAACAATATGAGATTTTTCAGTAAAAGTTTAAGAAAATTTTAAGTTTGAAAACAAAAGCAGTCTCTCTCAGAATATAAATAGGATATATTAGCTCAAGATCTCACTGATTTTATAATTTTGAAACTATAATATAAATTTTGCAGTTTAAATTAATCGTATAGTTTCAAACATTCATCAGATACAGTGTTCAAAGGTGCTATTCATGAATTGCAACTGTTTTATTTTAATTGTTGAACTTTTGCTATGATGGATTGTTAGGTTTTCAGGAGAATTCTCTATATCATATTTTGCATATAATGGTTAACTAATCTAATATATACAGAACTTAAATTTTTTTTATAAAATAAAATAAATTTTAAACGAAAAATTAAACTAATTTAAACTAATATACACAAAAAGTGGTGTATCCCCCCACTTAAATAGGACAATGTCCTCATTGTACAAAACAAGGAACAAAAAAATTTAACAAAATTATCATACCTGTGAGGTTTATAATGTACTGGAAGTTTTACTCATTCGACGATGATGGATATGGTACAAGGGTTGTTGTAGGTGGTGCTGGTGTTGGCAAAACCAGTAATGAATTGGAGCTACTTATTGGCTCTTCCACAGAGTCGGACAAAATTGCTGTCGAACAATCCAGCTCTGATTGTGGGCTCCATTGTAATCCGAAACTTATGTTTTTGATTATTGCTGCCACTTGTCGTTCACTCAACTGACCCTCAACTGTTTCTTTCTTTTTCAATTTTTCATCCAGCATTGCGATCACAGAAGATTTCAATTCTATTTCATCTTTCAGCTTTTCGGCTTCAGTGCGTAGTCCTGTTACTTTCTTCCATAACTTGCTCGTGATTGAATCTAATTTCCCTTTTTGTTCTGCACAAGTTAGGACTAAAGAATCTCTGTCATCTTAAAGCTTTCATAATCTTCCTTCAGTCACTGTTAACATGTGATTTTTCTCATGTAATTGAGCTTTTAACGACTCTTCAGCCCACAAGTTTCTCATGTAATTGAGCTTTTAACGACTCCTCAGCCCACAAGTTTCTCATGTAATTGAACTTTTAACGACTCCTCAGCCTCCTGTGGGCTTTTTCTCTTACAGTTCCCTAAAATTTGGGTCTTCAATGAACTGCCCAAACTATTCCATCAAATTTGCTAATTTATCTTCATACTCATTTTCTTCTTCCCATGCTTGTTGGTATTCTCTATGCTTCCTACTCTCCTCTTAGAGTTGCACAACCTGGTCTTGGAGTGTTGTAGTAGCCTCCTGGACTTTCTTGGCTATTTCGGCCATCCAATGTGCATGATGTTCTCTTACGGCCTTTCATTTTAGATTTACTATCAACTCTTGGCATTCTTATGCATTAGGCATATTATCTCGAACTTTATTTTTCAACATCTGGATTTCTTCCATCACCCTCTTCACAACTCCTAATACAAGAGCATTTGTAATTTGCCATTGCACGACTATCACCAGCCTTCTTTCTAGGTCTTGTTGAGCTTCGAGGAAAGCTGGTCCGATTGGAATTGTGGCTGGAGTAGATGGTACTCGATCATTAACTCTATGAAGCCTACCCTGGGGGTCTGAGAACTTGGTCCTTGCTGGCGCTTCAAATGTTGGGGTTGGTTATGTAATGATTGGACTTGGGAGTGGAGCAATCAACTCGATAGGAGTAGGGATATGGATAGAGATAGCCGTTTCAACTTCGTCTGCTTCTATGACTTGTTGTTCAGGGGGGGGAACAACTTGTTCTTCAGCAGCTGTTGTCAGTGGTTTCATAGGTGCTGCTTTTGTACTAAGTGGTATTGTGGTAGCCTCTGTAGAAGGGGGCAAAGTAGGTCCAATGGGTGAATCCAACTCCAGATCTTACAGATCATTATGATGCTCAGTAGGTGTTGGTAAAATCATCACTCTTTGTGCTGCTACCACTAATTTCTTTGGCGCTGCAATTTTTTCAACAACTGGTTCGTCCCTTATGTCGGAATCTGATACTAATTCTTGTGTCATCTTTGGTATAGAAGGGGTGCTCTTCTTGTGTGCAGGTAGTGAATTTTTTTTAAAAATTTCGACACTAAGAGTCCTCCTATAGGCTATTACTGTGAGGTCATCTTCTGCTTTAGGTAGAGACTCTTCTTTGAGATCGATGTTGTATCCCACATTGATCAGTAAGTTTGTGATTAGTCATCCAAAAGGCAGACATATTTTATGTGTCTGATACTTCTCCAGATTCAATTTCTCCCTTATGGTATCTATTGCCTCCAACAGGTAAGATGGCACATCGAACCAGAATCTATTAGCCATAAGATACAGGGCCTTTGCAAAAGTGCCCGTCTTTGTGTCCCGTGACCCGTAGGGTGAATAGTCTTGTGAATGAAAACATCAAAGAAGTGAAGTGCGTGACTTCTCCTTTCTAAATCCTTTTCCAGGAAGAATGACTTGTCTTTTGTGGGTCAGCCTAGCAACTCTGTAGCCATGTGAGTAAAATCGGGATGGTTCTTAGGGGGTTCTCTTAGCATGTTTGCTTCTGGAATGTCAAGGGACACCTCATGTCTCCTCATGGGTGCATTCATTACCCCAACAATCATTTCTTTCGTTAGTGAGATTGGGAGTCTATCAATGATTGTGGTCAATACTGGTGTGGGTTCCTTGTTACTATTGGTTAAATTTTTATAAAATAATTTAACCAATCTAAGATTGGGAGTCTGTCATTGAAGTCTTCATGGATGACTTTTCTATTTTTGGAAAATCCATTGAACTGTGTTTGCAACACCTTACACAGGTATTGCACCGATGTGTCGAGTCAAAACTTGTTCTTAGCTGGGAGAAAAGCCATTTCATGGTACAACAAGGAATTATGTTGGGACATGTTGTTTCAAAGAAAGGTATCGAAGTTGACAAGGCAAAAGTAGATTTTATCGCTAATTTGCCACCATCGAAGAGTGTTCGACAAATTCGATCATTTTTAGGTCATGCGGGATTTTACCGAAGATTCATCAAAGATTTTAGCAAGGTCGCCAAGCCATTGTGCAACTTGCTTGGAAAAGATGCTCCTTTTGACTTTGATGAAGATTGCATGAAAGCATTTCTGAAATTGCGTGAGTTGTTATCTAATGCGTCGATAATCCAACCCTCGGATTATTCTATACGGTTTGAACTCATGTGTGATGCATCTGATTATGCTATTGGAGCAGTCTTAGGGCAAAGGATAAATAAAGTACCTCATGTGATCTACTATGCCAGTAAGACATTGATTGATGTCCAGCTAAATTACACCACCACTGAGAATGAGTTATTAGCCGTGGTGTATGCTATGGATAAATTCTGCTCCTATTTGCTTGGATAAAAAATAGTGGTCTTTTCATACCACTCTGCGTTGAAATACCTGCTAGCGAAGAAGGACACCAAACCAAGGTTGATCCGATGGATCTTACTTCTTCAAGAGTTCAATTTTGAGATCAAAGATAAAAAGAGAGTCGAAAATGTCATGGCCGATCATCTGTCCAGAATTCTGCCTGAAGAATCATCGGTCTTTGAGACTATCCGTGACACCTTTCCGGATGAACAATTGATGGCAATAGGTGCACCAGCTACAAATGTTCCTTGGTTCTCTAATATTGTGAATTATCTGGTAACTGGCAAAATCCCTATCTAATGGAGTAAAAATGATAAAAATCTGTTCTTCTCACAAATAAAATATTATTTCTGGGATGAGCCACAACTGTTTAAATTCTGTTCAAATCAGGTTATCAGGAGATGTGTGCCCGAAGAGGAACAATTGAGTGTTATTAACTTTTGCCATGCTGGGGCCTGTGGAGGCCATTTTGGAGGACAAAAGACCGCACACAAGATTCTTCAAAGCGGATTTTATTGGCCCTCCATCTTTCAGGACACTGCCGAATTTTATAAAGAATGCCAAAGATGTTAACAGCTTGGAAATATTTTACGACGAAATATGATGCCTCTGAACCCAATTCTGATAGTTGAAAATTTTGATGTATGGGGGATCGACTTCATGGGTCCCTTCCCCCCGTCGTTCAGGTATTCATATGTTCTTGTAGCTGTTGATTATGTTTTCAAATGGATTGAAGCTGTGGCAACCCGCTCGAATGACCACAAGGTCGTGGTCAAATTTTTGAAAGAAAATGTCTTTAACAGATTCAGGACTCCACGAGCAATCATTAGTGATGGCGGTTCGCAGTTTTGCAACCGTTATTTTTCTACTTTAATGAAGAAATACGGAGTCACCCACAAGGTGGCAACGCCGTATCACCCACAAACTAGTAGTCAGGTGGAAGTGTCCAATCGAAAAATTAAAAGTGTTTTAGAGAAGACGGTGCGACCAGACAGACGAGATTGGTCGAATCGCCTATCTGATGCTCTTTGGGCATATCGCATGACATTCAAGACCCCGATTGGAATGTCACCGTTTCAGATTCTCTATGGGAAGGCATGTCACCTTCCAGTGGAATTGGAGCATAAGGTATTCTGGGCCATCAAATGATTTAATTTTGATATGAAAGAGGTAGGATCCCATCAACGTCTTCAGCTGAATGAATTAGAAGAGCTATGCTACGATGCGTATGAGAATTCGAAGTTGTATAAGGAAAGATATAAAAAGTTGCACGATCAGTCAATTTTGTGAAAAGATTTTTACATTGAGCAAAAAGTTTGGTTGTTCAACTCCAGACTAAAACTTCATCCGGGGAAATTGAAATCGCGGTGGGAAGGCCCATTCCAGGTTGTCTCTACCTCCGTGCATGGCGCGATTGAAATTAGAAGCCTTACTGACAATCTAATTCTCAAAGTGAATGGGCAACGACTCAAGCTGATGATCGAGCTTATGACCGAAATGAGAATTGAGGCAATGTACCTCAGTGACCCGAGCTATTGAACGATAATGAGGTCGAGCTGTCGACATTTAAACTCAGCGCTTTCTGGGAGGCAACTCAATGTCTTTTCGTATTTGATTGTGTTTTCTAGTGAAAAGAGTCTTTTTCAATCGATTGACTGTCAAACAGTCAATCTATTGACCTTTTGTACTCAATCGATTGACACTTACCCTGTCAATCGATTGAGGTTCTTCATCATCATCATTCACTCCCCTCTTTTGTCAATCGATTGATAGTCCAATTTCAATCGATTGACATTACTTCAAATTTGTGGCCAGTTTTTGGAAATCAGATCGCCAATCGACACATCTTGTCATGGTGGCTAAACTTTTAGAGCACGTCTATGTCAATCGATTGAGACCAACCTTTCAATCGATTGACTTGATTGCTTTTTACTCCGCCGGTTTCAGAGGCACCCAACTAGTGCGCGTTTTCGCGAAAAGGTGAATCTCAATCGATTGACAACACTGTGTCAATCGATTGATATTAAAGTGTGGATGAGTGGATCACACCACGTTGCATCCGCATGCCTGTTGTCATTTCAAATATTCGCGATGTGTGGAGACCAAACGTTTTCAATCGATTGAGGATCCATCCTCAATCGATTGACATCACGATTATATAATGGGGACACCCGTGGTCCCCTTCATCTAAAAATCCCCCAATCCGAGCCGAGTTTTCACATTGTTATTCTCCTCGTTCGATCGAAATGGCAGTGCCTGGCCCACCAATCTACCGACCACCTCGTCTCGCAAACAACCCTATGCACATTCCTAATGAAGTGTATATCGATCGCCAATTCCAAACAGAGAATTTCTTTGATCTTGCTAAATACCGTCGCATCGCAGAATGCGCCCGTTCGATCGAATTCATCGAAGTGCTGCACTTAGAAATGTTGCTCGCCCCTCCACCTATTGATGTCTCTCTGCGTATCATTCACCTGTTTTACCAGAAAATAGAGTGGGTACCTGCGACACTCTCGTTAACAGGAATGCCCTTCATTAGTCTCGAGATCGATAATTGGCGATACAACCTTCATGTGGCTGATCTCGCGCGAGCTTTCAACTTTTTCGTGGTTCGCCCCTTGAACCACCACATCGATCCCGCCGTTGATCTAAGCCAGAACGACATGATCAACAATATGTGTGGAGGACAACGCGGGACCGGGTTGGCAACGAAAAGAGCAGTCCTACCTATGGACATCTTGTTTTAGGACATCGTGATGTCAACTAATTTGCTACCGCATGGCACGAAGAGTGAGCGTACAAAGAATAGGGTGCTGGCACTGTATACGACACACACTAATACGTGGTTTGATGCTCCGGGGTTGATGCTAGAGGAGATGTATCGCTGTCACCAGGACATCGCTACCACCCCTGCACCAAAGAAGCGAGAGGCTATCATTCTTCACTTCCCGCATTATGTGATGCATCTCTTAGACCAGCTTGGGTGCCCGATTTATGATGATGAAGCGATGGGTGATATGCAATTCTATCACTACGGCACCAACGTTTGGGATAAGAGCATTAAGGCCATTTTGCGTGTGACGCCTCCTCCAATTGAAGTTGATGAAATACCTCCTTCTCCCCGACCAAACCCTGCACAACGCCAACGCGGCGGCATTAGACGGCCTCATCCTGAAGAGGTCCCTGATTTTAATGCCGAGGCAGTAGTCGCTCGCCTCGAGGCATGGATGGATGGGTTGAGTACCATTGTGGGAGGTATTGATCGACGGTCTAGGTTTCAGACTTCTCTCCTTATGCGGATGACCCGGGAATCATTCCTTGGGCATGCCAACGAATTCATCGCAGGAGCGCGAGCGGCGATGATTGAGGAGGAAAACCTTGAATTTGATGATAATGATGATGCTTAGTGTTTGTGTTTAAGTGTTTTTATTAGTTAGTATGGGTGTTTGTTGTTTTCGTTTTGTTTGATGTGTTTTATTTTAGATTTTTTTGTTTGTTAGGATCAATGGTAGTTTGTGTCATTGTTCTGAGGGATCGGTGGTGTAATCAAATCATTTTAATCAATAGAATCAGACTGTTTTTCACATGGTATATTTTTCTGTATTCTCGGATTGGTGCACTGGTGCATCAGTCAATCGATTGAGATGTCTATCTCAATCGATTGAACCATAATTTCTCACAGTCTCAGATATTCAACTTCACTTGTCAATCGATTGAGGAAAAATTCTCAATCGATTGACTCCTGCATGGGAAAAACTATCTTAAGCTGTCAAATATTGAAAGTGTCTAAAAATTAACTGCTTCGAAAAATTTGAATTTGAGCCGTGCACGCAATGGCACCTTTCCATCCCGTTTCAATCGATTGACATTGCAATGTCAATCGATTGACAGAGTTATACTTTCGAAAGGATACCTCTTCCATTCCGGACTTCAATGTTTGAGTCCCTCTTTGAGGCCTTAATTTAGAACTTTCCTTCGGCTCCTGCTGTTAGAAGTTTTCTTTTTCTATTTAAAGGCCTGTTTAGGTTAGTTCCCATACTCAAATTTTTATTCCTTCCCCCAAGCTTTTGCTATGGCTTCCATCAAATATCGTACCTGCTCGGCATTGAAGACATTAATGGAACAGGCTAGGAAACGTCCACACCTTCATGCACCCCCACAACCGTTCGATTTGGCAATGCATGACGTGATTGATTTAGAGTTGCCATCTCCGACCCCACCATCTTCTCCATCACATGCCCTTCTTCCACCATCGCGCGAAGGAGGCATCTCGGAGGAGATATGGAATTACGCGTTTCAGAAGCCGAAGGAAGGAAAATCTATCTTGAATGATTGAAGGGCTTAGGACTATCAGTTTTAGGGTCTAGTTTTTCGAGTCCTTTTTTCTTGTTATTTGTTTTTAGGATCTAGTTTCGATTATTATTAATTTTGTTTAGCTTAGGTTCTTTTTCTTTAAATTTTCAATCAATGTCATAATTTGCTCAGTTTAAATAAAGTTTAGTTTCGTTATCTATTTGTGTTTTGCACTTTTGTTCACAATACCTTTCACTTGGTCTGCTTTCATGGTCCTCGATTGCATTAAACAGGTTTGGGGGGAGAACTCCCTTACTTTCGATCCATCAAAGCCAATGAGGACATTGATCACTTAGGGTTTGGGGGGGTATTTTCGATTCATATTATTAGGCTGTTTTCAGATCTTTAAAGTTTATCAGTCAATTGATTGAGACCACTGTCTCAATCGATTGACTGATGCCCATAAGCCTACTTGGAAAATCTGTCTCAGTCAATCTATTGAGACTATTGTCTTAATCGATCGACTGATGACCTTTAAAACTTATGAATCTCGAATTTTTTTTGCATAATCTTTAATTGTGATGGCCGAGAATTCTTTAAGAACTTGTTATCATGTCATGATTGTTTTATGAGTGCTCATAAAGTTTAAAATCGAATAATGATCTATGCCTAAAAGTTTTGTACTATCACTCTGTTTTAATTCAAAATCTGAGAAACAAGTATATGACTTGGAATCCTAAGATCACAAAGAAAGACTAAAACCTAGTGAGCTTTGAAACGTTGGCCTCGTTTTGATGAGTGCTGAAATAAATTCGGAGTACCTTTGAATTTCCTGATTAAATTGATGAAATCTCGTATTTTCTGACTTTGATTTGTTGCCTTCACATGAATTATACTATTGCACTAGAAACTAGTGTATAAAAACTCAAGGCAAATGGGCATTGTTACCATCGTAAAAGGAAATGATCTAAGGCCATTATTGGCTCGTTTGTGCCCAAAAGGCCTCGCCTTATATTGAATTTATCTTCTTGCACCCCTTTGAGCCTCAACTGAAAGATTTTGCCTTAATTATTCCTTGTAAGCTATATTAGTCATACACACCAATGTGAAAAAGCCTTACCTTGTTATCTCTGAGAAATTAGGGATGAGACCAATGAAGGAAATTAAGAGCTGCGGTAGCTATAGCTGTAAGGAATACAAGGCAGAAAAACGTAAAAAGAGGGAGAGAAAAAGAAAATTATGTATTAAGGAATATATTAAAGTGGTGTCAATAAGAAAAAGAAAAGAAGGAGAAAAGTGTTTTTGAAAAGAAAAAGGTCATAGAAACTGTGAAAAAGAAAGTTGGAAAAATCAGAAAAGCAAGTGTGTTTCTTGTTCTGATTTCTCAGAGAATTTGAATCCAATCTTTCCTTTCTTTCTTAACCATTGACCCGAGCCCCATTACAACCTTAGAAAAGACCTTTTTGATCCAATTATGAGTGGTAAATGCCCTTGCGGAGAGTGATTATGTAATGTCTATGGTGCTTGGTATATGCATGTTTAGGATACAAATATCTTCCTCCAACGAGATTTCTCTTCAAATTCCTTGGTACACCGTTCTTCTTATAACATGTGAGATTTTTCTAATTTATATTAAAATTTCATATCACATGTGGGAGAAAAGTAAAACTATTCATCGAAGTGAGTTCATTCTGAGTGTATACCCATGGTAAGGATCGAGTCTAGACATGTGAGCTTGAGATTCCTAATTCAAACTCATTCTCAGATAAAAGAATTTTAGCCGTGGTAATTGCATAACACTGAAAAACAATGAATTGAGTGAGCACTAATAAATTGAACATGGTAAGAAGCATTTTAAAGGATTCTTCATAAGCATTTAACTACTTAAGAGCATGACTAAGAAATTCTGAAATTCATAAGCTTTGAAGTTTATAGGTATCTTCGCTGAAAACCTTCAGGAGACACAACTCCTCCACTAGGGATCACCTAGGAGTTTAAAGGCTTATTGCATAGGCTAAATGCAATCGTGTTCCCTACGAAAGTGGCATTTAATTTTTAATATGTTAGTCTTATTTGCTTTAACATATTTTTCATTCTCTTTGCTCGAGGACTAGCAAAGTGTAGGTTTAGGGGTGTGATCAGTGCCGAAATGTGACTATATTTCGCACCTTAATCCCTACACTTAGCTATCTAATGAAAACATCTGATGGTTGTTGTGAGGTTTTAATGATTACAGGTGTTTCTGACCGTTGGATCGTAGAAGAGCATAAAAGAGGGTAATTAAAAGATACATAATGACTATGAACAAAAAGGTCAAAAGAAGCATCGAAATCCGTGAAGCAGCTCAATATCCATAAGGAGAGGGAGAATCTACCCTTGGATATCAATCGATTGAGGAATAAGTGTTAATCGATTGACAAGAGAAGAGAAGTCCAACTCTACTTACTCCGAATCAAAACTCAATCGATTGAGATTTGACTCTCAATCGATTGAGGGTATTAGGGATAGGGTTTGCTCGACCCTATATAAAGAAAGCCACGACTCATTGAGGAGGGGGATCTTCTAGCCCTTCTTTAATTGTTTTTTTTAGATATCATTGAGGGTTCTTCTTGATTATTTACTATTTTTCTCAGTAGATTGTATTAGGGTTTATTTTTAATTCTCGTTGATAATTGTGAGAACAAGAGCATTATAAGGATATTTTTGAGAAATAAAAGAGCATTGTTAATATGATTTCTTCGGATCTACAACGGGTTTGTATACCGAGGATGAGCGGCTAAAGTAATCTGTTCAAGGGGGAAGCGAACCGAAGATAAGTAACTGTTTTATTATTGTCTCTACAATTTCATGGTTTTGTCATTGAATCATTCTGTTATAAGTGTGTGCTTGATTGAATATTTTTCAGTCTTCATTTACAGTCATTGATCGTGGTTATCAACGACCGTAAAAGTACTCCATCTAGATCTGTTCCTGCAGGTTGATCTAGGCTGCGGAATGATTGATTATCATTGTCGTGACTTAGGACTTTGAGATATGCTATTCTTTTCACATGATTCATACCGCAATGATAGGCTGAGTCATAGTGTTTAGATAGGGTATGCCGGATCCATAGTTGCGTTCTTCTCGATTCATTTGTTTTCCTAATAAATGATGGTGTTTTGACTTAAATTGAATTTGTGAGATTGAATGGTAGAAAATTTACGAATCGATGGTTAGCTAACTCCTTGATCAATTCATAAACTGTTAATTTTCTCCTCTATCATAATTTGTTCTATCCTAGTTTAATTAGTTTTCTTTTATTACGTTGAAAATTGTTGGTATTTGTGTGGAAAATTGAATTTCTCCCTTGGTAATTCCTTGGGTGTGTTAAAGTCTCTGAAAGAATTAGATAAATTTTACATTTCCCTGTGGGTTCGACACCCCTGTTCTTACCGTTCTACAATAGATCTTGTGCACTTGCAAGGGTTAAAATTAAAATACACCACAACCAGGTAACAACCGGCTTGGCAACCCCATCTAATCAAAGAAGTAATCGAGCTTAGAAACGAGTGAACATCTCTCCGTATGGCTGTTAAAGAGATGAAAGGTGAATTTAAGCGTGCATTTACGATTCTGAAAGGACAAGCTATTACTATTGAGCAGCTCGGGAGAGAGAAGATACAGGAGAAAGTAGGGTCACTACAAGATCAGTTATCTAATTTAACAAGCGAAAATGTTGTAATACGGAAGGATTTTGACGCTGTCAAGGCTCATTTGACAAAGGTACTAAATCCCAAACTTAATTCAAATCATATTTTTATGTTATTTATAAAATTATATTTAAAAATTCCAAATTGGTTACGTGTCCTGCTATCATAAGATAGCGGACTGTCTGCTTTCTTAGGTTAATGTAATTTTCGGAATGATGTAGGATGATATTATTTCCTTCATTCCCTTTGACGCCTTCGTTTCCCCTTGCTCTTAAACCCACTGCCCCCCAACCTTTAGCCCCTCAACCCCCTGCCCCCCAAAGTTTTGCCCTTGAACCTATTGCCCCCACCCAATTTCTACCCCTCAACCCCCGTTCGAAGCCTTGCACAAAGTGGGTGATCCACTTACCTAGCCTTCTCGGTAGTCGTAGTCGGTGTCACTAAAATCAATTTTAGTTAAACTACTAACTTCAAAGAGTAAAGCCGAGGGATATGACTTGCATGCTCGGAAGAAGAGAAAGACTCCGACCAGCAAAACTAGTATTAAGCGACCAAGAGTGGTTGTGGAGGAGGATGAGGTTGAACCTCAATCCACGGAGCATAAATTCATACTCAGTATTTGGAACCGGTCGTCAAATGCGGACACTGTGATCATCAATACTGTCATGGGTGTTGATGTTACTGTTGCTACTTTAAGGGTCCTCAAAGGACGCACATGACTCGGCAATAAAGTCATGGACGCATACTTTAAGGTCATTGAGAATAAGAATGACTTAATGTTTCCAGAAAAGGCAAAAAAAAGCTGGCTCGCTTCTGCCGCGACCCTGGTAAGGTTTTAATTCTTTATTATTTAGTTTATTTATTTGCCTTTATTTATTTATTTACTTAATTCACGCCTTTCTATTCATGACTTTAAATTCATGTCTTTAAATTTATTTATTTATTTATCTGCCTTTCAGACCTTGATAATAGCAGACTAAGTAAAATTTAAAAAATTTATCCGTGATCAAGATCTGGGAGCACTCAGCGACTTCTATAAGTATAATGCCTACTATGACAAGTGACAGGTTCATCACAGGTGCAAGCCGCTTGAAGCCCAGCTTACAAATGCGACACGTGGAATTCACTCTGTCGATTGTGGGACGGTAAGTTATTTTTTAAAATCCGTTAACTCTTTTTATATTTTTTATTTAAGACTCCACGGATTATGTCTCCGATTCTGTTTCTACGCAAGTTTTTTTCCCGATGCATAGTAAAAAATATATGCACTGGTAGTGGCCATAATATCCGTAGGTGATCCCATTGTCAAGTTGATAGACCCGGCCGATCGACAGTGCTCAGAAAAGTTCGACATGCACAAAGAATGTCTGTCGCATCATCTCCCACGCCTTCTGTTGGCGATTTCTGAGTTTTGTGTGCTTTATTTATTGGTTGGTGGTAAAAGTCATTTAAAAATCAAAGAAAGAGTAAAACAGGGGATGGAATCAGCACAACTAAGAAATCCTAGACCTGCAAGATGCAGGGTCCATTGTAGCAAGTTTTGATAAGTAAGAGTTTGTCCCATAGGGAAAGGTGATCTACAGCTCCAAAGGAGCCATCTCTAGTAGTCCCTCCAGATCTGACTACAGATCTGGCAGTCCTAAAAGGAGGGGAGTTTAAGGTCACTTATTCTAAGTATTCTAGGGTACTCTAATGTCTAAACTACAGAAAGGGTTGAGAGGATGAATGGAGTGTGGAAAATAAATATAAAAGGGTGAGAGGTATGTTATTGAGCCCAGATCAGAGGAGTTTTATAATTCAGATTCAGATATGATGTTATAGAAATCCTGTCCAATGGCTACATTATCACCACTGAGGAGAAAGGATTCAACCCATCACTTCTGCCATGATTCAATCCCTTAAGGTTATAACCTGTCCACTCAAATGGTCATAGACTATCCTATAGGGGAACCACAATCCAGGGATGGGTCAAAACATAACAAGTTAATTATTGTAGGCACTATTTCATCCAGGCTATCAGCTCAAGAATCCATAGGGAGCCTCAACCTCTAAAGCTCTATGTGTGGGGCTAAGGCTGTATAGGACCATGATAGCCCAGACACATTGAACCAGCAAGCGATTGAGTACAACCTTCGATCTAGCTCTCCATTGCTTGAGTGAGGCTACAATGGTCCAGTCACAAGCCTACAATCTCTATAACCAGATCAGATCCAACATCTGATGGCGGATCTATACAAATATAGGGAGTCTGCCTCTGTACAATCCCCCACCAGGCTTCTACAAGCTCAGGTGTAAAGAAGAAGGATCCATCTTAGATCGGTGAATTAGAATCACCCTAAGGCTATAACCTGTCCACTTGAATGGTCACAGACTATCCCAGAGGCTATCCTCCTCACGGAGCCCAAGACAAAACAAAAATATCGCTGCCACCACCATGGTCACAAGGCTACCAGCTCAAGCTCCCATGGGGATTTCAGATCTAGTGGATCCTGTGGTGGGGCTAAGGCTGTATAGGACCATAATAGCCCAGACACATAGGTCACTTGGATCTGAATGACCCTTAGAATCAGTCCTCCGTTGCTTTGAATCATAGCCAAAGCAATGACGGATCACAAGGCATTAGCCTTGTACAGAGCATCTCACATTCCAACACAAATCCCACAAAGTACAGATCCTATTACAGAACTTCCATTAATCTAGTTCAAAATGCATACAAAGACATAACCAGCAAGTGCTGGACTATGGAGAGAAGGAAAAAGAAAAAGAAAACTACTTACAACTACAAAAAGAAAAACAAAACGATCTAAGATTAAGTCTCCAAGAAATGAGATGTGTTCCCAGCTATTCCAGGATGTAGAAAAGAAAAGATGGTCTAAGCTTTCTCTTCCTTCTTCTTTTTCTCATTTTTTTCTTCCTTTATACCTAAGCTAAGTATGGGTATTTATAGCAGTGGTGTGGTGGCGCATTAAGGTTAGGAAACCCTAATTTTAACGATGTCATGTGGCCGAATAGTGATCCTTTGATGCCTTGGGGCACGTGCACGGAGATTTGAGCATGGGAGTGCGTGCCCTAATTGCTGGAAATTTCTAGAAAGTCCTCTGCTGAAGAGATGGAAGTTTGAGGTTTAGAGCTTCGCTAGGTAGCCATTGTTTCCCAGACTTGTCGTGTGGTAGCTTTTGCTCTTCGCTAGAATGATTTGAAATTGAAACTTCAGCCATCGCGAGGTTGGCTTGGTTTGCTCTTCAGGCAGTCGCGAGGTTGGAGTTCAAGCAGTCGCTGGGTTGATCTTCGCGAGGACATATTTGAATAGCGCGAGAACTTCGCGAGCACTTTTCTTCACTGGACTTCGCGAGTTACCTCGCGAGGCTTTAATGAGTTCTGAACTGCGTGAGGTTCCATGTCTTAACTGATCTTCGCGAGGGTGGCTTTGCCTTCGCAAGGATGCTCTCTTCTTGAATGGTGCGAGAACTGCACGAGGAGTTCTCTTCTGATAATTGCATCTCGCGGTGACTATACGACAGCTGCGTGAGGAGTCTTCTGAAGCTCTCTCTTCTCAGCCGTTCTGAGCGAACTGCGCGAGGTTGAGAGAGGCTTGCTTTGAACTGCGCGAGACTGTGCGATATGTTCTACTCTTAAGCTTCACGAGAGCTGCGTGAGTTTATGCTTCTGAAGCTCTTCAGTCAATCATCTGCGCGAGAAGTTGTTGTAGAGTCTTGGGAAGCTCAGCTGAACTGCGCGAGGCTATTTCAGGTTTGAATTCAGAGTCCATCCATCTAAGGGACTTCTGATGCCAAAACAGGCTCCTTAGCAGGATTCCTGGCCTTATTTCACTATTGGTTGTTATCTACATAAAACACTTTACAAGGACTTATTAGGTGGCTATGGGTCTAATCAAAGGTTAAGTTAAGGGGTGAAAAGTGATACTTTTCAGGTCTTAACACACCCCCAAACCTAATCTTTGCTAGTCCCTTAGCAAAGCTACATTAAGTCTACTACAAAAATTAAATGCCACTTTCGTAGGGAGCACAGATACATTTAGCATATGTACCAAGCCTTTTAAACCCCTAGGTGATCCCTAGTAGAGGAGTGAAGTCTCCTGAGGGTTTTCAGTGAAGACACCCACAAACTTCTTCAATGAAACAGTTAACAAAAGTGTAATATCATCCAGTGAGCAGTCAAGGGGCAGACTTAGTTTACTCTTAAATCAGTAATCATAAAAGAAATTTAATCCATTGGTTGGACAGTAATTTAAACAACATAAACTTCTCATGAATGCACAACATTTCCAATCAGTTTATAACCACAGAAAACTGCACAAGTGTGTGCCAGCACTGAGCCCATCCTTAGGTCAAAACTAGGTTATAGGTCATACATAATGCGTTCAAGTTCGAACCCAAAAACTTTGCAGGGCATACTCTCATAAAGGTTTTGTTGAGGGGTTCATTTTCTCATAGGCTCAAGAGCAGTTATATCCCTCAAATGGGTCTGTAAGCATGAGCATAGGCAGAGTTCTTAAGTGCTAACATCATTGGCAGTTCCTCACCATAGATTGGATAACTCTTTATCGCCACATGACAGCCCACTCAACTTTAGATCACAAGGGCTTTTAACTGGGCTGTAATGTGGCTTATGGAGTAGGGTTAAAAAGAATGGAAGGTTGAAAAGGGGTTCCAAATTGAGAAATCAGTAGGTGACAGAGGTGATTCATGACTTCACCTTCTTGAATTCAGCTCCCTTCATCTTCTTTGAGATTTTCAGATTTGAAGTGATCAGTTTCTCTTCTTGATTTTGATTCTTCAATGAAAATTCCTCTTGATTCCTCCCTTACTCCTCTTCATTATTATTTTTGTTTTCTTTTGATGGAATTTTCTTCTTTTTATTTTTGTTTTTGTTTTTCAGAAATGCCACCATGTTCTCAGTTACCATACTGTCAGAATTTTTTTTTTTTGAGATGCTTCTTCTCCATTCACTTAATGTTGACCATAGCTAGTCCATTTCTAACCTTTTCTCCTTTACCTTCTGAATTCTCAGAGTGAGGGTAGGCTGAAGTAGGTTCATAGGTTCAGGTTCAAGTACTCAGGTGTATTTTGAAGAAATTTAGGATTTAAAGCTCAAAGGGGGGTATGGACAAGGGCAGTTGCTTTAGGGTTGGTCCTTTTAGGCTCAAACTGTCCAAGAGAAGGCCTTGATCCTTTCCTAAGTCTCATGAGTACTGTCAGTTGTTTCAACTTAGAGTTACCTAACTTCTAGTGAGCACAGTGACTCAGCCAGTCCTTAGAACTAGAAGAGATTACCTTGGTTACTCCTCAAAGGATGGAAAAAATTTTATAGGCCCAATTCCCACTGGTTATGGTCTTCCTTTGAACTTTTAAGTATGTCCTCACCTTTTTCTCTCTCTAATGATTCACTAAGTGCTGATACAAGTATGTTTCCTTGGTGATATTATCATGAAAATGTGGAATATTAAAAGTTTAAAATGTCAAAAGTTTGCAGAAATTTTAAATTTCTTATTTTCATGATTCTTAAGTGAACATAGATCCATTTCCATATTACTCAGATGAGTCTACTACACTTAGGTTAACTATTCCATTGGCAGGCTCTGCCTGCCACACCCTCAAACCTATAAGGAGCAGTGTCCTCACTGGTTCAAAGGTGTCTATGCAGCAAATTTATTGAAGAATGAAAGAAAAGGAAAGAACAGGGAACATAACACACAACAGACAAAGCAAGATAGTAATGACAGAGGAATAAAGTCTATTAAAAATGAGAAATGGATAAACTACAAGAAAACATAAACAAAAGAGTGTAGAAACAGAGAAAATCCTAAGTACAATCTAGTCAGAATCTGGCTCAAAACTTGTCCCAACCCATCTTCTGGGCATGTTCTTAAAGGTAAGTCTCCTCCTCTTTCTTCTTTCGTTCTCTCTCTGCCTTTCTTTGGTCGGTAGTTTTGGGTATAGATGGTGTCTTGACCCTCATTTTTCTCCTCTTTGGTTCAGGAGGGATCTCGAAAGATTTATCAGTGGTTGGCTCCGGGGGTTTGGTGGGAGATTTTCCTTTGGGGGGACCTTTGGAGCTCGTCCCTTTGGAGGCTTGCCCTTGCTGAGTCAAAGGGGGAATAAGAGGGGAGTTGGCTTGTGCTGGCTCAGGAGGGACAACAGGAGATTTAGCTTTTACTTTCACCTGAGGCAGGGGAGGACTTGTCCCTTTTGCAAGCTTAGGGGGAACCACAGAAGATTTGTCTTGTGCTTTGGCAGCAGGAATGGCAGGGCTCTTCCCTTTCACTGGCTGGCTTATTGGTGGTGCCTCCTCAAACTGGGCAGATTTGTCTTTTCTGATTTTCAAAGAGGCAGTTGGGGGAGTAGTCCTCTTGGCAGTAACCTTCCTTCGCTGAGGATAAGATTGTTCAGCAGGGCTGGATGAGGGAGCAGCAACAGGAGTTTGGGCACTGGGATCCCTAGGTGATGCGGAATCAGAGTCTGAGTCAGAAGGAAAAAGCTCAGTGGGATCCAATCCAAGGGCAGCAACAGCCTGTCTGCGTTCCTCTTTGGAAAGAAGGCAACCATGGGGATCATCCTGAGCAGAAGCTCTGGTGACCTTTGGAGGTGGGGATGGAGGGGCTAGCCTTTTTCCTTTTGGGGCTGCAGTGGCTCTTTTGGAAGTGGGGTGTTTCTTGGAAGGAGTTCGTTTTCTTTTGGGGGCAGGGGAGGGAACAGGGGGAGGCACTGAGATAGGAGCAGGAGCTGGAGTAGGAACAGGAGGAGGAATAGTTGGGGGGGTAGAGGGGAGGGCAGTTGTGTAGATGTAGGGGCACGGGGAGTGGAAGAAGATGGGCCTGGTTGTGTGGAAGAGGATGGGGCCTCAGGGGGTGCGGTGGCGAGAGGGGTGGCCTGTATTGGTTTGGATAGTAGGAAGGCAACCCTCTGTTCTAAAATCTCAAATTTCTTGTTAGCCCACAGGAGATTGGTATCTGCAAGCTCCTTACTGAGTCGGTTGATCTCTTGAGCATTGTTCAGTTTCCTTTCTAATAACCTATTGTGCTTTTTCTCCCTTTCTGCATTGGCTTTTTCAATCTCAGTAGTCATTCTGTAATAAGTTATCGCAGCCTTGTTCTCATTGAGTGTCTCTAAAATTGCCTCCCACCCCTTAGAAATATCTCTCAGCTGCTCGCTGTGAGCACACTTCAAGTCACTCAATTTTTGCAGCAAGGGGTATTCGATGGCTTGTCAGAGTTGGGCCATGCCATTGAGAACATCCCTCTTGATATAGGCATTGTCCCTCATGACATGGAGGAGGGTGAAGTAGGGAGGGGTGTAATAGGAGTGTCTGGGTAAGATGGGTAGAAATAGAGTGGAAGAAGTAGAAGGTGATTGATCCTGGGGGGGAAAAGTGGGTGTTGTAGGGATGAAGTCAAGAGGAGGGGTGGAAGTGGCTGGGGTAGTTTGTGTTGAATGGTCAGTGAATTGAGGAGGGAGTGGGAGAAGAGGTGGAATGGAAGGTATGGGTGGAAAGTGAAATGAAGGAAGGTCAGTGGATGTGGATGGTTCTGGGTAAGGGAAGAATGGAATGGTGAAGGGTCGAAATGGAAGGGGTGGGGTTACAAATAGGTGGGGTTGAATGGGAAAGGTGGATGGGAAGGGAATGGGGTCTGTTTGGATGGAAGTGTTGGCAAATTATGGTGGAGGTAATATTAGTGGGGGAAGGATAGGGAGAGTGGGGAAGGAGTGGTGGGGTATGGTGTCTTGGAGGGTGAAGGGTGTAGTTAAGCCAAGTGGGGTGAGGTCTGGTTGTACTATGGAGTCAGAGGTGGAAGGGGGCTGGATGAGTGGGGTGGTAGGAGGTTGTGTAGAGATGGGTGAGTTTGTCAATGTTTGAAGGGTGAATTGTATGTTGGTGATGTCAGTTTGCATTTGGGCTTGGGTCTGTGTGGTGTTTGAGAGTTGGGTTTGGATGTCATGTATGAGGGAAAGGATATGGGTAAGGGTATCTGAGGTTGGTTGGGGTGGAGTATGAGGATAGGAGGGAACAGGTTGGAAAGGGGAAGTGGGGGCATGATGGAAAGTTGTAGGGGGAGAAGATGAAAGGACAGGTGAGTGATGTGGGGAAGGGAGTGGGGAATCTGGGAGGGGGGTATCATGGGATGGCAGGGTGTCAAGCAAGGTAGTCATGAAGGCCTGATACCCTGAAGTGGTGGCTAGGTTAAAGTCAAGATCATGGAGTGAAGATGTAGTTGGGAGGGGTTGGACTAAGGGTTGTTCAATATGTGGTGTGTCTGTGGGAGTGATAGGGGTGGGTGGGGTAGGTAAAGGTATGGTAGCTGTTGTGTGAGAGGTTTTCTTTTTAAGGTATGTGATCAAGGGAGGGCTGTCAGGGTTTAGGTCAGATGATGTCGGAGATACTGGGGCTGTGTATTGAGGTAAGGTGGGTGAAGGGGGAGTGTTGTCATGGGGTTCAACACTTTCCACCCAGGAACAAATCACAGTGGGGGTGGAATGGAAAAGGGAGATAAGAGAGGGAAAGGGAGGGATGGAATAGGTGAAGAAACTAATGGAGAGGCAAGTATGGTGGATGGAGGGATTGCTGCAGAAGCAGAGGTGACAGAAGCTCGCGCCACCTTCTTTGGAGCAGGGGCTTTAGCCTTCTTTTTGGGAGCAGGGGTGGCCTTTGCCACAGCAGCTTCCTCTCCCTGCTCCGAAACAACCTGAGCTTCAACCTTCTTCTTCTTCTTCTGGGGATCCATCAGACTTCTGCTGATCCCCCATTGTCTTTTGGCAAAAGTGGTGGGAGTGAGGTTAGCAGATAACTCCCCCACTGGTATCTTGTACCCTCCCCTCAGAAGTAATTTGGTGATGAGTCTTCCATAGGGGAGAGTGTGGATCTTCTTTTACAGCCCGAGCTTCACCATCATATCCTTCATGGCCTCAAAAATCAATCATGCAGCATTAAATTCGTGGCCCAGAGAGAAGGAATAGAGAGCATCAGTAATTAGTGTCCTCCTCTCTTGCTGATGGCCGGAGCAATAGATATTCTTCCTCAGCACTTAATCGATGAACAACAGTTTGGGATCCAAATCTCTTCTTCTGATGGAGTCCCCTGTGGCCTTCAAACCTCTAGTAATGGCCTGTGTAATTGTATAAATTGGGGCACTCACAGGGGCACCATAATCGCAGTTGGGATAAAAAATGGCAGGGATGCCCATGACTTCAATCAATATTTGGGCTACAAAGATCTCAAAATTTTCAACTAACACAAGGAGGCCTGGCTGCCCATGTGTGTCTGGTCTGACCCTAAGGTGCTGATAAAAGAGTTACACTAATCTAGGATAGGCTAGTGCATGAATCATTTGCATCAAGGGGAACAAACCAGCCTTGCGCAAGAACTCAATGGCAGGTGTTGACAACGGCTCTATTTCAAAGAAAGATATATCAAAATTGGCTTTAGGCTCTAAGGGAATGGAAATGAGGAGCTCAGAGGGAGTAGAGTAATCAAGTGTTTGTGCAGCCACCTCAGGAATCACCTCCTTCCCTTTTTGTTGTGCCATAGAGGACCTGGCTTTCTTAGGGGCAGGCTTTACGGTGGCCTGGTCCCTGGCTCTCTTCACAGGTGCACTTTTAGGAGCCATCAAGATTCTCCTTGGTGAGTGTGCAGTTGAAAATTTTGAAAGAAAACAATTAAGAGCTGAGTCTTACCCTAAAAGTTAGGGTTCTATTCAATTTGATGCACGGTAGATCGCAAGAGCTCCTAGCAGGGGGCAACTGTTGATAGAAGCTTTAAGAACAAAAATCCAAAATTTTAAAGTGAGCAATGAACTGTAGACAGGATGCTAAAGGAGAGAGATTGAGAGGAGTGGGGGCTAGGATTTCGCTGGCAGGAGAGGAAAGAGAAAGCAGTAAAGAAAAGCAGCGCGGGGAGAGATTTTAAATATCACGAGGCTCGGCGCGCTTTGAAAATATCCGCTCGCTGGATAGGCATGAATGGGTCACGAGATTAGATGTTTATTTAAACTGCGCGAGACAGCCCACCCAGCTATAACTGAAATCGCGACAGCAAAGCAAAGTAATTCTTTATGAACTGCGCGAGAGGAAATCAAACTAAATTTTCAGAACCCCGCGATGGCTTAACAGAGTTAGAATTCACACACCCACTAGTAAGCCTTTTGACCTTTATTTTGTGGGTGGATTCTCTCACAGGCTCGCTTCCAGGGATACCCATAAGCATTATAAAACATTCAAAAATTCCCATACTCAAAGCATTAAATTCTCACATCAGAAAAAGCATTCATACAATACAATCATCATTCAATCACTTGAAATTAGCAGATAAGGAGAGCAGGAATAAAAGTAGGCATAAAGCACTAAACTCAGATTCCAACAAGATCACTACAAATTCCTCTAAATTGTAAAGTACATATCATACAAAGGTGCACAGTTCTTATCATCAATTCAATGAAAGATCCCCTTCAGGGTTTGAGGATCCTTCACCAATCAAAAATTTGCCCTTAGGGTTAACCACTGGTTGACTGGGCAACCTTCCCTCTTCTCTTTTGGCTAAGGTATTCGCTAGTTGGCCAATCTGCTCTTCCATCTTCTTGATGCTCTGACCATGAGAATTCACAGTCTGAACCAAGGAACCCAGGTTTTGTAGTGAGGTCAAGACCTGGTCCTCGAAAGAAGTATTTCTGGGTTGAGATGGGGGTACGACCAATTGATTTTGTTGCTGATGGGGCTGCTGATGGTGCTGGAAGTTAGACCTAGGGGCATTCCCTTGATTGCACTGCTGCTGTGGCCTTTGTGGTAAGGCCAACATCTGCTGGGGCTGCATGTAGTTGTCTTGCCTCCACCTCAGATTTGGGTGGTCTCTCCATTGGTAACCAGCATTTTGGTGCTGGTATCCATATGGCTATCTATTGTAGCCCCCAGATTATTGCTGGCCATAAGATTAAGCAGCAACAGCATGTTCCAAAACTAATTCAGGAAATTACCCTGTAGATGGACATTCCTCCACTGTGTGCTGTGGGGACTGGCATATCAGACATGCCTCCGCCACATGAGCAACCCTTCTAGGTTGCATCACAGTCAGTAATTTGTCAAACTTCATAGAGAGGTTTGCCATCTGCAGATGCAAGTCATTATTCCCAGACACCTCATAACCTTTTCCTCTTGATCTAGCAGCAGGCCCCAGCTTTGACTCAGACTCCTGACTAGTTCTTGCCAGGGATGGCTTTTGAAAAGCATTCACACAAATCACCTCAAACAATTCCCATGCCTCCTCAGCAATCTTGTGCATGTAGGATCCACCACAAGAGGCATCAACCATATCTCTATTTTTCTCATCAATCCCATTGTAGAAGCTTTATACAAGCTGCCACTCGGGGATCTTGTGGTGGGAGCATTGTTTGAGTATTTCTTTAAACCTATCGCAGGACTGGTTAAAATCCTCAGTTGGGGATTGAGCAAAAGCAAGAATCTCTTTCCTCAACTGACTAGTTTTGGTCTCAGGGAAGAACTTGGTCAGGAACTTGGTCTGCAGGTCTTTCCATGAAGCAATGCTATTATTGGGAAGAGTGGTCAACCAGGTACTGACCCTATCCTTCAGAGAGAAGGGAAAGAGTCTGAGCCTAGTAGCCTCAGGTCCCAAACCAGTGATATTAAAAGTGGTGCATAAGGCCAAGAACTGGTCAATATGCTTGTAAGGGCCCTCCTTGCTAAGCCCATGGAAAGAGGGCAGCATCTGAATGATTGAAGTTTTTATTTCATAGTTCCCCTGAACATAAGGGAATTGAATGCTAAAAGAGGAGTTATAGTCATCCGGAGCATTCAACTCCTTGAGGGTTCTGGGTTGTTCTTCACACATAATTGTTGACATAGATTCGCTTGGGGGCTCTCCTGTGGTGTGCCTGTCTCTTCTAAGTCTCCTTCCCCTTTCTAACTCAGGCTTAAGAGGCTCTAAAGTAGGGCTGAGAGATCTCCTCCCTAGCATACAAGCACACCAACAGCAAGGAAAGCTTCTTGCAGGCACATTACAAAAGAATAACTTTACAATTTAACAAATTTATCTAACTAATTTATAGCTATTTAAAGAATACATCTAAAACTATCCTAGATACTGCTAGAAATTTTTTTAAGAAAGATAGACAAAGTTTTAAAAGTCAGAGAGTTTGCAAACAGAGGTAGCTAAGCTCCAATTGCAGTGCAACTGTCCTTCACTGTTGCTGTCTAGTTCTGCAAGAAAGGTTCAAAATTATGTCAGCAGTATCAATTATTCACATTTGCAAAGAATACTAAGAATACAAAAACTAAGGGTCTACTAATAGATCATTTGTCCCCGGCAGCGGCGCCAAAAACTTGTTGGCGATTTCTGAGTTTTGTGTGCTTTATTTATTGGTTGGTGATAAAAGTCATTTAAAAATCAAAGAAAGAGTAAAACAGGGGATGGAATCAGAACAACTAAGAAATCCTAGACCTACAAGATACAGAGTCCATTGTAGCAAGTTTTAATAAGTAAGAGTTTGTCCCACAGGGAAAGGTGATCTACAGCTCCAAAGGAGCCATCTCTAGTAGTCCCTCCAGATCTGACTACAGATCTGGCAGTCCTAAAAGGAGGGGAGTTTAAGGTCACTTATTCTATGTATTCTAAGGTACTCTAATGTCTAAACTACATAAAGGGTTGAGAGGATGGATGGAGTGTGGAAAATAAATATAAAAGGGTGAGAAGTATATTATTGAGCCCAGATCAGAGGAGTTTTATAATTCAGATTCAGATATGATGTTATAGAAATCCTGTCCAATGGCTACATTATCACCACTGAGGAGAAAGGATTCAACCCATCACTTCTGCCATGATTCAATCCCTTAAGGTTATAACGTGCCCACTCAAATGGTCACAGACTATCCCATAGAGGAACCACAATCCAGGGATGGGTCAAAACATAACAAGTTAATTATTACAGGCACTATTTCATCCAGGCTACCAGCTCAAGAATCCATAGGGAACCTCAACCTCTAAAGCTCTATGTGTGGGGCTAAGGCTGTATAGGACCATGATAGCCCAGACACATTGAACTAGCAAGCAATTGAGTACAACCTTCGATCTAGCTGTCCATTGCTTGAGTGAGGCTATAATGGTCCAGTCACAAGCCTACAATCTCTATAACCAGATCAGATTCAACATCTGATGGCGGATCTATACAAATATAGGGGAGTCTGCCTCTGTACAATCCCCCACCAGGCTTCTACAAGCTCAGGTGTAAAGAAGAAGGATCCATCTTGGATCGGTGAATTAGAATCACCCTAAGGCTATAACCTGTCCACTTGAATGATCACAGACTATCTCAGAGGTTATCCTCCTCACGGAGCCCAAGACAAAACAAAAATATCGCTGCCACCACCATGGTCATAAGGCTACCAACTCAAGCTCCCATGGGGATTTCAGATCTAGTGGGTCTTGTGGTGGGGCTAAGGCTGTATAGGACCATGATAGCCCAGACACACAGGTCACTTAGATCTGAATGGCCCTTAAAATTAATCCTCCATTGCTTTGAATCACAGCCAAAGCAATGGCGGATCACAAGGCAGCAGCCTTGCACAGAGCATCTCACATTCCAACACAAATCCCACAAAGTACAGATCCTATTACAGTACTTTTATTAATCTAGTTCAAAATGCATACAAAGACATAGCCAGCAAGTGCTGGACTATGGAGAGAAGGAAAAAGAAAAAGAAAACTACTTACAACTATAAAAAGAAAAACAAAAAAAATTTCAAATCAAGTTTCCAAGAAATGAGATGTGTTCCCAGCTATTCCAGGATGTAGAAAAGAAAAGATGGTCTAAGCTTTCTCTTCCTTCTTCTTTTTCTCCTTTTTTTCTTCCTTTATACCTAAGCTAAGTATGGGTATTTATAGCAGTGGTGTGGCGGCGCATTAAGGTTAGGAAACCCTAATTTTAACGATATCATGTGGCCGAATAGTGATCCTTTGATGCCTTGGGGCACGTGCACGGAGATTTGAGCATGGGAGTGCGTGCCCTAATCGCTAGAAATTTCTAGAAAGTCCTCTGCTGAAGAGATGGAAGTTTGAGGTTTAGAGCTTCGCTAGGTAGCCATTGTTTCCCAGACTTGTCGTGTGGTAGCTTTTGCTCTTCGCTAGAATGATTTGAAATTGAAACTTCAGCCATCGCGAGGTTGGCTTAGTTTGCTCTTCAGGCAGTCGCGAGGTTGGAGTTCAAGCAGTCGCTGGGTTGATCTTCGCGAGGACAGATTTAAATAGCACGAGAACTTCGCGAGCACTTCTCTTCACTGGACTTCGCGAGTTATCTCGCGAGGCTTTAATGAGTTCTGAATTACACGAGGTTCCATGTCTTAACTGATCTTCGCGAGGGTGGCTTTGCCTTCGCAAGGATGCTCTCTTCTTGAATGGCGCGAGAACTGCGCGAGGAGTTCTCTTATGATAATTGCATCCCGCGGTGATCGTAAGCGATACCGCGTGAGGAGTTCTCAAGCTCTCTCTCACATTCCGGAACTGTGCGAGGTTGAGAGAGGTTTGCTCTGAACTGCGCGAGACTGCGCGATGTGTTCTACTCTTGAGCTTCACGAGAGATGCGCGAGTTTATGCTTCTGAAGCTCTTCAGTCAATCATCTGCGCGAGAAGTTGTTGTAGAGTCTTGGGAAGCTCAGCTGGATTGCGCGAGGCTATTTCAAGTCTGAATTCAGAGTCCATCCTTCTGAGGGACTTCTGGTGCCAAAACAGGCTCCTTAGCAGGATTCTTGGCCTTATTTCACTGCTAGTTATTACCTACATAAAACACTTTACAAGGACTTATTAGGTGGCTATGGGTCTAATCAAAGGTTAAGTTAAGGGGTGAAAAGTGGTACTTTTCAGGTCTTAACACCTTCTTCACACTGTCGGTCTAAAGTCTGCTCTTGATCAACCATGGCGGCTAACGATCATGGATGATATCAATCTCCCGCGCTAACACAATGGTTGGGACTGCGGTGTTTTTATACTGAAGTATATCGAATACTTCACCCAATAACGGAATATCAATTTCGAGGAGAAACACATGCAACAATTTAGAGTCGAAATTAGACATTCGTTGTCGGCGTTCGGGAGATAAATTTTTATATATTTGTAACAATTGTATATTTTATATTATTAATTTTATATAATTTTCATTGCTATAAAATTTTTAAATTTTCTCTATATTTGATTAATTTGAAAATTTTGTATGATAAGATAGAGAACCGCTAATATTGGGTTAGCGGACTAGTAACTTAAGTTAGAGGACCGCTAACTTCAATAGCGAGCCCGCTATTTTAAGATAGCAAGCCGCTAACTTAAGATAGATAATCGCTATCTTAAGTTTGCGATCCACTACCATAAGTTAGTGGTCTCTATCTTAAAAGGCAGTTTTCTAATTTATGTTAGCGAACCGCTAACTTAAGATAGCAGGTCGCTATCATAAGATAATGGTATTCATTCTTAGCTTCGCTTTGAGGTCCTTTATCTCTAATCTATTTCAAATTTTAACAAATTTACACGAGCGGTGTTTAAGTCCATATTCTTTACAATTTTTACACCATAGTGGCCAAACTTCACCTTTAGATCTTATCATCATTTTCTTTTGGCGACCGGCTTGATGTATCTTATGTGGAGGCAAAATATTGATGTCTTCCCTTAGAACGGTCGAATGACACTTATCAATGATTGCAACAAAATATTCTTTATAAGTTTTTCTAAATAAAGCACTAGTAAAATAATGCTCACAGAACTGGGAAATCTCTCTTTCCTTGTTCCTCCGTGATAATGCAGCAACCGCATGTGAACATGGTAATCTAAGGATTACCCAACGTTTGCATATACACGTTCGTTTCTCTAGATCGACATTGTGAGTGTATTGCCCCTATTTAACTTAAAATGTATCGCGACCATAAAGAATAATGTTCTTTCGACAAGCCCACCCAGAATTTCGTGTTATGTGCTCTTCCGCCATCGGTGTCAACACGTGAGTTATTTTATTTTCATTCTCCTTACGCCGAAGGTAGAATTTGGCTACCTTCGTGCGAATAGTTTTTAACATGATTATGATCGGTTCCTCCCTGACTATTTTTAACACACTGTTAATGCTTTCAACTATATTAGTTGTCAGCATATCATAACGTCTCCCTGAAAAATATGCGCGCCCCCAAAAATGGTCACCAACTTCTGTAATCCATGTTGTACATTTCAGGGGAACCTCGTCTTTAATTTTTCATAAATTTTATTTAAATTTTACCTCCGAGAATGCACGAGTAGAAACTCAAAAAAGCTGTCTATGGATTGTATCCTTATATGTATCAAAAAAATTCAGAGCTAAGTGTCACATATAATAGCTATGAAAGATGTTAGGAAAAATATTCTACACAACTTCCATCAACCCCTTCTACCTGTCTGATATCAACACAAACTGCTATTAAAAGTTCCCAATTATGCGACTCCCTAATAGTTCAATAAATCATGTCCAATGATCTTCGTTCTCTTTGGGTACAACACTGAACGTTATGAGAAATAGATGTCTATTTCTGTCTATCCCCGTAGCTATTAACAACACTCTTTTGTATCGTTTACATAAATGCATCTCATCTATCGCAATTATTCTTCGCAAAGTATTACAAAAGCTCCTAATACAAGGTCCAAATGCCACGAAAAACCTCTGAAAGATATTATCAGGTTCGCGATACAATTCAGTCTGTACGTCTGGATCGACTCGCTATAATTCGGTGACATACGATGGTAGCATCTTAAATTGCTCCTCCAGCTACCTCGGATGCCATTCAACGCCATTTATTTCTCTCTCCATGCTTTCTAGTAACTTATTGTTATACGTATTTTTTTTTAATATAAAAAATATTTAAGGAGGACTCTTGTCAAAGCCCTTTAATAGCTTATCCCTCATGAAGGAAGCTACCTGCGATATCGTACACTGGTAATGTCCGATTTCGAAAGCTGTCCTTCCACACGTATATTTCGGGTGAAAAGTCTTCACGACAAATATGTCCACACCCACCAATTTTGATGTATGTATTTTCCAATTACATCTAACTTTAATACACTTCACCGTAACTCGAAGAGGACTGATTTTTATTGGTTTAATTTAAAAATTATTTACCATAACAAACTCTTTAAGGGTTTTGTGAAAGGATTTCTTATTTCAGAATGCCTGACCAACAGTAATTGGCCCCCCTTCATACAGTTCTTCATCATCCGAATTCATGTACTCGCCTTTCGAGTCAGTAAGCTCATAGTCTTTGTCCACCAGAGGTTGATCAATTCTCCTATTAGAATCGACACATGAAGTGGGTGAAGGCAGTGCTTCATTATTTTTAAGATCACTGTCACCATCAACGATTGGATGATTATTACGTGCTTGAGGTTGAGTTCGTCGAGGTACGATTGGTTGACGTGCAGTTGTTTCGGTTATGATTTGTCGATGTCGGGACGTTTGGAGAGCAATATGCTCTTATATTATTACCTCGATTACCGTTGGTTCCGAAGCTATTAGTTCGGAAGGCCATTGGTATGGACTAAGGCCTCCCAAAAATATTTTTCATTGATTTCAATCGAATGTATTGTTTATCGATTCGAAGTTAAGCTGACACGTATTGTGCATCGGATTCATTTAAGGACAATATCCTTGATCCTCATTGTCTCTCTCATTGAAATGTCTGAAGATGGTTGCTCCCGTGGCCTACGGTACAGGCAAAATCCTATATTCATATTTTTATCATCGGTGCATCGATGTTCTCCTCTTCAAACCGTATTCCTTCATATTCAATAGAATGTTCTGGTTCTACACCTTCATCATCTCCTAATCTGGCGTTTTCTTCACATTCTTTATTTTCTTCGTTTGTTTCCTGAAACTATTGAAATGCTTCAAAAGACGATAAAATTTTTGTCACAGGAGTGACTAATGATTTTTTGATATAAACATTTATCACATCATCACTAATACAATATGCTCTGAATAAGTTTGAAAGATCATCAGAGTCCGATAATTCTGTAAACACCAACTCCTTCCCTATGCCCAATGAAACCGATAGTGTAATAGAATATTCTTTCGGTCGAGTCCTACTGACTTTGTATATTTTCTGCATAAACTGATTAAATAATATGTTCTCTGTGATAGCGACAATCCTCCGATGTCTCCCTTTGTAAGTATTATCGTCACCACGGACGTAATTAAAATGACAAAGAAGGAAAACATCCATTTCAACTTAAAAAAATTAATATTAAGTGATAAAAAAAAATTATACTTAACATACAAACTAAGAGTCATCCATCACTATCCTATGATATCAGCCAATATCATAAAATAGCGGCCAATATCATAAGATATCGGCCCACTATCATAAGATAGCGCCACTATTTTAAAATATCGGGTGCTATCTTAAAATAGCGAGACATTACCTTAAGATAGCAGGACGCCATCTTAAATACATGGGATACTATCTTCTGGATCTATCTTATAATTTTTTATGTTTGCTATGAAGGAATTTAGAGTACCTGGCCGGTTGTCGTTTACTGGGATACCTACTGTAGTTGGAACTGGAGAAAGGGAATACAGGAAAAAATAATTATTTTTTTTTAAAACGAGCATATATATATATATATATGAAAAAAAGGTCTATGCTGACGTGAAAACGGTTTAGCTTGTAGTTGGTCTCTTTTGCAAAGTTTAAAACTATAGGGCTATTTTTGTAAATACGTAAACTTATAGGGTCGAAAGTGAAAATTTTTCTTAAAAAATCATAGCTAACAAATTAACAAAACCATATGAATGTCACACTTTAATACTTTTTTTGATAAATGAGAAAATTCATTGAAAAAAGGGCAATGAAGGGTTTGAGCAAGGAGCTCAACTACCGTCCACCCACGAAAAACAAACAAAATCACAACTTAGCCGATCCCCGTAGCTGTAGGATAAATATTTGTCCCTGCTTTCGAGAATATGATTAAAATAAACAAATAGACCCCTAAGAGCATCTCTAGCAGAGACGCTACTCCACACGCTAAAAGTAGCTACTCCTCCTTTGATAGCCAATTTGGTGAGCCCTCGCTATTAATAAAATATTATTATAACCCATGATTATTTCTGTTTTTATTTTTTATTTTTAAGAGGGATTTTGAGTTTTTTGGAAAAAACCTCTAATTGTAAAAAAGGGCTTTTGAAATTTTTTGGTGATTCACTGGATAGATTAAATTAGATTAGAAAAATTGTGCTGCCACGAGGTAAAATATCCATATAAGAAATTCTAATAAGATGGGGTGAATGGTGATGTTATAGGCAATAGCTAAAATTGAGAGTAGGCTCAAAAGTGGGAATTGGCTTTTCAAATTTAGCTATCCTTACTGGAGACACTCTAAGATTGGCTTTCAATCACACTTTAAAAAAGTAGGCACAACTGTCTACTACATATTTCAGGCAGTTCAAATCTCTAAGTGTGTTATTTGAGCTCGCAGGGTACTTCCCAATCTAAGCTCTTAGTCAGTCAGGAGGTAACCTATCTCACCTACTAGCATTTTTCGTTCTTTTTTATTTTTCTAAGTAGTTAGGTAAGTTGGGATTGAGCTTTGCACCCTCAACTTTGCATCATTTTGCCCCTTCCAAATGAAAACTAAGAAGCCTCACTCTTCTGTATAGCACATTATTAGCAGATACCTCAACCCAAATTGTTATTAGGGCACTTAAATATTGAAATATTTAAAAATGATTTTTGTTTTCAGGGGTGTACCGAGGAATTTTTGTTTGAGGCTAAAAATGATAAAGAACCATACTTAATAGAAACTCTAGAGTTAAATGGGGGCTTGAGCCGATTTGGGGGCTTCTACATCATAGCTTTGGGGGCTTACATACAAACAAAGGTTGTATAAGCAACATACTTAATAAAAAGTCTAGAGTTAAATGGGGGCTTGAGCCCCCACACCCTTCCATGTGGCTACACTAGTGCTTGTTTTTATGGGTGCCACTAAGCTTTCATTTGCGAAAACTAATGATTGTTTTGAATCAGATGATGCAGATCATTTTTTCCTTTCAATCTCATATATCATATCTTGAGATCATGGGAATACAATCAAACATCTAATGTATGCCAAGTGATATCTGTTTTAGAAGCTTCTATTTTCGTTGGCCGTCACTATGGTCAATCCATTGACCGGTGAATGGTGTAAGATTAATCTTAAGATGTAATAGTTGCTAATTCGGTGAATTTGAGAGGATAAACAACTAATAATTAAGCCTTTTAGTTAGGGTAAGATTGTGATTTCCAATCACAATATAATTAGCAATTTAAGTCCTTAATGGGAAAGACTCATTGGCTATAAATATAAGGGATGCTTGGTCCCAACGATCGCTCGATACACTTCAACCCTCCTTATTAGAAAAGGCATCCCCATTGTGCTCGATGGTATTGAGAACGAGGAGATTGTTGAAGATCCAAGCGGCAACCCATCTTCCATGGCTCATACTCAAGGTGAGTTAGTGATCTTTTATTTTAAAGTTTTTGATAAAATCATAGCCAAGATCCCTACGTTGAGTTGATTGGAATGACTCTAATTTTATCAATTGGTATCAGAGCCAAGTTTAGGCCATGGTTTAATCAAAAGTGGAATTAAATAAACCCGTAATTGACTTTACCGTACCGACTCTCCACGAGCGATTGTGTTATCTCCGACCATTGCCGGAGTCACTGGTTGTCGCCGACCTTCCGGGAGGTGGTAGGTTAAAGGGTTGGATGCATATAAAAGGTCTCTGTTTCTCCTTTTGTTTTGTGAAGAAGACGACTTCTGATTCTTCCTTTTTTTGTTTTTCTTACTTTCCAAGCGATTAACTAAGAAACCCACTCCACCTAGTCTCGTTTGGGTTACGTAAGAAACAAGGAGACCTCTTTGTTGGGTTTTGTAAGAAAGGAGCAATTTTCTTAAGGCAAAAGGAGACGTCTCTTGGGTCTTCCCCTTGATTGATAGTAAGTTTACATATTATTGCATGTGTAGTTAGAGTACCAAAGTTGGTGCTTCCCAACTCTATATGACTGAATGACCTAACCCGATTTTGCCCAAACTACCCCGTTCTCATACCCGACCCGGCCCATGGACCCATATAAGCTCATGATTCGACCCATTCTCTGATCCGGCCCGGTCGATAATCGGACTCGGGTCACGACCCGATCCAGCCCATGGGCCGGTCCAGTCCATTCCTGGTCCATGGTCTGGTCTAGTCCATTCCCGGCCCATGGTTCATGACCCAATTCGGCCTGTTAGAAATGATCTGTTTGCCCTTAAGGCCCAATTTTGACTCATATTATCCCTTATTATTTTCGGGTCATTTCTGGGCCATCTATAGGTCCAATTTTCAGACATTATATATGAATTTTGACTTTCTTGGACATTCCGGTTCTGTTTTTGAACATGAGCTCTCTGTTGTGATGTTTTTATAACCTAATGTCCTTTTGATAATTTTTAATTAGATAATTATTATATATTTGAGTGCCTTTAATTAGGGTTGGGTATTAGAGGTTATACTCTAGTACCAAGACTGGTACTTACATAATGTTATCCATGATTATTATTAATTTTTTGCACTTACCACAACACGAGCTAGATTTGGCTACTTACATATCTTAAGTATTTTATTTATTTTATTTTATTATTTAACCACTTAAATGACCATAAAAAATATTATAAAACCTAAATAAAAAATATGGCTTTGAAGGATTTTTCTGCCCAACGGCAATGATCTTTCCTAGTGCCGTGGTTTTCATAGTGAGGTTCATTTTTTGTAAAGACCGTATTACAAATTCAGTGAAAGTGTGTAGTAAACATTGAATCACAACTTAAGGGATTACTTTTGCCCAACAGTGATGAATCACTTAATATTGTGTGATGGTTGTATTTTACTATTTATTATTTTATGTGTGGGTACTGCTAGCGCGTTATGACTCGGCTCAACGGAGGGTCATAACGATGCAATTAGTACTACAATCATTAATATAGATTGAGGACGCAGCTAGTGTGTTATGACTCGATCCAATGGAGATTTATAATGATGTAAAGTGTTTCTCAATACAATCACATTACTTTTATTTTTTATTATATTCCTTAACATAATTTAACTATTACGTAAAATACTATAAATATAACCTTGTGAAATTGATAATTACTACAATTATATATAGACATAATAAAACCCTTAATTATTATGCATTATTGAACCTGTCTTCTATTACTAATATGATTGGTGTAATTGAATCTTTAAGTGGCTTAAACTATAGCAAATGAAAGGAACAAGTTCAAATTATTTTCGATTGCATAGATCTTGACCATGCTATACGATTGCAAACCCAAGTGCTCATTGTCGATGCCTCGACTGAGGATCTGAAAGTGAATAATATAGATTTGAAATAATAGGATAGATCAAATTGTATGAGCATTATGATCATAAAGAGTTTCATTACTAATATGATCCGAGGAGGTATTCCTGACTCGCACAATATAAAGAAATACATGCAAGCCATTTAGGAATAATTTCAGGAGATTTCTAAAATACTTGCCGGTAATCTTATTGTTAAAATAGGAACCATAAAATATGATGGTCATAGTGGCATACGGGAGCACATTATGAGAATGAGTGACATGGTGACACAATTGAAAGAAATGGATAAGGGCTTTTATGAGATTAATTATAACACACAAATTTGGCTCATTTAAGATTAATTATAACACGTAAAAAGAGAAATGGAAGATGAATGAGTTAATCGCTCACTGTGTCAAAAAAGAAGAAAGACTTAGGGCTGAAAAACTTTGAAGTACTCATTACGCCACGCTTAGACCATCGAAAGAAATTTCAAGAGAAAGAATGAATCATATAAGAGAAAGAAGGGATCATATAAAGAAAAGAACGGAAAAGTTTCTCCACCTAGAACCAAATAAGGAGATGCTAGCAGATCTACTTCTGGCATCATGTGTCACTTCTGTAAGAAGAAGGCACACATCAAGAAGAATTGCCAGAAATACAGAGATTGGCTAGTTAAGAAAGGTAATGACTTAGTCTTTGTGTGTTTTAAATCACTTTATGTTGATGCTCCACGTAATACTTGATGGATAAATTCTGGTGTAACTATTCACATAAGTAATTCAATGCAGATATTTCAATCCAACAGGAAGCTAAGTAAAGGCAAACGAAGCATCAAACTCAGAAATGAAGTAGAAGCAGACGTGGAGGCCATTGAGACTCTATTTTATTTTAGATAGTAGTTTCATTTTAGATTTAGTTGATACTATTTATATTCTAAGTATTACTAGAAACCTTATATCAATTTCTAAATTGGATTCATTAGGTTTTGAATTTAAATTTGGACATAATATTTTTACTCTATTATTTGATTATGATATTATGGGTGGTGGCTCACTAGTGGATAATCTTTATCAATTGAACTTAGATTCATCTTATACCAAATATTTAATTTTTATATATGTGAATGATAAAAGTTAGTAAGAAAAAACTCATCTATTTTATGACATAAACGTTTAGGCCATATATATAAAAATAGAATAAAGAGATTAATTAAAGATGATATAATTAATGAGCTCGATTTCTCTGATTTCAATACTTGTGTAAATTGCGTTAAAGGAAAACTCATGAAGACTAATAAGAAAGGAGTTATCAGGAGCACGAGTTTGCTAGAAATAGTGTACATTAATATTTGTGAACCATTTCTAACTCCTGCTATTAGTGACCAAAAGTATTTTATTACATTCATTGATATTATTCTCGTTTTGATTATATATTTCTCCTTCATGAGAAATCTGAGGCCCTGGATATATTTAAAATCTATGAAGCCGAAGTTGAGTTACAACTCAATTCGAAGATAAAAATTGTGAGATTTGATAGAGGCGGATAGTACTATGGTAGATACTCAGAAATTGAATGTAATTCAGGATCATTCGCCCTGTTTTTACAAGAGCATGACATTGTTACTCAATACACCATGCCAAGAATACTTGAACAGAACGATGTAACTGAGCGACAAAATCGTACTCTTATGGATATGGTGAGAAGCATATTGTGTAACTTTAAGATGCTTATATTCTTATGGGGAGAAGCCTTAAAAATAACGGTGCATATCCTGAATCAGATTCCTAGTAAGGTTGTTCCCAAAACTCCTTATGAGTTATGGGTAGGAAGAAAATCGACTTTAGGATATTTATACATTTGGAGCTGTTTAGTTGAAGCTAAGGTGTATAATTCACAATTAGAAAAATTGGATCCTAAAATTATAAGTTATCATTTCATTAGTTACCCTGATAGGTCAAAAGGCTACAGATTTTATTGCCCCACTCATAGTACTCAGATTGTTGAGACTCGATATGTGAAATTCTTTGAGGACTGTGAAAATAATAGGAGTGTTGAGTTTATAAAAATTATTTTTGAGGAGAATCAGATTATAATTTATATTTCTTTTATTTAAGAAAAGGTGGCATCAACACCAGTCATTCAAGAAAGTATTGATGCACCTGAGGCTATACCTATTGCAACACCTCACATTGAGGAGACTCTTGCTCCTATGGTAACAGCCAATGATCAATCATTGCGTAGATCAGAGAGAGCAAAGAAGTCAGCTATTTCTGATGACTATATCGTCTACCTCAATGAGAGTAAGTATGATTTTAGAAAGAAAATAAATTTTATTTCTTTTAACCAAGCTATGAAGAGCGACAAATCAACTCAATGACTCGAAGCAATGAAAGATGAGTTAGAATCAATGAAACATAATTCGGTTTGGAATCTTTGCGAGTTACCTGAAGGAGTTAAGCCTGTAGGCTGTAAATAAGTATATAACATCAAGCAAGACTCCAAAGATAATGTAGAAAGATACAAGGCCAGATTAGTCGCTAAAGGGTTTACTCAAAATGAGGGAATAGACTGTAAAGAGATATCTTCCTCTGTCTCTAGAAAGGAATCTTTTAAGAAAGCCATGACATTGGTAGCTCATTTGGACTTAAAATTGTATTAAATGGATGTAAAAATTATTTTTCTGAATGGTGACTTACATGAAGATGCCTATATAACACAACCTAAAGGTTTTCAGGTTGAAGGGGAGAACATATCGACAATGGTACTTAAAATTTTACGAAGTCATTTCAAACTTTAATTTAAAGAAAATATTATGGATCAATGCATATCTCTTAAAATAAGTGAGAGCAAGTTTATCATCCTTATTTTGTATGTTGATGATATATTACTTGCGAGTAGTAGCTTGAGCATGTTACATGAGATAAAGAACTTTTTATCAAAGAGTTTTGATACGAAAGATCTTGGTGAAGCTTCTTACGTGGTAGGAATTGAGATTCATCAAGATAGAGTCTGTGGCATATTGGGATTGTCTCCAAGAACTTATATTAATAAAGTTCTCAAAAGGTTTAACATGTATAATTACTTCACTATTATTGCTCCTGTGATTAAGGGTGATAAATTTAGTCTACTTCAGAGTCCCATGATCGATTTAAAGAGAAAGCAGATTGAGACAATACCTTATGCATCGACAATTGGGAGTCTCATGCATGCACAAGTCTGTACTTGTCCAGACATAGCGTATATAGTTGGCATACTTGGTAGGTATTAATGTAATCTTGATTTTAACCATTGGAAAGTAACCAAAAAGGTTTTTCACTATTATAAGGGACAAAATGGTACATATTGACATATAAAAGGTCGAATAACTTTAAAGTTATTAGTTTTTCAGATGCCGACTATGCTGAGTGTCAAGACACCCATAGGTCTACATCAAGTTATATATTTATGCTTGTAGGTAAACTTATATCTTGAAAGAGCGTTAAACAAACATTGACTACGTCTACTATGAAAGCAGAGTTCGTTCATGTTTTGAGGCAACATGTGAGGAGATATGATTGAGAAATTTTATCTCAGGACTTCAAATTATTGATAGTATTTTAAAGCCACTGAGAATCTTATATGACAATTTCGCTGTGATAGCCATCTCCAATAACAAGGCTAGTAGAGGTTCTAAATATATTGATATCAAATATTTTGTTATAAGGAAGAACGTTCAGAATCAAATCGTATCTGTTGAAAAGATCAGTACGACTCTCATGTTAGCAGACCCTCTCACTAAAGGTTTACCTCCCAAGCTCTTTTCGAAGCATGTTGCGCACATGAGATTAAAAGATAGTTTTGATAGCCTTTGAGAGTGGATTTAAAGGAGTGACTACATTTGTTTAAATTGATCTGAAATAAATATTATTTATTTGCTTTTCTATTTTTATGCAAATAAAACTTTGGAACATATGGTGCCAATAAATGGCAATACAGTAGAACTAATAAAAGATTGAGTTTGCTTGTTATCACTATTCAATTCATAAGCTTACAATCTATGTGAAATCATACTAATTGGAATCCATGTTGGTGATCAATTCTAATACGGTAACTAATGAACAATCAGTGTCGATGACACGATGCATTGACTACATTGATTCTATGTTAGTATTCTAACTGGATCAAACTGATTATAAGTTTTTTTATTAAAATTGATTGGGATTTGTCATTCAAAAAAAGTTAACTAACATTTGGTAATCAGAGTTTATTAACATAGTGTGACCAAGTGGGAGACTGTTAGAAGTTTCTATTTTTGGTGACCGAGTCAATCCATTGATCGGTGAATGGTGTAAGATCAATCTTGAGATGTAATAGTTGCTAATTCGATGAATTTGAGAGAATAAATAACTAATAATTAAGTCTTTTAGTTAGGGTATGATTGTGATTTTCAATCATAATATAATTAGCAATTTAAGTCCTTAATGAGAATGACTCATTGGCTATAAATAAAAGAGATGCTTGGTCCCAACGATCGCTCGACACACTTCAACCCTCCTCTTATTAGCAAAGGCATCCCCATTGTACTCGGTGGTATTGAGAACGGGGAGATCATTGAAGATTCAAGCGACAACCCATCTTTCATGACTCATACCTACCCAAGGTGAGTTAGTGATCTTTTATTTTAAAATTTTTGATAAAATTATAGCCAAGATCCCTATGTTGAGTTGATTGGAACAACTCTAATTTTATCAAAATCAACATGTAAGTTGTTTGATGATACACACATGATCTGAAGATCTATTATGTGGAAGATTGGGACGAAAAATAATCTCTAACATCTAATTTAAAGTAATAAAAGGTTTTCGCATGAGAAAACTTGGTGCAGCCAACGACTGTAGGTTGCAAAAAGTAGGTACGATTAACAAAAATATACACAACTGCCTTCTTAAAAATTACCCAAAGAGTGTAATTTTGGGCCTATTTAGAGTTCAGTTCGGAAGAGTTTAGAGTTTAGATATTTTGCAACATGCCTCATCAAGCTATTGGAAATTACAATTACTCATACTACTCTAAAAACAAAGTCTCCAATTTTTTTAATCTTTTTTGAAAATTAGGCTTTAGAAGGCCGATCTGGCTTTTAAAGCCCTTTTTTCTTTGAAACCAAATAGAACCCAGAGATAGGCCCACTCAGGCCCTAGTACATGGTCTTGGTTAGGGTTGCAACAGAGCCAAGCCAGCTCGGCTCGACCCAAAAATGAGAGCTTTTGCTCTCTTAAGCTCGGCTCGAGAGCTAGAGCTGAGCTTTTCATTTAAAGCTCTTGAAATAGAGCCAAGCTAGAGCTAAGCTTGTAAAGTTCGGCTCGACTTGATTAATAGTATATTATACTTTTATATGTAATAAAATATATTATATATAATTTTGATTTTGATTTTGATTTTTTTACCTTTTTTCACCTTATAATAAGATTCATCTAACGTTACTTTACAATGGATAAGTATGTAATAAATATATAATCCTTATAATCGTCTATTGAAGTTCTCCCTCCCCCCCTTTCTCTCTCTCTCTCCTCGCAACTATTAAGGCTCTTTCTCACTCATCTCAATGCATAACCATTGACAACAATTGACCAACCAATCAACACCTACGACCAACACGTCTGCTCTTAATCAATGTTTAACACATTAAATATAAAGACATTTTTCTCCAATCAATCTGTTAAATCCAAAAGGACTAAGGGATTAAAAGATATTACGGCTTTTATTTATTAACTTTTGTTAAAGCTTTCATCTATTAAAAAAAAAGATAATGTTTAAAACAATATTAGGGATTTTATTTTTAATATTAATAACTTATTTAGCTCAAAGTTTGGCTCGGCCCGACTCAAGCTTGATAGAGCCGAGCTAAAGCCCAGACTTTTCAGGCTCGAAGGGCCTAGAGCCAAGTTCCAGCTTGACTCGTATAAGGTAGAGCCAAGCTAGAGTTGACCCAAGATCAGGCTCGGCACGGCTCGGTTGCAACCTTAGTCTTGGTGCCTGCAGCAATCTGTATTTTATCAGACGAGCTACAATAGCCGTGGGCGGGCTTACGTAGCGAGCTGCAAGACCCATGTTCTGGGCTTACTCGATTGTTGAAATTCAACCAAACTTTATTAATCCGCCGCTTTATATCAGTTGGGGCGGGCTTTTCATTAGAATAAAGTGGGTTATAAAAGATTGTCGCACCATTTAAAGGATCGCCCCGATCTAGAAAAGCCCACTGTAAATTTCAGTCATCAGAGCGAGATCCATGATACATCATTTTCGAAAATGTGAAAAAATATATATAAATAAAATAAAACTTACCTTGAAATTGATCTCCAAAAATCACCTAAAACCTTCTCGCCGCATAGCCCGCTCCAGGTTTATAAATTGAAAAGTAACTTTTTTTTTTCTTTTAATTGCTTGAAGTGCATAACAGGTTTTATCATTGTACTTTGGGACCGACCTCCTGGCCATCATTTAAATATCAAAATGGTGTTTACATGATCTTACACCATCAATGGTTAAAGATGTGGGGTGATCCAAATTGTCAGAGTGATAGATCATAAATTAAAGTGCTCAAGAGGCCAAAAAATGGGGTTTTAGGGAGATTTAAACCATCCGATCCGTAGACTATAATGTCTATTGTTGTTTTTAGGTTTAATGGCTGTTATTACAGTTCATCAATCAGATGGTTCACATCCACTTATATATTATAGTTCCTCGATCGGATGGTTCACATCCACCTATCGACATATTTCATTTGGCTGAGACATATAAATTGCCGACAATTTAGGGTGATAGATCTTGCAAAATGTTTGAAGGCTGTGTTTGAGATTGCTCTTTGGAGGCAGAGAGCAATCCACTTAAATAAGCATATTTAAATTGCTCCTTTAAAGCCACTAAAATTTTATTCTTTTACTCTCCAAAAGTGCTAAAAGCACTTACAACCAAACATAGTCTCATGCTAAAGTGCCTTGCACCAGAGTAGAGAGCTGCTCTTTGCCAGCAAAGAGCAATCCCAAACATAGCCTAAGGTTTCGTTCGGGAGCTGGATTTAACCAAGATTATGAGTTTAAACTCAAAAAGTTCTCAGAATGTATTATTTTCCAACTGGTTCTGGCGTTCAAGAGTTTTTTTTGGGAAGTGGGAATCGAGTGGTTTCCAAGTGAAAGCGACAGCTAGTCGTCCGAGCAAATTGCTTAGAATAGTTGAAAATCTGAGCTTAGATTGTAGGCGGGTGTGTATACTTCACATCCTTGTATACATCAGATCCCACTCAACATGCATATGCCTAAAAACCAAAAAATAAAAAAAAAATTTGCAGGGAAAACTAGTTGGAGAAGATGACGCTGAGTTTTTCTAAACTCACCGTCGCCGGTATGCTCTTTTGGCTCATCTGACATCCACTGGACCGATGCCGAACGATTACCGGCGTCGGGGGCCATTGGTCGGTGTGTTGGACCGTCGCATTTGAACTGCTTACTCCGTTAAGATTTTAGCTCACCTTCACTAACGCGCCTATCCCGTGCATCCTTCTTACTGTATCCCCGCTGTAACCCTCCCTGCTAGAATGTGTATATATATATACACACACACCATTATATATAATATATAATATATTATATTATAATAGATATAATATTATAATAGCAAGTATATCTATACAATCAACATACTTTAATAAAGCAACCAACTTTAATATTATATATTATATAACATGGAGAGCTATTACCTGCAAACGATTTTTAAGTGATTGCACATTTAAGTGATTTCAGCGAGAGGTTAGGGAAAGACGTTGTATGTTAGGGACATGTGACATTTGAAAACCTAATTTAGGCCGTCTGGTTTAAAGTTCATGATCCATAGATCCTTGGTGGGTAAGATTGGAGCAAAATACGATATTTATCATATGATCTAGTGTTGTCAACCGTTGAAACAAATAATAGCCTTTGACTATATTTAACAACATGATGAAGATTATATTTCGTGCCAATTTTATCCACTGAGGATTTATAGATTGTGAACTTTAAATTAGACGATAAATAATCTCCATCGTCTATTTCAATGCAGTCAATGTATTACAGCATAGGTAAACTCAAAGATTTGGTGGGTGGATTTAAAGGTATTCTATTATTAAAAGTAAAGACAATAAAACCTAAAATTTTATTTTATTGTAATGGGGGGCTATCCCATGTAAGGCTAAAACACCAAAACTAGTGCTTTCCGAATTGAATTGTTTTGCTGACTAGATTCATTACAGTCTAATATTTTATTCTTTTTCTACAGATTGCAAATATCAGTTTAACCTTGTAAATGGGTATTAGTGGCCTATTTTAGAAGTAATGACTATTAAATCATATTTGAAAAAAGACTTGGTCAAATTTGTTCACCCTTATCTCGATTGGTTGCTCGTAAATTTTAAGAGAAATTCAAATACGACATATAAATCGATGATTATATCACATTTCTACGATTATAACATAATCATTGATTGAATCGATTATGAGAATTTTCTTAGATAAACTTAAAAACAAAAGGTTATGAGGTTTATAAGAATCTGTCAGGAATCTTAGTAACTTAAGATATATCTTAGTAACTTAAGAACCCATACGAAAAAAAAATTAAGAACTTGAATTTACAAAGAATCTGTTAGAAATCTGAGTATCCAAAAATGTGAGCTTTTAGACAAAATGGGTAAACACCTGAACGAGGCCTAAAGTTTGGACTTCTTGTCATCTGCTCTCTCATCAACACAAAATCTACCCTCAACCGTTTCCCTTTCTATACACCAACAGGAACCTAAAAACAAATAAAAAAGGTCAGACAAAGCAAGTCGCTTTTCTAATTATCCGTGCGTTCGGAGTTACTCTCGATCGAAAGTTGTCGCCGATAGAAAAGTTAGATCCGCCAGGCTGTAAGGCAAACGTTTGAAAAGACACGATTTAAAATAAACAAAACACCCCTTATTTTTAAACCAATTAACAACAATACCCTTATTATATCTGGGTTCTCTGAGACTCAACGGCCCTGGCGAACTCGGCGTTTGTCCGCAAGGGCATTATCGTCCTCCCACTCAAATAATTAAAAAAATCAAAAATCTGAAATCTGAAGATCGAGTATTTGAGTGGCTTCTAGACTCCTGCTTCTAGTTTACCCAGTCTGCAGCTACTGGGCAGCTACCTCCTCCAGATCCATCTTCCTCCATTATTTCCAAAATCGAAATCACCATATCCAGTTTTACCAATCAGAGAAAAAAAAATAATGCAAGAAACTATAGAGAAGCAAAACCCCAAATCCCTTTACCAATTTTTTTTACATGGGGGCCGCTAAAACCCTCCTCCTTGTTACTCTCGTCTTCTTCTTCTTCTTCGCTAAAACCTCTGCAAAACCACAAGATCGAGAGCAACCATTCGTCGGCGTCACCGTTGGCACTGACGTCTCCAATCTCCTCTCCCCCACTGACCTCGTCGCTCTCCTCCAATCCCAAAAGATCGCCCACGTCCGCCTCTACGACGCCGACCTCGACCTCCTCCGTGCCCTTGCTCGCACCAAGATCCGCGTCGTCGTCGGCGTCCCCAACAACCAACTCCTCGCACTCGGCTCCTCGAACGCCACAGCCGCCGCGTGGATCAAACGCAACGTCGCCGCATTCTACCCGGAAACCCTAATCTCCCACATTGCGGTCGGCGACGAGGTGTTGACCACGATCCCCTCTTCGGCTCCTCTCCTTCTCCCTGCCATCGAATCGCTCTACGCTGCTCTCGTCGTCGCGAATCTTCACACGCAGATCAAGATCTCCACTCCTCACTCAGCTTCCATTATTCTCGATCCCTTTCCCCCTTCCCAAGCCTTCTTCAATCAGTCCCTAACCCCAATTCTTCTCCCTCTGATTCAGTTCTTATCTCGAACTAGTTCTCCTCTGATGATGAATCTCTACCCTTACTACGTTTTTATGCAGAATAAAGGAGTGGTTCCTTTAGACAATTCGCTGTTCAAACCCTTGACCCCTTCGAAGGAAGAGGTCGACCCCAACACTTTGCTCCATTACACCAACGTCCTCGACGCCATGATCGACGCTGCGTACTTCTCAATGAAGAATCTCAATGTCTCTGATGTCGTCGTGCTCGTTACGGAGAGCGGGTGGCCGTCGCTGGCCGATCCGAAACAGGAGCCCTATGCTACAATCGACAATGCCGATACATACAATTCGAATCTGATAAAGCACGTATTTGATCGTAGCGGAACACCGTTGCGGCCAGATATCACGTCGAGCGTGTTCATCTACGAGCTGTTCAACGAGGATTTAAGATCGAGTCCAATTTCAGAGGCGAATTGGGGACTTTTTTATGGGAATTCGACGCCGGTTTATTTGTTACATGTTTCGGGAAGTGGGTCGTTCATGGCCAACGACACGACGAACCAGACGTTCTGCATTGCCGGCGATGGGGTCGATTCGAAGACGCTGCAGGCGGCGCTCGATTGGGCTTGTGGGCCGGGACGGGCGAATTGCTCGGAAATTCAGCCCGGAGAGGCGTGTTTTGATCCCAATTCGGTGAAGAATCACGCTTCGTATGCGTTCGATAGCTATTACCAGAAAGAAGGGAGGGTTTCTGGTTCATGTGATTTTAATGGCGTCGCTTTGATTACTACCACTGATCCAAGTAAGTGTTGAAGAAGAAGAAGAAAGCATTAATTTTTCTCTTTTTTAGTTTTGAATTTATCTTCAGTGAGCTGACGGCTCATTGCGGTGAGTGAGCTGGGTCTTTTCAGCTGTGCTGTGACTCTGATTGGACCTTGAGACACGGATAGAGTTTCAAGAGCAGGAATATCCGTGCACATCTTAAGGTCTGTGTATCTCTTAAGGTCCATTGACGCTCAATCTGGCAATGTCATGTGAGTAAGATTTCAGTTTTGGTTTTGCAGCTTTTGATAGATTTGTTTTGTTTGGATTTCTCGTTTGAATTTTTTTGCAGGTCACGGGAGCTGTATTTTTCCGGGCAGGTGAGCAATATAGTGTACGTTTTATATATCTTTGGGTTGGTATTAGGTAAGCGACCGGAACTGCCAAGTCGTTGGTTCACGGGCTACTTTTTGGTACACTTGGTAGTTGCTACGTGGAAGACCACTATTATTATGTCAAGGAAATTTATAATGAGTGGACCTCAAACAGCATATCAACAACAGACTGTATATGTGGCACGATGCAAGTGGATAGCCCAACCTGCATTGTTAGGATTCACTGAGCCTTCATCGCGCCAAGTGGTCAGTTGAATGGTTTGCTGTCAGTGTCCGGGTGCCACCTCTATCAATAGGTAAAACTAAGGATCAAATTTTCGGGATTTCAAATTTTGTTTGAGACTGGACCAAACCAAAATTTTGAAGGGAAATTTCGACGGAAAACTTTAAATACATGCAGCCCAAAATCAAAACCAAAAATTTGAACCGAAATTTCGATTTCGTTTCGGTCTGGATTGAAACCGATGTGATTCGGCCAAAATTTTGTTCCATGCCGTAAAACCTTCAAATCTTTGGCTAATCTTAGTCATTGCGAACTTATATTAGCCTAAAATTCGTGCTCATAAGAAGATTCAAACCATTAATCCGCCCTTTTATTTTAAGTTGTTTGGGTTATGTTAAAATGTTTGGATTGAATGACAGATAAATTTTTTTTGGTAATTAAGTTCACATAATGTTTAATGTAAAGTTGCGTGCCGTGTGGCACGCATGTCTTAAGTATTGTGGACAGGATGCCGTCTATTGATCTAGCTGAGCACATCCAGATAAGAGTGAATCTCTCACCATTGGTTGACAATGGGATGTGGGGCCAGCATGCATTGTCAACAGGATTTTCGTATAAAGTGCAGGGGACATGCTGTGCCACAGATTCACTTGATATTGTTTGTTGTGCCATATGTGTTGTTTATGCTGTTCGTACTTGGTTATCGGAATTTAGGCCGAAATTTCGGTCCAAATTATTGGTTTCGGTCCTCACTCAAACAATAATTTGGACTGAAATTTTGGTCATAATTTGTATGGAATTGAAATTATTGGCAGAAATATCAGCCAAACTAATCTATTTTTGGCCGAAATTTTCGGTTTCGGTTTTGCCTGAAATCGAAATTTTGCCCGATATTTTGATCCTTCCTTAGTAATAGTAACTCATTACAAGTTACAGCTCTTTGAAACTCCATTATTGTGTATGATAGAGTTTTAAAAAGTAGCTACAGCCGTCCACGTGTATTGATGGCAGCTGATTTGGAATGGTGTTACAGCCTATATATTCTTCACTCTTCAGTCACATAGATCCATTATTCGATATAAATGGTGTTACAGCCTATATATGCTTCACTTACGTTTTTTTACCATTTTCAGTTTTTTTTTTCTTTTTTTTCTTTTTCAGTAAGAAGATAGATAATAGCACGAGATTAGGAAACGGCGCGAACGTGACGAGCAGTGGCGAGGGGCTTACATTTAAATTGAGATTGAATAGAGGGAAGGAGTGTTATTATCAAATTCTGTTTATTTTTATAATATTTTTAATTACCACCACTATGTCTTCCAATTGCTAAGGCAAAAATGAAAATGCCTATTTTTGTTGTATTTATTATTTTTTTTTGTTGTGGGAGGTGGATGAAGGCTTTGTTGTTTCTTCTTCCTATAACATATCATGGTTAAGTCATTTGTAATTTGTGAAGCAGTCACGGCTTACACCTTCTCACTCTCTCTCTGAATTTCTGTTGAGCTTGGTGGATCTCTTAGATCGGAATGCACTCCATTGGAAAATAAATGAAGTCATTTAAATGGTTTTTTTTTATGGAAAGTCATTTAAATGTTTTGAAATTTGAAATTTAGGCAAAAGGAAGACATAATATATTGGGAAATTTGCACTTTCGGTTCTATATGTTTGCGTATTTGCAAAAACGGCCCTATAGTTTCAATCCTTGCATAAATGGCTAGCTCCAAGCCTAGTCGCCTGCACGTCATATATATATATATATATATATATATATATATATATATGCTTCTCTATGCAAGCATTGAATCTAGAATTTCTGTATTATTTTTTAACAATTTCTATCTCTCTTGGAAAGCGATTTCGAGATTCCACTAAAGGTCGTATAACATAGAGAATACAACAGGCTAGGTAAGATATCGAGTACAATATCTTTTAAGTTATTGTTTTTCTAATTTTTCAAAACATTGCAGGTAGTCCAAGATATATAAGTTATCTTAAGATATCACTCGATAACTTAAGATATCGACTGATGATTTAAGATATCGGTCGATATCTTAAAAGAGGGTTTTTTTTTTAGTTTTTGGATTATGGTTTACATTAAAAGTCTATCGGCTATATATCTTAGGATATCGGCCCGATATTTTAGGATATCGAGCGATATCCTATGATTGACAAAAACGCTAAAGTTTTCATTCATTTAATTTTTTAATAATATTTTTAAATAATTGTAGCGCTAAGTCAAGTATAACTTTTTATAAACAATCAATTTTAATTTTAATTTTGTAAATATTGTAGGTTGAAATGGATGTTTCCCTTCTTTGCCATTTTGATTTCGTATGCGTGAGAGATAATACTTACAACGGAGGACATCGGAGGATTGTCACTGTCACGGAGAATATATCATTCGATGAGTTTATAGAGAAAATGTACAAAGTCAGTCGGACACGACTGGAAGAATATTCTATTACACTTACTGTTTCATTACGCATAGGGAATGAGCTTGTATTTGCCGAATTGTTTGACTCTGATGATCTTACAAACTTATTTAGAGCATATCGTATCGGTGATGGTGTTATAAATATTTATATCGAAAAATCATTAGTCACTCATCGAAATTTTGCCGCCTTTAGAAACATTTCAACCGTTCAGGAAACAAAGCGAAGATGATCATGGTGTGAAATGTAACATTTGATTGAAAATCAAGGAATACGGTATAAAGAGGAGAACATTGTTGCACCGATAATAGCCGACGATGATAGAAATATGAATATAGGATTTCGCCCTTACAGTAAACTTCCGGAGCAACCCTATTCAGACATTCCGATGAGTGAAGGCGATGAAGATCAAGGATATTGTCATCAAATGAATCCGATGCATGATACATCTCAGTTCAACTTCGATTAAATCGTGGGAAGCGCTTTTAGTCGCCTTTAGTCCATATCAATGGCCTTCCAACAAATAACTTGAATAGCGATAATCGAGCCTTCAACAGAACAGCCTCTCATACATCAAACATTCCCGCATTGGCTAACATCAATCCAAACAACTGCACATCAATCAAGTGTGCATCGATGGGCTCAATCCCAATCACTTAATAACCATCCAGTCGATGACGGTGATAGTGATCCTGAAAATAATGAAGCCCCGTCGTCTCCCACTTCGCGTGTTTATACTAATAGAGGAATTGATCAACCTTTGGTGGACGAAGACTATCAGCTTAATGACTCGGAAGGAGAGTATATGGATTCAGACGATGAGGAACTGTATGAAGGGGGAACGATTACCATTGGTCAGGCGTTTAGAAATAAGAAATCATTTCAAAAAGTTCTTAAAGAATTTGCAATGACAAATAATTTTCAGATTAAACCAATAAAAACCAGTCCTCTTTGAGTTACTGCGAGGTGTGTTGAAGTAGGATGTGCTTGGCGAATACATGCATCGAAATTAGTAGGCGTAGACATGTTTGCTGTGAAAACTTTTCACCCGGAACACACGTGCGGAATGCCAGCTTTTGGAAGCGGACATCGCCAATGTACGACATCGTGGATAGCTTCATTCGTTAGAGATAAGCTATTAAAGGGTTTTGACGAGACTCCTGCTTCAATAATTTTTTATATTAAAAAAAAATACGGTATAACAGTAGGTTACTGGAAAGCATAGAGAGGAAAAAAAATGGCGTTGAATGACATCCGAGGTAGCTGGAAGGAGCAATTTAAGATGTTACCGTTATATGTTGCCGAATTACGTGGTCGATCCGGACATGTCTGACGAGCGATAATGCATTTAGATTCTTTGGCATTTGGACCTTGCATTCAAGCTTCGTAATACTTACGAAGAATAATTATGTAGATGGAACGCATTTATGTGGACGATACAAGGAGTCTTTGTTAATAACTACGGATGAGCGAGAATAGACATTTATTTCCTATAGCGTTGTTGTATGCGAAGAAAATGAAGACCATTGGACATGGTTCTTGATCTATTAGGGAGGCGTGTAATCGGTGAATTTGAAGAAAGTTTGTTTTGATATCGCATGTAAAGGTTTGATGGAAGCGATGGAAAATTTTTTTCTAATGCCTTTCAAAGCCTCTTGTACACCGCTCTAAATCTGCTTGATAAATATAAGGATACAATCTCTAGACCGCTTTTTGGGTTCTTTGCGTGCATTTTCGAAGCAAAATTTAAAGAATTATCGAAAATAGAAGAGACGGCCACGGAATGTACAAAATGGATTAAAGAAATTGGTGATCATTTCGCGCTTATTTCAAGGGAGGCGTTATGATATGTTGACAACTAATATAGAAAGCATAAATAGTGTGTTGAAAATAGTCGGGAGGAACCGATTGTGAGTATGTTAGAAACTATTCGCACAAAAGTAGTAATTTATCTTCGTCGTCGAGGAAGGAAATAAAATGACACATGTGTTAACACGGCGGCGTAAAAACACATAAAAAGAAATTCGTGATGGGCCCGTCGAAAAAACGTCATACCATATGGTGTGATATATTTCAAGTTAAGCGTGGTGATTACACTCACGGTGTCGATCTAGAATCGCGAACATGTACATGTAGAGCGTTGGGCTATTCTTGGATTACCATGTTGTTCACATGCGATTGCCGCGTTGCAGAAATAGAGAAAGAGATCCCCCAATTTTGTGAACAACTTTGGTTTACCCGGTGACTTATTTAGGGAAACTTATAAAGAACACTTTGTCGACCGACTTGAACAAATAAAAGACATTCAAGTTTTGCCTCCCCACAAAAATCGTCAAGCCGCCATCCAAGAAAAGGAGAACAAGATCTAAATGCGAAGTTCGACCACTACAATGTAAAATTGTAACAGTAATACGGTCATAACTTAATATTTGAAATTAACTTATATTACTTCAAAGTTTGAGATTAAAAACAGATTGAGATTAGATTAGACCTAGTGGTAATCGAGCTTCTAAATGATCTTATTATAGAAGAGTTTTTTTTTTTTTTTTTTTTCTCTTTTTCTTTCCTTCAACATAAACAGATTAGACCTCAATAAAAGAGCGATCAACATCCGCCAATTAATTAATATATTTTTTTGAACTAATAATTAAGTTTTGGAATTGTGATTGGAATATATTGCTGTGCTTCTTAATAAATCATTCATTCAAATAGGATTTGAAGTTGCCAAATTCGCCCCTAATCTACTAGTGATTGGCATAGAGCAAGACCAAAGATATCTAGCTTCACAATTCCAAAAGATAGATATCTTAAATATCGGCCGATATTTTAAGTTATCGGCCGATATCTTAAATCATCGACCGATATTTTAAGTAATCGGACGATAGCTTAAATCATCGGCCGATGATTTAAATTATCAGCCGATGATTTAAGATATCGGCCGATGATTTAAGATATCAACAGATGACTTAAAATATCGGTCGATATCTTAAATCATCGTCCGATATCTTAAATTATCGGCCGATAATTTAAATCATCGGCCGATGATTTAAGATATCGTCCGATTACTTAAAATATCGGCCGATGATTTAAAATATCGGTCGATGATTTAAGATATCGGACGATGATTTAAGATATCGGCCGATGATTTAAGTCATCGGCCGATTGGAATTGCTTCAAGAGAGGAAGGCTCCGTTGATAAATCAGGCAAGGTGAAATCTAAACATTAGATAAGTAATTGTTAGACAAATAAGATAAATTGATAACAACGAAAATGAAAATTATACAAGTTAATAAAAATTAATAAAATTAATTATTTACAATTTAATCAAAAAACATCTTTACAAAAGTCTAAAATTTTTTACAGATATATTTAACTCTTCTTCCCAAACGTGCACATTAGATGTCCGATTTCGGCTCTAAATTGTTGCATATGTTTATCGTTGAAATCAATAGGCCGCTGTTGGGAGAAGTATTCTATATACTTCAAAACGTATACACCGTAATCCCAATCGTTTTCTTGGATCGGGAGAACGACACTGTTGAACGCCGATACCTTCCACTGTTGATCGAAAGCTGACTTCAAACCGATAGCGTAAAGAAGGCGCGGAAGGTGATTCAATAGATATTCTTTATGCGCTTCAAACATTTTTGAGCACTCTCGGTCTGCTGGATCTATTAACTTAATTTCTCGATCAACTAATGAAATTATAGCCAACGCCCAGTGGCTATGTTTTTGGCTATGCATCGGAAGATAAATCTACACATAAACGGAACCGAAATTTTAAATAATACATTTTATTTAAAAGCTGTTAACGTTAAATAAAGCGAAGTTTAGTATTAAAAAACGTACCGTTCCACAGTCAATCGCGTGAATTCCGCGGATATTTGTCAATAGTGGTTCCATCGGCTTTGAATTGTTACGAACATTCCATTCGTCACAATAGGCCTGCCACCTATCGAGGTCATTTGACGCACTATTACCTTTATTATCGATATATTTTTAAAATTTTTTCTCGTCTGCCATAAACAAGGTCTGAAACAGGATAATGTAGTAAGTAAATAAATTAGAAGAAGTTAATCAAGAGTCGTGATTGAAAAGACAAATAAAAGAAACAAACGAGCTTTCAATAAACATTTGAAACCTTACCAGGGCAGACGCAGAAGCGAACCAGCTTTTTTCGACATTGGCCGTAAACATTGAATCGTTTATAACTTCAAGGACTCTCGAGTACGCGTCGATGACTTCATTGTCGAGCCACGAGCGTCCTTTGAGAACCTTCAAAAGAACAACTGTGATCTCAACACCCCTGATAGTATTGACGATTACATTGTCCTCGTTCTCCGGCCGATTCCAAAAACTAAGCATATAATTTTGCTCCATTGATTTTGTCCCATCCTCCTCCTCCTCTACAACCAATCTTAGTTTTTTTATTAATGCTTTAGTGGTCGGAGACTTTCTCTTCTTACGAGCACGCAAGTCATAACCTTCGGCTTCATTTTTTACAGATGATAGTTTCACTATAATTATTTTTAGTGATGTCGGCTGTGACTCACGAGAAGGCTGCGTAAGAGGAGCACCATCATCACCCACATCAACCAAGGGTTGTTTAGTAGGCTGAGGAGCAGTAGGTTTTGGGGCAGCAGGTTTAGTGGCAGTAGATTTATGGGTAAGTTGAGGAGCGGCGGGTTTTGGGGCAGTTGATTGTTGTCTTGGTTGAGGAGCAGTGGGTTTTGGGGCACTTGACTGATGGCTTGGTTGAGGACCAGTTGGTTTTGGGGCACTGGACTGATGGCTTTGTTGAGGAGCAGTGAGTTTTGGGGCAGTAGATTGATGACTTTGTTGATGAGTGGTGGGTTGAGGGACAGTTGATTGAGGGTAAGTGGGGGAAGGAACGAAGGTGTCAAAGAGCACAGAGGTTAAAATATTATCCTGCATAATTGCAAAAAAAAATACATTACAAAAAATAAAAAATAAAAAAAAATCGCATTATCGACCGATAATTTAACTAATCGATCGATAATTTAAATTATCGTCCGCTAATGTACATTATCGATCGACTATTTAAATTATTGTCCGATAAGTTACATCGTCGGACGATAAGTTTCATTGTCGGACGACAAGCTAATTTTGCATTCATTTGTAAAGAATTGATTTTGTTCTAAATTTGAAAAGTCTTGGTTTGGTACCTTTCTTAAATGAGAGATGACCGCATCAAGATCCTTCCGTATTGCTTTATTTTCTTCTTATAAGGCCTTCTTATCTCTCCCGAATTGTTCAATGGTGAGTGTTTGCCCTTTGAGCAGCGTAAATGTACGCCGGAATTCTTTTTTCATGTCTTTTTACATTCTTTTCTTAGCTCCGTTACTTCTTTGGTTAGGTGCGGTTGCCTAACTGGCTGCTCTCTTATTGGCTGGGGCCTAATATCCGGTTTGCCCTTTGGTTGACGTACAACGACCTCAAAATCATCGTTTTCGTCGCTGTAATCTTCGTCATCCTCATTGTCATCATCTCGGCTAATCGACTCTTCGGCTCTTTCTTCCGGACGTGTCGCATGACTTGGGATATCATCATATTCATCTATATTTTCTTCGAAGTAAGGCTCTTCTCTTTCCTCGGTCTCTTCATTCTTATTTTTCATTTCTCTTCGAATAAAAAAGTATCGAACCCATTTATACTGTAATTCGTGCTTTTCAACTTCAAGCTCTAAAATCACTTTAGACTTAAGAAATTTTTCTCTATATAAATTAGGATTACTTAATTTCGCCTTCCCATTTCATTAGCCTTGGAAATGGTTCTTTAAGCCCAATAGGAGCGGTGGCGACTGCAGGAAAGTGCTCAAACGCCAAAATCTGTAAGGCGATAGTGCATCCGTAAATGTTGTATTGCCCATTTTCTGACCTTTTTGTCATTTTCCTTCCGCCACTCGCTTTTGATATACTATCTAATAAATTATTGTAAACTATCAGGCCCCACGGTAATTTGTTGAACTCTTCAATGTTATCTACTAATTCTAAGTACCGTGTATCTACTTCCTGGTATGTGTCCGGAAGTAAAAAAGAACATACGAAAAATAATAATGATAGTTTCAAAAAATCATCGTTGGATAAATCAGCACTGTCAATAATTTCTTCAATACGAGATCTTTTCGCCGGCTTCCCCCAAAAGAATTTGTATCGAATAGTTGTTTCCTCTTTTACGGCCACCTTCTCAGACTCAGGTTCTGTCAACATGTTGAGGCCTAAAATCAAGGCTATATCGATCTGTTGTAGGAGTACATTGGTGTTCTTGACCTTGAAAACATTATCTTCAACCCAAAAACTTAAAATAGCGTCAACCAAGTCTCCAACGAATCCTAATTTCTCATTCATCCTAAATAGATGACCGAATACTGAATCATCTAATATTTTCTTTCTCTCTTCGCTACAGTGCATGTAAAATTTCCTAATACCAACTCCAGAACATTTTCCGATGGGCTTTAGAGTCATGGTCATTTTCAATCACTTAGTAGGAACTGCAATATAAATAAAAAGCAATTAATAAACAAAAGAAGTGATTTTGAAAAAACTACTAATCCCCTAACTTACCGATAACTTAAATTATCGGTAAGTTATCGGATTAGGTGGGAAATATTGGGGATGACTAAATGTACTGAAATGTAAAATAAATAAATTACCTGGAAATGTAATGTGACCTTTGTGACCTTTTTCCGCTTTGTCGCTGCTCTCTTGTTTTTTTCAGAAAAGTTAAACTTAAAAAGTAAGAGTAACATATGAAATGTAAAAGTAGCTTTTATACTCTCTTTTAAAGGGCGGTGGAATTTTTTTTTTTATATTATTTAAAATAGGTCCTTGCTGACGTGGAGCAGACGGAGGCGGCTAGGCTTGGAGCTGGTCATTAATGCAACGGTTAAAACTATAGAGCCGTTTCTGCAAATACGCAAACATATAAGGCCGAAAGTGCAAATTTCCCTAATATATTATTAGAGCTGAGGTAGTGTCGGTCATGTGAACCGGACATGTGGCATGGATTGGCATATTTCATCGTGACTTATTAAATGGCTTATATTAGGGCTGTCCACTGAATGGGTTAGGTCAAGTACAAAATTTTGGCTGCCCAAGGGGATAATGACATATCTCAACCTGACCTGTGGGTCAAGGGTAAATGCCTCACCCAACCCGAAAACAGGATGCCCCTCTGCACCCGGTTACAAAGCCTTATTTTCAATGATTCATATATGAGATATCATATCGGGTTATGTTGGGTCGGCCCTACCTAACTAAAAGTTGGGTTAAAAGTCATAAACGGTCCAAACCTAACGTGAAGAGTCAAATTCTTTTTCCTAACTTGGTTAAATTTTGGGTCAAGCCGGTAAGGTATTGAGTCAACCTTGCCTGATGACAATATTACCTTATATTTGTATGTGTTGAAATTTAGTCTTACATTTAGTAAATTATAGCTTTGTCCCTTCCTTTATAATATTTTGGGTCACTCTTTTCTTGATCAATTAATTTTGAATTAGATGTATAATTTATGATGGTAATTTAACAAATCATTGTTTATATGATTTGGCTCAATCTCGTCAATATGTGTAGGAGCCTATTGAAGTTTAGTCCCACATTTGATAATCATAATTTTTTGTCTTCCCTTATAATATTTTGGACGGCTCCGCTCATGATGAATGATTTTGATTGGATGCACAAATTCAATCAGTTCAATGTTTGAAAGGATGCATTTATGCATGATAAAAGAGGGAATAATTGAAAGAATATGAGCATCAGGCGAGTCCAGCTAAATAAACACATATTTTACGAAAGTTGGGTGCTTATTAAAGGTAATAATAGTTTTTTTTTTAATTTATAAAACATGATTACCCCGAAGTGAAAGCAGTTCTACTGTGTTTGGATAAGGGAAAAATGGCAGATTTTTATGGGGATATTATCTACCGTTTGGATTGTAAAATCCTAGCTGCCTAGATTTTCCAAAACAAAATTCCAACGGGGAACCCTCGCACTTTATTTTACGAGACCTCCTAAAAAATAAGACATCTCTCCTATTTTCTAGGTGCCAACAAATTGGCCGCTTACGTTTGTTAGTATATTGCATAAAGTTTGACGGAAAACAGATCGAAAAATTACTTCAAGGCGCGACCCAACGAAACGAAGATGCAGAATGCTCTGGTTGGCACACGAATTCTGAGGGCTTAGATGTAAGATTCGGAAATTGCAAGTGTCTTAGAATCCCTTTTATGGCCTCTATTTATAACTTTTGAAACACCTTTTTAGGGGCGGTTGTGTCTGTCGGTTGCTTGTAATCGAGGGCCCTGATCGATCCAATCAACGGTTGCAAGGATCCAACGGTTCACATCCGAACAGTTACTTCTTTTGGTCACACACTACGTTGCACTGTAGTGTGCGACCCAACGAAACGAAGATGCTGAATGCTCTGGTTGGCACACGAATTCTGAGGGCTCAGATGTAGGATTCGAAAATTGCAAGTGTCTTAGAATCCCTTCTGTGGCCTCTATTTATAACTTTTGGAACACCTTTTCAGGGACGGTTGTGTCTGTCGGTTGCTTGCAATTGAGGGCCCTGATCGAAGTGCAAAGTGCACCTTAAAAGCGCCAATTGCGCCATTCGCACATTGTACATGCGCGTGCGGCGGCGAACCGCCGCTATGAGCTGTGTTCCTCTTATTAAGCCAAACAATATGGAAGGTAAGTTTCCATATATAAGCCATGAATATTTCTTATAAAATAGTGAGGTGGGATAAAATATTTACAACGCTTTTAAACTTATGGTAGGAAAAGTTTTCCTCTAATATTAATTCAAAATTCAAGTCATTTTGACTTGAAGGTTAAATGATCAATTGTTGTCAAAAACATTCTTTTTAATATGGAACCAATCAATTTAAGGAATCATATAAAAAATAAATAAACATTATTAAATTAATAATAAATAAATATTATTAAAGTAATAAATATTTATTTGGTAAATATCCAACAACGTTTTTATTTCTATTCTTCGGTGGGTACTTTTTTTAACAAACAAAGATTTCTTCTTTCTCAGCCCAAGTTTCATGTGCGTAAACATTTGACTATTTTGAAACATTTGACTATTTTGAATGAGTCGATGGAGATCATTTTTCGTTCAAATCTTTGACATCATAGAACTTGAGATCGTGATTCTATCATCAAAAGGTCAGATTTTGAATTGATGGAGATTATTTTTCATCCAATTCTTTGACATTATAGAACTTGAGATCATGCTTCTATCATCAGAATGACAGATTTTGATTCCACGTGGGACACATTGATAATATGAACATAATCATTAGTGTACACCAAATGTTATTTGTGAATCAATTTTTGAGATGTCGGCCATGTGGAATCAAAATCTGACCGTCTCATGGTGGAGCATAATATCAAAATCTATTGTGTCAAAGATTGGGATGAAAATTAATCTATGATATCTAATTCTAAGCAATCAACAATTTACGAATATAAAGTGCAGGTTGGGATAGAAGAATATTGGATTAAAATAAAGGTCCCCTTTCTCAAATAAATCCCAGGATCTGTCTCTCAGTCTCTCTCTCTCCCCTATCTTTTAGGTGCCAACCATTAACCTAGTACCTTGCTTTGGGCAATGGTCAAGTCCGGCCAGGTTGAACCGGATTTCGAGTTCAATCCCACATGCTGCCCTTGGAAATAAGAGAATCTTGACTGCACATCATCCTATAAAAATTGAAAATCATGAAAGTCAAGATTCTCCTATTCCCAAGGGTGCTAGATGGGGTTGAACTCGAAATCTAGTTCAACTTGGTTGGACCTTACCATTGCCCACCTTGCTTCTCTCTCTCTCTCTCTCTCTCCTATTTTTTAGGCTAATAAATCAACTCCTACAATTTCTTAACCTATATCCACAAACACTCTCTGCTCTCCATTTGTGTGAAAATTTTCTTACTGTTTATTAGGCTATCCAAACACTAGAAAATAAAGGAATATTGTGGATTCCTATAAGCTGGAAAATCTTAAGATTTCATAGTATTTATAAATCTGAACCTGCCATTTTCTCAAGGTTTTATACAATGAAGATGGGAGTCGATTATCTTTGATGATGGTTGATCATGATATTATGGCACGTTTTCGACATAACATAGTGTACATATCAAAAAAGTGACTGAAAATCATGTGACGCACATATGCTCAAACCTAATTTTTCAGGAAACCTTTGAGATGTGTGTCACATAGAAATAAAAATGACCATATGATGGTACGCCACTGATTCCAAGAAACCTTATTTGAAAATTCAGATGAGAAACAATTTCCATCCTTTGATTCAAAGCGCGATCAATGTTTTTCAAGGTAAGTGTCCTCAAAGATTTTGCGGGCCTTTTCTAGGCACGTTACGAATGTTATCATGCAGTTGTTGAAGCATCGTGAGGTGGGGAGCAGCCGAGAAGGGGAAATGCTGTGCTCACAAATATGACAGCTAATAAAGACTAAAATGCTTAGCTAAAAGAATATTACAAAGGAAGACAGGCTACAAAGTTTAACCCTAAAGTGATTGAAAACTGAGGACAAGGGTTCAAATTCCCATTCTCTTGTCTCATTAGGAACCAAAAAAAATGTAACTATTTTTTGTTTTGTCTTAATGACAACGAATATTACAAGGGGTACCAATTTTTGCAATTGAAGATTTGGTCTTTGCAACTAATGGATCTACCGCTAACACTATTGACTGTTTTAAATCAGATGATGAAGATTTTTTTCATCCCAATTATCCACAAAACCTATCCTGAGACCATTTCCCACCTATCAGGCGGCCATATATTAATTCTACATGGAATAAATCTCTAAAAGTGAACAGAGAACTCTTTTTATTGTACGCCATATCACGATCCCTATGGAGATATGTGTAATGTCGAATCAATCTTTGACCGTCAAATATGTTCGCGATGATCTCATGATCTATTTTTTTAAAAATTGAGACAAAAAAAATCTCTATCATTTGATTCAAAGAGTCAACAGTGTTATCGATGAAACCTTTGGTAATTTATTTGCCTCACCCAATCCGAAAATGCAATGCGCCTCTGCACCTGATTAAAAATCCTTATTTTCAATGATTCATATATGAGATATCATATCGGGTTAGGTTGGGTCGGCCCTACCTAACTTAAAGTTGGGATAAAATAGATTACCCTAACTTGTAATCTTTAAATTATTGATGCAGTGACTTCAAATTTCTTCTAAAAGTTTTCCATCTCAATTGTTTGCTTTAATTTTAAGTCATTCGTATTTAAGTTGGCATTTTTCGGTTGATTGTTGTTGGCTACTAAATTTTAACTTTTCGAGATGTCTATCTACCCATCGAAAATAATCACACATAACATCTACTTCCTATATTTTATTTATTTTCTTTAGTATGAGAAGTACCAAGCATAAGTAGATGGCTTTTAACAACTTCTTTCGGGGATGCTCCCTAACTCATTGTCCTCATTCTCGACATCTGAAATAAACATCTATTTTACCCAGTGGCGGAGTCATGATTTCTTTGATGGGAGATCCCTTATAATCGTAAGATAGTAATAATTTTGTCACACTCGCTTTTATCAAGCTGCATGAACAGGGGTCTTATCATTGAAACCAGACCATAATCAACGAATTGTAGAAGGTAGATTTCAAACAATGGGTATAGATGCTCATATTGAAACCAAAACAAATGTTAAATAATAAATTTTATTCAGAAAGTGAAAGAGTACATTAACTTCTTTAGTTCGAAATACCCTTTTAGAGAGAGAGTGTCGACTGCGTGTGGGATTTGGGAAGAGAGAGAGAGAGAGAGAGAGAGAGAGAGAGAGAGAGAAAGAGAGTGCCAGCTAGGTTTGAGATTTGGGAAGAGAGAGAGAGTGCTGCTTTGGGATTTTAAGAAGAGAGAGAGAGTGTGTGTCGTTTGGGAATTTAGGAAGTTGAGATTTTAGGAAGAGAGAGAGAGAGATTTTTGAGAGTCTGTTAATAATTAATAAATCTTACGGACAAATTTTATTTTTTTTAAAGTATCTTGAGAAGTTCTGTGATTTGGGGGGTCCTGTTAATCGGTGAAAAATATTATTTTTTACCTCCTACCCTGACCTTTGGTGGATCTTTGAGCTGACTAATAAAGTGTTTTAAGTGTTGTTTTGCAGCTAGCAATAAATTGCAGTCATAGTGCTGAAATCCACCTAAAAGTGCCAAGAAGAGGAGATTAGAATTATCTAATAGAGCTGAGACAAATGGGGCCCATGGCCTGAAAGACAGCTGTTGCTGTTGGAGTAAATGGCAGAACAAAGTAGCCCAAGTCTCAGCACTTTCAAGTTCCAAACTATCAAGAAGAAAAGGCTTCAGCTTTGTGCAACATTGAGCAAACATCTTCAGCACCTCTCAAGCAGTTCAAAGAGTTTCTTCTTGCGGCAACCTATTATGTGCTTGAGCTAAAAAGGAGCTGCAACTGTGTGTACACCAGAGTAGAACAGGTTCAACAATATATGGAAGTGGTGCACTTCTCAACCTGTCAAATGCTAGAGAGAAAAGTCCAACCTATCGAGTGCTGAAGCTGAAATTGGGTACCTGTTGATTGGTGCTGAAGCAAAAGTATGGACTGTTCGAGCAGTGCTGAAGCAGGAATTGCACATATCAAGCAGTGCTGAAGCAGGAATTGTACTTGTCGAATAGTGCTAAAGCTGGAAGACCAACTTGTCGGCTGGTTCTTTTCAGCCATTCAACCTGTCAAATTCTCCAGCCATCCAACCTGTCGAGTTCACTCCTTGAACCTATTGAATGCTGTTGCTGCTGAAGTTAGCACATGTCGAGTAGTGCACACCTGAAGCCCATCTTAAGCAACTGTTCGAGCAGTGCTGAAGCTCAGCTGGGTACTTGTCGAGCAGTACTTCTTCACTTCAGCAACCTATCTAATGGACTGCTGAAATTGTTGTTTTGAAGACCTGCTTCAGTACTTGTCGAATAGTGGTCTTCAACTGATCGAATGGATGGCTGAAGCTCTCTTCATCTTCCAAAGTGAATAAGAACTTCTTCAATGTGCTCTAGCTCGGGTCCCATTAGGTTCTAACTGATTTTAGACATTATTAATGGACATTTGAGGGGCAGCTTTGAAATTTAAAACAAGGCACATGGGATAGCAGTCCACATGTGAATGAGTTCATAACTAAATGGAATATTCCTGGGTTGTAATGAGGCCACCTCAGCTGAGCATAACAGAATGGGGTATTCTTTCTTCTCATTGGCTCAAATACTAATCACATGGCTTAGAATAAGTTGCATCAGTTCCTCTTATCTGATTGGTTAGAAATAAAGCACAGAGATCAATGCATATGTATAAATACCAAACCGCTTTTTGTGGTTTGGCAGCAAGGAAGCTAGGAAATTCTCAGCCTCCCTTGACTCATTTAGGTTTAATTTTAGGTTTCTTTTTCCTCTTTTTCCCTCTCTTTTCTCTCCCTAATCCAGCCTGTTGGATTAGATTTAGATAGCGGCCAAAGGCTGATTCGAATTGTAATAGATCTGTAAATTCATTATGGAGATACTTGGATTCTTGCACAGACTGTGGGCTTGAGGCTGATTCAGTGTAAGTTGTATTTTAATCAATGAAGAGCTGCTTTTTATAGTTCTATTAAATCTATAATTCTTTCTATTCAATTGCTTTAGAGTTTTATAGATCTGATGCACCTATGGATGCTTGAGCTTGTAGCCTTGCATCCATAGTGTCTGCAGTAATTTTTATGTTCCATTCTTTATCCCCATGGCTTGAGTAAATCTATATGTTGATCTGTGACCATTCAAGTGGACAGATCATAACCTTAGGACTAATCTAGATCTGAGGGTAAAATTAGATTCTTCCTCTTTGCACTTGAGCTTGTAGCCAAGTGAAAAATTGTAGCAGATCCGACTCTTGCTCTGATATCCAGATCTGTTTTCAGTGAAGAGATCTGGAGTTGTGCAGAGATTGCAGCCTTGTGAGCTAGGTCATTGCAAGCTGTTTGAAGCAATGACCAGCTGAGTATAGATCCCCATTCAATCTGTACTTTCTAGTGGTTCTCATTAGATTTGTGTGGGTTGTTTTATCCTATGGATGCATGAGCTTGTAGCCCTGCAAACATAGTGGCTGCAATAATTTTCTTGTTTCAATTTGAGCCTTTGGATTGAATGAAATATCAAGGATGCTCTGTGACTATTTAAGTGGATAGATTATAACCTTAAGATCAGTTTAAACCTTTGGTTTAGGTTGGATGCTTCTACCTTGCACTTGTGCTTGTAGCTAAGTGAAGGTTAGCTGTAGATCCTTATCTTGATCTCTTTTGCAATAAAAACTAGCCCCTAGCTATCTACTTCTCACCATTTTATATTTTATTTTACCATACACCTTCATCCTCTTTCAGATTTATCTTTTAATTCTGTTTTGTAGCTTAGATCTAGATTTAGTTGACACCCGAAAAACTCTCTTTCTTTCCTTGTTTTCTTAGAATAGTTTAGAACTGCCAGATCTATGGTATATCTGGAGGTCTACTAGATTTTTAGATCACTACTCCCTGTGGGACAAACTCTTACTTTTAAAACTTGCTACAACAACCCTTTATCTTGCAGGTTGTGCTTTGTGCTTTAATTCATCTTCATTCACCTTTTATATTTTGTTGTATTTAACCATTCATTTTTACAATAAAATTATGTAAGCACAATGTTACACAATAGGCCCTTCTTAAAAGATCTTGCGGCTTAAATGACGCACCTTAAAAAACCTTAAAAGAAAAAAATTAGCAATGAGAGATCCCAGGACCCACCATTGGACAATGTGGCTCCACCACTGATTTTACCCATAGAAATTGTTAAGAGTTCCATTAACAAACACGCGATTGTGCATTGATTACTGGTAGAAGTTAATATGTCGGTGGAATTCAAGTTGTGTTATCTATGTGCAATACAATATACTAATTAGTTGCGACATGCTGTGATCTATATGAACTGACATGTTGATATTTGATCTTATATTAAATCAGAGATGTATATCGTATTAGATGGGGCCTAACATAATACATATCGGTGGATATATTAGATACAATAGATATTTAGAATTATGCAGGTAACAATCCATAAGTGTAGAGAGTTGTACACACTGTCATAAAATTCCGCAAATTTTATCGAATAAACATCCGAATAATCAGAAATTCCAAGAATAGTCAAACTAATCATAAATCAGGGATTATTCTCTTCGCCAAATTTGAAGATCTGGAAATTAGCCCTAGAAATGGAGCCGTAATTTTTCTTTGTTTCTTTCTCAAAACAGGTTTCGATTTTTACCTTCTTTATGCCACATCAAGGAACACTGTTAATGACACCCTTTAGTAATTTATCTTGGAAAGCAACTCAAAATTTAGTTATTTTTTAAATAAAATATGATGTGAAAAAGTATTTTATATATATATATATATATATATATATATATATATATATATATTAATTTTTTTAATTGATTCATGAGGTTATCCTAACTGGCCCCTTTTTGAGTAGTTGTCGAATCCAAACTTTAGTACTACGGATATATAATACAGGGATCAAAAGCAAGGGTTGCACTTGCACTAAAAATTAGTCAAATACAGGGTAATCCTTACTACTATATAAAAGTAAAAATAGTTTCTGTCATATTTTCATGACTAAAATGCCCCTTACTCATATCTAGCAAGTCTCGGAAACAGAGTCCCGAAAATAAGTTCCCAAAAATAGAATTCTATGATCTATCTATATCTAATTAAACTAGGACTCTTCTCCTAAACAAACTATGATTCTCTCTCTTAAGAAGCCCAAATCATCTCCTTCCACTATTTCCACTTCCCTCTCAATAATAACAACATAAGAATCCCTTGACAAGCTCTTCAGATTCTCCAGTGATTTCGGTCGTCCCTGAATCAGAGGAACCTATTTCCAGATCCAGATCAAACGTTGGGAATCTGCTCTCCAACTAGGTAGGTTGGTAGTTGGTGTGAATTTTAATTGTGATATTTTACTCGCAAGTGCACGAATCAGATTGTATCTAGTGGGTGCGGAGTACGAGATCGTTCCCACGAGGACTAATTTTGAAAGATCTAAAAAGACAAGCAATTCCAGAAATCTACTAAGATCTAACAGTATTCTACCAGTCTTATGATTTAGGTGGTTTGATGAGATGATAATTACTGACTACAAACTAAAACTTAACTGATAATTCAAAAATAAAGATAAAGATGAAGATACTAAATCCTCCCATCTTTGGTCCATTCTTCCCATAATACAAACCTACGGATTAAACTATGAGATATACCATTGAGAACAAATATCTTTTATGGAAGATAAATGGTCAAAAACCCCGATAGGTTCCACGTTGCATCCCTGCAATCAGGACTTAGATGATTTTCATATATAGATCTGAGATCAAGGGCATGGCTCGGCACACTTGATCTCAGGTTCAAATAAAAATCATCCCTAAAGTGGGTAAATTTTTTAACAATAATACCACCATAGATCTGAAATCAAGGGCATGGCTCGGCACACTCGATTTCATATTAGGGAGTAATTAAGATAAAATTACCATTACAGATCCAAGATCCAGGGCATGGTTCGGCACACTCGATCCCGAATCATAATCGTAATTAGATCCACACGATGAAAGCAAAAAGACCATATAACAATGATTGGGTAAAATTACCGTCACAGATCTGAGATCCCGGGCATGGCTCGGCACACGCGATCCCGGTTAGTGGCGGAGATTTCATCCGTTCTTGATAGCACAACAATCATAAAATAAGATCTCATATTTTAATCCTAAATTTATATTATTAACAGTACATCCCTCGGATGAGAATCATTAGATCCTCATCCTTATGAATTTAGCCACACATATTGCAATTAAATGACATAAATAAATAAGGAAGAGAAAATAATATTAATTTAATGAATTAAAAATACCTCAACTTCAAAAGAATTACTTTGATCTAAAAGTACGATGGTCTTCAGAAACGAGAATAATGCAGGAATAACTTGAGCAAAAATATAATAAACTGGAGGAATGAGTACTGGAAATTAAAGGAACAAAGCTCTCAAAAAGGAATAAATAAAAACTCCCTATTTCTATGTCTAACTATGAAAAAGAAAAGCAAAAAACTAAAACTCTAATCTCCTATCTCCCTAATTTCTTCCTCTCCCTCGAAGTGTTTGAGTCGCTTTAAATAGATTCCCCGTCGCAGAAGTCTCTCCAGCCGCCAATTTAGGGTCGATTAATCGACCCAATAGGGTCGATGCATCGACCCTACAAAAGAGGCTCAAAATCAGCTTTAAAGTAGTCAATTCCGTGTCAGACTCTCCTTCTCCTCGATTAATTGACCCTCAGAAATCTGTGAATTTCAGCACACTTTTTGTATCAGACACTGCTTTGGTATTTTAGCCATAACGTTCTGCCCCGAACTCAGATTGAAGTGATGCTTGCGCCGTTGGAAAGCTGACGAAAAGATCTACAACTTTTGTGTTTTGACAATTTCATAATTCAGCCTTCTTAAAGGTCAAAATTTAGCCGCAAGTCGTACCAAGTTCTCGATGACCCAAAGTTACAGTGTTTTGACATTATTTTTAGAATTCTTGGGCTGTTTTCCACACTTAGCTTGTATTTACCTGAAATACTTCAAATCTAATAATTCTCATCAGATAGCCTTCATCGGACAACTAAATATAGGTATTTAGGGGTGAAATATCATCATATTTCAGTACTCATCAGTAGCTCTCTTTGTTAACTTTTTTTTTTTTTTGAGAAAACCTCACTTTCTTAACTTCGTATGATTTACAGTAAAAAAAAAATCAATCTAACATGCAAACCCACTATTTTTTTGAAAAAAACTTGGATATTGCCATTGCATATTCATATATAAGATCATAAAAAAGCAAAAAAAAAAAAAAAAGCCCAACCTCAAGGCATTGAAGCCATTTCTCTCTTCCCAAGCTCTTCAAACAGAAGAAAACAATGCTCAGTTCTAATCAACCTAACGTACTTATTCAACGTACTAATCAACCTAACGTCGCCGTCAAAATTCCTCAACAAATTTTGGACAAGATCTCTGTCATCCCATCTCTCGCCTCCCTCTGCCGTCCGTTTCCTCGGCCTCGGAGTTGAAATACAAGTAATTCCTTTAATGGGTTTTGTCAGATAGGTCTCCTGAGGCCATGGGCGTGTGGGTTTGAGGTTAGAATTGGAAGTGTTGGTAAATTTGACGGGAAAGATTGATGGAGATGGGAGTCGGAGAGATAGGGCTGGCAGAGTTGGGGACATATTTTGGGGGTTTCGTTGGGGTTTCAATGGATTTGGAGAAATGGGTCATGGGTGATTTGGTTAGTTATTTGGTGGAGATGTAACTAGCCATTGGATTTGGAGGTTGGGTTCATGGGTTTTAGCAAGGTTTTTGTCTGGTAAATCAGGTGAACTGAAGTGAGGTTTGGCTATTGGTAATATGGAGTGAAGAAGAATAAATAAGGGTTGTGAATGGGTCGGGTCATGGGCATAGAGGTTATATGCACGACCCAACCCGAAAACCCGACCCGAACCAATTTAAAATCATTTGTTTTCCTTCATTTTAGGAAAATTATATACGAAGGGCAGATTTGTTGAGGAAAAGTGCAGGCGGGACTTGGTGCGATGTGACTGATTGCACTGACCTGCATTAATTGAGCTACACCGCACTTGTAGTCAAAGGTTCCTTCTAAAATTGAACAAAGATCTGACCGTCTGATAGGTGTGTGTACCATTATCTCATGATCTATTGTGTGGAAGATTGGAACAAAAGACGATCTCCAGTGTTTAACTCACGATAGTCAACTATTTTTTATGGTGGAAATGCGTATGTTCTTCACAAGGAAAACTAGTGTAAATAGCACTATCCCATTATAAATTAAACAATGCCTCTCCATCACTGTCAATGGGTCAACCCAATACTAAGCCCCACCCCACCCAAATTTTTACCACATCAGGCATGTAAATATACCTTGTCGGGTTTGACCCGATTGTAGTTATCTCAACCAATTGCAGTTATCTAAACTAATTGTAATCGCTCATGGTAATATTTGCTTTGCAATCTTATTTATACACCTTCTTATTAGATAGCGCCCGCTATCTTACCATGCAGGTAGGCGCTATCTTAAGATATCAGGTGCTATTTTAGAGTGTACTTATTTGATAACTACCACACACATAAGTTATCTCAACCAATTGTAGTTATCTAAGCCAATTATAACCTCTCACGATTATATTTGCAATCTTATTTATACACATTTTTATCAGAGTTGGTGTCCGCTATTTTAAGATAGCGTGAAGATATTATTTGAGTGTCTTTATTATTTGATAACTATCACATACATCAATTATAACCGGCATCATAAAGATTATCAAGCTTATTAAAAGCAATTTACCCCATAATCTTATCAAGAACCGACTTATACCAATGTAAGGACTCCAAAAATAGTGAAAGTCAGCTTTGACACGATGTAATGGCTAGAAGACTATTCATAAACTTGATAAAATGAAATATTAAACTTTAGTACATCTATCGGGTGATTTGAACATAAAAAAAATATAGTATTTAAAGGTCCTAACATCCAAAAAAGTAAAGAGACCATACTACCATACAACTTAAACAAAGAAAATACATTTGATTGCTTTGAATTAGATGATGATGGTCATTTTTGGTCTTAATCTTCCACACAATAGATCTTGAGATCAAAGCCTATCCTCATATGGTTTCATGTTAATTCCACATGATACGCATCCTAAAAAGTGGATAATTGCAACATACCATAAAAAATAATGAGCACCTTTGTTTCCACCCACCAAATCTTTGAGTTCACCCACATAGATACATGTGAAGGGAAAAAGAGATAATTTGTGGGTGCCCTCAAAGATTCGGTTGGTGGTGAGTAAAATCTTGAAGTTCACCCACTTATTTGGGTGTTATTTTTCATCTTCATCTTCTTCTTCTTTCTCTTCCTCCATCGTTCCGACGAGTACTCTGTTCGGATGAGTCGTTCACCCCCATGAAACCCCCTTTGAAATCCACTTTTTCTTCTTTATGATTCCAACGAGTGTTCCATTCCGATGAGTTGTTCACCCCCATGAAACCCTCTTTGAAACTCACTTCTTCTTCTCTATACGTTCTGACGAGATCTTTAGTCCGATGAGTCGTATACCCCCATGAAACCCCTTCTTTTCCTTTCATTCCGGTGAGTGATACATCCTTGTGAAACGCTTTTGAAACTCACTTCTTCAACTTCTCATTTCTCTTTAAACTTATAAAATTATCTTAGAAACACTGAAAAGAAAGAGAAACGTAATAAATAAATAAAAAACTTGTCTGTGACTGTGGGTATCCACTATCAATGGTTTAAAACTGCCGGTGGGTACCTACTGTCAGCTTGTTAAATCTGACAGTGGTACCCACTGATGAGTGGTGAAATATGATGATATTTCACCCTTAGAACCTATATTTAGCTATCCGATGAAGACTATCTGATAAGAATTATGAGATTTTAAGTGTTTCAAGTAAATCAGGTCATTGGATGCATTAAGAAGCATAAAAGGAGCTGAAAGTCTACGCTTTGTCATGTGTACACTCGATTGTTTGACTTGTATAGTGTCGATGAATCAAGTTTCAAAAGATGAGAAGCGAAAATTTGAAATTCAAAAATCGATTGATTGACTTTAATAGTCAATCAATTGAGTTTGAATTTCAAATCTCTGAACTTGAGAACTATTTAAGCAAACTCGAAAAGCAAGTTGAGGGATCTTCCAAGTTTTATTTTTTTGAAGTTTTTAGCTTCTCTTTAGTTTTTCTTTCCAAGTATTGTTCTTTGAATTTTTAGGTTTAGTTTTTTAGATTAGTTTAATTTCGGCATTCAAGAAAGGATTGTACGAGTTGGGTTAAAGCCTCATGGATTTTCGTGGATAATTTGTTACAGTATTTTAATGCTATTATGTGTTTTCATTTCAATCATGTTTTTAGTTAACTTAATCATACATATCTAAATCTTTTTAAGGATGATGATCTAATGAACCCCATCCGAGGTATTCATTTATTATAATATAGATCTATGATTGAGATATTATTTTGTCATAGATGTTTGATTTTTTATTGTACTAATATCCGATTGCTATCTAAGATGTGGATGCTAATCATGCTCCATGATCTTAGATCTGCAATGATTATTTTACTATAATATTATTTTATACTGTTCTTACCCATCCTAGGGTAAATTCTTGTTGCCATCTAAGGTATGAATGTTAATTATATATTCATAGGGTGTTAATCATACATCTTCACGACATCAAATCTGTGATGTGAAATTTATCCGAGGACCAAATTCTAGTTACCATCTAAGGTATGAATGTTAATCATATATTTATGGAGTGTTAATCATACACCTCCACTATCTCAGATCGGCAATGTGAAATTTGGGCTCAGTACTTGCATATAGTGTATTCTATGATAATCTCATATCTCAATCCATAGATTTGTATCGCGTAAATGACAAACCTATGATGGGAGGATTTAGTATCCTAATCCTCGCCTTTTAATATCTGTTTAAATTCCATTTTAATGCTTAGTTTTTATTTCGTTTATCAATCTGCTCAGAAATCATAACTAGTTTAAATCTTGTGCAAGATATGTGGTACTTCTTTCAATTCATTTTTATTTCCTCTCTTTACTTTTCTATCCAATCCTCATAGGAACGATCTCGTACTCCGCACCCACTGACTATATCTTAATCATGCACTTGCGAGTAAAACAAGATTAAAATTACAAAAAAAATTTGGCGCCGTTGTCGGGGATTGGGCGTAGAAAACTTATAATTTTTATGAAATAGAAAATTAATTTTAAGAATTTCTATAGATTTAAATCGGCATTTTTACTAGTTCTAAAAAAAAAAAATTTGGAAAAATTGAAAAGTTGTGAGTTTCAAAAAAAAAAATATTTTCCTTCATTTCTTTTGTATAATTCGAATTTTTAGATTTTTAAAAGATTAAAAAAAAATAAATTAAAATTTAAAATTCAAAAATTTTAAAAATAAATAAATTTCAAATTTGAAACTTTCGATCGATCAATCGAGCTAAACACTCGATCCATCGAATATTGTTCCCCATCAATCGAGCCAATCACTCAATCAATCGAATCTCTAAAAACAAAAAAAATAAGAGAATCAAAGTCAATTTGTGAAGTGTTCTTGCTGAGGTGTCTCAAACTATTGAGACCCGTGGACTCTGTGTCTTTGTATGCACACTCGGTCCTCTAGGGAAAAATCTTTAGAACTTTTGAATTCTGAGATCGACGTACCTATCGCTCGAATTGAAAAGAAACCCAGATCAAGACGTGAAGCCAAAGTTGAAACTTTAGTTCAAGTCGAGATGACTGCAAATGAAAATAGAGAACACTCGCATGAGAACGAGGAAGAACCAATGTTGGGAGAGTTGTTTGCTCCAATCACCAAAGACACCCCATCTTGCATAACATATCCCACCACACTTGGCGGTCGATTTGAGATCCGTATAAATGTGATTCAAATTCTTCCAATTTTTCATGGTATGGATAGAGAAGACCCGTACTAATACATCAAAGACTTTGTTGAAGTCTGTTAATCAGTATATCAAAATTTCAGTGAGGAATCTGTGAGGCTGCGATTATTTCCTTTCTCTATAAAGGATAAGGCCAAAGCCTGCTAAATTCATTACCAGTTGGATCTATAACTACATGGGATCAGATGATTAAGAAATTTTTGTCAAAATTTTTTCCTATGACAAAAACTAATGCCTTGAGAGGTGAAATCACTGCTTTTGCTCAAGAAGATGATGAAAGATTCTATGAAGCTTGAGATAGATTTATGGATCTTTTACTGAAATGTCCACATCATGGATTTTCAAAGTGGAGATTGGTCCAATATTTTTACAATGGATTGGATCAAGCCAATTGACATCTTATGGAATCAATGAACAGCGGAGGATTCCTTGGACTTAGGGAAAATAAATCCTATTGTTTCTTGAAAAAGTAAGCTGAGGATTCACAACAATGAGACTTTACGAAAACTCATGATCAACCAATTAAGAATCGAGACCAAGCTGAGATTTCAACAAAGAAGGGAAGATTGTACGTGGTAAAAGAGACTCCTGATCTCATGGCAAAGATAGATTTCCTCACTCAACAAGTTGAAGAATTGAAACTGAAGAAAAATGTGAGTGTGGTGAATGCACAACCCGAATCATGTTCATATTTTGCAAATCCAATGCACACGATTGATGGTTGCTCATTAATGCAGAACTATTCATAAGATTCTTTCAAACAATTGAATGCATTGAATAATTACAGGCTTAATCAGGGAAACATTTTCAACGAGAATAACCCGAATAGTTGGAAGTACCACCAAAATTTCTCGTGGAAGCAAGAGAATCAGAAACCTCAAGCCAGAAGACAGGGGATAAACTTTTATCCCCAGCAAAATTTCAGCCAAGGACTACAACAACAGTTTGGTCAAGGATATTTTCAATAACAAAACTTTGGCGGTATGAGTCAATTCCACCAAAATCAGAATCAAATTGGGTAATCGAGGCAGCTGACGCAATATTCTCAGCTCTCACAACTAGTGGTGGGTTATCAAAACCAACCCACACAGCAACTCATGAGTCAACAAAATAGTGCGCAAATGTTTTCACCACCTGGATTTAATAATCATCAGGGAAACATTGTGCAATGTCCTCGTTAGAACCAATACCCTCAGAATGATGAATTATTGAAGCTCACTCAATCAAATACCTCATCGATATCGAAGATAGAGATTCAAATTGGTCAATTGACAACACTCCTCTGCAAAAGAGAGAAGGTTTCCTGAGCCAACCAATTCCAAATCCAAGAGGGCAAATGGTTATTGAGCAAGCCTCAACCTTATTGCAAGATGAGAATCAACAGTAGATTAGAGCAATCACAAAGTTGAGATCTGGGAGACAGATCGATCACAAAGTTGTAATGTCAGAGGAGGACGAGTTCAAACTGAGAAGAATGAGGAAGTTGAAGAAGAGGTAGAAGAAAAGAACGAGATAGAACAAAGTTTTGTGCCTAAAGCCCCATATCCTCGAAGGCTAATAACACTAAAGAAAAATCGTGATCTGGAAGGAATCATTAAAATGTTTAAGCAATTGAAGATCAACATCCCCTTCTTAGACGCCATCCAGTAAGTACCAACTTATGCTAAATTCTTAAAAGACTTGGTCACAATAAAAAGAAAAATCAATGTCCCAAAGAGAGCTTTCCTAGCTGAGCAAGTGAGTTCAGTGTTACAAGCGAGACTCCCAATTAAGTATAAGGACCCTGACTGTCCTACCATCTCGATCGTCATAGGTATTGATCAAGCACTATTAGATCTTGGGGCAAGCGTCAACTTGTTGCCGTATTCCGTCTACGAAGAACTCGAATTGGGTGAACTAAAACCCACAACAATGACCTTTCAACTCGCTGATAGGTCAATTAAAATTTTCATCCGATGAAGGCTATCTGATAAGAATTGTGAGATTTTAAGTGTTTTAAGTAAATCTGGCCGTTGGATGCATTAAGAAGTATAAAAGAGCATAAAGCCAACTAACACTAGAACACTGAAGCAAAGGAGATGGGGAGCTCAACTATTCTGGAATAGTCGATCAATCGACCTCTTAAGTCGATTGATCGATATACCAAAAGGAGCTGAAAGTCTACGCTTTGTCATGTGTACACTCGATTAATCGACTTGTATAGTGTCGATGAATCAAGTTTCAAAAGATGAGAAGTGAAACTTTGAAATTCAAAAACCGATTGATCAACTTTAATAGTCGATCAATTGAGTTTTTTTCCTTCTTATTTTTTTCCCACTGTCACACACATGTACACATTGTTTTTTCCTTCTTATTTTCTTCTTCTTACGTTTCTCCTTCTTTTAGAGATTTTTCAAACGGAGTATATGAATTTTGAAGTTTTCTCTCTTCTTCTCTTCCTTGTTCTTTTTTTTTATTGTAGAGTTTCATGACTTCTTCTCTTTAGAGTTTCAAAAGGGTTTTATGACTTTTTCTTCTTAGGGTTTTAAAAGTTTATGGCTTCTTCTTCTTAGGGTTCCATGGGCTTCTTCTTCCTCGGCATCTCCGGTGTAGGCACTGACATCATTGGTAGACATCGTCGTCATCGACATCATCGTCGGCGTCGTCGAGTGGGGAAGATGTCGGTGTACAGAAAGAATTCATGTGAGTGAATCATTTACAAAATATCCATATGAATAAGTAGGTGAACTTAAAGATTCGAATTTTTTTAGTTGGATACCCACATAAGTGAGTGGGTGAACTCAAAGATTTGGTGGGTGCAAATAAAGGTACTCTTTTCATCCATCGACTAATGCACATGGAAGAGGTGATACAACAAGCATGTACATAATAAAAAAACTAAAAGAAAGGCGCCAACCCTTTTTAGCTTATATAGTTTAAATGGCGTTTTTGCTTTCCATATCTTTCCTCAGCTACAAAATCCCTAGGGGCTTCTATTTTCCTTCACATTCGATGGCTTGGGTGTGCTCTAAATGCACCTACCTCAACCCTCCCACCCAGAAATCAACGTGCAGTATCTGCCTATCGTTACCATCTTCATCATCATCACCGTCGATTTCTTCGTCATCTCCTTTGCAATGGTCTTGTAAAGCCTGCACTTTTTCCAACCCTTTTGGGCAGAACAGCTGCGAAATCTGCGGTACGAGATCCACTGGATCACTTCTCTCAACGTTCGTAGATTTGGGTTCTACCTCAGACGAAGAGGTAGATGCTACTGTTGGATCTGTTTTCCTCCCCTTGCAGCCTTGCAAGAGAAAATTGCAATCGAAGATTGATGGTGAATCTGAAGGTAAATCTGATGGTTTTCATGAACCGGGCGAATTTCGTGCCGTGAAATCAAAGAAAGAGGTGTACTGTGTCTCGGGTATGTTTTTAGTTATTTTTCTCATTTTTTTTTGGTGATGGGGATTAGGGTTTCGATGGGAATATGTAAATTTGAATGCTCTTGCAATTTGCTTGATTGCCCAATTCGAAAATGGGGGAGAAATATGGTTGAAATAGGGATTAGGGTTTGAATGAGAATATGTAAAATTGAATGCTATGGCAATTTGCTTGATTGCCCGATTCAAAAAATGGGGCAGAAATATGATTGAAATCGCTGATTCACTCATGTTTTGTTGGCTAGCGAAACGTGCCCACCGTACCAATTTGTGAATTACTATGGTTTAATATATGTCTCGTTTGCGATGGGAGGGTGGCCGCCATCCAAACACACTCTCACCTAAGCTTTTTTAGATTGAGATTGCCAAGTTGATATATGTTTAAATTGCAGCTATAGGAATCTTATGTTGTCATTTAGATGCATTATTAAAAAATATGTAAAATAATATTAATTGCAAAACGGTTTCACATACATTGCAAATGTATCTAAACTTAGAGCTGTCCACGGGTTGGGTTGGGCCAAAATATTGGTCTGCCCTACCTGATTCTTGGGTGTACCATGCCCTGACTGACCTGAAAACTACGTCGGCTCGGGTCGCCCTGAGACAGTTCAAATCTGGTAAACCCCTAAACCCTTTATATGGTATATATGAAATATTGAGTTGGGTCAAGTTTATTACCTTGATCTATTTCAAAAACCGGGTCGGTGGGTCTGGTATACCGTTGACAACCTTATGTAAACTGTAACTTATTTTGCTAAAAATATTAAATTAATAGAGTTCAACAAACACACAAGAACTTAAATTAAATATCTTTTTAAATTTCTTGGATGTAATATTTTTATTTTTTACAAAAATATGGTTGTCAAAATAAAGTGTATATGGAACATAAAGTAATGCAATTAGATAAAAGCGTTATTCAGCGGTCACCTTATTTTTTTGCAACAAGTGCAGTGCTAGTGCTGTGCATAGCCACCAATTTTCATAGCTACAAGTTTTTTTCGAATTTTGCCAAAAAGGGGGTCCATTGAAACTTCTAGCGATACTTTACATATTTCGACGAATTGCTGAATTTTTCCAAAATTTTGGCCACAATTTTGGAATGTTATGATCTTTTAAGTTGAATTCACAGTTTAAATGTTCTTTTTCTAAATGATAAGTAAGAGTTATGGAGAAAAGCCTTGGAATCCTAAGGTTTGAAAATTAGTAGAACAAAGATGGAATACATGGAGTACAAATTTAGTGAACATGATAGCCTGGAGGATAGTTTAGTTAAAACAGAATGTCATATAGTGTCATACCGCCATAGATTTCGCTATTTATGTTCAACCTTACAATCAGATGGTGGGTTTGAAGACGACATTTAAAATAGGAATAACACAAGTTGGATGAAATGGAGGCAAACAAACGGACTACTGGGCGACCCAAGAGTTCCACTTAGATTGAAAGGATGTTTTTATAAGACGACGGTTAGACCTGCCGTGTTATATGGTGCAAAATGTTAGGCTATGAAAAAGCGACAAGAAGATAAACTATATGTAGTAGAGATGTGTACCGCCATAGATTTCGCTATTTAGGTTCAACCTTACAATCAGATGGTGGGTTTGAAGACGACATTTAAAATAGGAATAACACAAGTTGGATGAAATGGAGGCAAACAAACGGACTACTGGGCGACCCAAAAGTTCCACTTAGATTGAAAGGATGTTTTTATAAGACGACGGTTAGACCTGCCGTGTTATATGGTGCAAAATGTTAGGCTATGAAAAAGCGACAAGAAGATAAACTATATGTAGTAGAGATGTGTATGTTGAGATAAATATGTGGAGGAACAAGAAGGGATAAAATTTGGAACGAGTACATAAGATGAAATTTGAGAGTGAACTATAAAAGGACATAGTTACTGAATATCGCTTGAGGTGGTTTAGACATGTTCATTAGAGGCCAAAAGCAGATCTTGTATGAAGGATAGAGATGCTACAAGCACAAGGAAATAAGAGAAGAGGAAGATCAGAGGAGACCTGGAGGGAAGCCATGAGAAGGGGACATGAAGGACTGCAAAGTTACAAAGAGCTTAGCGATGATCACAAACGAGTAAAGAAGTTAAAAACACAAAGCCGGCCACAAATGGATGGGTTAAGGCTGCGATGATGATGATTTGTGATGCATTTTTATTGTGGATTATATAATGCATCTATTTTTTTGCTTGAATAATTATTATTTTTAGGTTTAAATAGGTTAATGTACGTTTTGGCATTTTATTTTAATAATTTACTTTTTGTAATCCATTTTTATAGCATCCGAAAATTTCCTGAATCTTTCCTGAATTAACCCGAATTGAACCGAAACCACCCCCCTCCGAAATATTCCCGAAACTGAACTTTGTTACATGGTGTAGTTTTTACTTTATAGTCATGTATGGTTTAGATATTGGTAGTTGCTGTAGTTAAGTGTATAAATTATTCCTTTTTTATTCAGTTGGAAAGTTTGGAGTCGGTTGTTTTTAAAAATTTTAGTGGTTTATGCGGAAGAGATACAATACATACTTCATCATCCATGCTTCATATTTATTTTATTTTCAAATTTCCAGAGCATAGTGTATAATCGTCTTTCCAATAAAATATATACTTCATTGTCCTCTCTGGAAAAAGTTACTTATCAGAATGCTATAAACTTTGCATTATGTCAATCTCATTTATTAGTTAGTTGTCACAGTAATTTCATCCAGCCATGAGCCATTTGCAGATTAGTGTGTTAGGTGAATGGGCCGTACACTGCAGGTGGTGCACGGGTCATCAATTCTGTACATGAAAACAATCTTCAGTTCTTTGTCAACACTGACCTCTTGGTACATGCGGCGATCATATAGATTGGATTCAGCCCCAATATTGCATTATAGAACCATCTACAGAATTTTATTAAGAGCATAAAAGGGCTCTCAAATGGATGGTTAAAGCAGGTATAGATCACAACTCAGGTTAAGTGAACAAAACCTCTCTGATTGAATGGTTTGAATCCTCTGTTGAAGATGATATTTGGGTGGAGATGGCCTGCTGCTTTGACCACTCGGATTTGTGAAGATGTGTGTCACGTATACAATATTGTTGGTGAACATGCACCTAATACCAACTCATTGCAGATTCTCTGCTCTTACATGTAGGAATTAGTATATGCTGTGTTGGCTACGAGACTATTTAGATTTAGCTCTGCTACAAGAGACTGAAATGAAGACGGGAGATGCGTTGATCTATAATATGTAACAGAATATAAAATGATCTCGCAATGTTCCTCTAAAAATCATGATGGGAAAGTTAAAATCAACCTGAGGACTAACGCCAAATATATACATAAAGCAGACTACTTTGTTAAAGACTATAATGCCATATGTGGATAAAATTTAATATAATATGCACTTGTATTATTCTAAATGATATGGTGCTAAAGAACTACTGGCACTAATTTATTCAGTAATAAAAATAATGTTCACTAGTTTTCCTTGTTTGTACTTATTTTTTGTGGACTGGATATTTTGTGTATTTTGATTGATATAAGTTATGAATTTGTCTCCATCCCTCTTCAGAACTGCTGTTAAACTGAAACCTTGACCTTCTTTCTGGCCTTGATGTTGTCGTGGTTACTATATGGTGTAGGTAGGTATGTGGTATGTCGGTATACGTGAAAATACCGACCTCTTAAACTGACAACACGTAGCACGTAGCATGGCTACTATTATTTATTTATTTTATAAAGAGATAAAGTTTTAATATTTTCCTTATCTTTATCTTGTGTGTGTTTATGTGTGGAATAAAGGTTATGTGGGCCAACGGTCCATATTGGCTGCATGGGCCAACAAGCCTTCATAACATTGCCACGGGTCACTCAAAACATGGGTTAGGTGCGTGGTATAAAGTATCTGCCGATATCGTTAACATATCATTCTTTCCGGAAATCCATACCGATGCCAGCCCGATACTGGTATCGGACTGATATTGGTATCAAGGCCGATCGGCCTCGTGATGTGGCCGATTGGTTTCGAAAGCACTATATAATATATGTATATGTATAGTATTAATAATCATCATTTTGATGTTTTGATAAAATTTGTTAATTTGTAAGATTTGTCTTTTTTTTTTCCAGATTTTTTGGAAGAAGCAAAAAAATAAAATATCTCGTATCGGCCGATACATATTGATCACTCGAGCACTGATATCTGAGACCGATACTGATATTGATGCCTTGGTAGGTGCCATGTAGAGCAAGGATGCATTACATATATCATCTACAAAAAATAAAAATAAAAATTGAAAAATGATCTTGACCGCCTGACTATGAGAATTGGAAAATGGATGGTGGCACAAAACAAATCTTGGCCGTGCATAATCACACGCTAGTGTTCAGTTTTCAATTTTTTTTAAGATGATCTATGAAATGCCCCCGTGGTCCATGTGGCACCCAAACCATGTTATGAATTCCAGTTGGCAGTGTTTTGGAAGCTCGACCCTTGCTCAATATGGACATTCGGTGGGGACTTGTATGTATATATCAATATTTAATTATAATTTTTTTTAATGAAACACAAGTGTAACTGAAATTAAAAGGCTATGTTCAACTAGTACCTACTATCTCGTGATGTACCTATAGTGTGTGTAACTTGCAACCCTTGTACTTGCTATGGCATGGATACAACATAGACGCGTTTTTAAGTGCCAAGTGATCAGTATATCACCTGTTTTTTTGGAGATTGGAAGACATAGATTGGTTGGGGTTATATAATCAAATAACCAGTAAATACCACAAATATTTTGGGAGTTGATTATTGAAGGCTTCATTGAAATCTTTTGCAATTTCATTCATTAAAAAGGGTGTTTTGTGGCTTTCAGGTGGTTAATCTGGCTTGGCTGAGATTGATTCCATTTTATCCATGGTATCAAAACTCGGCCGATACCAATATGTATCGGCGATATGTATCGGGTTCGCTGAGAAACGATATCGATACCCCCGATACAAGCATCGGGTGGGATCGGTATTAGTACCAATATCGGGTCGATACGGGTCAGTATCAGCCGCTACTATCTCAGTATCAACCGATACTAATTGATACAATTTTTTTTTTCATATTTTATTTTTATTTAAAAAAAAAAACTAGTGATAAGATATCGGCGATACCCTATCCGTATCGTCCGATACATATCGGTCCAAGATGGACTGATACCCAACGCTGATATCGAGTTTGATACCTTGATATTATCTCTATTTTTCAATTTATGAGGATGCTCATTAGTACGATGATATGCTTCTCTCCTAATTAGTATAGTTATCAGATATGTATCCTTTTTTATTACTCTAGGCTTGCTAGCTTTTTGCCAGTTTATTGTAGAAATAAGGGGAACACTACCAGTCTTCTGTAATAGCTGAAACCTGTAATCGATAAAAAATGAAGTGCAAGGGGTGACAAAACAAGCTAGTATGCAATGTAAATGTATATTATATCGAATTATTACTTTCAATTTTTTTTGTGGAGTACGGTCTTCAAAGATTAAGATATGTTCAACGAGAGACACGGCATGTGACTATTTGCTAGCTGATAGGAGTAACATATGATCAGCATAGGTTTTTTTTTTATTTTTCTTCATTGTACGGGTTGGCAGTTGTGGTCCTAACTCCTAAGAAGGAAAATATCATGCATGGCAGGGGATCCCAATCCAGATTCTGATGCTGGCTCTTTGAAAATTTTGAGTTACAATGTCTGGTTCCGAGAAGACCTTGAAATGATTAAGAGGATGGAGGCACTTGGTGATCTTATTCAGCAGTATTCCCCTGATCTCATTTGTTTACAGGTTTCGTTCTTTCCTTGTCACTGCGTGGACCATTGAATCCCCAAGTAACTGTGTTCTATGGTCGTTTCATTTAGTAACAAGTATAATGTTCATTGTGCAGGAGGTCACACCAAATATTTATAAAGTTTTCCAACAATCCAGCTGGTGGAAAGTGTACCGTTGTTCAGTTTCAAATGAGATGGAAATTGAAAGAGCATATTTCTGCATGCAGGTGAGGTCCTGATGCAAATGCTCAATTCCTTTGGTTGCTATGGCAAGGTCAACTTATTCACAATTTCATATTGTTTGAGCTAACTTAGAGGAGTAAGTATATATATATAATCAGTCTCTGGTAACTTCTTTTCTGGATGTGTTGGAATACTATTATATCACATAGAATGTCTCTATGGTGGATTAGTCTTTTTTTCTTCATGTTCTTGGAACTTTAAATGACAGACTGCTAGAGACATGTCACTAAAAGCTGTTTAATAGTCTGACCTAAAGCTGCTCAACACACCTGCTATATACAGATCGTTCCCCAATCTTGTTCTCGAACCCATTTTTTTCTCCATGCTGTCTCATAGTGTTACCCTATCTGATGAGCCGTGCAGTACGATCAGTTGGCAGGAAGCTTCAATTACGACATTTATTATACTAATGTTTATCTGATACAAATGCTGATTGTGAATACTTAAAAGGATTTATCATTGAGTTTTTACATCATTCATTGTTTACTTACTTTTTTAATACACAATGTCTCAACGTTGAATGTTTTCTGTGAGATTTTTTCCTTGATAGCTAGGCACATTTGATAACTATGAAAAAAATTCAGCAATGCATTAATTATCTAGTTGAGTTTTGGTGTTGCCGTGTGCCGTAGATTGGCATGAGTTGGCATTAGAGGAATGGGTGCGGGTGCATGGTTCATCAGTTCTGTACATGTGACATCTATCTTTGTCAATACTGTACACGTGCAATGGTGTCCATCTGCAATCAATCTAACCTTTGGATGATCTCTACCATCTGATCCAGAGGGAGCAAGAGCCAGAAAATTGACGGTTAAAGCATGAAGGGCCTACATCCACAATAAATGAACAGAAGTGCTCTGATTGGAGGGTTTGAATGCTCTGAAGAACTTGTTTTTTTGACTAAGTCTGACCTAGATGATGAAATGCCACTAGAACTTCTCAGAGTGGAAAATAAGTATGCCACCAATAAATGAATATGTACAGTAGTTGATTTGTACCTTTAAATTCACCCACCGAATCTTTGATGGCATCCATGCTGAACCCCCCCCCCCCCCCCCCCCCCTCTCCTTGACTGCTTTGGATCAGATGATGGAAATCATTTTTCGTCCCAATACTTAACATGATGGCTCTTGAGATCATGAGCGTACCATCAGATGGTTAATTTTTGATTTCAGGTGGTAGTACGTATCGCAAAAAAGTGACCCTTAACATCACGTGGCACTCATCACATTCATACCTGATTTTAAGGTCACTTTTTTGGGATGTGTACCACCTGAAATCAAAAGCTGACCCTCTGATGGAATGCTCATGATCTCAAGATCCATCATGTGAAAGATTGGGACATGTTCTCCATCGTCTGATTCAAAGCAGTCAATGGATTTCAGCATAGGTTCCCTCAAAGATTCGGTGGATGAATTTAAAGGCACGCTAGTTGATTACCGGTGCCCTCAAAGATTCGGTGGGTGAATTTAAAGGCGCTCTAGTTGATTACCGGTGCACCAAATGCTAACTGTATTGGTACACTTTTATTTTATTTCTGAAATATTTATCATTAAAATTGGATGCCTGAACATATTGCTTACATCCTGCTAACCATTTTTGCAGTTGAGTAAACTACCAGTAAAAAGATTCAGCTCTAAACCCTTCAGAAATTCCATGATGGGAAGAGAGTTGTGCGTAGCTGACATCGACATCGGGATGGGGAAAAATTTGATTTTCGCAACTAGCCACCTCGAGAGTCCCTGCCCTGGCCCACCCAAATGGGATCAGATGTTCAGCCCCGAACGTGTAACTCAGGCAAAGGAGGCTCTCAGCTTTCTCAAGGATTCGCCAAATGCCATATTCGGTGGTGACATGAATTGGGACGAAAAGTTGGATGGCGGGTTTCCTGTACCTGTTGGCTGGGTTGACGCTTGGTCGGTGCTAAGACCCGGAGAAAATGGATTTACTTATGATACCAAGGCCAACCAAATGTTATCTGGTAACCGAACCCTGCAGAAGCGCTTAGATCGTTTCATGTGCAACTTGCAGGATTTCAAAATCAGTGCCATTGAAATGATTGGGATGGAGCCGATACTGGGGCTTTCCTACTGTAAGGAGAAGAAAGTAAGGAAGGAATTGAAGAAGCTGGTGCTCCCTGTTTTGCCTAGTGATCATTATGGTTTACTCCTAACAATCCGCAAGCTGTAACTGTGGAAAATTTTCGTCGTAAAAAAAGAACTATGATTAGCTCGGTGAGTTTTGACCCTTATTTATGGGGCTGCCATTGCTGGTATCATTTTTTGTATGTGCAGCTATATTAGTAGAGATTGAACTGTTGAAGCGCTTAAGACCTGGATTATCTTGTTTTGCTCTGTTCAAATTTTGGGAAGAATTGTGTATAGATGTAATTTTTGATGAACCTTACTTTCTGGATGAAAATTGTTCATACATCTTGGTACAAATTTCTTATTATCTTGATATACTTGACAATTTATATGAACTCTTGAACATTATCTTATGCTATAAAAATATTCCCTTTAAATGCCTGACTACGAGATAAACTACTCATTTCTAGAGCAGATTCCTTGTTCTGAGAATTGAATTTTTTTCGTGTACTTGGTCAATTTACATAGTATTGTGACAACAGGCAAAGATACTGAACCGGGCCAAACTGGTTTGTTGCAAACTGGTTTGCAGTTCATAGCTAGTGGAGCGAATTCGATATCCCTGATATTTCCCAAAATTATTCTTTTTTTTTTCTGTATATTGCTGCTGTCGTTTTATTCCCGTACCGAAACTTGGTCACTATGGTGACAGGGTCAGTTGCTCTATACCAACTAAAAACTTAACCCATTTAAAAGCCTTATTTTAATGGTTTTATCTCTCAGAGTTTCATTAAAAACAATCATTTTTATTGACACTGGACCAAAATTACCAAAAAATAGTAGGACATGATCACCCAGAATTCTGCTAACCATACTGGGGCTCAATTTAGCTGCCTTGAAGCGATCTAATACTTCCACAGTTTGTTAAATAAGTCAGGGCTCTTTTGGTGGACACAATTCTGAAATGAGTGCTGATGAGCTCATCTTTTTGACTTCATCACGGAAAGTAGAATAAATAAATATATACCCAGGTAGTTTGTTCTTTAAGTTTTCCATGCACACTAGCTTAAAAACTGTTTAAAATACTATTGGGCTTTTTCTGCAAAAATTAGTGCATTAGTGGCAGCTCACAGCATTGTGGATGAAAATACACTTTGCTAATTGAGAAGGGAGCGACTACTTGCACATGAGATTTGAGATTTGTACCGTTACCACATAATTTAAAAGGAAGACTTGGTATATTTTGAGACCTATGCATGTGAAACACTACCTCAGCCTTCTGATTTGAAGGCCATGATGTAAAGATCTTTGGTGCCAAAGATTGGCACACAACACAATCTCTATAATTTGATTTAGCACGGTCAAAGCCCATCATCTGATTCAGTGGTTCATTGTGTTGAATCAGGTGATGTAGACCGTGTTTAATGCCAATCTTTGGCACCAAAGATCTTTACACCATGGCCTTCAAGTCAGACGGCTTAGACGATGTTCCCCGTGGCACCAGTCTCCGAAAATACCAAGTCTTCCTTTTAAACTATGTTAGAAAATTTGTGTGCAAGTAGTCTCCCTTGAAAGAATGACAAAGTGGTGAAGCCCTTTTACAAGGAATTGATATTTCTTGATTAGCCATCCTTGCATCAGGAACAAGAAAGAAAATTTATTTTGATCAAACCATCTCAATGAATGAGTAGGAGAAAATAGAAAACTCCACATTTTATGCGTTGTAAAACTCCATGATCTAAAAAATTTACATATCATTTAGCTGTTAAAATCAAATGGCACACTGGACATATCAATTATCAGACAGCCAGTCGGCCCACTGAAAATTGCTTCACATATTAGATCATCAGTTACGAGGAGAATACTCCCTGTTCCCTGTCAAAAACCAAATCAATTTCGAAGAGAAATGACTTCTGATTGTGACCGGATGGCTCATTTTGGATTACCATCTACTCTATTGACCAGATGGACTTCGCGGTAGTAGTAGGGGCTTCAAGCCTTATATAGTCATACAATAGCCCCACAAACTCGTTCCCTCCGTCGGCCTGTGTGAGAAATATGGCATTGTCTCCCTTGATCAACAATGCCGGGTGAACATCGATGCTGAAGAGCTGATACTGACCGTGTATTCCGTGGCGAGTAATGGTGCTATCTGAGCCTAAATCATGGGCTTCAAACACTGGGTGGCTTTCTTTTGGATCATTAACCCGGACCTATAGTTGATCAAATATCAAGAAAAGCCATAAAGGAAGCCAAATGATAGAAGTTATTACCCTCTTTACCTGAAGATTAGCGTGGTTTGCAGCTGCAATGGACACCCTCAGCTTGTACACTCCACTGATTAATGCATCAAGATTAAAGTTAATCCTCCACGTTGTTGGAATATATTTTTTATCTGCTATCTTCCTGTATAAAAGATGAAAACCAAAGTGGTTGTTAGCTTAGAATCAACTGCTATGGTCGCAGTTTAACTGTAGAATCAGTTGGAACAGATATCAGACAGGAAGCTAGGATGCCTGGATACTAACTTTTTAAAAATAAAAATCAATTTGTTTACAAAGAAAATATACAAAGAAATGGATCCTAATGCAGTTAATCCGATTCAAGGGTCCTGCATGATGAAACTGTCCTATTATTATTATTATTATTATTATTATTATTTTTATTTTTATAACATATGATGAAACTGTCCTATTATTATTATTATTTTTTTTTTTATAACATAGGGTGTCCCAAGCTTGTGCTTTGACTATTCGTTATGGGTGTCCTTGACCCCACCATGCCACGAGTATTCCATGATTTAAGCGTCTTACATAGTTATGCGGCCCCGTTTATTCGCAGAAGAGGAGTCGTTTCGAACTCACGACGTTAGGAGGCATATCCAAATGGTCAACTGTTGCAACATCCCCTTGGTGGGTAAGTGTCATTTATGTTAATGCCATTATCATGAGTTCATGACAGCAATTCCGAAATGTGGATTTTGAGATTTTGGATGATGAAATGACATCAACTATAGATAAAGACGGTCTGAAAATTTGCTGATATACCTGCATAATAGGAAACCCAATTTTGCAAGTAGATATTCAAATGGCAATTTAGATCCTATATTACAATCGACAGTTACAAGAGCAGACTTATGGAAAAAGGGTTACAGTTAGAAGGAAGAATCACGTAACAAGCCAGCATTGCTGATTTAACCCAATTACTTCATTGGCTGCCAGGATCTTATTTTGCCCTTTGAAGTGCACACATCCCTTAGCAAAAGGAGTATATTGCACTATTAACAAGAGAGTTGGTATCAAGTACTTGATGGCACTTGGGTAAATCTTTTTCTTGTCAAATGGTCAAGCCTCGGGAAGTGCCCAGTTCTTTAAGAGCATGCAAAGTTGGTAAAATTTCACTTATTGAACTTTCACTGATTTGGCACTCAACAATATCTTTGCATTTCCCAAGGTTGTCAGAAAGAGATTGACCTGAGTTCCAAGGATGGAGCTCGGGTCGGGCCTAATGTCAACTCATTAAAATACTGCATTGTGGAGATTACAAACGTAGTATGTTTTGATGACTTCCACAAGAAAGTTCTAATATGTGGAAACCGCCAGTCAACCTATAACTTTGTTCCATAACAAACATCTCACTCAAATACAATCCCATGTTATGAGCCAAATTAAAAGGCACATTGAGACCGGATATAACCATATTCATGACTTAGCATGAAGGTGGGCATGATTGGATCCTACCAATGTGAGAGTTGCTCGGACTTGCTAAAGCTTTAAGGGCTGACATGATTTTGTGCAAGTAAATATTTTTGAATCAAAGTGAGAAATGTAGGAACAATCCTTTGAGCCATTTTTCTTATAAATAGTTAATTGAAAATATTACCTGTAGTTAATATTAATTCATAGTTTCCAAATCGAGAAATGTCCTAAATTACCTATAGATGATAGGAATTGTGCAGATTGGTTCTATGTAATAAGGCATTAAGCTGTATCGGGCATGCGCATCTGACACACATGTTCCATACTTAGGAACGTTGCTAGAGGACAAAACATGTATCTGTTTTTTCTTTTGTATCCTTTATGTGGATTACATAGATTCTATCAATCAGGGGAAACTGATATACATTTATAATACATAAATGAACTCATATCCACATAAACCTATTTCCATATAGTATCATATAATTGCGTGGACATGTTGGCATATCTAGATCTCCCGGGATGCCATGTAGGACACCTCTATTAGCTGTGTCAGACACTGACACACATATTGATGTCTAAGTTGCCTAGGATGTGTGAAACCATTGTGAGAAATGGGAACGAAGAAACATATGTATTTTTTAGGGGAAATGGCTTTCCCCGGTTAATATTTTCTAATGAAGCCCATATATCTTTGGGGTCTAAGGTCTTGGAATCTAGAATGTGGGATCTAAGCTCCCCTTTCCTTCCATTTAGACTTCAAAAAGTAGAACTTTCGTTCTGCGAACAATAAGTTTATAGAAGTTAAAAGAGGCCCTACTCGAGCTAGAAGACATCAAGATCTAAGAGCAGGCTCATTTCATTTTCCTATTGGGACTTCACTCATTAGTACAACGACCGGTCGCTGCTCTTCTTCTCTCTTCATCCTCAAGATAGACTCATAAGTAATTATATAGGTTCAAAGTTTATGAAGAGAAATCCTGTCTTGGATATATTTTTCTATGCTTATCTGCATTCTAGAAAATTTTGAATTTTGGCTATTGCCAATACTGATTTAGAACCTATGTCAAAAAAATTGGATCCTAACATTCTTTTGGGCTAATTTCATATGTTTATGCTTAACGCTATCTAATTCCAGCTAAATATAGTTCGAATTATATTTGAATTTTGGGGAGTAAACTACAGGATATTAAAGCTACTCTTTGATAATTATCGGTAACCCATGTAATGATTTATTTTCTCTCCCTATATTTATGGTTAAATTAAAGAGTTGATTGCATGTGAAAAACCAGTTGCAAGCAGATCAAACAAAAGCTATTGCAAGTTGTTTCTTTCAGTGATAATGTTATACATAAAGTATTCTCAATCAAATGTTTAAAACAAGAAAACCTTCATTCTTGAATCATTTCCTTCCAATATACTTACTCAAATGCATAATGGAAACATGGTTACTTTAAATTTGAAAAGGGATGCTAAGAAGAAAAGGTAATGGAGATCACCTGTTTACATGGGCAAAAAACCAGTCCTTTTTTGAATCATCAACTCCTATAGTAAAAATTTGATCAGATTCAGGGTGTATATCTGTGTACCTGTCCCACAGGCCATATTGCCTGTACCTGTAAGTTTAGCTCATTTTAGTATCTAGGATGATCAAAGAGCTTACATGTGAGGCAAATAAGTGTACAACTGCTGATATATATCACATAAATCTTTCACCATTAGCATCCAGTTGCAATGGTTGACCAACAAAGTAGAGTTGTACTCAAGTTTGATGGATATGGGTTAGTACAGTTTTCCTCCATTGGTCAACCATTTAAGTGTCAATTGCTGCTATATACAAATATCTATCACCATCAACACCTATTTGAAATAGTTGTCCATTGGGTTGTTGCACTGGTTGAAGACTTGATTTGCTCCCCAAGGTCGTGAGTTCAAGTAGCGACTCCTCTTCTGCGATAATAGAATGCCCCGTAAGGTGCGCCCGTGAAATACTCATTGCATGGTGGGGGAAAGGGCATCCCTTAAGGATTATTCCAGGTGTAAGCTTGGGATATGCTAAGTTATCAAAAAAAAAAAGTTGTCCAATGGAGTACAGTTGTAGTTAAATTTGATTTAAATAGAACTGTCCGCCATTGGTCAATCATTTCAAATTGTTATTAAGGGTGATAGATTTGGTCAACCACAACATATTGGATCTAAATGTGAAATCTGCTTGTAAGTATAAAAACTGAAAGATTATTGCATACAAAACTGACAAAATGATGTTAGCGGCGATAAAAACAAAGAAATTGCAAGCCTGCAGCACAGTAGTCATATAATCCATTAATAAAAAAGAAGCACTTATAATTTGTCCTTTAATTTTTCTTCTCCATTTTAATTTGTCCTTTCTGTGCTTAGTTAATATATTTTAGTAAGCATATTCTGCCCATTTTCGCTGCCTTTTTTCATGCTTATGAATGTAAGAAGCCATAAATGTAACCAGCCATAAGTTGGTAAATCTGTGTAATCCTCATATATTCTGCGTTTGATGAAAAATATCTTCCTTCAACCTTGGACAAGGCTGCATATTTTAATATTATCATGATTGATGATTTCTAAGATTCCCTTTTTTGCTAGGATTTCGTTGTCCTGTTCAAAATTTCTCTATCGATTATCAACTTTTTTTTTCCCACAGATATTCTCATTGGTTTGAGCATGAACATAATAGTCTTGTCTTGCTTTATTATGCTATAGTTGACTATAGTCATGGACCCTCAACAATGGAAATGCTTCTCAATAACTTATTTGGATCCTGAAAAGATGCATCGATCATTATAGTTCCTTGGACATAAAAAACCCAAATCATAATATTTTTAGAACCATATTATAATACTTTTAGAATCACTAATTTCAATTTATGTAAACCAAGTTTATGAATAGGAGACAATAAAGGCGATGTGTGTTTTAAGAACAAAACATTATTTTTGAATTTGATCAAGTTCGCATTGATTCCATTAAGTTGGGAGTGCATTGAATTGCTTTGGTCTCAATCCAGGAATTATTTGGCTCGAATATCCATGTCACCCAAAGAAATGATTGGTGTGTGACACATACGATAATTTAGAGTTTGTTTTAGATACAAGTTTATCTTTTGTTATGAGTTTAGAATTTGTATGGGATTTTGTTCTTTTGTTTAGGATAAGAATGTGGTTGTTTAGTTGGTTTTAAACTCCTAAATAGTGGGAGAATATACGGAAAAGGTGGTACAAATTATTCTCTACGACAGAAATAAACGAGTTTTAATTAGGAGCCAGCCGCCTCGGTAAGTTGTCTTTTCTAATTCTTTCCCTATTCTGTTTTTATTTAATTTTCTAAATAACCAATTAGATGGGACAGGGCGTTGATGATGACGATGAATTTTCTTAATAAAAATTATAGTCACTGTTACGATATAGCCGGGATCATATCAATATTCTTGATGACCATCCGACTATGCACATGGAATCAATGTAACAATTTGGATTCAACACTTTTCCCTGAGTCTATAACACTACATAGTAAATCATTTGGCCGAGCATGGTGAAGATTGTGAATAAATATTATACGTGCAAGGAGTACCTTAGAATTGCAGTCACCGTCTCTTTAATGGGCTATGACTGTTAGAATAGTCCCACATCGGCTGTGGGTTGGAGGCCATGGGTTATATATGTTAGGAATACAAGTAATATGTGTAGTGTGTGTGTATAGTAAATTTGGGTGTGCATGTAATAATTCACTCACTTAATATAAAAGCTAGTGAGAGAATTCAACCCACTAAGCCTTCTCTCATTCTATCTCTCTTTTTCCTAACCCTAACATTTAGAAACCTAACCTTTTAGATCCTAAATTCATCTTGGTATCAAAGCCAAATCAAACCAAACCCGTGCCCTCAAATCCTTGCAGCTGACATCTTGCTGACGTCACAATAAGGTCAGGCTGACTTTAGTCGAGTCAGACTGGATCATCTTCAGCAGCAGCCTAGTTCATCTTCTCTAATGGGGATCTCTCTTCTTTAATTATTAGTTTATTAGTTTCTGCTACTGCTGGTATTTTGTGTGATGAGTTTTCTGAAAAGTTTGAAGCCTCTAGATTAGTTTTGTCCAAGCTGTGTCCAACCTCATTTTTTTAAGATTTAGGTATTGTTTTTTTCAAGGCATGTGATCAGATGTGGGTCTTCAGATTTTTCCATTGTGCCTGCACAATGGGTGTTTGATAAAAGACTTATGAGAGGTATTGAATATCTTTGATGGGTTATTACTGTGAGACTGCATCGTAGGTGTTTGAAAAAATGTTTGTTTGGGGGCTGTCTTGGGTTATTAGTTGTTGGTGCTTCACCTGCCTCATGATACGCATTCTAATTTCTGTAACTTCAGTTTTGAGCCTGTTTTGTGGCAATTTTGGCACTGTTTAGTGACTGATTTTTTGTGCTATTTGGTCTTTCCAGTCTCATATTTTTACGCCTGATTTTTGGGCCTGCTTTTTTGTGATATTTGTGCTGTAAAAGTGCATGAAAACTGTTTGTAAAAATGTCTAGTTGGTGCTGATCTATGAGGATGGTGCTGCTGAGATATTTTGGACATATGATGGGTTGCACAAAAGGTGTTTGAGGAAATATTTGTTTGGTGTATTTCTGCTATGAAAGTTCTTTTGTGATACTTTCTTTTGGTTCATTCTTCTTTTTGACGCTTTGCTTGTTGGCTAAAATGACCGAGAGTTATAAAAATATGAGTAGTGAGAATTTCCCCACTACAATAACTACTTTGAAGCTGAATTCCAACAATTACTTAGAATGGAAAAGAGCAATTTTGCTCTACTTTGAACCTGGGCAAACCTTACCTTACAAGCAGGTTTTGTGATGTTGAGCTAAGCCCATTAGAATTCTATCAATGACCATGTGTTCTTGAATTACTTTTCATGTGAAAAAGTTTATCAGTCTCATATTTTTTTGAAAAATGTTTATCAGTCTCATGATGTCATCAATTCACAAAGGGATTGATGCACATGTGAAGTAAGAAGTAGGAAACTAACCAACATGATATTTTGTAGAGGGAGAGAAGAAAGATATTATATGTAAGGCTCAAATGGCTGGCCTGGCCCTTGAACTGTTTCAAAACTGGTTCAAATCAGTCAAATCCCAGACCAGACCAGGTTAAACAGAACCAACCGTGCCAGACCCTGGTCTGAATTTATCTAACAAGACCTTAGTGGATTTTCCACACTGCCTGATCATTAACCGGGCTAGGGCCAGGGTTTCAGGCCTGATTATACAAAATGGACAAGACTTCAGTGAAGCTTCACATCCTAACATTACAAGTCTAACAAGTGGATATGATTATTTTCAGTAAGGCTGACATCCCTTGGTGAAGCCACAGATTCAAGGGCTGTTATATAATTTGAAGACTTTCTGGGAACTAGGGCATTGAGACTTCTTAAAAAAAGGACTTTTGGACACCCAAAAGTTCAAATCCTCAATAATTCCTGACTTTATTGGGAATTACTCTTATTTTCCTTGAAGATTTTTTTTTTCCGGAGGAAATGATTGGGAGATCTCGACTTCTGCATGCATATTTTATGATAAATCAAGCGATGCCCTAGAAAATTTGCCTTTCAGCAGTAAAAATATTTATTTCTGGGAAAATGATTGAAAAAGAAGAAATAAGGTGAAGCATAATCCATTCCACATATATGTTGAAATGTGTTTGTACGGAAGTATATAGGAATCAATGAAACCACCATTACTGCATTTTTTTCTAGAGGTTTCATACTAATTTATGCAACTTATTCCCCACACAATTACAATTATCACGTAAGCTTGATATAAAGAAGTTATAAAAGCACTATAACTCAATTATGAATGTATAATATCTTTGAAAAATATAAACAATTATTATATTAACAACAAAGTTGCTTACTTCTCCGGGCTGTTAATATATAACTTGTTCATATAAAGTGGATTGGGATCAGGAACGTAGAAACCAGTTGCTGTGCGATCAGGGAAGCCAATCTCCCATAAGGTTTGACCATCTCTTGGTGGAGTATAGATCAAATCTCCCAGTTGCATTTGTGACCCTAAAATTGTTAACACCATTTTATTAAGAGAAATGAACACTATATATATATATGGGCTTACAACCAGGAAACAGAGAAACAATTGGATAAATCAGTGTAAAGTTTTAACTAAGGAGCATCTGATGTGCACTAATTACTTATTTGTAAGTGCCTGTGTGCATTAGTGCAATGCCGTTCAAGTCACTTTTATTTATTTATTTTTTATGAGTAAGCTGGCATTGAATCTGTGACCTAAAGGTTGCAATAAGCTCACCCTTTAATGTGCCCAACCAGGTTAAAAAAACGGGTTAGATGGGTGAGGTAACTGGCCGACCCGATCCGCCCGTTGCCCTATGTTTGGTACACATTATCACAGATCCAAACCGTGCCCATGGGAGGCCATCATGTGTTTTCCTTTCTACCTGCATGTCTATAAAGTTACGACAGAAATAACATATTAGTACCTGGGGAGATGGTAACAATGGCTTTGCCGAGGTAATCCCCAATGAATCCAGGTACCCAACCATGAACACTGTAGACTCCTGGGATAACATTGTTGATTGTGAATGCTCCATTTGAATCAGTTTGTACCCAAAATTGATAGCCCTTTGCACACGAGGAGCATGAATAGACACATTTAGAATTATGAGCATATTTATACAGCAAGTTTATAAGATATAAGTAAAATTAAACATGATAATAAGTGATGAACTTTATTATATATGAATAAGCCACATGATTTTATTACCTTGCTTTCAGTTTGCCAAGAACCTTCATTTGTAGCAATTGATAAGCCAATGTATGCATTTTTAGCAGGCATTAAAGCTTTAGAGACAAATCTGTGAATCAACATTCTTAATGTGAATAAAGCAGCAGAAAGGTCTACTACAAAAGATCATGATGGCAACTGAAGGCAAAAAGCCTTTAGAAACTCATAATAGGAATAAGCCAAAAACATATGTAGTTATTGAGAAATTGTAAGAAAAAAGTGTACTCCATATGGGTTTCAAAAGTCACAGCAGAATTGAGCAACATGTGATTTTTAGTGGGCTATAGAGGATTATGCAGAACATGTGTGCCCTCTCTGTCATTTCCACTTCTGCTAAATGGTTATATTAATTGAACTTTAGGAGTTGGAGTAATTTAGGAAAAGATACCTTCTACCCGCTATTTTTTTATAGCTCCATCTGGACGCCATGAATATATCCAATCATAATTCTAACCAGTTGAAGTCTTCAACAGAAAAGTTGCGTATACTGATGATTTGATATAACTAGCTTTCCAATTCTTATTTTTAATAGCATAATGAGTTTTGATGTAATCGGCTTTCTTTATTGTTGTTTTTTTTTCTCTGTTTTTGTCTTCTTTGGCAAATGGCAAAGCAGCTTGTTACATCTTCTTTGATCCATTGTTTCATTTCTTTTTAATTGGAATACAACTATAATTTGATAAAAAAGTATTTATACAAGTATTTAAATCCCAAATGGTGAATTCGTGACAAGGTATAGAGTTACATCAATGTGAACAAAAAAGAGGTTGCATGTTGGGTAGTTCAATTGAACCTATTCCAATAAAACACAACCACTTTCCTCTCCTGGTTATGCTATTTCCAGACCACCGTACAAAACAATCTTATTGCTAAAACCAAAGAGTTTCTTGCTGCCTGGAAAGGTTGAACGCTATCGATGGTTAGCATGAGCCAGGCCGATCAAGGCAACCTTCTAAAATTTTTTTATTTTATTTTATGCTTTTCTTTTCATACCCTGTGAAAGCCGCACTTGGGATAACCAGATAAGTGAAGTTAAATTTCCATCAATCATATTTCTCTGAATGATTCGGAAGTAAGAACAGATATGATAGAGGCATGAGCAAAGATCAACTACTTAGTGATCATATCTCTCCTATAGAAGCCACTATTACTTGCAAAATTTTAATGAATTCTTCTATTTTATAACCTAAATACAATTACAAACAGGAGAAGTTTCAAAATTTGGTCAAAGTACAATTTAATCAAGCTAGCAAAACAACTCAAAAATTAATTAATTTTTTTAAAATACCAATTGCATTTCACAGAATTGTGCATCCAAATGCATCAATAGTCTTCTGCAGAGCATTGATTCCAGGCACTACATTTTTGCAAAATTGGAATTAAATTGCATCACTTTCTAAATATGATAGTTTCGAAGTAATCTACTAGTGTTCCAACGTTCAAGGATCCGCAATGTATCAACAAAGGTGAAGTGAATTTATTAAGAAAGCTAAGTTATTACCTATCTTGAACAAGTAGTCTGCCTGAAGCAGAACCACGCTCTATTGCAGTTAAAAAGTAGGGTGAGGAGACGAAATCATACGGCCATGTTGTCTCTTCAAACAGCCTCTAGGATGATCAGGAGCATGAAAACAAGCACGTAAGGCTAGGGTCCATTTTCAAGGTTTTAATTACTCAAAGGGATGAAATCTTGTACCAAAAATTAATAGAAGTTTGTAAAATAATCAGGGTAATAATTCAATTAGAAATAAAAAATACCTGTTTTTTCGCATCTACCCATAAACTATGCACCTGTGATACGTTCCGAGTCGAATTAAGATATACAAAAAATGGGCCAAGTACCTTCCTCCATGCTTCTCCCTCGTCGAATTTAGCAATGATATCCTCACCAATATAGTGCATGCCATGGAACATCTGTCCCATAAAAAAATAAAAAAAACTTTGAACTTAGGTGCCAATAACCTCTTCATTTAATTTTGCTGTAGTGCTTTTTCAAAATAACAAAATCTACCTTACTTCTCTATGTAATAGCTAACAACTAACAAGGTCACTCCATATCTAATCAGAAAACATGTCAAACATCTTGTAACTGTTTCAGACACCGATGCGTGTTGAAATTTAATGTCGGTTATATAAATTTGTGGAGTAGTCAAGTGGAACACTTCATATCATGTCTATGTTTAGGGCTACAAACAAGCGGAGCTCAGCTCAGCTCGGTTCTACCTTATGGTAGCTCAGCTCTAGGTTCTTTGAGCCTAAAACTTTCAAGCTCTAGTTCAGCTCTATTGAGATCGAGCCAATTGCTGTCAGATGGTGACGGTGTAGAGGTGGCCATAGTGTAGTGTTATACCGTTCAATCAACTTCTAGAAATGGTGGGGGTGTAGCGCGGATCGTGGGTTTGTTGTGAGAGATGGTGGACATGTGTAGCGTTTGTTTCTTATTTATTTATTATTTATATTTTTTGACAGTCTGTAGACTTGAGAGTGTTTGAGAAAGGGAGAGAAGAGAGCTTGTTCGACTTTTTTTAGATGGATTGAACAGGTAAATATAGGAGTTATGGAGCTAGATGAGAGATGTGTCCTGTGTGCTAGAGAAGTTGAAACTGCAAATCATCTGCTGGAGCATTGCAAATTTGGGGAGGGGATGTTTTCTGTATGAACTGGTGTTTCCCTAACTCCTGTGTTTTGAGGTGCTGGGTTCACGGAGTGGGACAGATTTAAAGGATGTTAGTCAAAATTATTTGGCATGCAGGAAAATTCCCGTTAGCAATGATGTGAGCCATTTGATTTGAAAGGAATGATAAGAGGTTTCCGTAGAGCTAGCAGAACAAAATGGTATGGTCCTTAAGTTTGCTCTGGATGAAGTGTTGAATTGGGTTGCTGCTACAATTCAAAATGGGCTGGTTTCTAGGGACAGTCTAAGAGACCTCCAGGAAGACCTGCTTCTTCGAATGAACGACTTTCAGTGAGCATTTCTTGGCTTCCTATAGGGCTGGGTACTGTTTGGGGTTGGGTGTTTTCTGCTTTGTTAGGGGTCTGGTGTGTCTGTGCTCCAGAGCCTTTTTCTAGCTCAGGTATGTACACTTTTGCTTTTTAATGAATTATCGATTCATGAATAAAAGAATTCAGGCTGTGTTTGGGTTTGCTCTTTGGAGGCAAAGAGCAACCCACTAAAAGTGAAGGTTTAAATTGCTCTTTTAAAGGGACCCAAATTTAGCTCTTTCACTCTCCGAAAGAGCTAAGGGCACTTACAACCAAACACAGTCTCATACTAAAGGGCGCTGCACCGGAGCAGAGAGCTGTTCTTTGCCTCCAAAGAGCAATTCCAAACACTGCCTAAGGGAACTAGTGTGAAGTGAGGCGGAGGATTGGGGAGTTTGAATTACTAGTAAATATAAATGAGTGGAGAAATAATCATCAGGGATGTCAATGAGCTGGAATGAGGCCCATTGCCACCCTTAGAAATAGGGACAGATGAAAATAGGACATGTCAATGGGCAGGGTTTGGCTGTGGTCATGCCCGGATTTGGACAACTGAAACTGACTAGCCTAGCTGGAATAGATATTGGAGCTGGTTGAGGCCCGGTCCAGTACGTCCCTGTCCGGACTAATAATCGTGTCTGAATCCATTCTGGCACAGCCCATTGACGCCCGTAGATGATATAGAAATACATACAGCGAGGCAGTTTGGGCCAGTATGAGCTGTCAGATTTTGCTTAGTTGGACCTCCGTTGCGGAACTCGTTACTGGGGAAAATGACCCAAAACCCAACCATGGGACCCGAGCTTATCCACCCATGGACCCCGCCATCCTTGTTGTCCATTGAGTACTGGTACTTGTCATCTACCTGCACCAACCCACAATCGAGAGTTCCAAATGTGATGATTAGTGGGAGCCAGCACCAAAGTCTTAAAAGACTAATGGGGAGCCGATTGTATCAATAGCTACGCCAACCCCTGTTCGCGTAAAGCTTATGAGTACGTTTGAATGCATGTAAGGGGCCAATCGATACATTTTATATAACGCGTTAAGAGTTTTGGCTTCCGAGGCTGAACCCTCGTAAGGCTTATCGACGATGCGTAACCACCATAGTTTATTTTATTTTATTTTTTATTTTATTTTTTTCATTTTTTCGGACTGCAACATTTACAAGTACCATTTCAAACAGCCTGGAGAAAATCTAGGACTTTGACCCCTGATGCGTTAAAAGCTCTTAACATTACACTTACTGGGCAAGTTAACACATTAGTGAGATGAGTTAGTCTATAATGAGTGTCCACTCATTACGAGCAGAGGCAGAGCCAAAAGTTTTCATGGGAGGAGTCAAAGTATGAACAAGAAATATATAATGTTATAAAAAAAAAATGTTAACAAAATTAAAAAAAAGAAATAAATCTTTTATTTATATATATTCGCCTATCAATAGGGCATTAGGGCCAGCCTGTCATAGCTGGGAGTCAATTGGGCTAAGCCTCATTTTTATCTTTTAATGTCTGTTTGGATAAAATAGTAGGAGAGGGGTGAATTTGGGTTTATAAATCTAATAAATTCACATGATTTTTGAGGTTATAGGAATCCACATGATCTTTTATTTTTTACGCTAAAAAATAGGAGAGGCTGAAGTAACCTATTTAGTTGAGACGCTTAAAAGATAGGAGAGAGGAGACGCCTAAAAGATAAGAGAGAGAGAAGAGACGTCTAAGTGATAGGAGAGAAGAGCGGGCTGAGAGAGAGAGAGCTAAGTTTTGCATTTATTTAGAAGGGGCCAATCATTTTGACACCTAATAAATAGGTAAGATAGATTAAAGAGAGAGAAAAAACTAAATAATCGGGGGTGGCCGTGCCCCTATTAGCCCCCCTCCCTGATTACAAGTGGACATTACAGTCTACATGTCACTTGGTCATTGTAGTCCACATGTCACAAGGACATGTGGACTGCAATGTCCGCTCATGATGAGTGGACACCCATTGTAGACTAGCTCTAAGTGGGATACCGGGTTTCAAACGTGCCTTACGTTGCATCTTTTGACACTGAATACTATCAAAAGCTGAAACGGTTTTTCAGCACCCTGACATTTGTGAAAGTAAGCTTTTGAGCATCGTAAATTTATCAAGCATGCTTACAAGAGCAATTGACAGCCACATTACTCCGGTCAAAAGTTGATATCTGCATACGTTTGTCACGGTACTTGCGACTCCGTGAAAGCCAGCTTTGGGCGGGATTTGTGGGGTGCCTAAAAGGCGACTTAAAAGCTAAAAAGTTTATGCGAATGTGTTAAGTTTACCTGGCCTTTGAGATCAGGGTTTATGGGATTGACAAGTAACACGGATTCCGGGACGGCGAGCACTTCGCCTCTGCCTTTGAGTAAATCTTGAGGCATTGGCATTATCTTCTGCTTTTCATCTGTGATGGCCATGTAGTGGAACCTATATGCACCAAAAGTGCTTCTAGTGAATACTTCATACCATGGTTCAAAATTTTGGCCGTTAATTTGTATTGGTTTTGGTTTCCATCGAAACGAAAATTTGAACCGAAATTTCGGTCACAATATGTATGGAGTTGCAATTTTCAGCCAAAATTTCAGTTCAAATATGGAATTGAAAAGGAAACCGATATTTTGATACGTGCTCCACAAGAGCTACATTTTTCATGTGGATGTTATTTTTACTGATGAATTGGATGGTGCAAAGCCACATGCCAGTTGGCTTAGTAAGGCCCTGCTTGGCAAAACTTTTCCTAATAACATTTTTCAAGAGCAAAATGTTGTTTGAGAAGCAATATTGTCTTCTTCAGCCCGATTAACAAACCTTCTCTCAAAAACACGTTTCAGGTATTGTGAAGAGGTGATTTATTTGCTACTTCTCAAATACTGCTTCTCAAAAAAATCCCCTCACATGTTGAAAATGGCATCATGTGAGAAGCAACATTGAATAACTTCTTAATACAACACCATTGCAGCTAGAGGTGGTCATGTTTTTCGGTGAAATGTGCTTTTCACCTAACATTTTATCTCTTAGAAAGTGCTTTTTGGAAGAGTATTGCCAAATAAGGTTCACTTTTGAATAAACACATATTTGAGAAGCAACAGGGGGCTGCTCTCACACAACACCAATTTGAGAAGCAGCAAATGCATATTTATGCTACTGGTGCATCATATTTCCGATAAGTTTCTTCCACTTAAATAGATATTTTCCCTTGAAAAGTGCTTTTCGGATGTAATTTTACTTTTTTTTGTTGCTATGAAGTTTAGCCTAAGGGGAAAATTAGTAAAAAAATTTCAAGTATTTTTTATTTTTTATTCTTTTAAAGGTAAGCTCGGATCAAACCTGTCTCAAATTGAATAGATTTGAAGGAAGAACAAAAAAGGGATTAGCCTTTAGATATGTGAATATAACTCTTTTAATAATGGCAGATCTATCAAATAGGGTATGCATTTCAAAATAAATGCATAGACATATCATTCTGAAAAATAATAACAGTAAGATATACACCCTATAACAAAAAATTTCAAAAAAGATTGCCGCATCAGTCAGTTTCCGTTTGTTTTAAAATTCTAAAAATACTTGTTTGGTTTTATGGTTTAGAATGGTAAATCTAAGCACTCTTTTTTAACCCTATTTAGTAAATATTGATTTCATTTTAATTTCAGTGTAAGTACTCAAGTGCTTCCCTAACCCATTATTTCTATAACATTTTTGTTTTTCTTTTTCCCAAAAATATTTCTGGAAGTTATTGTGCATTTGGTTGACTATATTAACTTATTATTTTTTAATAAAATAAGTAACATTTTGCAAGCATTTGCACCTATAAAAAACCATTGTGCAATTAATATCATTTTAGTTTTTTTGTGATTGTAAATCCAATTTATGTGTTAGGCTGCGTATGACATAGCTCTGTGCTAGCCTTTGTCACAGGAGAGTTCACCTGATTTAGTTGGTTTTCATTCTCTTTTCTAACTCCTTGCAAAGGAAGATTTACTTGCTCTAGCAACAAACTCCTTGCTCTCTACTAACTCTCTATTAGAGTAAATAAAATCTGCCATGGTAAAAAGTGAGTAGACAGGAGGGTCGAATTGCTGAATAAGTAAATCTTGTATAAAATCTTGCTATGCAAGGAATTATCAAGGAGAAGGGATACCTGCTAAAGTAGGTATTTGAATGTTAACAAAGAGGATGAGAACCTATTAAAGCAGATAAACTCTATTATGATAGGGGCTAAGAAAGAGCTATGTCATACGAAGCCTTAGTCTCCAAATTCGACCAACATGTTTGATACTTGAGCCCTATTTGCCAGTCATTCTTGATCAGCAATAGAGTGAAACCCAAAATGAAAAGTTGAAAATGGAAAATTAGTAAGCAGGATTTGGGTTTTACTTGTCTCTTCTTAATTTAAACACCATTCTGGTTTGAACGAGATGAAAAGCAGGCCACCCACTTAGGCGCTCATATATAGCATAGCTGTGGAACCCTGATATCCCACTCCTCAATATAAACCTACAATCACACAAGAAAACACTCACTAAGGTCCCATGTGGATCCACATTCAAACATTATTTAATTGTGATATGAGCAAAAATATATATTTGTACTTTTAAGTAGGGCCAAAATATTGTTTTAAGGAAATTCTAAAATTAAGATTGTAATTTACTTGAGGATAAAGGGAAAGTACCTTTGGAGGTAGCGTTTTCATGCCACTTTACTAGATCACGTGCCATGTGGCACGTGATCATGGGTTATACCATATCCTTTAAGGGTTCATCTAGTCTCCTAGGCTTTTAGGAATATTTTTTTTCCCTTCAAATTATTGGTCCCCCAACCTCATTTTGGCAGGCACGACGCACGGATCCAACGTACCTAACTCAACCTCACAAAACTGGTTTGTATGGTGGGGAGTGCCCAGATTATATATAGACGAAGATCTCTACGCCTACAGACAATGTGAGACTATTCTAATAAAAATGAATAATTAAATAAATAAATAAATAAATAACAAATAAATGAAAGGTCACAAAACCTCTTGTCCACGCTTAACGGCAATGTATGACCACCGTCCGATGGATCAAAGGTGCTCCGAAACGACAATTCTACTTGATAATTGCTTCTACTAACTATGCTAAACTCTGTTCCTAGGAGTCTGTGGAGACAAATAAAAGGATTATTAAGTTAGTTTAACTATGCTAAACTCTGTTCCTAGGGGTCTGTGAAGACTAATAAAAGGATTATTAAGTTAGTTTATTTTGATTATCAAATTCATAACTATATATGAATATAATAAGAAAACGCTATTAAATTGAAAAATAGCAATATTAATGGATGGAAAAAATTTTAAAAAAAGTAACTAGATTCATGATACTTTTTTTTTAATTTTTTGTTTTGGAAAATCATTAAAAAAGGAAAAGTTTGTAAAAATTATCTAAACCTGGTTACTTTTTAATCAATTTTCAAAACCAACATTTGTTGTTGGACAGTTGAGACTTGAGAGTCACCAAAGCCAATGGTGCACCATCATGGTGTCCATAATCTCATGGTCATACAACAGGGTGCACCACCAACTTGTATCAAGTGGGGGATGCTATACCCTATTTCTCTCGTCTAGTTTTTATGCATGAGATTAAAAGTTATAAGATTCATAAAAAAAAAAAAGAGATTAAAAGTTATAAGAATGAACAATAGATATAAGAACAATGTGCTGAATTTCATAAATAAAATATTCAAAGAAATTTATTCTAATACAATTTCGGTCAGTGTTTCAATCACGTACGACCATAGTGACCAAGTATATATATAGGAATAAAATAACTCTGGGAATATACGAAAAATAATTAAATAATATAAAAAAAATATGTTGTAACCAAACACCTTCTTTTTAAAAAAAAAAGGGTTTAAAACGAGTTTTTTTTGGGAAAAACGAGAATTTTTCAAGAAAACATTTTTCGGAGTTTTTTTTCTATTTTCAAAAAATCATGCCTTAAACTCATTTTTTCCCGGAAAAAATGGGTGTTTGGTCACTATGCATATGACTGTTCCTAGTAAATTTTGAAACTAGAATTCTAGTGATAGATCTTGATTTTCAACTAATCTAACCCATTAAACATGATATAGTACAATAAAATAGCCACATACAATTGACCTCTGAGTTGACCTCCTGGTACGCACCAATTCATATCCCAATATCTGCATATTTCACAAGTGTCACATAATTGCATTCAAGGCAACAAACAACGGTGAAGATTATGAAGTTTATAAGATCCTTTTATCACCATCAATCATGTCAAAGTCCAATATTCACAGTTGTCAGGCACCCTAAAAATTTGTGAATCGCAGATTTTGATACGATTTTGTGGCTAAAAAGGTTACTCATAAGCTTACATTAACTTATTCTCTACGTACCCTCTGGAAGTCTGCTTGTAGGTTGTATCCAAGAGGTTGTCAATGCCTCCATATTGTATGCCTATCAATGACCCATCTGGTTTTGTAAATGTAAGCTTTACATGGGCATTTTCCAAAGTCACCTACACCAAAAACATGTAGGGGTGAAATGAGACCAAAAGACGCCACATAATTTTAGTGATATTTTGCCCCATTGTTAGCTCTAACCGGTGCACATGCTCATCGATCTGGACCGTTCATAAGATGGGCCACCTACCGACGTGCTCTAGCCCAAATTCACACAGATCGAACGCTCTTAATTATTCGCTCCATCGCCTATTTTTGGACCAATGATAAAGCTAAGTGCATAGGCTGACGAAAATTCCGTTGCTGATTTGAGTGTGATTGGGAGTGTTTGATCATGCAATTTTCAGGCCCTCTCAAATCGATCGAATGGTCCAGATCGACGATCCTGTGTATGGCATTGATTATGGAGTGGGGGACATTATGTAGACCTACATAGGTGCTCTGAATGATCAAATTCACATTCCCATTTGCCATGAGCTAGAGATTAATTGTGTAGAGAGTATTGGAAATTGAATGAGCTTCTTTGGTTCAGATTGAAGGCAACTAGGGGCCATCTTATGGTTTCTACAATCGTTGCTTCCTAAGGAGAGTTGCCTGGCTAAAAGTACCATTTTATAACTTTTCTATTCTCTCTTGTTGATGTATCTATTTAGGCAACTCTCGTTTATATCAAAAATCTACTAAGAGACAGGTTAGCCAGCCAAGGTGATCCGCTGGTGCACTACTCTTGGATAATATGATGGTATCCATTGTATCGTATTTGGTACAAAATCCAATAGTCATGAGTTTTAGATCCAATGGTGGAAACTGGGGTAGTATCATATATATATGAGGGGGATGTGCACCACTAAATCATACCCGTTAGAACATAGAAGGGTACTTTTTTGCCGAGAATGGTTAGAAGGGCAATGGTAAGGTCTAACTTGTTTAACCTGATTTCCTGTTTAACCAGATATGCTGTAATTAGATATGAGAGAAGCTTGACTACATGTCATTTTATAAAATGCAATAGTGGAATTCAAGATTCACCCATATCAAATGATTGCAGATCTGATTGAATATCAAATCAGGTTCAACCAATTGGACCTGCCGATTCCCACAGGCATTCATGAGACCATTCAACATAACGAGATTGCCTGCCACTCTTTTACTCTATACCAACTCATATATACAGGGAAATGATCTTCTAACTCGAGCGAGTAATGGTATATAAGCCCATGACTTGAGCTTTGCATAGTACATCAGTTGACTTTACAGTCAACTGATGTAACATGCAATCAATGATAACTCAAGTAATGAGCTTATGTCTCATAACTTGAGTGAGAAGATGATTACCCATATATATAAGATAAGTTGCACTCAAACCTAACTTTGAGGTTGCAATATATTGTCAACCTTCCATTATGCTATGGGCTCAAGCCTTATATATAATCAGCACGAAGCAAACGAAAACCTTTTGGAAGAGATTTGGAATGTGTAACAAATTTTTGTGATAACCTTTTGGAAGAGATTTGGAATGTGTAACAAATTTTTGTGATTGGGGAACTATATTTGCACCTATTGAATTACTGAGGGCACTACACTAAAAATTGTTCGTTGTTCTAAAACAGATGATGGACATCGTTTTTGGTCCAAATCTTCCACGTACACATTAGATCTTGAGATCATGAGTGTACCATCTGACGGCAATTTCTTGATTCCACGTGCCACATGTTAGGAATTCTACCCACTCTACGAACTCCCTATCGCGATGAATGTGAAAAAATAAGAAGATTCATGCAAAAAATTAATTACACACACAACACAAATATTTACGTGGTTCACCCAATCGAGGGCTACGTCCACGGGAATGTATGCACTATTTTATGAATGTTTACAACACACACACTCTCTTCTCTCTAGTGCAAACTCAATCAAGATCTAATACGATCTTCAACAACAAATCCGTTGTTAAACCAAGGACGCAGTCCTTCAAATAACAGAGAAGAGATCTGCCGGAATATAATCATGATTCTGACACAAGAATCGCTTAAATCAGATCTTCAATCCCCAAGCTATTCTTCAGTACTTTTTCTCTCAAAGTATTCTCACAGTTTTTTTACATGAAACTTTCTCCAAGTTCTCTCTAGATCCCTAGAGGAACTTTTTGCAAATAGCCACACAACCCTTTTTGAAAACATAACTCACAAATCTCCTAAAACTTGGAAGTATTCAAAACACTTCCAAGTAAGTCTCCAAATCACATTAATATTTTGGTTAAAGCAATCTTCCAAAATAGCCACATATTCAAACCTGCGGATCTGAATCCGCTCAACAGTCAATCGATTGACTTCCCAATCTCAATCGATTGACTTTTCAAACTCAATCGATTGATTTACCAACTTCAATCGATTAACACCGGTGGTTGGAATTAAACCTTATTCAATAATCTCCGCTAAGATTTCATCCCCAACCACACCACCGCCCCAACGGGCATCAACATCTTCGACAAGTGCTAATCAAGTTTAGGCAATGCCTAAACTTATTTACGTAACTGGCTTGGTCAACATGTCCACTGTGTTCTCTTCCGTATCGATCTTCTCAATCTATATTTTTCCATCTTTTATCATTACCTTGATAAAATAATACCGAACATCTATATGCTTTGTTCTAGCATGAAAGACGGTTCTTTACTAGGTGAATGACACTCTGACAGTCACAGAAGATATCGGTGTTCTCATCAACCTCACCAAATTTACTGACCAAACCTTTAAGCCATGAGACTTCCTTAACCGCCTCTATAGCCGCTATATACTCGGCCTCTGTAGTTGACAACGCAACTATCTTTGAATCATAGACTTCCAATTGATCGCTCCACCTATCAAGACGAACATGTACCCTGTGGTAGACCTTCTTCTATCAAGATCACCTGCATAGTCGGATTCAACATACCCGTAGAGATCTAACTTGCTTGTATTTCTACCTTCAAACATCAAACTATGTTCAGCTGTACCTTTCAGATATCTCAATATCCATTTCACTGCAAGCCAATGTTCCTTACCCAGATTCAACATATACTTGCAAACCACACTCAAGACCCTTGTTAAATCTGGACGTGTACTCACAATGGCATACATTAAACTCCCAACAACATTTGTATACGGAATATTTTTCATATATTCCCTTTCTTCATGTGTGAACGGGCTCATCTTCTTTGTGAGTTTAAAATGCTCTGCTAGAGGAGTTGATATGGCTTGACATCACTCATTGTATTTCTCAAGGAGCTTTTGGATAAAGGTCCTTTGAGTTAGCCAAAGCCTCTTCTTCTCACGATCCCTTGTGATTTCCATACCTATGATCTTATTTGCGGAATCAAGATCATTCTTCTCAAACTTCTAGCTCAATGATTACTTCAGCTTGTTGATTTCAACCTTGCTTCCTGCTGCTATCAGCATATCATATACATAGAGAATTAGGAAGATTCTCTCCCCTTTACCATACTTTTTCCAGTAGACACAACAATCATACTCTCCCCTGTGATACCCTATGCCCAACATATATGAATCAAATTTTCTATACCATTGCCTGGGTGCTTGCTTGAGACCATATAAGGATTTCTTTAATTTGCAAACGAGTGATTCTGACCCTTCTGCTTCAAATCCTTTTGGTTGTCTCATATAAATTTCTTCCTGAAGATCTCTATAGAGAAAAGTTGTTTTCACATCCATCTGTTCTAGTTCGAGATCTTTATGAGCAACTACTGCTAACAATGTGCGACTTGATGTGTGTTTCACAATCGGAGAGAATATCTCATTATAATCGATACCCTCTTTATGAGAAAACCCCTTTACAACTAGCTTTGCCTTAAACTTTGGAGTTTCACTCTTATTACATTCTTTCTTTCGAAAGACCCATTTACAACCGATGACTCTCTTCCCTTTAGGAAGTTTCATGAGATCCCAAGTCTCATTCCTTAAAAGTGACTGCCATTCTTCTTCCATAGCTAACTGACACTTTACTGCATCTGTATCCACCCGAGCTTTTGGAACTGTGCTTGGTTCCCTATTCTCTGTGATAAGTGTAAGTGTTAGAGGAACCATATCCTTAAACTTTTTTGGACGTTTCTTCATCCCTTCCGACCTTCTCAAGGTAGTCTGAACCGGTACTTGGGACTGCAAATCTTCATAAATTGTGCCATCATGCTCTATCTCAGAGTCTTCATGATCTTTCTCATCTTGCTCATGCCTCTCAATATCAACTTGTACCTTAGGTTCACCAGATGACTAAGGTTTGCCTTCCGCCTCTTTCATCGGAAACTCATCTTCGTTGAAAGTAACATCTCTTTCAATTATCACTTTATGAGATTGTGTATCCCACAAACGATAACCCTTGACTCCTTCGCCATAGCCAATCAAGACACACTTTTTAAATTTTGGATCCAACTTGGATCGTTCACTTCCCTGAAGTAATGCATAAGCCGCACATCCAAACACCCTCAAGTGAGAGTAGTTCCCGTGTCTTTCATACCAAATATCATTTGCATTTCTCGAGTTCAATGTCGCTGAAGGCGACCGATTGAGCAAGTAACATGCTGTGTTCACTGTCTCTGCCCAGAACCTATGACTCAAGCTAGAATGGTTCAACATATACCGCGCTTTTTCTAATAGTGTTCTGTTCATCCTCTCTGCTACACTATTTTGCTGAAGATTTTCAAGAATTGTTAAGTGCCTAACAATCTCTTGATTTTCACAGTAAACCTTAAACTCTGATGGCAAGTATTCTCCACTATTATTTGATATGAGAATCTTCACCTTTTTGTCTATCTGCTTTTCAACCATACTCTGTCACAACCTGAATTTCTGAAACACATTTGATTTATTTTTAATCGGATATACCCAAACTTTCCTAGAGTAGTCATCTATAAATGACACAAAGTAGTTGGCTCCACCTAGTGAAATGACTTTGGCCGGTCCCCATACATTCGAATGTATGTAATCAATCAGCCCCTTTGAAGTGTGTTTTCCAGTGGAGAAACCGACTTTCTTCTATTTCTCGAAGATACAATCTTCATAAAAATTCAGTTTACAAGTTTGAATTTTAGAAATCACCTTATTCTTTATGAGCTCTGTCAGCCCATATTTACTCATGTGACAAAGCCTCTTATGCCACAAATCTAAGAGGTCCTTGGAATCTTTTGTAGTTACAACATCACTGCCGTTGATTGTATTGCCTACTAAAGTAAATAGATTCCACATCTTTTCACCTTTCATCAAGGTCATAGCACCACGTATAACCTTTAGTTTATCGAATTCTAGAATGACTTGACATCCTATCTCATCCAATTCCCCCAATGAAATCAGATTTTTCTTCAGATCAGGCACATACTTAACCTCAGTAAGAGTGCGAACACTACCATCAAACATCTTGATTCTGATTGAACCGATGCCACTGCTTTATATATACTATCATTCCCCATCAAAATCGTCCCACCATTGGCTACCTTATACTGATCAAATCAATCCCTGTATGAACACATGTGATACGATGCCCTTGAATCTAAGATCCATCTACCATCAAACTGACTGAAACATAATAATGCACACAATAGGTCTTCACCAAAATTTGACTTAGCAACACTAGCCTGTTGCGAAGTCCTGTCATCACCCTTATTATTATTCAATCTCTGCTTGCAATATTTGCAAATATGTCCAGATTGCTTACAGAAGTAACAGGTAATATCCTTTTTGTCACCCCTAGATTTGGACCTACTGTTTCCTCTCATTGATTTATTATTCCCTCTGGATTTATCTTTTTTACGATCATGGTTTCGACCCCTTTCGCTTAAGAAATTAATCCCTTCGGAGTTAGTTTCAGGCTGTTTTCTCAATTCGTTGGAAAGAAGTGTAGCAGTCACTTCTTCGACGATAATAGTATATTTACCATAAATTAATGTGGTAACAAGGTGCTCATAAGATGGTGGTAATGAGATGAGCAAGAAAAATGCTAAATCTTCTTCTTCAAGTTTCACCTCAATGCTTAATAGTTCAGTAACTATTTTATTAAATGAATTCAAATGGTCATGAATACGCGTACCAGCCTTCATACGAAGGGTATAGAGTTGCTTCTTTATGAAGAGTCTGTTGGACAACGACTGTCATGTAGAGAGATTCCATCTTCTTCTACAGATTCACGGTCGTCTTGTCGTGAAGAACGTTGTATAGAACTTCATCGGACAAGTATAATTGGATAATGCTTACGACTCTCTTATCAATAGAGTTCCATTCTTCATCAGATATCTCTGCCTCTTCCCCATCTCTTTTCCAAGTAGAGCATGAGAAGTAAAATTATTTATAAAAAAAGCCAAAAAAATAGTAACTTATTTTTTGGTTAGCACCAACCACAACTCAAATTTCAACTGTTTAAAAAAAGGAAAACAACAACTACACATTCACATGTTCCAGATATACAAAGCAGTTAACTGGTCATGGCTCCATCTCCAATCACAAAGGTAACATGGTTGTTCTCCATCAATATACTTCCGCATTCCATTGTCTTTCCTTTTTCAACTACCTTTTGTATTCAATCCAGTCAATCCCTGAAAGACAGAGAATTGCGAGAAAAAAGAATTAGGTGACCAGTATATCAATTCCTAACTTTGCAATTTAGGCTACAACATCATCAATTTTATTTATTCCTTACCGTCTGATGGTAATATCATGGTCTGAAGATACCTTGTGTAGAAAATTGGGGGTGTAAAATGATCTCAATCATCCAATTCCAAGCAGTAAACGGCTTTGAGTGGGTTTAGGACATATATAGTCGCTTTCAGAAACCTATGGACGGGAATAGAGATCCTTTAAAATTTGAAAAATCAATCAGAAGCTCACTATCTTAGATGATCAAGACAGGCATAGCATAAGAATGTCAAAGGGTGCCCATATTTAAGACCAAAGATTCGGTCTCTACAACTAATAGTTCCACCGTTTAACACTGTTGACTGGCTTGAATCAGAAGTTTGGTAAAAACAATCCCCATCAGCTGATCCAAGGCACTCAACAATATTAATGGTGTAATGATCAGTTGCAGAGAAAAACAAAAATTGCTAATAAAAAAGAGTTTGTACTAGGTACGCGGGCGAGGTACACCGAACAATCTCAGTCGGCATGCGCAAAATCGTCTACTTTTGACCAATCTCAGTCTGGCAGCACACTTACAGTGTACCGAATACCAACTCTTTGAAAAAAAAGTGGTCATTACTTGCACATAGAAAGTTGGCTCAAGCGCACAATTTTTGGGGACCTATGCCAAGTGGAAACACCATCGGAGCCATCAAAAGATTGGCACGAAATATGTCATATGATTCAATTCATATGATAGAGATTATTTTTCTTGTCAATCTTTTGAATCAAAAGATCTTTAGATAATGGCCTTCAATTCAGATGTCTTAGATGTTGCAATCATATGGCACAGGTTCCATAAATACCAAATGTTTCTTTTCTGTGTGCTATGTAATGGCGCTTCCAAACAAAAAAAGAAGAAGCAAGCATGCAAATTTCAAACTCTCAACAAGTCTCAACTAAAACTTGTTCCTCTATCTCTTACCAGTTCCCTCCTCTAGAGCCCTCACCAAATCTTCAAGGTAACCTGTGACCTTATGGACCTTGGCATTCGTGTGCTTGGGCATCGACTTCTCTGCTACATCTGTTGGCGCCATCTTACTCACTTCCAACAAACTTCGAATCCTGTCGAACAATGGGTGAGAATCCAAATCCAAGTAGTTCTTTGCCAACACCTTAAATGATTCGAATCCGCAGTAGGGCATCTCAATATGCATATCCATTCTCCCTCTTCTTATAAGCGGATGCAAATTTAGGCTATCAATTCCTAACCCTGCAATTTAGCCTACAACATCATCAGTTTTATTTATTCCTTACCGTCTTTTGCAGCCAAAGACACCATGATGTCATCAATCCCCTTTTCCATTCCTTTCAGTCCACATCAATCCAGTCAATCCCTGTGTGTATATATATATAAGGAAGCACATATTATTCTAACATGTGATTTACAAGACAGGAATTGTGTGCTAAACTAGTTCATATGGATAATTGTGTATAATTTAAGAGAGAGAGAGAGAGAGAGAGAGAGAGATATTCAATTAAAAAAATTATTCTTGTTTACTTTGAAATCATTCTTGGTTTTCCGGCCAGGTCAAGTCACGTGCACTCTCAAACAATACAATACATTTTTATCAATTTTTTGCATCATTTTTTACTACTTGGTTGCAGTTGGTGCATGTCCTTACATATTTGCAGTTTGGGCGACCATCTTGTAGGGTTCCCAATGCAATCACAGGTAGGGATTCCATCAGAGTTTTTATTGGAGTGTCCAAACTGATATGTGAGATAATACAATACTCTTTTTTTTTTTTTTTTAATATTGAGTACAGATTGCCACTTGATGAGTCTGAGTTCCTAACACTCCCCGTACTCATATACAAGGCACTTATCAATTCTCTGTTCACTTTCCAAAAGTTTTTTTCACATGTTTAGTTTTCTCGAATTTTGTTCCCTTCCAAAAAATATGGATGGTAGTTTTCTAGACTTTACGCAAATGTGCGAAGGTTGAACATCGTGATGAGCTTATTGAATTTCAGAAAAGCAAAATAAAAAAAGTTGAGGTCTCGGTACTTCTATTGGTGTTGTCTTGAAAATGAATGTATTGATTCTAGTAATCTCAATCAATTCTCTAATCTTGATTGAATTGTTTCTTCCTAATGTTCTTTTTGATGGAGTTTAAGGGGCCTCCAAGCAATTTGAAAATTGCACGCATTCTACAAGCAAATCTTGAAAGATGGAGAGCAATAGATTTTAAGTGAGCAAATCTTGAAAGATGGAGAGAAAATCTTGAAAGATATTCATCTTCAAATTAGTTTCTACAAGGAGCTGCAAGAAAAAAAATATATTTTAAGTGAGCCTTAACTTTGATGAACAAACAATGAAAGGAAAAAATTAGAACAAGACCACCATTTTAACTCAAATCCTATGCAATCTCCTACCATTAAAACATTTGGTAATTCATATTTCATTGTAGATACATCTTAGAGAATCTTGCAAAGAGTTATTCTAATTTTTGGAGAGAAACTCCAAACCGTAAGCATCTAAAATCTATTAAAGCTGCACATAAAAAAAAGGAGATTATTCTTGTTTACTTTTGAAATCAGAAATCTGCATTCCATATAAGGGATTTGCAAAGAGTGGTGAATAATTTCCAAATGTATAGACCTTGAATAATTTTACATCATCTTTCATGATACATGTTTAATCTTATTCATACTAAAAAAACTTAATGTGCATTTTTCATGCAGTTGTTCTGGTCTTGTAAGTTGTAATAAAGACACCAATTCCATTTAAGTTAAACTTTATGACCTGCTAATAGTTATGAATTATATAAGCAATGGACTGATATATTTTCAACTGCAATGCTTTTGTATGTAAATAAGATATGGATCACATACTAGCTCCTTTCTGAAGGCCATTTTTGGAATTTTCGAAGGCTGCTTTTGTGATTAACCGCAGAGCAGAGGTTAAAGCTCCAGAAGCAGCAAAACCAGCCAAAAATGACTACAGTTCCAGAAGAACAACCAAAATCATAAATGTGGTCCAACATATTTGCAAATGAGAGGAATATGAAAAAGGCATTGCCAGAGACACGTTACTTGGATTATCACTCTTTTTCCTCACAACCCTGAAATTAGAATCAATTAAACAGATTAAGATCTTCGCAATTTCGGGAGGTGAAAATGTGAACGGGTCCTTTAATTTAGCCCCAAAATCAAATAAACAGATTACGATCTCTATAATTTCAGGGGTTTGGATATATAAATATGGGTTCTTTAATATCATTTTCGAATAAAATATAGAGATAAAGATCTCTGTAATTTCTGGGGTGAATATAGAAAATGGGTCCTTTAATTCCGCCCAATATGTATCAGAAAACAGAGATTTAAAACCGTGCTCAGAACCCACAATTTAAATGTAATAAAAAAGATTAAAGATCTCCATAAATTTGGGGCACGAAAATTTGAAATAGGTTATGGAGATGATTATAACCATACCCTTTTTTGACGACCTCGTCATCAGGCTCTATATTGAAGTTCCATCTCTCTAAAACCTCCGTGGTGGCCTTGCTCATTATGACAAGAACAACTCTCTGCAACTGCCCAGCTTCCAACCATTCTTCAAGAAACAAAACATATATTTTAGAACATCATAGAAACTAAATACAGAGATGGGCTCAACAGAGGTCGAACCATATGCGATAACTGCGATGTTAAATTCACAAAGCATCTGCACAAACCTGATCACACAATGCCATTTCAGAATGGTGGACACCGGAGCTGGGCACACCCTAAACTGCATATCCTCTAGAAACAGTTTTGACCATGATAAAAAATAAAAATATCTGGTCACAAGTTGAAGAGTGGTATAGGTTCCTGTTCAAATTGGGTTTATAACCAATTAGCATATATCTGAATTTTGTTTTATGACTAAGTTGAAATACCAAAATCATACACAAATTTAATTTGGGAACATCTAATGTCAGCAAGAGTATTCTGGTAACTAAAAAAATCTCACAAATCTAACAAATCTAATAGTGAAAACCCTAGCAATCCCCACTCTTCGAAGAACACTACAAATCAATCAATGTAGAGGCTATCACTTTGACTGCAAAGCTATTAGAGTTCGCAAGAATGGATCTTGAATATTCTCTATCTCATCATTAGAAGCAATCTATACATTGAAAAAATACACTTGGCCATTGGCTCCATGGATAATGGCCCCATCAAGTAAAATTCCGACTACGGAATACATCAGGTTTTCTGCAGGAGGAGAATTCCCACATTTTGCATATTCATACAAAACCACAACAACTTAGAAATTTTTAGGTACCAAATTCAGGTTTAAAAAAATTAGGTTAACTGGCATAACAGTAATCACAAGTACTTTATGGTAGCATGTTCAGCATTGTTACCTAAACAAATGATATGGGTGCCAAGTGTCAAGGTGTCATAGGTGAAATGAAAAAATGTTAGCAAGAAACTCAAATCTCACAAACCACTACTTTCAGTTTGTTCGGTCAAAGTGCCTTGCCTTAGTTCCAATATTTACAGCTGCATGACCTGCTCTAACTCCTGGTAACGATCCCTCATCCCTCAACCCCAATTCAAGATCCAAAGTACCTGCAGCATGTGATTCTTTTTAGCTTGTGCTTCTTCTTTCAATTTTTCCATCTCTTCTTTTGCTTTTTGCAGATTCATTGTAACATCGTGAATACCCAACAACTTCAGCAATTAACAAGAAACATTTAATCAAGTCGAGGCTTGATGGTTAAAAGATTTTTGTTATCTGTTTATCAACCCGACTGTGAAAAGAAAGAAGAAAGCCACACTAGCCATCTGATAAATATGTTTACTCTTCAATATGTGATGGGTAAGACACTCCAGTCCAAATATGGAGGGCTTTAAAAATGATTTAGTTGAAGGAGGTCCTTCAGGAAACAAGGTAGACCCTAAATTATCCAAGTGGTATATAGTTTCGCTTTCTCCATTTTTATAAACACAACATTTTTTACACACCACACGATTCAGAGGACTATCAAAGAACACTAACTTCTTAAATATAATAAAGAGGTTAATGATGAAACAGAGTAATAGAAACTGATGAAACAGAAAATAAATAACCAGGCCGACCTCATTTGTAAAGTAAATAGAATGGTCCCCACCATCCTTCTCAACAATCTGCATAGGAAAAACAAATTGTCAGAAGAAAGATATAAAATAACATGACAAAATAAATAGAATGAAGAAGAAGCACCAATATGAAATCTTTTAAAAAGTTACTGAAATTGTATAGACCAAAAAAGAAGTAAAACATGTATGAAACAATAAATTTTATTAGCATTACGATATCCAAATTTTCAACATGAAGAACAACAAAGCATATTTGATGAAATGTTATCAATATTTGAATGAAAATTATAACTACAACTTCTTTGAGAAACGAGTTTTCCCTTTAGTCCAATTTATTTCTCCTTTTATTGAGCACACAATTTTCAGTAACCTTACCGGTAAAAGTTAAAATCTTCATTTAAGAAGTAGATGAGTAAATAACATAGTGAGTATGGCATCTATGACACAGTCCGCAAAGTTTGAGCAATTGACTGATCATGCTCTTCAGATTCAAAACCATTTTCAGCCAAAGCAAAACCGATCTAACGAATGAGGCACTGATTGGCCTTTCAGGAAAAGGAAGTTGAATAACCAAGTTTAACTTAAAAGAGATAGTTAAGAATTCTAGTTCCATAAGCAGACTACAAATAATTTGCTAAAGTCGTCACATACATTTGTGACAAAGCACTGGCTAACAAACTCTCGGAGTGAAAGAGGGGGTGTTAAGTGAAAATTGCATTTGCTTTAGACTATAATAAGGGGCACTGCATTGTAACTTTATATCCTTATAATAAGGGGCAGATTTGACATTTTCAGATGTCAATTAAGTCATAACATACAAATATATATGTTATTTACTCATCTACTTCTTAAATGCAACTATAGTTTTCTATATAGCATATAATTTAGGCCAGATCTACCCTATGAATCCAACTCACAAATTACCAACCAAAAAAATGGAACCAGCAAATTGAATAAGATTAAATAAAATCTAACCTGAGGGAACTGGTATTTTATAACATTTGCGAGTTGCAATCCATCAGCCCATGATTTCTGATTGGGACTACAAATCACGCTACATATTTTGTAATTCTCATTTCCTTCACTGTATTCCAAGAACAGCTTCAACTGATTATAGGAAATCTACTAAAGAATAAACAATAACTCAAAAAAACAATAACCGATATTGTATTCAAGGTGTCAAGTATCGGCCGATACAATCGTGAACCAATACCTGATATCAGTATTGGACCTGGTATCAGTACCGGTCTCTGTATTGACCGATATTGTTGTGCATCAGCCGATACATATAGATGTAGTTGTGAACTGTTGTGCATCGATGTATTTGCCAGTACACAGATGACAGTCTTTTTTTTGCATACTTTTTTTTGCATAAAAGAAAAAATTCATTATTGGTATCGCTGGTATGTATCGGTATCAGTCGACAGATATCGGTCCGATACCGACACCGAGTTTGATACCTGGACTATATTACTGCTTGTTTGGAAATCATAAAATTAATATCCCAACAAAATGAGTACCTTGAACCAGGAAAAAGGGGGCGCAGAGTAAATAATTCAGCCATGATAGCACCCATTACCCACATATCTGAAGCCAAATGGAAAAGAAATACTGAAATGGATAAATATCATAATTTGATAACAATAGAGCTACCTTCTTTTGCAGTCTACTCACCAACTGCAAAGTCATATACTTTCACATGACGGTCTTGACATGTAATATTAGATAGTTAGATATAACTAAAATTATGAGAAAATCCTTAGAACTCACCAGCGGGTGAGACATATTCTTTATTTTTATGACCCCAAAATCATTTTTATGGAACATTGGAATTACAAGATCCAGCTGGAAAAGGCAAAAAAAAGTTAAAAATTGAAAATTTTGTTCAAATACAAATCGCAATTATGCTCAGTTGAGAGACTATTCCTTCGACAGAGAAAGTTACCTTATTTACTACATTTTACTAGTCTCTGAACTTCGTTAGATGGATGCTTTTGAAGACCATTTACATGCCTTCCTGTATCGGTTCCCTAACATCGGAAAAAAAAAATACGAAGAAGAATTGAGACTCGAGAGCGAAAGATTTAAAAATAAAAATAATTTATCAAAATTTTGTGCCTTGAGAGCTTTGAATGTAATATCCATGTCTGCGAGAGTTTGAAGCAGATTAACAGATGAATCGTCCGGCTGAAATAATAATCGAATTCGAGCCAATCAATAAAAATTAAATAAAAAAACTAATTTTTTTAGAGAAAATTAGGATTGAGATCAATCGATTACCTGATCTGGATCTTCAAGAAACTGTTTGAGCGAGAGAATTTGACTTTGTTCAAGATCAATTCCAATCAAACATCCACCACCGTCACTCTAATAATGATCTTCTTCTTCTTGATCGACTGTGGAGTTAAAGGCGAAGCGCCTTTCTCTTTCTTGATTGAAACCTCTGATCTAGACTGGCTCTTTTCTTTCTCTTTGATTTCATTACTGCTCAGCCTCGGAACATCGAGATTGCAATTTCTACAAGGAGGAACAGGAAAAGTGTAGAGACGTTCGACAATCCCATCTCTTCGCACCTTCAATTTGTTTGCGCAATCGGAAGAAGCTATTGAAATCGCAGTGTCCATTAGTGTCCATAGATCTACGCCTAAATTCCTCAAAATTGACAGGAAATCATCTAAATCCATTCAAATCTGCAAACTGAAGAAATGAAACCCCTTGCTTTAGATCTCTCCAAATTAGATGAGATTTATTTTCAACTTTTAATTATCGACGTATTCGCAATCAGATCTACAAGCATCATGAGCTTGGGCCTGAGGAGGGAGAGAGAGAGAGAGAAGGGGGGATTTCAAACAAAATTAGGGTTAGGAAGAGCGATTGAGATATCTGGAAACCCCTGATTCTGATCAAGACCCCAGCTTCGTTAATTTTTCAAGAGAGTGGGAGATTAGAGAAAGAGATTAGAGAGAAAATTGGGAAATCGATTAGGGTTCTACGATTTCAAAGACCGGAGAGAACAAAGGAGAAAGGGGAGATTTCACATCGCGACGAGCTGCCGACGTGAAGTAGATTTTACAACGTTGCCTATATATAAGGCCAAGATGAGTTAGGTTATTTGCAGCAGCATGACACCGAATTAGATCTCTTGGGGACGGCTGAAGCCATCTCTATTTGTGTTAATGAGACTTTTTGAAATGGCTTTTCAACTAGTCTCTAAAGTTTTCATTGCCTATAGATGAGGTCAATAATACTGAATAGGTTATTTTATATAAGGAGACGACTATAGTTGTCTCTAATAAAAGGATTCGAGACGGCTTTTGAAATGGCTCTCTAATATATGGTTATTGGAGACGCCTTTAAAAAGCCGTCTCCAATAACCGCAAAGTTCTTATTTTTGTAGTGAGCATCATCAATGCCTTGTTGGACAAGGAGATCTGTGACCTTGACTTGTCACAAAGCAAAGTTATTCTTCTCAGAAAATTTCTCCACGCAAATCGTGCATTCGAGACCTTCATCGCCATTGTAGCATAAATATCGCTTTGATACCAATTGTTAGGAATTCTACCCACTCTACGAACTCCCTATCACGATGAATGCGGAAAAATAAGAAGATTCAAGCAAAAAATTAATCACACACATAATACAAAGATTTACGTGGTTCACCCAATCGAGGGCTATATCAAGGAGAGTGTATGCACTATTTTATAAATGTTTACAACACACACTCTCTCTTCTCTTTAGTGTAAACTCAATCAAGATCTAACACGATCTTCAACAATAAATCCGTTATTAAACCAAGGATGGAGTCCTTCAAATAACAGAGAAGAGATCTGTCAGAATATAATCACGATTCCGACACAAGAACGGCTTCAATCGGATCTTCAATCTCCAAGCTATTCTTTAATACTTTTTCCCTCAAAGTATTCTTACAGTTTTCTCACATGAAACTTTCTCCAAGCTCTCTCTGGATCCCTAGAGGAACTTTCTGCAAATAGCCACACTACACTTTTTGGAAACATAACTTACAAATCTCCAAAAACTTGCAAGTATTCAAAACACTTCTAAATAAGTCTCCAAATCACATTAGGAAATATTTTGGCTAAAGCAATCTTCCAAAATAGCCACATATTCAAACATGTGGATTTGAATCCGCTCAACAGTCAATCGATTGACTTCCCAATCTCAATCGATTGACTTTTCAAACTCAATCGATTGATTTACCAACTTCAATCGATTGACACCGGTGATTGGGATTAAACCTTATTCAACAATCTCCACCAAGGTTTCATCTCCAACCACATCATCGCCCCAACAAACATCAACATCTTCGACAAATGTTAATCAAGTTTAGGCAATACCTAAACTTATTTTGCGTAATCGGCTTGGTCAACATGTCTGTTGCATTCTCTTTCGTATCAATCTTCTCAATCGATATTTCCCATCCAAAAAAGTGACCTGAAAATTAGGTAGGAGTATGATGTGTGTCACATGGTTTTCAGGTCACTTTTTGAGATGTATCCAAACGCAAATTTGTGAATCACGTCTGAGACAATAGAGATTTGTGTGACCTCTACACCCATGATCATGTTTACTTTTTGGGATGTGTGTCATGTGGAATCATCTCAAAAATGACATCAAACATGATTCTATGATCACACATATATGCTTTCTATTTTTTCGTTTCGTAGTGTCTCTCTTAATCCCCCCTTTACATGGAATCAATATTTAAGGTCTAATTGTAGGGCCATGATCTCAAGATCTGTTGTGGAAGAGTGAGAAGAAAAGCAATGTCCTTCACCTGATTCAAAACGGTCAACAATTTTATAAGAACCTGAAATCCAAGTTGAGAAAAAAGATCTTGGTGCAAAATAAAGGTCATTTTTTTTTTAAACCTCTCTCAAATTAATTGTTAAATGATCCCTCAAGTTTTACAACCTTTTTATTTAAACTCTTTAAGGGGCATTATTTGTTTGTTTAAAGTACCTTTGATTTCCCTCAACTCCTATCTAACCTTTCATTTCCAGTTGTCATTGGATAATTTTTTTTTAAAGACATTGTATTTTGTTACCATTAGATTTTGATTCAATTTAAAATCCATCTAAAATAAGAAGATTTCATGGAAAATCTTTTGTCATTCTCGATTTCTCTCTCCTTTATCTCTCACTCATTCTCTCTCTTTCTCTCTCTCTCTCTTTTAATGAATAAATTGAAATAAAATCAATTATCGAAAAAAAATTAAAAAAATTAAAAAATAAAAAAGATAAAATAACAAAAAAGTAAAAAGTAAAATAAAATAAAATAGAATAAAAATAAAAAGTAAAAAAAAAGATAAAATAAAATAATAATAAAATAAATATTCAAATAATAAAATAAAATAATAAAAAAATAAAATAAAATAAAAATAAATAAAACTAAATTAAAAAATAAAAAATAAAAAATAATAAAATAATAAAATAATAAAAAATAAAAAATAAAAATAAATAAAAATAAATTAATAAATTAAATTAAAGATAGTTTCTCCTAATCTTTCTCTCTAATTTTTTATTTAGTGTGTATTATGTACACCAAAGATAGTTTCTCCTAATCTCTCCTTTTTAGACGTCTCTCTCCAAATCTCTCTCTACATATTTCTCTTTTAATTTATCTCTCTCTCTCTCTCTCTTAATTTCTATCTCTCTCTCCAAATCTCTCTTTCTCTCTCACCAATCTCTCTTTTTCTCTCTCCTAATTTTTCTCTCACGGAATCTCCCTCACAATAGAAAGTTAGATTTATTGGGTGTGTGAGATGTACATTATCGATTGTGCTCATTTTCTATTTTTTATGTGTAATTACTCAATTCAAACACTGAAAAATAATGAATTCCTATGAATTCCCAAAGAGTTGGAATTCATTGGATTTACAAATCCTTTTCCTATGTTTTCCGAAAAATCGTCAAATAGTTAAATTTTTTTGTATTCACCATCCACTATACAGTTTTTAGTTTTTAGTTTCAAGTTTTTTTTTTAATTAGTTGTTTAAGATGGATTGATTTCGATTAACTATTTGAAAATTATTTGTTAGTATTAAGCAAGGTTTGCATTAGTTGGAGGAGTGTTATAAGGAATGTTAAAAGTGTGGAAGAGTAAGTAATTTTCCCAAAATAAAAATGATAATCTTTACATCTCAATTGTTGGTGTATGAGTCCACTGTCACATATTTTAAATTAGCCCAGTTAGTACGCCCCCTCCAATGTGAGAGAGTATGTTGTGGGTTTGATTCTCGTCTTCCACGCTGTTTCTCACCCTTGTTGTGAGTTAGGGTTCTGTTAGTTAACCCTCACCACTCTAGTTGATGTATGAGTCCACTGTCACATGTGTATGTGTGCCTGCTCCTCAGCTCTCGAGGCTGTCTCGATCGAATGGCCGATATATATTTAATCGGTGTATGTTTGTGGTAGGAAAAGAAACTTTTGTATAAAAAATCGATAGAAAATCTAAATTGAAGGGACAAGCATACCTAAAATTTATTTGATCAAAAAGTGTACACACTCTAAAGAGGTCCCATTCTTATCTCAAAATTACTTCAAAAATTTATAATTAATACTTCTGTGGAAGAACATACTAGAGAGATCTATATTTGAAAAAGGGTGACTCAACCAAGGTGTCAATGCAAGTTTCAGGTATCTGTCGATGGAGGACTAATATTAATATGTATAAGCCGATAGCGATACGTAACTACTATTTAAGAGAGAGAGAGAGAGAGAGGTATCGGCCTATATAGAAATAGATGTCGAGTTGGATACCTGATACGTATCAGGGCCGATACATATCGGTTGGCCAGAAAACCCATACGTATCAATATCGGCCAATACTTGATACCTTGGATTCAACTATCAGGAAGTTGGCCACAACGTGCAATGCCACATGAATCGTTGTATCTTGGAGTCTACCTTATCAGTAACCCATTAATGACCGTGTACACTGAGGGGTATGTGTAGACTTAAAAATAATATATTTTAGGATAGTGTTATATGGAGGTACAAATTTTATGTAGACAAAGTGTAGGTGGCTGATGAGGAGTGACACAATTGGCTGTAAGTGCGGTGGGACTCAATTAATGCAGGTTGGTGCAACCAATCACGTCACACCACATCAGTCGCCTACACTTTATCTTGAATAAATTTGTCCTCCGTTCATAATTTTCTTATTTTCTTAGTTTTTCACTGATGAGTGGTGAAATATGATAATATTTTACCCCCTAAAGCCTACATTTAGTCATCCGATGAAGGCTAGCTAACAGATTTATAAGGTTTTTAGTATTTCAGGAAAATCTGGTCATTGCATGCAATTGAAAGTATAGAATAGCATAAAACTGACTCACACTGGAATATTGGAGCAAATGGACTGCTAGACCCTGACATTTAATTTGAATTTTGAATTTGAATTTCAAATCTCGAGCTGAGTCCTATTTAAGCAAACTGGAGAATTAGGTTTAAGGGGCTTTTTCTTTTCTTAGTATTATTTTTCCTTAGCATTTTTCTTAGCTTCCTTCTTCCATTTTTCATGTTTTGTTCTTGCATTTTCCTAGTTCTAGTTTAGACTAGTTTCATTTTTCTGCAATTGAAGAATCATTTTACCGGTTAGATTAAAGTTATTACAGTGGAATTGTTAAAGCATCTTTACGATATTTTAATGTTAAGTTCTATTTATTTTTCAATTATGTTGTTCATGTTAAGCATGAGTAGCTAAATCTTTTTTAGGATAGGGATCTAATGAACCCCATCTGAGGTTTTCATTTATAATAATATAGATCTATAGTTGTGATATTATTTCATCAAAAATGCCTTGATCATTAATGCCTAATAACTCTTGCCGAATTTGTAAAGTTCGATTACCATCTAAGATATGGGCGTTAGTCATGCTCCTCTCATGATCTCAGATCTGCAATGTGAAATTTACTCCGGGTTCTTTCTCGATAATATTTGTGGCATTAATTTATCGTCATTAGGAGTCCCTTTTACGGTAAATGTTTTGCTTCATTTCCTTTGCGACAGTAGGAAGAGCATACTTTAGATATAGTTTTGTGGATTCAATGATTTATTTTCCGTAAATATTTGATTGAGTGTGATGATATTGTATCTCAACCATTAGATCTGTATTTTATAAATGGTAAATCAAAGATGGGAAGAGTTAGTATCCCAATCCTCTCTTTCATTCCTTAGTTAATTTAATTTTATTACTTAGTCCTTATTTTGTCCATCAATCTGCTCAGAAGCATAAACTAGTTTGAATATTGTGCTAGATTTGTGATTAATTGCTATTTCCTCTTGATAATTTTCTAATAAATTCTCATGGGAACGATCTCGTACTCTGCACTCACTAGCTACTTCTTGATTCGTGCGCTTGCGAGTAAAATAGATTTAAAATCATAACACCCACTATTATTTTCAACGCTATCAAATCAGTAAGCCATGATTTCCAAAAGATTTATTAATAGGTGGTTACTACCATCATTTGGTGGATGTAATTGAGTGAAGTAGGAAATTGATCCAACAATTGAACGCCATGCATGTGCATCTCTTGGTGGATAAAGATGAGGTTATCTTCATCAGTAGTGGGACTCAGCAAGGTATAAAAAATCAGCGATACCAATATGTATTGATTTCTCGGATATGTATTGGTATCTTAACTCGGTATCGGTCGATACAAGCTCGTATATATATAGGCCGATACGTATCGGTATCGGTATCGGCCGAGTCGTATCGGTTCTCCAAGGACCGATACCCAAGTACTCCAATACCGATTTTGTTAGCTTGGTACTAAGCAACACCACCTTGGCTTGTTGGAATGAGGTCATATGTTTATCTAGAGAAAAACATAACAAGGTATTTATAATAACCTGAATTTCCTTATTTTATTTTAATTGTGTTAGATGTGTTTTGCATTGTGCATGGTGTTAGTGCTCCACACCGGAACTCATCCTCTTTTTAAAAAATTATGACTTTTTTCTATATCAAAATTAGACTCATTGCGAAGTACTCATCGATACGATTCCAACGATATATAATTTATTAATTTTTGACAAGAATATAAAAAGTTACGCCCATTTTAAATGATGAAATAAGTTAAAGGGTATAACTGTAATTTCAGGAGAGAAACACTAATTGCTTCGGTGCTAACATAAAATGTTGGAACGAAATCTTTTCAAAAGCTAATGTCTTAATTAGAGTTAACATAAAACTTTATATCATTATAATTAAAACTTTAAAGCTCTCTACTCTCTATAATTAAAAATTATTCTCTCCTAAGACTTAGACGAACTGACGCCTTGGGCATCGACCTTTTCAACCCAAATCATCGTAGATCTATCGTTCACGCTTCAAGAGGTGGGTACCCATCAATCCATCTTGTTCTTCTCAGATCCCATAGCGTAGGATGTGATCAATCGCTCATCGATGGGTTTAAAAATCTTATTTAAACCTATTATCTCATAAATTAATAGATCTGCATGTTTAATGTTATATTTTCCTTTGAAAGTTATATATTTTGTAGATCTAAACATTGTGTACTTGCCTTTTAATTTATTAATTTCATAATTTGATTTGATAGAAAAACCTACCCCCTTTTAAAAATCTCTTATATTTCTTTTTCTCTAATTAGGATCTTATGTTAATTATTTTCTCGTATATTTTTTTCTCCCTAATTAGAATCTTATTTTGATTAGTTTATTTTACCCTAATTAAAATCTCATGTTAATTATTTTTTCGTATATTTCTTTTTTCTTAAGTAGGATCTTATGTTAATTATTCCTTCCTATACTTTTTTCTCTTTTTATATACATGAATATTATTATAAAAGAAAAACATGACTAACCCTAAATATAATTTCATTATCTTGATTTTCTTATTATTTTTGGGTCTTATTTCGAATTCGTGAGATTTATGTGATATGAACCCATAAGACCTTGTATTAAAAACACTGATTGATTTAGGATCCGATATTATATTTTATAAGGGTTAGTAGATAGAAATCTAGGATAAAATATATTGGAATTCCACCGTCATGAAATTTCGGGTCTGAACTTGCGACCACGAACCCTAACTTGCGGCCACGAATCCAAATTCGCGGCCACGAACCCGAGCTCGCGACCATTGATGTACAAGTCTTGATATTTTAACCATAACTTTTTACTCTTACCTCGGATTCATACGACTCTTACGACATTAGAAAGAACAATGAGCTTTACAACTTTGTGTGAAATAATTATTTCATGAATATGACGTTTTAGATGTCAAAATAGAACAACAAGTCGGGTTTAATTTTGAATGACCTAAGGTTGCACGAACTTAGTGTTATTTTCTAATTTTTATGACCAAAATTCATGTATATATTATATCTTACTTAAGGTCTTTCGATCGATGATCATGATAAATTAAAACTTAGTAATTATAAATATCTTTTAATACAGTAATATATATATATATATATATTTTTTATTGCTTCAACGCGACCTCTTCGATAACACGAAATGTTAGAAATTTGATATCTCATGAAAATCGAACTCTGACATTTATGTTATTGAAATCACATTAATAACTGCCATATCCTATAAGTGTATTGGTATTATGTAAATATATACGTATAAACATAATAAAATATAAATGTAAATCTATGATGTGTGTATGATAGAGCTATGCTTCCATCTTTATTATGATATATAAGTTATGGACGCGTTAGGTCATATGTACGCGAGTGTATGAGATCATGTCTACGGTTGAGCGTTGTAATTTGTCGAGATAGTATTGAAGTGAGGAATATATTGTATTCATATGCCTTACAACTCATGGTGGTATGAGACATCATAACGAGTTGGGTGAGTGTGAATTCAGTATAACCTCGTATACGATGACATATACGGTGATCTTATCACCCTAAGTTTTAATATGATAGGGTAAGACATGAATTAGAATATGAGGTTTGTTACCCTAAGGCCTTAGGTGTGGTGAGATTTCTTTTACGATCACGTGAACTTTTTTCTTGAAAAACGTGATTTAGGAAAGTTATGAGTACAATAATAAAATATCGCTGTATAGACCAGCAAAAGATTAAAAACTTAAGTCTATACGTGCCGTTCTTTACGTAATCACCGTAGTGGCAACAAAGTCTTATAGTCAATATTGGTCTCTGGGAGACGGTATGAGTATGACCATGAGTGTGAGTGGGGGGTATGAGTAGGTTGTGAGTATGTGTGACGATTTATGTTTCCCCATTGGACTGGATGGAAGAGTATGTGTGACAGCCCGGATTTCGGCACCCCGAAACCCGTGCCATCAGCACGATCATCTTGACCGTGCCCTTTAGCTAAGCACGGAATACTGGTATATCAAGCATCGAAAAGTATAATAAACGAATTTGCGGAATTTAAATCTATATTAATTAACTTCCCAAAAGACAGTTCTACCCTCATGCCTCTGCATGAATGGAGAACCGATCCGAACCATCGATGATAGAAATCATCACGGATGGTTCGTCCCAAAAGAATAATCCCAACTCCTTATGTACATAGTTTTGAACAAAAATCAAGGCTTGACATACCAAGCCGTACAAAATCTCTCTAAAAAGCCCTCAAAGCGGCACAACGGAGTCCTCTAGAAGAAGTCCTCAGGAGGTGGCTCCAACTCGTCTCCGGCCGCAAGGTCCGACTCACCGGGGTCAGCGTCTCCTGAAGCCTCGGCAGCTGCTAGTAGTGGACCTGCGACGTATAGTCTATAGGGTGGGCTACATCCTAGCTCAATAGGGAACAAACACAGTTGAACATATAAATTATGACTCACCTATATTCCATGATATGCCATGCATGATGTGTCTAAGCAGGGATTGATGAAAACAGGTAGAAAGGATGTCATTTTACTGTTGATTACATATGTTTTCATTTACTCATGAATGATGCTGAAAAGGCCTAAAGCAAAACTTAAACTTTCAACTTAAGTAATCCCCGAGCAATATAGCATCGAGCCCCGATGAGATACCCATCATCGTCATCTATATAGACAGTTTTAACCGTATTCCCTGGGAATACAAATAGTACCCAAGCCCCTTTCCCCTGGGGATTGGTGGCGGGGTTTCACTTGTCTCAATCAACACCCCTGGGGTGTGCTTACTATGTACGGATAAGCCTCCGCACTGGCCTACGGTTTCGCCGCCGTATCGGTCACGGATATCCTGCCGTGTCAGTCGTGGATATCCCGCCACGTTACCCTATCAAACCTCAAATAACAAAAATATCGGTGCCTTACATATAGTTATTCACCGTGTAAATGTGCTATCTTATATCAGTTAGGCCCTATCAAACATGATTCAATCCTTGGATACATCCCTGGGATGTATCCATTTACTTACTTGCATCACACCTGATGCTCTCCTCTCTTTACTTCTTCATCCCAGGGATGGCTTATTAAATTTCTCTTATGGATGTCATACACACACTTTTCACAATTCTTAAGCAATTAAACATTTGAATGGAAATCTATATCACTACATACATGCTCTTGTAAAATAAAGTACATGTTCAAGGTGTTCCCTACCTCAAGTCTTCATTTGATCAATGCATCAAGGTCCCACGTGGCTCCTTGTGCACGAGTCCACACGTACCACCTATGGTACCACATAACGGGTGAAACACATCACAAAGGATGTAATAAAGGAGGTATAAGACCCTCCAAGAATCTTAAAGTCAAACCCAAAAGTCGACATAATCTATCTCAGTCGATTAATCGAACTCCAAAATCGATTAATCGAACCTGATTCGATTAATCGATTTCCAAAATCGATTAATCGAAGGTCAATATCGATTAATCGAAGTAATTTCGATTAATCAAATTCTCTCCATAAAAGTCGATCCCCGATTGACGATTGAGTTTTCATTCGATTAATCGAATCCAATTTCGATTAATCGAAATTCTTCTTCGCAAAGTAGACTCACGGTTGAAGCGATTCGATTAATCGAATCCAATTTCGATTAATCGAAATTCTTCTTTTCGCAAAGTCGACTCTCAGTTCGAACAGTTGAGTTTCACAAGTTGATTTTTCGATTCCAAATCGATTAATCGAAAACTAAAATCGATTAATCGAAATCCCATTTCGATTAGTCGATTTTTCCTCAAGTCATTTCCTCCAACCCTCGGGTCCGAGGTTCTCGATGATTAATCGATCCCCAAATCGATTAATCGAAATCCAAAGTCGATTAATCGAAATCAAATTCGATTAATCGAAATCAAATTCGATTAATCGAGATCGGGGTCCTCTGACCTTTCAACTTCCTGGCCAATTTCGATTAATCGAAACCCAATTTCGATTAATCGAAATTGTCAGATTCAAATTCGAGTCTCTTTTTCCATACTTTTTTCCTCTATTTTTCTAAGCCATTATCCTATGATTTAGCCCACTTTCAACCACAACTTAACCCCTATAATCTATGCATTTTATTTACAAAAATTTTACATTGAATAGATCTCAAGTTGATTTCAAATCAAATGGTTGGAAGGCTAGGGTTCCAGCTTTGGTTCTAACGGATCCCTCGCGTCGAATCCGACGTTTATTTGCTTGAGTCTCCCTTCCTCAACTAGCATTCACTCCTTGCATTAATCACTCTCTTCACTCTCTCTCTCTCTTCTTTACTCCTCTCTCAACAACATCAAACCCTTGCTTTTAGGGCTATTAAACCCTTCTATCCTCTTTCTCACTTGTGTGTTGAGCACATACACCGCGGTAGGTGTATGCGACTACATCTTCACAACACACATCACATAGGCATCCTATTTATTACATCTCGTATGTTCATTACACCACATACTAACTGTTGGACTTCCATTTGGTCAAACCTATGACCGATCGGGCACGGATCCCGAGGTCATAGTTTAGTGTGATTTTTAGGGCTATTACAGTATGAGTATGATATAAGGGCGTTATAATATGGTGGTATAATACTATGATAACCCTCATATGGTAGCTCGAGCCGCGACTCTGACACAAGTCGTTTAGGATTTATGAGTATGCTAGTTACGTTCATGTGATGTATAGGCGTATGTGCGAGAATAATAAGATATTTTATGTTATAAGATATGGTGAAATGAGTGTATAGATCATGGTCCTACATTTATGTTATGATATGAGTTATTCGATATACACATGATTTTGTCTGTCTTTCTTATTCCATTAATGTACTATGTTTATCATTCACGTAATGTACCCACAATGCATCTGAGTAGAATATGGTGGATTGCTAGTGTATCCACTGAGTTTACGTGACTAAGTAAACTCATTCCATGAAAATCTAAATAGCTGCAGGTGATTACATTAATGGAATAGACGCCGACTATTCAGATCCCATTGACGTTGACTTCGTTGACCCCGTAGACGCCGAGTATCAAGAGCCTTGAGAGGGCGACGTATGTATGTACCGTGGACTTTGGTGTGATTACATTCCTAAGCGCGATTTTTGATTGTAGACTAAATCTTGAGTTATTTTGACATTATTATTATTCACTCTACGTTTTTTTTTTCAGATTTGTCTCCGACTTTTATATTTCTTTTTATTTGTGATTTACTTGAATTTTATTGCATTTATTCAATGTTTATGATTGGTTTATATTCTATTTTTATGTGTTCGCTTTCATAGATTTCGTGAAACCGGATTTATACGATAACTTTGATTAAGTGTATGTCCGCTTAGTATATCCGAGATATATACATGTTATAACTTAAAATTCTAGGCTCTCGAGATGGGATAAAATTTCAGGTCGTGACAATATTTTTGTTTTTTCCTAGACTATAAATAATAAGATACTTTATAAAATACACTCAAAAAGTTGACCCTTGCGCCAAAGTTCATGAAAAACTTGATATTTAGAGACATGTGACATGTGAATATGTAATCTGAAAGAAAAAAAAAAAAAAAAAAAAAAAAAAAAAAAGTTAAAAAGTCAAATGGAGAACTCATTTTGTTAGACAAAGTAAAAAAAACGTTGAAAAGAAGATTATGAAGAGTCCACAAGTAAAAGGTGAAGTCCAAAGAAAACAACTAAGACCCTGATTGTCAAAGTTTTTATAAAATATACTTTTTAGATGCTATAAAGAAGTGTGTCACGTGTGATTTTTTAAATACTGTTTCTCAAAAAAATTTATTACATGCAGAAAACGGTGTTGGGTGAGAAGAGGCAACTTCTAAACTCAACACTAATTTTGATTAGATGTGGTCAATTCTTTGGATGAAATGTGATGGAAAAAGCTTGCCAAACAGAGTCTAATGGACCAACTTAGTAATGTATAGAAAGATCAAGAGAAAAAAACGAAAAACATAAAAATAAAAATAAAATAAAAGACCACCAGCCACCATGTCTCGGGTTCCGATGTAGAGGCTTAGCTCTGCATTCTGTAGCAATGTTTTGAAACCTGATAAAAGACAACCATATTTTAAAGTCTCCGTTTTCCCTCTCGAGTTTCGACAATGCCTTTTATTAACGATTTCTTTGGAGAATCTCGGTTTTCCGTCCTCTCTTAATGCCCATCATTGAGGTGAGATGACATCTAATTACCTATAATCCAAGACCAATTTATATGGGACAATACAAGAGCTAAAAAGTTGGTTTTAGGCAAGAAAGTAAGAGGTAAGTGGCATAAGCTTAGGAGACTTGGTACATAACTCTTAGAGAGACGTGTCACTGGAAACATACTGTGTGGCTCTGATTTGAGGACATGTTTAAGCAACTTTTTGAAAGACGTGTCACATGAAACATAATGGGTACGTTTGATTGCAATACGAAACACGTTTTCTTGGTTGACCGTGAATGATCATTTGATTGGCCTAGAGAAACCACGTTTTAGTGATTTTTTAGCTTACAGATACGAAAATTGGATACGAGGGGGCACTCTCGTATGCGGTTGTCGCATCGCGTAACGATGCGTGTAGAAAACATGTCTTCAATCAAACATGCCCAATGTGTCTCTGATTTGAAGACATGATCTAAAGAATTATAGTATCAAACGTGAGACGAAAAAATATCTCCTATCTTGTTATTTAAAACAATCCATGCTTCTAAAATTCAGAGCAACAATCATCTACCAACACTATTAATTTTTGGAAGAATTTTAAAATAACTCATGAAATTTTACCCTATCATTAATAACATACCTAAATTATTGATAATATCAAATAAGCACCAAAAATATACTTAAGTCTATCAACTAAACACTTACTGTCACCTTCTATTAATGACTGAACGAAAAACGTTGAGCTGGCGTACAACTCAATAAAATAACGTACGTGACACCCAAAGTGACGAGGATTTAACTATCAACACTGCTAATTTTTTAGAGGAAATTAATTACAAATCAAATCAATAATGTTGGCAGTTAAATCTTGGTCACGTTGAGTGCCATGCACGCTATTTTTGCTGAGCTATATGTCAACTCAACGTTTAACGTTCAGCCATTAACGAAAAGTGACGGTAGGAATTTAATTGATGGACTTAAATATACTTTAGGTACCTATTTAATATTATTAATAATTTAAGCTCACTATTGATGACGAGGTAAAAATTCAAGAGCTATTTAAAAAAATTTCCTTAAATTTTTTTTTAAGGTAGTGAGGGCTATAAATCACATAAGAGAGACGTGTCTCTAAAAGTAACTCATGAACCTAGTCGCTCGGCACTCCTACCGCTTAATTAATACTAACGTAAGAGTAAAATACGACTATATAAGGTTTGTCTCCTTTTATTATAGGGCTCTCAATTGGCCAATCAGAAATCCTTTTGCTATAATTGACCAGGCCATCGGCACGCGTGGTAGAAGATTTTCTATACAGAAAAAACTACAAAAGAAGAATTATTTTAATTAATAAGGTTGAGGGAGTCATTAGTTGCACACGCTTTTTAAGCGATTGCACCGAAATTAAAAAACACTTTGTATTTTAGAAGCATATGATATGTGAAAACGCAATCTAGACTGTATGATTTAAAGTTTATGATCTATAGATCCTTAGTATAAAAGATTGGAGCAAAACACAATATTTATCATATGATCTATTGTTGTCAATCGTTGAATCAAATAATAGTCTTTGACTCTATGTAATCACATGATAAAGATTATATTTCGTGCTAATCTATCCACTAAGGATTTATAGATTATGAACTTTAAATTAGACGACCCAGATTGTATTTTCACATGTCACATGTTCCTAAAATATAATTTTTTTTAAATCTCAGTGTAATCACTTGAAAAACGAGTGCAAGTAATGGCTCTCTAAGGTTGAAGGGGTTTCTATAAATACAAAACTTGGAGGGGCATATGTAGGAAATTTTGAAAAAATCATTGGCAAAATATTCATTAAGGCCTTATTTTGCAAGGAGTTTTGGAAAAAACTCCCAAATAAGAGGTTTTACGGAAACTAAGAAGTTTCCGCTGTCGAATAAAATATTCAATCAAAGTTTGGCTGAAAATCTTTTCCGCCCACGACAGGGTTAAAAAGAAGTTTCATGTTAAAATCATTTGATTGCTTTGGATCGCCTGATCAAGATTATTTTCACCATAATTTTTCACATAATGAATCTGGAGACTATGAGCTTATCATCATATGCTCAGTTTTTTCTTTAATGTGACGCACATCTAAAAAAAGTTGGCCTAAATAATGTTTGGGTACCTCTATTTGCGGCCACGCGTTCTTTAAAAGCGCCTACGTCCCAACCCTTGAAATAACATTTATTGCTTCAGATCAGATGATGAAGATCTTTTTAACAAATATCTTCCACAAAATAGATCTTGGGTTCATGGCTCACCGATTTGACGATCAATTTTTTATTCCCTATATAACAAATCCCCAAAATATGGCACTTCAATCAAATGACACACATCACGCTCAAACATGATTTTAGGGTCATTTTTGGGGGATTTGAGACACGTGGAATCAATAACTGGCCGTCTGATACGTGCTACATGATCTTAAGATCTATTGATCGGGATAAAAAGCTATCAACATCATCTGATCCGAAGCAATCAACGATCTTTAAGGGGTCTGGGACGTGGGTGCGAGCAGAGGTACCCATAATGTTTTCACGTAATGTGTGCCATGTAATTTTTTAGTCATTTTTCGAAATTTTTGCCACACGGAATAGGAAACTAACCTTCTGATGATAGGCACACAGTCTCAAGATCCTTTGTGAAAATGATTGGAATGAAACATTATCTTTTATCATATGATTCATCACAGTCAATGGTCATTACCTGATTCAACATTTGATTGAGTTGAATCATGTGATAGAGATCAAATTTTATGGCAATCTTTTGCATCGTAGATCTTTGATCGTTGCCTTCAAATCAGACAACTTAAATAGTATTTTTACATTGCAAAGATCACAAACAATAAGTCTAAAATCACATTTGAGTATAATTTTATATCACATAATTTTTAATTAATTTTTTGGGATATGTCGCGGAATTAAAAAAACTGACCATTTGATTAGCATGTCCATGATCTCAAGGTTTGTACTAGTTGTGATAGATTAGAATGAAAATCGGCTTATATCATGCAATTCCAATCCGACGTCACCAAATGGATGGGCGACGACTATTTGTAGATTTTGAGGTATTTTAACATCACCACAAAATAATCAAGTCATTGTATATTTTCTTTTTTTTGGCCAATCGCAGAAAAACATTAACGATTTTTTTGCATATACCCCCCCATGTTATGCTAATATTATAAGAAACCCCCTGAGTTATGAGTATTTATTCTGGAGTCACTACTTTTATGTTTTTGTTTCATATAACTCATTGTCGTTAATTAGTCGTGAGTTTATGGATGGAAAGTCTATTTTGCCTTTAATGAAACCAATATTTTAAAAATATCACCATTCTAAAATGCTCTTCATTCATCTATATTTAAAAGTCATGCCATTAAAGTTTACCACCATTCTAAAATGCCCTTCATTCACCTTTATTTACAAGTCATGCCATTATAATTTACCACTATTCTAAAAGGAGAACCTTTAAATCCACCCACAAAATCTTTGAGTTCATCCACGATGAAACACATCGATTGCATTGAATCAAACGATGGAGATTGTTTATCATCCCAATCTTTCATGAGATCGATCTTTAGATCATCGGTGTATCATCAGACGACCGATTTTTTATTTCATGTGGTACACACCCATAAAGTGACCTTAATATCAATTTTAAGCATGCACGTGATGTTAAGGTCACTTTTCTTAGACATGTGCCATGTGAAATAAAACACTGACCGTCTGATGGTACGATCATGATCTCAAGATCCATCGTGCGAAAGATTGGGAGGATAAATGATCTCCATTGTTCGATTCAATTCAATCAACATGTTTCAGCGTGGGTGAACTTAAAGATTTAGTAGGTGGATTTCAAGATATTCTTCTAAAAGGCTCTTCATTCACCTATCATATTCAAGACTCATCAGATGGGTGATTCCCCCATTAAAGCATGCCAATGTTTGGACGAATACTCAAACAATGGAGGATTTGTGACAAATGATGCAATTATTTTTGAAAAAAAAACCTTTAATCTACATGTTCCACTCAAAATACCCGTCCCTCTAATTTCCTATATGATTCAAGACCCATCAAATGAAAGACCAATTGGTATTCGCCGATACTTACCAATACAATTTTTTTCTCACTATTGGCCGATCCTTAGAACTCGGGTTGCCAAACAAGGCCGATTTTATTGGTTTATTCTCCAACTTTCTTGTATCAAGTGGAGTTTACTAAAAGTGACGCCATAACTCATAATGCATATTAGGTATTTTCATTGTTGGGCCATCATTGGCATCATCGACATCAAGAGAATATCAAGCTTATGAAGAGCCTATTGTGTCGAAAATTTACTCCTTCAACTATCAAAACCCTAAAAATCAGTGAAGACTAGGTTATCAATGGGTCGGGGCAAGCCAAAATTTTGACAAGCGACCGGACTCGAGCCCCTACTTCATCTGACCCGATCCGGCTCAAAATCCCCTCATTTCCTAGATTGTATATAAAATATCGTGTTCATCCAACCTTTTAGTCTACCTCACAGAACCCGAGCTTTGAGGCCCAGTTATGGATTAGAAAATTTTCACATTCGATTGGTTGCTACCATTTGATGAATCATTGGTTATACAATTGATCGGATTAACTACCATATCATCGTTGGTATATTGGTAATTATTATATAATATTGGTGTAGTGCTTCATATTATCATTCTGTACAAAAAATTTATCTTTTTATTTTATTTTAGGAATTGGATTACCTAATCGCGTCTGCTTCCATCCACCGAATCGTTGAGTTCACCTACGCTAAAACACATTGATTGCATTGAATCAGACGATGGAGATCGTTTAGGCATACCATTAGACGATCAATGTTTTATTTCATCGCACAATATAAAAAAAGTGACCTTAACATCACGTACACTATTAAAATTAATTTTAAGGTCATTTTTTTGAGTGTACCATATGAAATAAAAAACTAATCGTCTGATGGTGCCACCATGATCTCAAGATCCGTTGTGTGAAAGGTTGGGACGATAAACGATCTCCATCGTCCGATTCAATGCAGTCAACCGTCTGATGGTGCCACCATGATCTCAAGATCCATCGTGTGAAAGGTTGGGACAATAAACAACCTCCATCGTCCAATTAAATGCAGTCAATTGTCTGATGGTGCCACCATGATCTCAAGATACATCGTGTGAAAGGTTGGGACGATAAATGATCTTCATCGGCCGATTCAATGCAGTCAACCATCTAATGATGCCATCGTGATATCAAAATCCATCGTGTGAAAGGTTGGGATAATAAATGATCTCCATCGTCCGATTCAATGCAGTCAATGTTTTTTAGCGTGGGTGAACTCAAAAATTTTGTGAGTGGATTTAAAATTACTCTTTTTTGTAAGTGGAGGTGCGCCAACTCTAACTACGTGTAGAGGGTGACAATTCAGTAATTTAATTTAAAAAGGATAAATATGGTATTTAGGCTATTCTTTAATGGGTGGTTAATCATTTAAAGTTGAATCCATTAAAGAGGGTGTTTTATAAACACCAAAAAATGCTAACCAGGGGGCTTACCGCATATAGCTATAACTGGCGGGGGGGGGGGGGGGATCAGCATAACTCAAGGGGTATTTGCAAAAAATCCAAACATTAAAAACACGAGCCATTAGAAAATTTCATGTTTAGAACTTCCCTTATTTTTTTAGGCACTTTAGAAAACAATGTCTCAAAAACAAACTTTTTAGCAAAAAAGACATGACTTCAAATGTTTTAGAAAAATGGTACTTTCACGGATTTTGGAACTTCAGAAAACCATGAAAGCATTGGTTTTTTACAAAATGTTTTAGAAGAAACGTGCTTTCATGATTTTCTGAAGTTCCAAAATCCGTTAAAAAAATAGTGCCTTCATGATTTTCTTGAAGTTCCAAAATCCGTGAAAGTACCATTTTTCTAAAGCATTTGAAGTCATTTTTTTTTTGCTAAAATGTTTGTTTTTGAGGCATGTTTTTCTAATTATCTCTTTTTTTTAAACTATCCCATAGGAAGTAAAAATAAAAAAAATTCAGCCCCTGACATTTGTCAAACAAGGCGTAATAGATGATTATTAATAGGGAACCTCTATTGGCACCCACTTGTTTACGGAAAGCGCCCACTTAACCAAGATCGATAATGTCATACGGTAGCTCGCCGTCATTTAGTGGGCACTTTAAATAAATAGGTGAGCGTGATTAGTGGTTCCCTTGGTATTATTCATTTAATTTAATTTGTGAGAAATAAATTGGCGAAAAAGTAGGCAATTGGACAATTGAATCATCTTGCTCGTGCCATTTGTTGAGTAGATAATAAGTGCACCATCATCTATAATAGTTCTAAGTACAGTATCAAATATCGGCCAATACCAATATGTATCGGTGATGATATATATCAGGTCGGTGCCGATGCATATCAAATATCAACTTGAGTTTCAGTATCGGCTAATACCATTATTTTCTTAATTTTTTTTTTAAAGGTAACAATACAATTTGACATATCGGTCACTTCGTATCAATTTTCCATGGATCGATAGCCGATACCGATACAAAGTTTCACACCTTAGTTCTATGTAGCTCGTTTGTCTGGGAAGAAATAGGAAGTCACTTTATTCTTTAGCGCTAGAAAGGAGTCTTATTATATGGAAAGAGGGAATGAGAAGATTCTAAAATAATAAAGTGGAGTATCCAACGAAGACGCTAATATGTAAGAAGAATAAATGAAGAAAAAAAAGAAGGGTGGTTTGTAGTGTGGACGGTGTCTTTTCCGCATGTTCAATGGTTTGTAGTCTGGACAGAGGGAGTATGGTAGGACGCTAGGACCCACAGAGACGCTATCTCCCTTTCAAATCTGTATATTATTAACATTTAAATACAAAAATGGTATTTAATGATCGTACATTATTAAAATTAGATTTTTCATCTTACACCATTAAAATTTAATTTATTAGTATATCGCATGCCACAAAACTGTGATCTATTTAAACCGTCCGAGTAGCAATTCATTATTAAAACATTCTTCAGCCAAAGAATCTTGTGTATGTAAGTGGCCGTGAACCGTGCGTATGGTTAAGATCTCTAGTGTGATTATTGGGTTGATTGCCTTTCAATGTATTACCCATCTGTTATGACCCGAGTATCTTTGGCTCAAATGAATGACAATAGATCTAGGATGCATCAAGAGGGGGTACGTGTATGGACACTCTATCCTGATCAACACAAATGTTAATTTTAGGAATTTCTATTTTATTATGTTTACACTCTATAGGGCAACTAAATTATTTTTTTACCAAATAAGAAGAGTCTCAAAATAGACTCCTACTCTCTTGGAACTCTTGTCCCTTTTAGGTTTGGGAACTTACCAATTCAGGTCACCCACGTCCGTCTCTTCCTCTCTCTATAAATAAGAGCCACCAAAGGCTTTTAACTTCAAACCTTACCCTCCCTCTCTGTATATAGATAGACTTATATATAAGTATACATATATCTTAACCCACTAAACCAAACAGCCGTCTTCCTTTTCCTCCCTCTCTCACTTTTGAACCGAACCCAACAGCCACGCTCCCTTCCAAAACGCCTAGCAGGCCCTTTGCCGACCGGCCCACGTGGTAGCGCACAAATACCACACCCGAGCCAAAGTGCTGCCTTGGATCTGATTTGCATCAGCGTGAAACCGTCGATCCACTGTCGAAAGCACATCGCCGAATCGACGCGTAGGAGCCGCATCGCCGATCTAGCGCTTGAAATCAACTCCCTCGTGCACGCTCCAACAAGTGGGTGCCCCTCGATTGACCTTAACATATTCAATTTGATTTTTTTTTAAATATGTTTTATTTTTTTTAGTTCATTAATGGCCGATCAGCCATGAAAAAAAATATAATAATAAATAAATAAAATAAAAATAAAATAATAATAGTTAAATATCTGTTTCTAATATATGGGTACTCTAAATCTATATATTGATGTATATATATATATATATATATATATATATATATATATATAGTAAATGAGTACACAAAATATAAAAGCCTCCTTCCCCTTCCTTCTACACGTCTCTGTAATAGAGATACCAGAAATAAATGAATAGATAAATGGAGGAGGAGAACTATATATGGATATATAATGGGCTTCTATGCTATTAAATGCATATATAAATAAATTCTATTTATGTGCTGTTTTCTAACCTGTTATATACGCTGTTATATGCATATACTATCTATTTATATATATATATTTTTTATATGTCTTGTATACTGTTTTATACGGTAAGATATATATTTATATTGTTATATAAATATATACCCCGTTTATATGTTATTTTATATGTATGAACCTTTATTTTTATGATGGTTCTTCTATGCTTTGCTCCCACGATCATGCAACAGAGAACCCAAGAGAAATCTTAGTTAGAGAAACTGACCCAACCTCTTCTCCTCTGGGTTCACCTTCAAAACCAATATATATAAATATAATTGTGTTTCTGATTACACTAGATCGAAGTTACCAATTCTCCTCCTTTTCCCACTAATCTTCTCTCTTACGTCTCTGTATCAGGGACTTGCTTTCCACCTGCAAAACAGAAGTACACATGTATATATTGATATTTAGAGAGAGAGAGAAGTTTAGTGGCTGAATTTTAGAGAGAGAATGAGACATACCCACTCCACTGGCCCATCTGTAAAACGATTTTAGGTATATATATATACAACCCACTTCTGTTTATAAGATTAAAACAATAAAATGCTTCCTCGAAACAGTTCGTGAAGCAAGTAAGGGTCGTCAACCTCTATTGTTCTCCTTCTCTGCTAGAATAACAAATACTAACTCTATGGGAAAATCAAGTACTCACCCAGAAAAATAGGAATACCTACATCTTCAGGAAACCAACAATCTATATTAATTAGTATTCTTAGTATAATTAAGACCGAACTCGTGAACTGTCAATCACGATCTAAATTTTTATCTCAACTGGTTATAAATACTGTAATTTGGACCAGAATCGAACCCAACCTTATACAGAGGAAGCCAGAGAGAGAATGAGATAGGCCCATCCCCTATTAAAGATTTAGAGAGAGAGAGAGACTTATGTTTCTTTAGCAGAGATTTAGAGAGAGAGAGTAAAAGGAGAGATTAGAAGGAAGCTCATAAGAGCCCCTCTGTTGGTTAAAAATACATGATTAGTCCGGACCGGGATATAGTGAATTCCAGAGGTCGGCCCGACCAAACACCGGCAATTTCAATGATAGCTTGCTCGGGCCAACCATTGTAGTTTAGGCGCTTTGGAGAATTTACTCGATAAAGGTACCTTGGTGCAACCATTCCTTGGCATCATTGGATTTAAATAAAATAGATTATAGTTGGACCTTGTGGGCCCCACCCAAGAAATGGTGTAGACATGGTCCATCTCTATAAAGTGAATATCTCGAGACATCTAACTGTCCAGAACCCGAGAAATCGAAACACAAATAAAGAAATTGAACCTCCATTTGGACATTATCAATCATGTAAAGATTGACCATTAGATCTAAGGCCTTAGAAGCGGAAATAACTTGGGCCCAAAGACTTAACACCTTAAAATTATTCTTCTTAGGTATCTGATGGTTCAGATCCGTTCAATCTGATCACCACATAGTAGGTACACTAAGTGTGCACGTGACTCCTAGATTTTGTGAAAGGTTGACTGAAGGATCTAGTGTACTAGAGGTCGAATCAGGATCGGGACAAAAGAACCAACCTTATGTAAAATTTTATTGCCGAATCATCTAATGGTTCAGATTAGATGATGGACGGTTCGAACTTTATTTTTATTTTATTTTTTCGCCCTAGGTGCCACATGGAATAACACTTGGGTTACTTTCGACCATTAACTTTGAGAATTTAAGGCCCAACTGGCCCATGGGACCAACTTTGAAAACAATCTCGATAATGACACAATATAATCTAACGGATCAGGAAAGTGTCACTAAAATTTCTAGGACTCGCTTTGAGGCTCACAAATTGGAAGATTTAGTGAGAGATATTAACCCTTATATAACTAGGCTAAGTGGATCATTTGACCACCACATTGACCCACTCTTGGGTCAAATTAGTAAAAGGTATCGATACAGAAACTGCACAAATATTAGGAAACTTTAAAAACAGAAGGCCCGATCAATAATCTGACAGCTCATAAAAGTTTCTTCAAAATTAAGTATGAAATATGTGCTCTTTTCAAATTCTAATTATTACATTGTGGTCACATGTATGTAAGGGGTACGAACTAGTTCATTTAGTCAAGTACGTCTTCTCATCATACGGCATGCATCACATAGAAAATGGCGATAGGGCATACGCATGATAAAAAAAGAATAAACTATGTCACACAACTTTTAAGCCTTCGTCATGGTAGGGTTCCCGTCACGGTCACGTGAAACTTGGAATGTAGGCATCTATGTACGGATGCAACACCTCTATGGGAGTATGGACTGTCACACGAAATACATCCAGGTTACTACGGAACCCGTCCCTTGGAAAGCGTGATTTTGTGAATCTTATCGCACCATGGCTCACTTCAAATTAAGTTTTAAGCAAATGATAAGGAATTATATGTAAGATAAGGTAAGATACGAATACGGATAAGTTACGCTGTGAAGGCCAGCAAAATATAAATTGAATTTTTACACGTGCCATATCTTGCGTGCCACCGCAAGATCCAACGTCTACAGCCAAGACGGGTCTTAAGGACAATACGATACGACAGTATCCCGAACGTAAGGGGACACTGATTTAAATGCATGCAACCTCATCGGGCTGGATGGTGGTATACGATATGATATGGAGGTTAGGTGATTATCTACAAGTGGACCTCGTGTGATAGGCTCGAACAGCGGCCCTGGCACAGGTCGTATACGTAAATTAAGTAAGATGTGAAGTACGTTGTGTAGGCGTATGGAGCAATATTAAGTTTTAAGATATGCCACATAGGAAAAGTCGACAAAGCAGACACAAAAAGAGATCAGAACTTGAAGCATCATATTCATTTCATGTTATGTCAAGTCTTTTCATTTTATGTTACTTCTTTTCTTTTTATGCTATATTTTTCAGTTTTGTTATGATAAATATGAGATCTTAGATATTTTTGTAATCATTTATAGCTGTTTGGTTTATTTCAAAATGTACCGCAACTCAAGCGATTGCACACACGATCACCTGGGTATTTTATGGTGGATCGATTGTAACTCTCTTGAGTTTACGTGTCGATAAACTCACTCCTCCCCAAAACTAACGATTCGGTGAGAACTCGATTTTTCCATCATCGAGGATAGGGATCTTTCATTTCTGATGCTCATGAGAGTGAAGACGTCGCCTACCATCTGGACGAGGGAATAGATTCGGCGGACTACTTTGAGCATTGAGAGATTCTTTAGTTATAATTTTTATTATTTTTAGGGGAGATTTGTTATTAGATACTTTTATTTTTCAGCACCAATTTTGGGTTTGCGTTGGGATTGTTTTATTCTACGTAAAACCTCTGCTTGCTTTCGATTATAGATGTATGATTAGGATTTATCACTTAATTAATGTCATATCTATGTTTTTCGCTGTTGTTTTCTTGAGTCATTTATTTTTAAATGATGCTATTAAATGCCGTGATCCATATGCTAAATCGATATAAGAATTATGTGTATGTCCGCTTATCGCCTTAACAAGCGTGCGGTGTCATAACACGGAATTCTAGGCCCTTGAGGTCGGGTAAGGATTCTGGGTCGTGACACTATCACTTTGACAGTATGAATTATCGAAATCTTGAATTGTTGATGATTTAAGATCATTTAAACACTATTTTGGTGTTTAAACTTAATGGTAAGAAGAGTTGCGTCCTTATTTTATTAAGGACCTGACTCTCCTCATTTACATCCTTAACGGTTTAAGATGTGGGTAATCGACAACATCAAAATGATAGTTCATATATTGAAGGGCAAGTGCCCAAAATTTATATTTTTTTAGAGAATTGAATCATCCAATCAATACCAATTGTTGTTTTTAGTTTTGATGGCTGATATTAAAATCCACTAATCGGATGGCTCACATCCACCCTGCTAAACTGAAAATGAACTGATCACTTTTTGGTTTTTGTCGATTCAGTTTTTGATTTTTTTATTATAAATTTTTTGAAATAGAAATTATTTATTCTTTTCGAGTTTATGATTTTTTTTTTTTTAGGCTTTCGGTGTTAGGGTCATCTTTCTCTCCCCACTCAACCCATTTTTGATTTGCGGCACCAAAAAATGATATCAAACGGATCCAAAATTTGTTTAGGTTTTGGTGTCGATTGTATTTCGGATCACTTTTTGTTTGGTTTCATCAATTTTTGGTTTATCGATTTGTTTTTCCCCACCCCTTGATAAGAGCAAAATAATACTTCACTGGCCTTTATCGATTAATTATAGGGCTGTCAATGGACTAGGTTGACAATGACATATTAAGTCTTCGGGCCAGTTCTTTCATCAGCAAATCTGAGTTATGGATTTGGTGTGACAAGGGGGTCACGAGTTAAACCTCCCAGGCTTAGACAATAATTGAGTTGGGCTCGTCATTGAAAATTGATTTGAAATATTTTTTTATCAAATTTTATTTTAAAAGAAAAATCACCCAAGTATAACATTCATAAAAAAAAAATAATTGAGTTGGGCTCCCACAACAATTCTAATATTATATATATATATATATATATATATATATATATATGGTAAACGACACGAGCCCTAGGTTATATTTGGGACATTTGTCACATGATTTATCATGTGTTGTGTGGCTTGAAGATTATGATCAAAAGATTTGTGTCATAAAAAATTAGTGCATAAAATATATTTATTATGTAATATAATGCAATCAATGCCTTTTATAATAATAACAATCCTGTAAATTTGTGAAAGCTTATTATAAATATTGAAAGGCATTTCTCGCTTTGAATCACATAATAAAAATAATTTTTTCATCTCAATACTTTATAGTTTGTATTATATAGATCTTTAAATCATAATCTTCAAATCACAAAACACATTATAAAAAAGTGGCATGTAATATAGTGACCCATCTATCACCTCGCTCCGGGGCGCTTGCCTAATACCAAATCTTTAGTAGAGCCTGTCTTGTTTACAGCTGTGTATAGTGGACGTTGAGACAGCATAAAAATTCGTGTAGTCTCAAAGTCTAAACAAATGCACAGCCGACAAGACCATCACTCATTTTTTACAGATGAACTTGAAGAGTGCTCTAACTGGTTGAACCTAATGTTTTGTTCAACCAATTTCATTACTTTTATGACCATTAGATAGAGATTTTTTTTGTCTACATGTCATTCTACAAGAATAGAAACTGTGGAATTTACTGTGTATATTATAGCTCTTTACTAGCTCGTGCCACAGTAGAGTTCATCAGTTTTAATTGGTTTTTATTTTCTTTCTAACTCCCTACAAAGGAGGATTTACCTGTTTCTACTACCTTCCTACTCGAGCAAATAAAATCTTTTTTGGCAAGAAGCGAGTAAAGAAGTGGGTAGAATTACTAAACAGATAAATCTTGCCTAAAATCTTCTTATGCAAAGAGTTGTCAAGGAGAAGGGGAATCTGCTAAAGCAGGTTTCCAAAAGCAGGAAACTTGAGTTCGAATCTCCTCCCCCCTTGAGGCCACCCTGAGAATTTATATCGTGTGCTGACCCGGCATGTGCCCTTGAGATTAGGCGAGTGCTCTAAGAGGCCCGGATACAAGTTATCAAAAAAAGAAGAGAACCTACTAAAGTAAGTGAACTCTACTATGACAGGGCTAGCAAGGAGCTATGCCATACACAACCTAAGTTTCTTTTCTATCTAATGACTGTAAAATTGGTGGAACACGAAAACCAATTCAACCAATTGGAACTATGCATTGCCCTGAACTGCAATGAACCCTTAGCTTATTACAAAGAATCAAGCCTCTAAATGAGCTCAGCCTTTAGGCCGAATTATAATTCAGGCTATTACAGCCACTAGCTCAGCAGTAATAGATAGATATCATTTGGGGCCATATTTTGAGCCACTCTTGGCAGGGTTGAAATTTGTAGTTGACTTTGGTCAAGAAAAGAGATGTAGGTTTGAATGAGCTACATCAGTTGTGACTAGTTGGAGCCGCCCAAACAGTTGGCATATATATGTACAAATATCAATAATCCATCAAGTATACTATAAAAGGTCAAAGTTTCCCACATGCATGCTCCTCTTGTTTTGCGTTTTCATTTGATAGCTTTGGCTCCCTCTCGGGCTGAATATAAAAAGGGTTAAAAAGCTGTATACTTTACTTGAGAGAGTCCAACCCATCTGACTTATCTCTTATTACGTCAAAGGGTCGGGTCCTTAACTTAAAAACAGAAAAAAAATATGTGCAATTTATATATTTTCAGTTGGCAAAAATATACTTTAATTATTGAGTTAGTCTAGAATGCTGTAAAACAGATCACACATCTGCGTGACTGTATGACATACACGGACTTCTAATACATGGAAGTTTGTGCATGTCGTGCAGTCACACAGATGTGTAGACTGCTGTGTCCACTCGTGATAGGTGGATACCCATTAGAGACTAACTCTTAATTAAAAGCATATGTACATTCTTTAAATGTGATCAATCAGTCTTATATGAGACTATAAAGTCTCGTATGAGATCATGATTGATCGGTCTCGTATAAGACCGATCAGTGGATAGCGGTTTTGCACGAGATTAATCGGCCTCGCTTAAAAACAAATTTGCACTTAAAAGAAAACAAGCTGCCCATACATTTTTTTTTTTATAAAGTTGAGGAGCTCAACTTTCTCACCTATGAGAGATAGGTGGACTCATATCAGGTAAATATGACAAGGATTGAGACCCACCCAGCTAAAACCTTATTAGGATTGAGACCCACCCAGCTAAAACCTTATTTTCCGATTGTAACGTGCTTCACATTGTACGATTTTACTGTCCTGATCATGGTTCAAAATTTTGACCGAAATCGCATCGGTTTTGGTGGCCCTTGAAATGAAATCTCCAAATATCAAGGTAGCATATTTTCGGCCGATAATTGAAAAATATCGGCTGATAATTGAAAAATATCGGCCGATAATTTGCTAATCACCAAATTTGAATTAAAAAATAAATAATAAAATCGGCATGGCCCTCAAAATTTCGGTTTCAAGCAAGATCGAAACGGAAACGAAAACTGAAATTCTGATTGGGAGTGGCTTCATTGCTCGAAAATTGGTCTGTGTAGTTAGTAATATCCATTTTTTAAATTATGAAAATCAGATAGAATCCATTACAATGCTCCACCTTGAGGTCCGTGAAAGTCAAATACATGGAAATATCCTACGATAGCGATGGGAATAATCTCGTAATAGGATGATCATAGGCGTGGATAGTGTTATATGAAGGACAAATTTTACGCAAATAAAGTGATGATACTACAGATAAGACTATTAGCAGTAGTTTTTGACTGCAAAAAAAATTGTTGTTATTAATAAAAAACCTATTCAGACTATTAACGGCAAAAATATTAGCAGCAGTTTTTTGTTAATAGCGATACCAATTTATGACTGCAGATAATCTTATTTTTTGTAGTGTGATGATTAATGTGGAGTCATGTAATTAGCTGCAAGTACAGTGGGGCTTAATTAATGTAAGTTACTGAAGTCAGCCATGCTGCGTCACGTCGGCTGCATGCATTTTATCCTTAACAAATAAATCATACATTTTATAATTTTCCTCTTAGGCGTCAAACCACAGTTCTCGTTCTCATGTTCTGTGATAAATAATCTGGAAAAAAAAATAGGTACAAGGCCGTATATATATCCCAAATTTCTAAGTACCTAACTTAATAGATACTGCACTCTTATTTGATATTTTTCAATGCTCTTTTAAATTTTAGGTTCAGCACTGTCGAACTTTCCTCATTCGGGAAAGCTAAGAAAATGATTACCTCAATTTTTGCTCAGAAAAACATATTAAGAGGAAAGTCACTTTTCGAGTGAAACGTTCTTGAGTTACATAGAAATCAATTTTCTTAGCATTTCTAATATTTTCTTGTATTTTATACTTTTTCAAAAAAATATCAGAAAGTGCATTGTGTTCTTCTACACCCTATAGTCGCACGTATTTATGGCCTTCATCAAAGTGCTTATATTAATTAGATGATCATCAAAATTTATAGACATCAACTTGACAATGTGTTGACTTCACTCGGGCAGATTATGAGAAAACCACTTCAAACGTAGGTTTTTTTATGCGATTGTTACTATGTTAAGTGTATGCTAGAAACGAGCTCGGAGTAATATAAACCATCATAATTTCAATTAGGAAACGAGTTCATAGTATCTACTGTACCACATTCGATTATGCTATTACATACAACATTTTGTCATAATATAAATCATCATAATTTTAAAGTTGGTTATAAACGTTCAAACTAATATGCGATAGGAGAAGAGGCATCGTCGTCGTTGTCACCATCAGACAAGTGGGAGGAAGTCGCAGTACGCTCGGGGAGTCCTGGTCGCAACGTCAAAGGTGTCAAACAAATCACGACATCGAGACATGAGTAGCTCCTCCATGGAAGCAGAAGAGTTCGAGCTTACGACTGCGGGGTTGCAATGCACTCCCCTCGATTGTACCTTTTCCCTCTTAATGGTCGATGGGCAGGAACGATAGGTCGGACGGCTGCGTGGGCATGTGGTGGTGCAGGAGCCCTTTGTTGGGTGGGCGCATGAAAGCCTAGGATCACAAGTGGAAAATGAGGGGGCCGGGGTTGGGGCTACTGCTGCTGCGGCTGGGGGTGTCGTACAAGCTGCGACAGCAGTAGCCTCTGTTACAACAACTATTATATCAGCAAAATCAAGCAAAAAAACAGACCAATGTACCTTCAAACTCTATTGTTTTCCTTCTTCGGTTGGCTTTAGCTGATGAAAGAAAGACAACATGAAGATGGAATTATTTAGTCCAGAACAGAAACCACTTGTAATATAAAAAAAAATTGCAACTATGAGTAGTAACCTTCTCACTCTCTAACCTTTAGGTGTTTTTGGTGTCGTAGAATACAGGGGGTGCCAATTTATAGTAATTTCTTGGCTCTCCACTGAAATTTGTAAATCTTGAGAGTGTGACTCATTCACAATAACATGTAATCCCTAAGAGGCCAACTTGCAGACCTATAGCTATGTTGTCAACCAGTAAAGTCCATCAGTTAAAAGACACAGTAGCAGGGAGCAGTCAGTAAAGAGTCTCTTCATTGCATTGACTGAAAAAATCTACAACAGACAACTAAAATATAAATAACACTTATATTTATATAAGTCTGCAAGTGAAACAACTAGTGAAAAGTCTCTTCATTGTATTGACTGAAAAAATCTATAATAGGCAACTAAAATATAAACAACAACTGCATTTATATAAGGCTGCAAGTAAAACAGCCAATAAAACTGAAAGCAACATATATATTTATATAACAACAGGTACATTTATATAGGGTAGCTTCATTTAAATCAACTGCAAGTAAAATATCAACTAAAATGCAACTAAATTCATTTAAAGCAACTGCAAGTAAAACAACAACTAAATTCATTTAAATCAGCTACCCGTAAAACAACACCTACATTTATATAAGACAACTACATATGGGCTTCAGATTTAGCTTATTTGCTGATATATATATATATATATATATATATAAATGCCAGATGAAGAGCCTTGGCATTGGGTATTAAAATTTAATTATAATCAGTCAGTCTCTCTACCTGCAAAACAGTATAAACTTGATTATACTCATCAATTATAAGTTATTTGTATTTTGTTCTATAACAGTATAAGCTGCTATAATCAATTATAACTTACTTGATTATGCTCAGTCAATGTTGCTCCAATTCAATTTTATATATTATCCAATTTAATGTACGTTGGTTGGCTCAATGGTAAGAATGAATCCCGTATAGTTCTCAGAGTGGAGTATACTCAACCACCTCAGAAATTGAGGTTTCCTGAGAAGAAAGCTCCAAAAACCAAATGTTGCTTTCAACAAAAAGTTCTCGGAAAACACACAAATCGAGAAAAACTCCCAAACACAAGGAAACCTCATAAAACACTCAGAACCCATTTTATGCGGAAAATTCTCAGTTTCTGAGACTTTCGTAGCTCTCGAACGAGGCCTTAGAGAATGCCACATGATTTCATACAAAAAAATAAAATAAATAGAGAATGCCTCATGAAAGAATTTGTATAAAGTGTATAGCGGTACACCAGTTGGAGTGCAAGAGTCATCAAATTATGTACACGTAGGCATGTAGCAATCCTAGCTCATCTATTAGATCTAGAAGTGGCAGGCTACTTTGTAGATGAAACTTAGCCAAAAATTCATCCGTCTCATGTGTAAGTTTCTAAGGCTGTGTTTGGGTAAGCTCTTATAAGAGTATAAGCAGCTCTCCGTCTGCTCTCTGCGTTGACATAGAGCAAACAGAGAGCAGTTTTATCACTTAAAATAGCTCTCCGCTAGAGTAAATGGGGCGAGAAATTGTGTTACCAAACATGAAAGCAATTCTCTGCCGGAGCCAAAGAGCAAAAGAGTTGCTCTTTGCCTTGAAAGTGCTAACCCAAACGTAGCCTTAGCTTATTATCAAAGTAATTTCTGTGCTTCAATGTTGACAAATGGGACCGCCTCCCATAAGTTATTTATAATGGATCTATTGATCCGACCACTTAAATATTTACCCTAGGATCTAGTCGTATGATCAATCAAAACTATAAATCAACAATTCACAAATTAAAATATATATGCATACTTTATCGCAAATATCGTGACCGTTGATTCTAGTCGATGCGAGGTATGCAATCCAAAACTTATTCCTACAAAGTATGGTGAAGGTGACTCTACACGCCTCTCTTGCTATACCCTTTTGATGGGAAGATGTCAAAAGACTTGTGTGTAGTGAGCGAAGGACGTCCCCCCCCCCCCCCCCCCACACACACACAGATATATATATATATATAGTATGAAGAGTCATGACCTGCCCTAGAATACCGTCTATCAATGTATTCTAATAAGAATACGAATTACATGTAAATAAGGAAACCTAAATATTCCCACTAATTTTCAATAATGCTAAACAACTTTAATTAAGGGTTTTATTAAAATCCTAGTGTATGTGGACTACACAAAAATAAGAATTTTGAGTTTTTATAAAAAATTCCAATAGTTTCCCATTTGATTGATACACGGATTATGATTTTAAAAATGACTCTTACTAGATTAGACAACCAAAACGAGTGCACTCTGAAAATAAAACGTTGTTTGAAATAACTTAGACATTCCTAAACATCACCCAAATTTAATGAAAATATAATATTGGATCATGAATGTACATAATATACCATTTTTCTGAAATTAATACTAATTACAAAACTAATATTATTAATAAATTTGAGATACGATAAACCAATTTAACATGTGAACTAAATGTACACTCAAAGTGAACGAATCCATAACGTCCCGCTCCATACTCATAGTATGTTGTTCTGATAAACTCTGACTTGTGAAATACTTCACATGATTATAAAAACAATAAGCTATTAACATGGTGCCTAATCATGTTCAACTCCGAGCAAATCTAAAAGATGACCATAACTCACAGGCAAAATTGAGGTACAACCTCATTAGCTCACTCACCAAAGTGTGCCACCAAAAATTGTAAAAACTTTTACCCACAATTTATGAAAAATTTCAACCAGAATATACATGTATATATAAGACAAAGATTTTAAGATACATACAATAATAACTGCAGTTTAGATTAATCTTCTTTCTTTGAGTGATGGCGATGTCGAAGCTTGGAGAAAGTAGATTATATTTCTTTGTCTTGTACTTATTTTTCTTCCCTCTTTTGTGCTTAATAAAAGTGAGTGACCACCGACCTCAATGCTTGCCTATCAAAAATAAAAATAGCAATTAATGGAAAAGTGTTTCATGCATAAGTGCATGGGAATGTAAATAGATTGGAATTAATGGAAAAGTGTTTCATGTACAAGTGTTTCGCCAAAGAGGCATTATTCCAGTTGGTATGCTCCCTCCAATGTGAGGGAGTAGGTTGTGAGTTCGATTCTCGTACTCTACACTGTTTTCTACCCTTGTGCAACTGTCACATTTATAATCTTGCCTGCTTGGCGCAACTGTCACATCTGTAATCTTGCCTGCTTGGCGCGATGTGACTGAATTGGGCCAGACTCTTGTGACCGCATTTCAACACCAATTGGGTGTTGAAATGATCACACACCATTAATGGTTGAGAATGTGGGTAATCCACACCGTTAAAGTGATTCGAATCATCTGATGATAGATCATATATCAAATGGAAATGGGTCGAAATATCAAGCTTTTTGAGCAATTCGAATCATCCGATCTGTTACTATAATACTAAGTTTTTTGTTTGAATGGCTGATGACAAAGTTCATCAATCAGATGGTTCAAATGGACTTATTGGCGTGTTTTTTGGGCTAAGATATACCATGTACATGGATTGCCACTTGGGTAATTTAGATTGGTCGAAATGTGCGCCATATGGCATAATGATAAATCACACTTCAATGGTGTGAGATAAAAGTTACAAATTCAATGGGGCTAGATCAACACAACAATGGTGCAATGTCGGTCAAGAGCCATTATCCCTTTGAAATTTCTAAACTTGAACAGAGAAGGTTAGATCATGGTTTCAAATATTGGCTGATCCCAATATGGATCGGTTTTGGCCCAAACGATACCAATTTTGTAGGTCGTATCGTTTTTATGAGGGTATCAGCCGATGATTGGTTGGATCGCTCCGAATCGGCCTATTCCAAGTGACATTTAAGTTGGATCGCCAATCCATCGATACAAAGAGTTTGTATACCGAAATCATATTGTATGATTTACAGTGGATATAAATTTTAAGGGATAATGGTTCATGAGTGACCTTTAAACACCAAGTGATATTTTAACGATCTTCTACTGTTAAAATATAATTTTGATCTCACACCATTGAAATGTGATTTACTATTAAGACATGTTTCATAGATTTATAATCAATCTAAATTGTTCAGGCAACAATCCATCATTGAGAAATGTTGTAGCAAAAGAATCATGTTCGCAAGTGGACCTGAAAAATCCGATTGGCAAAATTGAATATCAGCCATTAAAACTAAATACAACGGCTGACATTAGAGTGCCTAGATCGGATGGTTAAAATCTCTTAAAAAATTTGATTTTTGGGCCCACTGCCTTTCAACTTATGATCTATTACTTTAACAACGTGAATTACCCACATCTCTTGTCAATGATATACGATCATTGAAGCACCATTTTGGTGCTTAAACGACAGTTATGAGAGTCGCGCCCTAATTTAGGAAAAAAGAAAGTAACTCAAATGTTCTAAACCCCAGCCTAATGCTATCTTCTGAGTCTTCTTCTTCCTTTTACATAGACTTCTTCTTATCGCCAAATTTCATAAAAAAACGAGGTGAAGAAGATTTACAAATTTATCTTGAGAGCCCGACTATCTAAATGTTTTAGAATTCTGGTTGTACGTGATCCTGAAATTTGTCGAAATGTACTGCAAATGGATTTCCTTTCATTAAATTGGAACCATCAACAACTGATTGAAGTTTTGAACAACTTATTTGGCAGCTTACGCTAAAAAATATTGACCTAATTTTATTTCTACCCTCAATTTTTTTTTGTACTGGGATCTCTGGGATCGCCCAATCCGATCCGCCAATAGAGATCCGGATCGATTTTGAGATGACCGATCCGGTGACCGATTCCAATATTTGAAACCATGGGTTAGATATAGAAAGATTGTCTGATTAACCCGATCCATTTGCGGACCTAATCGATTCACAAAGGAAATATAAGACATTGGAATATTGGATAAGGAAAAGGAAGACTTGGTAGAAAATTGCTAGAATTTGTTTTAGAAATTAGGGATCAAGGATCAAAATGTCAGATTTTGTTCGGTTTCGGTGACCGAAACCGAAACATTTCAGCTGAAATCTTTACATTTCAGCCCAAATTTTGAACCATCTTCGGGATTGCATTTGTCTTTAAGATGTTTAGTTTAATTAATTGATAATATATATATATATATATATATGGGAGCCGGTTAGGTCCTCCAATGGAGGACGGTGACCGTCCTCCAAGATTCACGTGGAGCTCCACGTGGCACTCAAAACACTTTTTGGGTGCCACGTGGAGTACAGGTAGACAGTTTAGATCAATATTAAAAAAAAAAATTGAAAAATATATTTTAAACCGACAAGTCAAAGTTTGACGGTTTTCATTGGTCCACATTTCACGGTTCAATATATATACGATGGAGATGAGTTTTTAATTTTTTTTTTTCAAAGATGATCTAAGCAATGCACCCAAGGTCCACGTGACACCAAAAAAGTGGAAGGTTGACCGTCCTCCCATGAAGGACGGAGGCCTTTTCCTATATATATATATATCTAGGGAGCCGGTTAAGTCCTCCAATGGAGGACGGTGACCGTCCTCCAAGATATACATGTAGGTCCACATGATACCCAAAATACTGTTTGGGTGTCACGTAGAGCACAAGTTGATGGTATAGATCAATATTAAAAAAAAAAAATTCGAAAAAAACTTTTTAATCCCATAAGTCAAAATTTAATGGGTTTCATTGGTCTACATTTTACGGTTCAAAAACACGATGGAGATAAGTTTTCAATTTGTTTTTGTTTTCAAAGATGATCTAAACAATGCACCCGAGCTCCATGTAGCATCGAAACAATATTTTGGGTGCCACGTAGAGCTCCATATGGAAGCTTGGAGGACGGTGACCGTCCTCCCATAAAAAACGGATACCTTTTCCATATATATATATATTGTATTATAGCTTAAATGGCACGTTCAACCGATTAAATTTGGAGCTAGCACAAATCCAACTTATTTATCGAACAGGTCAAATTTTTTTAGCAATTCGTTCTCAAGAGATCTAGAACCGATTCACCGTATGGACTCCTACCCGTGTACCTCACCACCTAATACCAACTCATCCAGAGCCCGCAAGACACAAATTCTCCCGACGCCTAAACTAGGAAAAATTATAAATGATGATCAATTTTTATTAGACAATTTTACAGACAGTTTATGTTGACGCAGTAGGTGGCCAGTGCCATCGCGTCCAAAGCTGTCAGCAATATTTTACACGTATAACACAGTCCCTAAAATATTTACCGTTACCGCTATTCTCACTCGTTTAGTAGCAGTATCCCATAGCTTTTTTATGGAAGAAAAATTGGCTGATTTTAAATAAGATGATAGAGATTGTTTTTATTTCAATCTTCTGCAGCAAAGATCTTAAGACTACGGTGCACCTATTAGGCGGTCAGAAATTGATTCTATATAGCACATAGAGATTATGGTGCGCCTATCAGACAGTGAAATGCTGATTTCATGTGACACATATCTCTCGCGCCACGTGGAATCAACATCTGATAGGCGTGTCATAATATTAAGATTTATGGTGAGAAAGATTGGAGCAAAAAATAATCTCGATCATCTGATTAAAATCAAATAATGATTTTTTATGTGAAAAAAATGTTTGGTCCGTACTAACGGGTGAGAATAGCAGTACCCTATAAAATAAGCCTGAGATTGTTTATTATCAAGAGTCCTTTTAGCCATTAAATCAAGTCAAAAGCTGACCAACACGGATTTCAATCCCTCAAAATTCCCTGACGCCCACACTACAATATTACTCCAAAAAGGTTGGGTTCAGCCCAAATGCGGCCTGACCTAGATGAAATTTGGGCTTAAATAAAATGCTTGGGCCTGAGTGCACCCGGCCCGAGCCTGGCCTTATTATGTTTCCGGTTGGTTTCAGGCCTCATTTTGAGAACAAAAATAATTGGGCCGCTCAAAGTTCAACACAAACCTAGCCCAGCCAAGCCTGATTATTTTAAGAGAAAATATCGGGCTGGCCCAAACTAGTTAAATTTTGGCTTGAATAAAAAGCCTGAGTTCGAAAAGACTCAAACCGATCCCTGCCTGATTTTGTATCTGGGCTGGTTTGGGCCTAATTTTTAGTATCTGAAAGTAATTGGGCCAATTAAAAGCCCGACTCCAATTAAAAGCCTGACTTCAATGCGGCCCAGAGAGAGAGTCAAGGGTGGCTGTAGGAACATTATAAACGGTGGACAATTTTTGATAGACAATTTTTCAGACAGCTTATGTGGCGTGACTTGACTGACTGCAGTGCTTGGCGCCCACTATGTGTGCAACCCCTCCCATCGTGCCTAGGGCTGCAACAGAGCCGAAATAGCGCGACAACTCAGCTCGACTCGAAAATGAGAGCTTTTGCTCTCTTAAGCTCGACTCAAGAGCTAGAGCAGAGCTTTTTTTTTAAAGCTTGGTTGAAGTAGAGCCGAGTTTTTTTTTTTAAAGCTTAGTTGAAGTAGAGCCGAGCTAATAAAGATCAGCACGACCCGACTAAACTTCCTTAATAGTATATAATACTTTTATATGATAAAATATATTATATATAATTCTGAAAAAAATTTCGTTCTTTTTTCCCCTTATAATATGATTCATTTAATGATTATTTTATAATGGATAGATATGCAACCAACAAATAATCTTTATGATCCTCTATTGAAGTTTTCTTTCTCCTCTCTATCTCTTTCTATCTCTCTCTCTCTATGCAATCATTAAAGTTCTTTTTCACTCGTCTCAATGAACAATACTAGTATAGTAATTGACCAATTAATCAACACGTGCGACCAACACCTATACTCTTAATCTATATTTAGCACATTAAATTTAAACACCCTTTTACTTTTCAAAATTTAAATACTTTTTTCTCCAATCGATCTATTAAATAAAAAAGGATTAAATGATATTAGTGATGAAACTTTATGGATCTATCGATTCGACCATCCAAATATATGCCCTAAAATCTAGACGCATGATCAATAAAAAATAATAAATCATTAATCCATAAATTAAATATATGTGCGCACCTTGAGTGTGAGCCATTAATGGTAGGTTACCGATCTTCAACGATCTTCTCGCTCTCAATATCTCCTAGCACAATGGGGATGCTTTCGCTAATAAAGATGATTGAATTGTGTCAAGCAATCGTTGGGACCAGGCACCCCTTATATTCATAGCCAAAGAGTCCTTTCCCATTAAAGACTTAAAATACTAATTATATTGTGATTAGAAATTCACAATCATACCATAACTAAAAGACTTACTTATTAGTTGCTTATTCTCTTCAAACTCACCGGAATAGCAACTACACATCTCAAGACTGATCTTACACCATTCAATGGTCAACGGTTTGACCATAGTGATGGCCACCAAAATAGAAACTTCTAACAGTCACCCACTTGGCCAAACTATGTTAATAAACTCCGATTACCAAATGTTAGCTAACTTTCTTTAAATGGTAAGCCACAATCAATCTCAATCAAAGTCTTTATTATCAGTCCGGTCCAGTGAGTATTTTAATACAAAATCAATGTAGTCAATATATCATGTTATCGATACATGACCGTTCATTAGTTACCGTATTGGAAGTGATCACTGACATGGATTCCAACTAGTATGATTTTACATAGATTGCAAGTTTACAAACTGAATGGTGATTATATGTAAACTCAATCTATTATTGGTCCTACTTTATTGCCATCTACTGGCACCAGATGTTCCAGATTTTATTTGCATAAAAATGAAAAAGCAAATAAATAAGCTTTATTTATGAATCAATTAAATAAATGTATTTACTCTCATATATCCACTCTCAAAGGCTATCAAAATTATCCGTTAATCCCATGCGCGCAACATGCTCCAAAAAGAGCTTGGGAGGTAAGCCTTTAGTGAGAGGGTCAGCCAACATGGGTGTTGTACTAATCTTTTCAACATAAACAATTTGATTCTGAACTTTCTCCCTTACAACAAGATATTTTATATCAATATATTTGGAACTCCCACTAGTCTTGTTGTTATTGGAGATAGCTATCGCAGCGGAATTATCACATAAAATTCTCAGAGGACTTGAAATACTATCAACAACTTGAATCCCTGAGATAAAATTCCTCAACCATATCGCCTTATATGTTGCCTCAAAACATGCAACAAATTCTGCTTCCATAGTAGACGAAGTAGTCAGCGTTTGTTTAACACTCTTTCAAGATATAGGTCTACCTGCAAGTATAAAAATATAACTCGATGTGGACCTACGAGTGTCTTGACACCCAGCATAGTCAGCATCTGAATAACCAATAACTTCAAGGTTATTCATTCTTTTGTATGTAAGCATGTGTCCTTTAGTTTCTTGTAAATAGCGAAAAATCTTTTTGGCTGCTTTTCAATGATCCAAGCCAGGATTACATTGGTACCTACCAAGCATGCTAACTATATATGCTATGTCCGGACGAGTATAGACTTGTGCATACATGAGACTCTCAACTGCCAATGCATAGGGAATTGTCTCCATCTGCTTTCTCTCCAAATCGATTCTAGGACTCTGAAGTAGACTAAATTTATCACCCTTAATGACAGGGGCAACAGTAGCGAAACAATTATACATGTTAAACCTTTTAAGAATTTTATCAATATAAGCTCTTTGAGACAATCTCAATATGCCACGGGCTCTATCTCGATGAATCTCAATTCCTATCACGTAGGAAGTTTTACCAAGAGCTTTCATATCAAAACTTTTTGATAAAAAGTTCTTTGTCTCATGTAACATGCGCATATGACTATTCGCAAGCAATATATCATTAACATACAAAATAAGGATGACAAACTTACTCCCACTGATTTTAAGATATATACATTGATCGACAATATTTTCTTTAACACCAAAATTTGAAATGACTTTGTGAAATTTTAAGTATCATTGTCGAGATGCCTGCTTTAAACCATATATAGACATTTTGAGTCTACAAACTAGATGACTCTCCCCCTCAACCTGAAAATCTTCAGGTTGTGTCATAAAGACATTTTTATGCAAGTCACCATTCAGAAAAGTAGTTTTAACATTCATTTGATGCAATTCTAAGTCAAAATGAGCTACTAATGCCATGACTATTCGAAATGATTCTTTTTTAGAGACAGGAGAAAATGTCTCTTTATAGTCTATTCTCTCATTTTGAATGAAACCTTTAGTGACTAATCTGGCTTTGTATCTTTTTATATTACCTTTGGAGTCTTGCTTGGTTTTATATACCCACTTACAGCCTACAGGCTTAACTCCTTCAAGTAACTCACAAAGATTCCAGATCGAATTATGCTTCATTGATTCCAACTCATCAGTCATGACTTCAAGCCATTGAGTGGATTTGTCGCTCTTCATGGCTTGGCTAAAGGAAACATGTTCTGATTCATTTCCAAAATCATACTCACTCTCATTGAGGTAAACTATATAGTCATTAGAAATGGCTGACTTCTTTGCTCTTTCTGATCTACGCAATGGTTGATCATTGACAGTCGCCATGGGAGCAAGAATCTCCTCAATGTGGGGTGTTTCATTAGGCATAGCCATAGGTGCATCAACATTTGCTTGAATAACTGGTGTTGGTGCCACTTTTTCTTGGATAAAATGGATAGAAATCATAACCCGATTTTCCTCAAAAGTGATTTTCTTAGGCTCAATACTCCCACTGTTCTCACGATCCTCAAAGAATTTTACATATCTAGTCTCAACAATCTGGGTACTATGAGTGGGGCAATAAAATCGGTAGCCTTTTGATCTATCAGGGTAACCAATGAAATGACAACTTATAGTTTTAGGATCCAATTTTCCTAATTGTGGATTGTACACCTTTGCTTTAGCCAAACAGCCCCGAATGTGTAAATATCCTAAAGTCAGTTTTCTTCCTACCCATAACTCATAAGGAGTTTTGGGAACCGCATTACTAGGAACTCGATTAGGAATATGCACTGTTGTTTTCAGGGTTTCTCCCCATAAGAACATAGGCAACCTAGAGTTGCATAACATGCTTCTCACTATATCCATAAGAGTACGATTTCGTTGCTCAGCTATACCATTCTATTCAGGTGTTCCCGGCATAGTGTATTGAGCGACAAATCCATGCTCTTGTAGATACAGGGCGAATAGTCTTGGATTGCGACCTGTTTCAGAGTATCTACCATAGTACTCTCTGCCTCTATCAGATCTCACAACTTTAATCTTCGAATTGAGTTGTAACTCAACTTCGGCTTTATAGATTTTAAACATATCTAGGGCCTCAGATTTCTTATGAATGAGAAATATATAACAAAAACGAGAATAATCATCAGTGAAGGTAATAAAATATTTTTGACCACCAATTGCAGGAGTTGGAAACGGTCCACAAATATCAGTATGGACTATTTCTAGCAAACTCGTGCTCCTGATAGCTCATTTCTTATTAATTTTTGTGAGTTTTCCTTTAACGTAATCAACACAAGTATTGAAATCAGAGAAATCGAGCGCATCGATTATATCATCTTTAATCAACTTCTACATTCTATCCTTAGATATATGGCCTAAACGTTTATGTCATAAAATGGAGGAGTTGTCTATTGCTCATTTTCGTTTCTTACTAATTTCATCATTCACATGCATAGAAACTAAAGATTGGGCGTAAGATGAATCCAAGTTCAACTGATAAAGATTGCCCATTAATGAGCCACTACCGACAATATCGGAATCAAATAATAGAGTTAAAATATTATGTCCAAATTTAAATTCAAAACCTAATGAATCCAATTTAGAAATTGAGATAAGGTTTCTAGTGATACTAGAAACATAATTAGTATCAACTAAATTCAAAATGAAACCACTATCTAAAATGAGACGGAGAGTCCCAATGGCCTTCACGTCTGCTTCTATTCGATTTTCGAGTTTGATGGTACGTTCAGTTTTACTTAGCTTCCTGTTGGATCGAAATCCCTGCATTGAATTACTTATGTGAATAGTTGCACCAGAATTTATCCACCAAGTATTGCGTGAAGCATCAACATAAAGTGATTCAAAACACACAAAGACTAGGTCATTACCTTTCTTAACTAGCCAATCTCTGTATTTCTAACAATTCTGCTTAATGTGTCCCTTCTTCTTACAGATTTGACACTTGATGCGAGAAGTAGATCCGCTAGCTTCTCCTTGTTTGGTTTTCGATGGAGGAGCTTTCACGTTCTTTCCTTTATATTGTCCATTCTTTCGCTTGAAATTCCCTTTCGATGGTCAAAGAGTGGCGTAATGAGCACTTTCAGGTTTTTTAGCCCGAAGTCTTTCTTCTTCTTGGACACAGTGAGCGATTAGCTGGTCCATCTTCTATTTCTCTTTCTGCGTGTTATAATTAATCTTGAACATGCCAAATTGTGCAGGAAGAGAAGTCATAATGAAGTGAACAAGATAACCCTCAGAAAAACCCATGCCCATTTCTTTCAATTGAGTCGCCATGCCACTCATTCTCATAATGTGCTCCCATATGCCACTATGACCATCATATTTTATGGTTCTCATTTTAACAATTAGACTACTGGCAAGTGTTTTAGAAGTTTCCTGAAATTATTCCTGAATGGCTTGCATGTATTCTTTTGTATTGTGCGAGTCAGGAATATCTCCCCGAATCGCATCAGTAATGGAACTCTTTATGATCATGAGGCTCATACGATTTGATCTATCCAATTTTTTTAAATCCGTATTGTTCACTGCAAGATCCTCAGCTGAGGCATCATCGGTGAGCACCTTGGATTTATCAGATCGTATAACATAGTCAAGATCCATACAACCTAGAACAATAGTAACTTGTTCCTTTCATTTGCCATAATTTGAGCCACTCAAAAGTTTAATTCCACCAATCATATTAGTTATTGAAGACGGGTTCAACGCTACACAATAATTAAGGGTTTTATTATGTCCACATATAATTGAGGTAGCTATCAATTCCATAAAGTTATAATTATAATATGTACGCAAGAGTTAAAATATGTCAAGGAATATAAAAATTAAAACCAATGTGAATTTGTGTCATTATAACTCTTCGTTGGGTCGAGTCACAACACACTAGCCGCTTCCTGAATCTATATTAATGATTGTGGTACTAATTGTATCGTTATTACCCTCCGTTGGGTCGAGTCACAACACGCTAGCAGTATCCACACACAAAATAATGAATAGTAAAACACAACCATCATATAACATTAAGTGATTTATCATCGTTGGATATAAGAATCCCTTGTGTTGTGACGTTAACGTTCACTACAGACTTTCACTGAATTTGTAACACAGTTTTGGACCTCAGCCAGTGGGCCAGGCAACCTGGGTCAGGTGGGCCGAAAAACGTACCATGGGCTGGACTGGGTCATTGCCCAAGTTCAGTTATCGATCGGGTCGAGTCGTTTGTAGTAGGGTGCTTGAAAATTGCAGAAGTCTATTTTGACATTATTCCTATCTCTTGATTATGAGGAAACCCAAAAAAAATTAAACACAAGTTACTCATTTAATCAATCTTGCAAATTTAGAATGATGAAATTAGCTCTAATACTAATTGTTGAAAACTAAATGGATTTATCGATCCGACCATCCAAAATAAATAGTAGGATCTAAGCGCATGATCAATAAAAAATAATAAATAAATAATCCATAAATTAAATATATGTGCGCACCTTGGGTGTGAGCCATTAATGGTGGGTTGCCGATCTTCAACGATCTTCTCGCTTTCAATATCTCCTAGCACAATGGGGATGCTTTTGCTAATAGGGAGGATTGAATTATTTTTGAGCAATCGTCGGGACCAGACACCCCTTATATTTATAGCCAAAGAGTCCTTTCCCATTAAGAACTTAAAATACTAATTATATTATGATTAGAAATTCACAATCATATCATAACTAAAAGACTTACTTATTAGTTGCCTATTCTCTTCAAACTCACCGGAATAGCAACTACACATCTCAAGATTGATCTTATATCATTCAACGGTCAACGGTTTGACCATAATGATGGCCACCAAAATAGAAACTTCTAACAATTAGGACTTTCATATATAAATTTTATCAAATCTTTCATCTATTTTAAAAAATGATATTATTTAAAATAATATAAGGAAAAAAAAATTATAATAAAACATATTTAGCTCGAAGCTCGGCTCGGCCTGACTCGAGCTCGATAGAGCCAAGCCGAGCTAAAGCTCAAACTTTTTAGGCTTGAAGGTCCTAGAACCAAGTTCCAGCTCGGCTCGTATAAAATAGAGCCGAGCAAGATTTATACGAGCCGAGCTAGAGCTGACCCAATCTCCGGCTCGCCCGGCTCAGTTGCAATCCTATTCGTGCCGCATAATCTGCCAGCAAAATTTTCTATCAAAAATGTCGACGGTATAACACTATCCCGGTCCTTTATTGTCATTTCATTGAATCAATAATTTATTCATAGAAAGCTTTTGTGGAAGGCTTTGATTTGGTGTAACAAAATTACAAAAAGCCAATAGATAAAATTCCAATCAGTCACCGTCGGTTCCACTCCTTCCATGTGAAAAGGATTCCAAGTAATTCTTCCCAGGAGAGCCCACACGGCTTCTTTCTTTAATGTCGACTCGTCTCCTCTCCACTCCAAAAGTACACTCTTCAATTCTGCTTTCTCCCTCTTTAAAACCCCCTCAACCCACGTTTCTGATTCTAAAACCCATAGAGAGAGGGAGAGAGGGAGAGAGGGAGAGATAAAATTCCTTCTTTCTGAAATCAATGGCTCACAAAAAGTCTCCCTTCTCTTTCTTCTTCTTTTTCTTTCTAAATATCTTATTAAGTAGCCATGCTCAGATGGTTCCAGCTCTCTTTGTCTTCGGAGACTCTCTAGTAGATGTGGGAAACAATAACTATCTGAAGCTCTCGCTTGCCAAAGCTAACTTCCCTCACAACGGAGTCGATTACCCAGGGAGAAAAGCCACCGGAAGGTTCAGTAATGGCAAGAATGCAGCGGATTTTCTGGGTATAATTTTCCTTTCTTTTAATTTAATTAACTCTCTTTTGTTTTTCTAAATTTGGTTTTGGTATCCTAACATTTATAATTATAAAAAAAACATTAAAACTCACTTTCTTATCCACTTTAATGTTTTTTCCCGTCAAGACTTTTACTTTGTATAAGAGAACGTGGTAACTTTTCTGTAAAAAACAATTATTTGTTTATTGTTAACAAATTCTATGTTATATATATTAATTTAACAAAACATATTAAATACTACAGGCCGGCGACTATGCATATTGCATCACTTAATTTGTACAAATTGGCCATTAAAAATGTAGTCACAACAAAGTTTTGAGGCCTTATTTTATCTTCGACCCATCAAAACGGAGAGCAAAAAGGTTTTTTCATTTTTTTTTTACTTATATTTTTTTAAAATCACATGATTCATTGTTGATCAACCCAAACTGAGAGTTGTTTTGAAATGTGAGCTGATGCACGGGGCATCTTGTAGGGGCCCAGCACATACTCCCATTTTCCTAGATAATATTTTATCAAAAGGTTCTTCTCTCCATGTCTCTGATAAACGATTTCAACCAAAAGAGACTTTACCTGTAAATCCTGTCAAAAGCTGACTTCTATGGGTGTCACGGACTCTGTGAAGGTTACCTTTTACCAAACATCCTTAGCCATCTACCATGGTCAATTCGTGGAAATTCTCTCAAACCATATTCTTTTATGAGTTGGTATAAGGTGTCTCGTTCACTCTTAGGTGTGAACTGGTCATTTTCCTTATATAATTAAATCCTGGATAGTACACAATTATTTAGAAGCATGAAACTCCGTGAAAGTACTAATTTGACCCTTGCAATAAAAAGAGTTTGACACATTCACACTTGACAGTGAAGAGGCCGGTTATCCTCTACCAAATCTTATTTTATATGTTCTTTCAAATTTCAATTGCTTATATATTTTTGCTAGTCTCTCCCCTAGTTAATATGGTTTAAATGACGGCCAGGGAGTCGTTTCCTATGGAAAAAGGCTTGTCTACTACTTAAACATTGACTACCGGTTTTACCACCATGACCGCGAATTCTATGTCACCTGGTACATATATTTGATCAATCTAAGTAGTCTAATTAGCGGCCCATCATTAAACCTATATCTCAGCCAAATGATTCAAACCTATAAAAGGATTATAAATTTACAATCATCCAATCATACCTAAATAGGGATGGCTCTGATCCTCCAATGAGTTATTTTCCAGCCTAGCTACTTCACTTCAATAACTTGGATTGCTTAAAAAACTTGTATTTACGTGGCCTAAAAATTAGTCTTCCAGGGCTCTTTCTATAACGGAGTGGTCGTCACACCACATCTAATATGTACATATGTTAACTTTTGATCGTCCTAAAGCAAATGAATTGTTAGGAGTTAGTGCCAAATCAATGAAAAGTCAAAAGTGAACTTCCATTATTATTGATTTGGGTGCTCTTAAATGATTAAAGGCTCTCAAAGGCTTAACTATTTGAACAGGAGGAGATTAGTCTGAACACCGCTGCTGGGGTAAGGTACCTAGCTAATTCCAGCACTTCTGAAATACTTGGTGCACGTAGCCCTAGTATAAGCATGTTCTGCACAAAGAATGTGCCATTTAAATGATTTCTCATTCCTAGGAGAGCATCTTCAAGTGTATAAGCCCTCCTTGGCAATCCTCCTACAAAAAGTACTTTTGAGGTGCTATAAAGAGTTCGGTAGCATGTTGTTGCTTAAATGCTGCTTCTCGAAAAAGTCAATCAAAAGCAGAAAATAATGTTGGGTGAGAAGTAGCATTAGATAGTTTATAAACTTAAACACCATTTTCAGTTATATATGGTCAGGTCTTTGAGCGAAATGTGCTTTTCATCAAACTCTTTTTCCTTTGAAAAGTACTTTTTTGGAAAAGGATTGGCAAACAAGATCTAGGCAGCCTACAAATAGGTCCACATCAAGCAACAAAAGGTGCTATGATGATAATCCTCTAAACAAGCATTTTGTTTTTGTGTTGAGTACCGCTATATGGTGATTGGGGCAAAAGTGGAACACCAAAATTTTCTTTTGGATAGCTTTATTAACACGCGGAATCTTGGAGGAAATCTACACCAGAAACCATTGATTGCTTTGAATCATAGGATGTAGATCGTTTTTCACCCAAATCTTCCACACAAGGGATCTTGAGATCATGGGGTACCATAAGATGGTTAGTTTAAGATTCCACGTGGCCCACATCCCAAAAGAGTGTTAAAAAATCACGTGTCATGCATCATGCTCAAACCAGATCACTTGTTTGGAATGTATACCACATGGAATAAAAAATTGACCGTTTGGTGGTACACTCATGATCTTAAGATCCATTGTGTGGAAGATTGGAGTGGAAAATGATTTCTATCATCTAATTGAAAGAAGTCAATTGTTTTTGGCAGAGGTGCCCTCCATGATTCGGTGGGTGTTAATAAAAGCTACCCTTTCACTTTCCAAACATGGATTCCTTTGCCTTCCGAAAATTCCTGACCTTTCCTAGTTTAAAATTAGCAACGGGCTGGGTTGTATGGGCTAGGCTTTTGATGGGTTCGATTGACACTACATTCAGCAGTCAAAATATGAGTACACACGTTTAGGAATGCACATGTACCGTTATGGTTCGGCCAGCCTGATGGACTCAATGGCCCGGCCCATATTACGCTGGGCTTAGAAAACAGTGCATTCTAGTGGTCAGGGTCAAACTAAAAGCAATTTGGGCCTTATTTAGTTTAAATCTGTAGGACCCAATTAAGCCTGCAGGCTTGGCGTGCCATAGTCAAATCCAAAATCACATTGGCTCCGCTCAGACAGGCCTTGGCCCGGCCCACACTAGTTCATTTGCAACACTGCACACATTGGTAAATTTCTTTTTCTTTTTTATCAGTCGACTAACGATCATTTTGGTTTTGACAACAACTGCAGCTGAGAAGCTGGGCTTACCAACTTCCCCGCCTTATCTCTCAATCTCAACCGCCTCCAACAAAAGCAATGCCTTTCTTACTGGTGTCAGCTTCGCTTCCGGGGGAGCAGGAATCTTAGATGGCTCAGACTCAACTCTTGTAATAAAAAATCTCACCTCTATCAAACCCACATTTAATCTCTTCTCTCTCTCTCTCTCTAAAATCTTTGAGTTCTAATCTAAGCTATTATGGTTATATTATTTACAAATTACAGGGTCAAGCCCTCCCACTCAACAAACAGATAGAGTATTACTCAACAGTTTATGGAGAATTTGTGCAACAACTGGGAAGCGTTGAAGCTCAAAACCATCTATCTAAATCGCTATTTGCCGTAGTGATAGGAAGCAACGACATACTTGGGTACTACGGTTCAGATTCGCAGCTTAGATCCAACTACACTCCCCAGCAGTTTGTTGATTTGTTACTTGCCACGCTCACAGGACAATTGAAGGTATTGTATGAAGTAAAAAGTTAGTTAAAGATATAGTTGATAGAAATAATTATAGACAAAATAAAATGAATCATACACATGTAGAGATTTTCGAGTTATTATATATAGGGCAGTGTTATACAGTGGATGATTTTTAGTAGACAAATTTGCAGGCAGCTTATGTGGCACCAGGTGGCTGGCTGCACACATAGTGGGGCCAAGCACTGCAGCCAGTCACGTCTTGCCCCATTAAGCTGTCTGCAAATTCGTGCCGATTATAAACATGTAGAACTTCTCTTTTTATGTATTAACATAGCATCCAAATTCGTGCTGATTGGTGGGATCCTGATAGAATCCCAATAGGACACGTGGCAGATACAGTGCATGGAAGTCCGTGCACGTCATGCAGTCACTCTGCTTTGCCGTCCAATTCTTCTAAAAAATATTAGTGGCTGTTCGGATGACACCTTTTCATACACAATTTACCTAGAAAAGAAAAATCATTTTAAATGCAGCTTCTTAAAAATGTTGCATATTTTTCTTTTTGCTCTTTTTTTCCAAAACTTTGCAATTGAAATGCAAATTTTATTTCTTAATCATAGTTTTTTATGAAGTCTAATCATTATTATTATTATTATTGTACTTTAGTGTTTTTATTTTTAATATTCAACTAAGTGTAAGTGAACTGGAGTTTTAAAATGAAAAATCTTAAGGTTCATAATTTTGTATTATTTATTCATGATTTTTCTCTATTTTTTCCGATTTTATCCATGTTGCAATTTTTTGCCTAATTTCTGTTTTTTATTTTCGATTTCCAACCTAGTGACTATGCCTTGAACATTCAATTTGGGTGGTTAGTGGGGTATGTGGCCAGGCCAATAGAAAATGGTACTCATCAATCCCATTGTCTTGGTTATCATGTTTTCCATTTGTACGGTTGAGATGGCTTGAGAATCGATCGGTGCGATGGAATATTCTATAATTTCCTTTATTTTTTCCCTGATAGTGCCCTTATTTCTAATAATGAATAATTTATGCAGAGGCTATACAACCTAGGTGTGCGTAAGGTCGTGTTCGTGGGTGCAGGAGCAATCGGGTGTAGCCCATCACAGAGGAATCAGAACAAAGCTGGAGAGTGCGATGAAGAAGTGAATAACTTGTCTCTTCAATACAATCAAGGTGTTAAAAAACTATTGCAAGGATTGAAATCAGATCTTGAAGCCATCAACTATTCTTTCTTTGATACTTATAGTGTCCTGCTTGACTATATTCAACGCCCAGCAACTTACGGTAAGGAATTTGTTTTATTTTTTATTTATTACGCTTTTTCGTAAGTATACGAACACATGACACATATTTTTTATCAATTCATTTCGTTTAAAGTGGTTGGACATCATGTGAATTTTGAACTTCATCTAGGCCAACAAACATAGATCTGGTCTATGGACCCTAAATGATTTTCGAGCATCTGAATGGTCAAAGATGTATGCCAAGTGTCATAAGAAAGAACACTTTTGAACTTTGTACAGTAATAACTCTTACATTATGTGTTTCTCCTTTGGGTTGGGTTGGGTTGTCTTCACAGGGTTTACTGAAGTTAAAGCTGCATGTTGTGGGCTAGGGAATCTCAATGCCAAGGTTGCTTGCCTGCCCATTTCAAGCTTTTGTCCTAACAGGAAAGATCACGTCTTTTGGGATCTCTACCATCCAACAGAGGCAGCTTCTCGCATGTTCACCGATGTCTTTTTTGATGGATCACAAAGATATGTTGAACCCATTAATGTAAAGCAACTAATAGTCCTGTAAGCAGGGGGGATCAATACAAGATTATGCCTTCTAATAAATGACGAAGGCACCATTACATTATTTAGCGGTGGAGAGCTTTCGGAAAGTGCCAACTTTAAAGATTTCAGCTCAACTGGGTGGGTTTCAACCTATGATCAATGTGATTATGTATAATGTATTGGCTCTAATAAAATGAGAGCCTTTTTGTGGGCCTTTGGTTCATTTGGAGATGTACAAAAATTCAAGTTAGCTTTGCGAGGCAAACCCCTTTTACTGCGTTCAAGTTCCGATGGCAGGCTTTTTAAGAGTTGGCATCCTTGTTAACTCTCTAGCAAGGTGGAATTCAAGCCAAATGAATGACCGAAAAATTAAATGAGTTGATATTAGGTAACCGACCGCGTAGAATCTCAGATTGTATTTGGGATTTTTTACTTTGGAACTAAGGTTTTCATCAATTGGACGGGAGGAGACAAAGTAAACAATCGTTAGATCGAAAATGCAAAGATCTCACTTGATGTCATTGCCCCCTTTGATGCTATTTTAGCATCACATCTTCGGAGAATACGAAGTAACTACATTAATCCTCACCTCATCAGACCACATTGCATTCGAGTAATGCTCCATGCTCCAAAGAAAATCCTCCATCTTGTTGGCATCCCTAGTTTGTGCGCTTGAAGCACGTTGCTTTGACAGGCAAAAACATCTAGGAGACACTTTAGACCCCATGTCATTGCCTATAGGCTGTGTTTGGGATTGCTCTTTGGAGGCAAAGAGCAGCTCACTTAGAAGAGCAGGTTTAAATTGCTCTTTTAAAGAGATCTAAATTCAGCTCTTTCACTCTTCGAACGAGCTAAGAGCACTTACAACCAAATACAGTCCCATGCTAAAGTGCTTTGTGTTGGAGCAGAGAGCTGCTCTTTGCCTCCAAAGAGCAATCCCGAACACAGCCATAATTTTCTTGAATATTTTGGCCTCAGTAGCTAACTCAATGGCTTTTGCCTCGATCAAATCCAAGGCACACCTCATGCTGAGGCTTAGTCGATTAACTCCACCAACCCCATCAATTTGCATCTATGAGGCTTAGTCGATGCACTACACCAACCATTGATTTACTATCTCCTGGAACCACCACACCCACAACGTCTGGCCACTTCAAATTAATCCTCAAACACCTTAGCATGAGCCTCTGCTTAGCTCATATGAACTCTATGGCAATCCGGCTAAAGTCACTAACTCCCACCAGAAAAGAGTTTCCCTACTCAAATACTCATGTGGCATTCGATTTCCATTTTGTCACATGCTTAATTAAATCTTCCAAGAAAGCAGCCTTGACCTTGATGACTTCTCACTAGCAAGCTCAACCCTTGGTGCAACTTTTTTATTGACTTTTGCTCTCACCCACTCAAGTTGCTAAGGTTAGGACCAGTGAGCACTACTCTCTTTATACTGTACTAAGGAAGTTGGATGGTTTAAACCTGAAGGCATATCCCTTACATAGGTTTTGGGCACTTACAAAGATGGTTAAACTAGTTGTTTCAGGTAGCACACATCCAACAGTAAAAAATCTCCCACTCCATTCTACTTAAGAATTTACAAGAATGTACATGATGATAAATGGATTTACCCAATGTGGGACTTGTTATATTTATTATTAATATAATAAATATTTTAATAATTTAAAGAAAATAAAACTTTATTTGATTTCTTAGTTTTAGGTTGGGTTTTAGGCAGTAGATATTCTCAAGTTTTATATGCAAATTAATAGTCCCACATTGGTAAAAATAAAAAAGTGCTTAGGCTATATATAGAACCTTTCACCTTCTATTATTGTCTAATAATAAGAAGAGAAGAGTGTGCCTAGCGGTGAGCCGTTGGCGATTGGCACTTTAGGTGTGCACGCACTTTGCACTTCGCAAGGAGAGGTTTGATTTTTTGACCAGGCATATCCAACGGACAGATTATTCATGGGTCGGGTCGGGCCTAATGGGCCACTAATCAGTGGGTCTTTCATACAGCCGTTGGATGAAGCGGTTGAGATCTTTGAAAGATCTGAGACATTCATACAGCCGTTGGATGAAGCGGTTGAGATCTTTGAAAGATCTGAGACATCCAAAATACGACTGTTGGCCCAACAGTCATATTGAAACTTCTATATAAGAAGGCCTTAGGATACAGATTTGGATACTCTGAAATCCATCTGATTCCTTGCATATAATTTGAGAATTTCTCTTGCTTTCTTCTTTGGTGGTACTCCATCGGATTGAATTTTCTGGGGCGATCCTCTACTGTTGCAAAGTAACGGATTACATCGAAGAGATTGGGCTCGTTGTATCCTAGAAACGTCTTGCTGGATTCCTTTTGCAAACTCAAAAATTTACTCGAGTAGGGAGCGAATAGCATTTTAAAGACAACGATTACGTGCCTCGAGTCCAATTCTCTTGCCCATTTCATCATTTTCGGATTTCTGTTCCTAATTTTTCTAACAGGACTAAACTTCAACACGCCCCGCACGTGTTGGTGGTGTTGTGTGTGTGTGTGTGTGTGTCTGTGGGGGGGGGTTGTGAGCCAAATCACGTGAACAATTGAACTGGATGACATGGAGTAGAGAAGGGCCTGCTATGATACTATGATAAATATGAGTATCCATCTCAAACCAATTGGCAATGAGTGGAGGGCAAGGATCAAAATTTCATCTGAAATGACTGAAATTTCGGTCTATTTTGTATGGGGATCATATTTTCGGTCCCCTCCGAAACCGAAATTTTAATCCATGGTGGAGGGGCCCAAAATATTATAAGGGGAGAGACTGTTGGATTTGTCCCACATCAGCTGTGGGATGGCCCTTCTTGGGCAAACCTCACCTTACAAGCTAATTTTGTGAGGTTGAGTTACTTTTGCTGGATTTTTATCATGGTATCAAAGCCATTCTTTCTCCCCACGCCACCTATTTCTTGTCCACGTAATTTAGCTCAATCTCGCCAACACGTGCGGGGCATGTTGGATTTGTCCCGCATCGGCTGTGGGCTGGCCCTTCTTGGGCCCTTTATATCTTGTGCAAACCTCACCCTACAAGCTTGTTTTGTACCCATTGGATTTTTATTAAAGACAAAGCTATAATTTACCCGATGTGAAACTAAACTTCAACACTAGTGATTTGAACATATGCAGAAACCTTATTAATTTTTTTGAGCCTCAAGGAATTTCTAAAGTCTTCTAGGGCCTTTGAGAACGTATAATTGTAAATAGAATTACTCCAAATTATTCTAGAACCTCCGAGACTCATCAAGGTAGACCCATGGATCCTCTAAGAGTGATGTGAAAGGGTCAAAGTTTTCGACCTGACAGCAGGGCTTGTTGGTTTGTTTTCTTCGAAAGCTGTAATTTGTAACATTGTCTGATGATCAATGGTAAATTGATAGAGATACAATATATAATATCTACCTGAGAATTAGGAAATCATTGGCTTGTGGCTAGATGGACTTACCCTTAATAGTTTTGTTTTTGTAGCAATAGTGGCCATCTTTTCTCATACAAGAAACAGGTTAATTCATTGGCCAAAACAACGAGTATAATTTTGGTAGCTTTGGTTTTGTAGCAACAATGGCTATCTTTTCTCATACAAGAAACAATTTGATTGGCCAAAACATTGAGTATAATTTTTGGTAGATTTTGTGATTCAACTTGAGTGGATCTACAAATTATGAGTTTAAAAACTATGTTGCAACTTTGATCCCAAACACTTTTATAAAAGGTGGAAAAAAAATGCAATTACATACTTCAGAGAAAATTTCTTGGAAGAAGATGTTGAGATCACCCTTGCAAGTATTGAACTCCTACAATTTATCCACTGCATCCTGCATTTTATTAAAATAGCTATTACATGTTTAGTTAGAGATATAACTTAAAGGGAATGAAATGCTATATTGAAAAGGGGATTACATACTCAAGACCATTCCACACAGAGCTTTGATTTATTACCTTTTTGCCAGAACTAATCAATAAGGCTTAAGGTGGCTAATATTTTCTCTGCTCCATTGTGAGAATTTGTGTTAGATATTTAAAAGTTTTATAATTTATGTCTTTTTAAAGTGGTGTATTGATGAGTAGTGAAATATGATGATATTTCACCCCTAAATACCTATATTTAGCCGTCCGATGAAGGCTATCTGATGAGATTTGCTAGATTTGAAGTGTTTCAGGTAAATACAGTCCAAGTTTCTAAAACAGCCCAAGAATCCCGAAAATAATGTCAAAACACTGCTATTTTGGGTCATTGAGAACTTAGTGCGACTTGCAGCTCAATTTGGACCTTCAAGACGTCAGATTCAGGAAATTGCTAAAACATAAAAGTTGTAGAGCTCGTCGTCAGCTTTCCAACGCTTCAAGAATCACCTCAATCCGAGTTCGGTACAGAAAATTATGAGCAAAATACCGAGGCAGTATCTGATGCAAAGCTAGGCGGGAATTCACGAAAATTACTCTTAGATGTCAATCGAGAGAGGTATTAGGGTTAGGCTATTATAAAAAGGGAAGCCACGAGTTTCTTAGGGATTATTATTTTTTGCAATTAGAATATTATTCATACTTTCTTTTTAGTTTTAAGACTCTTCACTTTGGGGAATATTTTCTTCATCTTTTCAAGTCTTCTTCTCTCCTTCTTCTAGGGTTTTATTAGGGGTAGATTACAAATTTGCATTATTTTTCTAGAAATTCATAGATTGTATTTAGGAAAAACAATTGCAAATATCTTTTGGAAGAAATAAAGAGGAATGACTTTGAAAGAAAAAGGAGATCAAACAAAGATGGTAATTTCATCGATAGATCGGGGAAGATCGATCCCGGATAAGTACCTATGTTTATGATTAATACGATCTATTATTGTTATCATGGAATCGTTTTGCTCAAAGTTTGTGTGATTGAAAATATTTTAAATGCTTTGTTATGACGTTGATTAGCGTATCAGCGGCCGTAATCGCTAGATCTGGACACTGCAGTGATCTAAATTTGTGAAGCGATTATGTCTTGATTGTCGTGATCTAAATATCATGAGATCGCTATGCTTTTTACATGACTCATACCATGATGTTAAAGGGTGAGTCATTGTTTTTAGATAGGGTATCTTGGGATTGATGATCATATTTTATTTCAAGTCATTTTTAGATGAATGATGGTGTGAATGATGATTTAATGAAATGTGGGTTTTAATGATAGAAAAGTGCGAATGCAGGGGTAGCATATTCCTTGCTCTCATCTTAATATTGTTCGAAGATTTATCAGTAATTAATTGTTTAGATTAATCTATTTTTCTGCATTTAGGAAAAGTGTGTTAAGATTTTGGTAAAATGGAATCTGCCCTTTGCTACCTCCTTAGGGTCGCTTTTAAAATCTCGCAAAGAATTAATTAACAATTCACGTTTCCCTGTGGGTTCGACCCCCCTGTTCTTGCCATACTGCAATAGATCTTGTGCACTTGCAAGGGGTACATTCTAAATCGATCAAGTTTCTGGCGCCGCTGCCGGGGAAATCGGTGAAATTTTGATTAATTCGGATAGGGATTTTTCTGTTTTGAGTGTTTAAAAAAAAAATAAAAAAAAATAATAATTATTAAAATTTATTTCCCTTATTTTTCTCTCTTTGATAAGATTTTGTGGAGTCTTTTTAGGAAGTTTAGATTTTTAGGATACCTTCCTTAGGAAATTTAGGAAGTAGAGATTTTTAGGACTTCTTATTTTAGATTTGGTAGGACTCTTTTTCCTTATTTTCCTCTTTTAGATATTTTTAGGATTTTCTAAATTTAGTCATTAACTTTTGTGGGACTTTTGTTTTAGGATTTTTAGGAATCTTTCATTCTTCTCCTTATTTTTCTCTTTTAGGAAAGATTTTATAGGATTTTCAATTTTAATTTTTAATTTTCGAATTTAATAAAAAAAAAAAAAAAAAAATTAAAATTAAAAAAAAATTTAAAAATTTAATTCGAATTTAAAAAAAAAAAAAAAAAAAAAAAAAAAAAAAATTTAATTAATTTAAATTCGAATTTTAATTTTAATTTGAATTTAAAAAAAAAAAAAAAAAAAAAAAAAAAAAAATTTAATTAATTTAAATTCGAATTTTAATTTTAATTTGAATTAAAAAAAAAAAAAAATTTAATTTAAATTCGAATTTTAATTATAAAAAAAAAAAACATAAGATTAGATTAAATCTTTCCTGCTGATATTGGCTACTGTTTATCATCTTTGTTTAAATCGTTTGAGCGAATTTTGTGGGTTTGTTGTGGATTCTTCAACCTGTTTGTGAGTGTTGGTGTATGAGCTTTACTCGTTCTCATCACCCACATACGCTTCTGAATTTAATCTTGAGATCGAAAGAGCTTGTAGAGAGAATCGAAGAGTCCGGAGGAATCAATATCAACAAACCGAGACCATGGCGGACCAAAGGCAAGAGAGAGATGAGAATAACAACAATGGGAATGTCGATAATGGAAATAATAGGAACAATAATTTTGATGAGGGCCCTAGAACAACCGGAGTATTATAACGATCCTGGTTTTTCGAGGATCGAGGAATGTATTATGCATGCTCCCATTCCAAGGAACCACTATGAATTCAAATCGACAATGATTCAAATGCTACCAATTTTCCATGGGTTAGCAAATGAAAATCCATACGTTCACTTAAATGAATTCAGGGGTATGCAAAATGTTGAGTCCACAATGTCAGCGATGAGATAAGCGAGCTCACTCTTTCCGTTCTCTTTAAGAGATAAAGGCAAAAACATGGTTCTATTCCTTAGAACCACAATCTATTCGAGTTAGGCGGTAGCATCGTCAGTTCTTAAAAATATTTTCCCATGACTAAGGCCATTGAATTGCGTCGGAAGATCCGGTTCTTTTCCCAACAACCTCTGAAACATTCCATGAATGTTGGGAGCGTTTAAGGAATTGATCGAAGTTGCCCAAATCATCAAGTTCCAAGGTGGCAACAAGTCCAAAGTTTTTACAATGGATGATTCTCAAGAGAGACGCATGGTTGATGCATCTTGTGGACGAAAAGAAGCTGATTGTTTGAAAAGTTATATCAAACTTGATACAAAGTGAGACAATCGAACCAACGAACACGACACCTAAATCTCATGTGTTGACAAAAGGCGGATTATGCGATGTCAACAATAATGCCTCAGATCTCTCAACAAAGGTTGACATCTTTGTCCAAGCAGATGAACATGTTGTTATTTGCTACCAAGCAAGCTAAAGCTCACCTTACCCATGTGTTCAATTTGTGACCACCGGGTCATATGGCTAATGAGTGCCCTACTACCTTGTCATTCTTCCACGATGAACCTAATCCTCAAGAAGCGAGGTAAATGTGACTCAATCTTATCGGCGGTAGAAACATGTACTCCAATACCTACAATCCGGAATGGAAAAATCACCCCAACTTAGGATGGGGTGAATCGAACTAAACCGGCGGTAAACCAAAGAACATAGAGCCAACACAATGGGTGGACAACAACCTTTTCAACCAAATTTTCAACAAAATTTTAGTCCACAACAGAATTTCGGAGAATTCTAATTTCCAACAATTCCAATTTCAACAGAATGCTCAGTATTATCATCCAAATTCGACTACTGAAAAATCGAATTTCAATCGAATCTTAATCAATCTCATGCAAGATTGAAAGATTACGATGCGGAAGAAAAGCTTATCTGAAGCATGCAATCTTTCAATGAGATGATAATGGACCAAGTCGATCAATTGGCCAATCAATCGCGAGAGGAAGGTAGGCTCCCAACCCATCAATAATCCTCGAGGCCAAGCACCATCTGACGGGACCATCGAATAGTCAACAGTTGAAAGGCATTACGGTCTTTGAGAAGTGGGAGAGGTTGATAATCAAGTGGAAATGCTGTAGAAGGCGATGAAGAAAGAGAAGCGATGAGGAAAAGAATCGGAGAAAAGAAAGGAGAAAGGAAAAGGAAAAGAAAGGAAAAGGAAAGAGAAAGAAAGAGACAAAGAGCGAGATAAGAAAAGTGCAAGAGCAAGGAAGAGAAAGGAAAAGAAAAAGTAATAGAGGAAGAGTTTCCTTCAACCGTCCAACAAGGCGTGAAAAGAATCGGAAATGGAATCACCTTATGTCCCAAAGGCACCATTCCTCAATGCCTAACTCCTCCATCTAGAATGGGAAAGGGACCGAAAAATGGAAGAAATTTTGAAACATTCAAGCAAGTAAAGATAAATCTTCCATTACTTGAAACAATCAAACAAGTTCTGAGTCGCCAAGTTTTTCAAAGATTTGTGCACTTTCGGAAGAAAGCGCGTACTCACGTTTCAAAGAAAGTGTTCCTAACAAATCAAGTCGATTCGATATTGCGATTGGAAACCCCGAAGCGAAAGACCACAGAGTCCCAAGCTGTTCCATGTGTCATTGGTGGGCAACCAATTGGAAAAGCGTTTTTGGATTTGGGAGAAAGTGTTATTCTGATCCCATACACAATGTACGTGAAACACGGATTGGGTGAATTGAAACCCTCGACGGACACACTCCAACTGGCAGATAGATCAGAAAGAAGATCGAGGGGTGTTATCGAGGATGTTTTGGTTGGAATAGACAAGTTTGTCTTTCCGTGGACTTCGTTGTCTTAGACATGGAACCACTGAAATCAATCAATCAAGTCCCAATTATTCTTGGGCGTCCGTTTCTCGCCTTGCCAAGCGCTTGCATTAATTGTCATACGGGAGTCATGGGCGTTTCTTTTGGAAACATGAAAGTCGCTTAACATATTCCATGCGATGAACCATTTCCCTAATGAGGATGAGGTCGAATGTTTTTACATCGATCGGATGGGCCGAAGTGGTGGATGAAGCATTACCATCAATGCTCACCAAAGAGGAATTTGAAAGCGCTTTGTTAGCCATCTATGAGGACAAAGGGCTTGAAAGGAAGCGATCGGAAGAGAAAAGTCAAATTCATCATGTCAAGATGATAACTTATGTGAAGTTGTGACTAAGGTAGAACCACTACCCTCAGGTAAAGGATGTCTTGACTCCATCAATTGGCGACCACCAAGCGTGGAATTGAAACAATTGCCTAAGTCCCTCAAATATGCTTTTACGGGACCTCGAGAAACACTTCCATGATAATTTCATCCACATTATCGGAAGAACAAGAGAATGATTTGTTGAAGGTCTTTGAAAGAGCACAAGGAGGCCATCGGATGGACCTTAGGCGATCTCAAGGGATTGACCCATCGGTATGTATGCATAAAATACATACGGAGGATGAGAGTAAACCATCGAGGGAACCACGAAGGCGACTTAATCCGAACATGCAAGAAGTCGTTTTAAAAATCATTAAACTCCTCGATCTTTGGAATCATCTATCCGATCTCGATAGTGAATGGGTTAGTCCAGTACAAATCGTTCGAAAAATGCGGAATTACGATGAAAGAAACTACGGAGGGAGGTGGTGCCCACTCGTGAAACTCTTTGGATGGCGTGTGTGCATTGATTATCGAAAATTGAACACAGCCACCAGAAAAGCTCATTTTCCCCTTCCCTTCATTGATCAAATTCTTGAGAAGTTAGCTGGGCAAGAGTTTTATTGCTTTCTTGATGGTTATTCGGATACAATCAAGTGCGTTTTTCCGGTGATCAAAGAAGACAACATTCACGTGTCCATATGGTACGTTTGCATATCGAAGGATGCCATTCGCTTATGTAATGCTCCGCGTTTCAACGATGTATGTTGGCCATATTCTCGGACATGATCGACAAATTCATCGAAGTCTTCATGGGCGACTTCTCGGTTTTGGAAAAACATTTAATTCTTGTTTGAATCATCTTTCCACAGTGTTGCAACGTTGTGTAGATTCCAAACTTGTTCTCAGCTGGGAAAAGAGCCATTTTATGGTTCAACAAGGAATTGTGTTGGGGCATATTGTTTCAACGAAAGGAATTGAAGTTGATAAGGCGAAGGTCGACTTAATTGCAAATTTACCACCTCCTAAAAGTGTTCGACAAATTCGATCATTTTGGGGCATCGAATTTTATAGAAGATTCATTAAGGATTTTAGCAAGGTGGCTAAACCATTGTGCACTTTGCTTGGCAAAGATGTTCCTTTTGATTTTGATGAGGATTGCATAAAGGCATTCCTAAAATTGCGTGAACTCTTATCAAATGCACCAATAATCCAACCACGGATTATTCTTTACCATTCGAACTCATGTGTGATGCATCGATTATGCGATCGGAATTGTCTTAGGGCAAAGGGTGAATAAATTACCTCACGTAATTTATTATGCTATAAGACATTAATTGATGCCCAATGAATTACACCACCGAGAAGGAATTATTAGGCGTGGTGTATGCTCGGACAAATTCCGTTCCTATTTGCTTGGATCGAAAATAGTGGTCTTTTCGACCACTATGCTGAAATATCTTTTAGCAAAGAAGGATGCTGAAACCAAGGCGATCCGTTGGATCACCTTCTCGAAATTCAACTTTGAGATTAAAGATAAAAAGGGGTTGAGAACGTTGTGGTGATCATCATCTAGAATTACACAAGAATCATCTATACCGAGACCATCCGTGACACATTTCGGATGAACATTTGATGGCAATTGATGTAGCCGGTGCAAAAGTTCCGTGGTTTGCTAACATCGTGAATTATCCAGTCATTGGCGAATTCCCACCGAGTGGGGTAAGAATGATAAGAATCTTTTTCTCCCAAATAAAATACTATTTACGGGATGAACCATATTTGTTTAAATTCGCTCGGATCGGATCATTAGGAGATGCGTGCGAAGACGAGCAACTAAGCGTCCTAAATTTTTTGCCATCTTTGGGGCTGTGGAGGCCATTTGAGACGAAGACCGCCTGAAAATCCTTCAAAGCGGATTCTCTTGGCCCTCAATCTTCGTGTGTTGCTCAATACGCAAGGAATGCCAGCGGTGTCAACAACTTGGCAATATTTCACGAAATATGATGCCCTTAATCCAATTCGATTGTTGAAATTTTCGATGTTTGGGGATTGACTTTATGGGTCCTTTTCCACCATCCTTTGGGTATTCATATATTACGGTGGTCATTGACTATGTCTCCAAATGGATTGAAGTGTGGCAACCCGATCAAATGATCACAAGGTTGTGGTCAAATTTACGAGAGAACATGTGTTTAACCGATTCGGGATCCCAAGAGCAATCATCGGTGATGGCGGTTCGCATTTTGCAATAGCCATTTTGCCACTTTAATGAAGAAGTACGCGTCACTCACAAAGTCGCTATCATTGCACCATCCAGACTAGTGGTCGTGGAAGTGTCTAACCGCAAAATCAGCGAATTCTAGAAAAGGCAGTGCGGATAGAAGAGATTGGTCAAACCGGCTATCTCGATGCTTTGTGGGCCTATCGTCTTGCATTCAAGACACCGATCGGAATGTCTCCTTGAAATTGTCTCACGGGAAGGCATGTCATCTTCTGTCAATTGGAGCATAAGGCATTACGGGCGATCAAAGCGATTTAATTTCGATATGCAAGCGGCAGTCGAATCGAAGGTTACTGATTGAGTGAATTAGAAGAGTTACGCTTCGATGCGTATGAAAATTCAAAGATGTACAAGGAAAGGTACAAAAGTTGCACGATCAATTAATTTCTCGGAAGGAGTTTCATGTTGGCCAAAAGTTTGGTTATTCAATTCCCGACTTAAGCTTCATCACAGGAAATTGAAATCTAGATGGGAAGGCCGTTTGAGTTGTTTCCATTAGTGAGCACGGTGCAATTGAAATTCAAAGCCTTCGGGACAATCGAGTTTTCAAAGTGAATGGGCAAAGACTCAAACCAATGTTTGAGCCGATGATTTAAGATTGAGGCGATGCACCTTAGTGATCCAGTTCTTGATCAATGAAGAGGTATTTCGACACTTAAACTCGGCGCTTCTGGGAGGCAACCCGATGTGTTTTATTTAGGAGTTGGACACGGGTTTAGTTTAGGATTTAGGATTTATTTCTCTTTTCGTATGTTTAGTTCTAGAATATTAGTTTTAGTTTAGTTTAGGTTATTTTAATTTCCAAATTAGTGTAGCCACATTACCTTCAATCTATTTTGGTCATGTTCTAATTTGATGCCCATATTCTCTTTGATCTTTGTGTTGAGGTACTTTTCAGCAGGGTTTGGGGGTACCTACTTATTTCAAACAATGAGGACATTGTCATTTTTAGGTTTGGGGGTATGTATGATTATCTATCTTTCATCACTTATTTTGATTTTCTTTGAAAAAAAAAAAAAAATTTTTGGAACCATCATACATGATTTACTTTGCAATAGTTTTCAAACTTTAGTTGATGATGCATGTGAATTTAATTTTGAGAATATTGATGTCATATTTTGAATACTTGTATCTAGGATGATGAAGCTTAATGTGATAATTTGTGGATGACTCGAAATTCATGCTTAGAATTTTGCACTTATACCAAGCTAAGACTTAGAAATCGATGAACTATTTTGAGCGTTGAATCTTAGGTTCTTAGTGGAGACTAAACCCGAGAGCTTTAGAGCTAATTTCCGTCATTGATGAGTGAATATATAAACTCGGAGTTTTCTTTGAATCTGAATTATTTTGCATAATCTCATACATTTTATTTTGGCTTGTGACTTTGCATGATATCAAATTCATATTATTGTGTTAGACGTCGTATATCTACTCAAGACAAATAGGCAAGGTTACCATCTTTTAAGGAAATGATTGAAGGCCATCTTTGGCTCGTTTGTGCTTAAAATGCCCCACCTCATATAAATTTATCCTTCTAGTACCCCTTTGAGCCTATAGAAAATTCTACCCTTATACATTCTTTCGATAAGCCACGTTAACTTTAACCCTTCACAATTTCTAAAATTTAGCTTTACCCTTCTTATTTCGAGAAATTAGGAACGAGGGATGAAAATGAGCAAAAGAGAGTAAGTGGAGAGATAATGAGTTATGGTGTGTTTATCGAGAGTGTATGGCAAATATAAAAAGAAAAAAGGAGAGAAAAAAAAAAAAAAAAAAAAAAAAGGAATGAAAAATGAGGTGCTTCAAAAAAAGGAAATTCAAAAGAGAAGAAAGAATGAAAAAAGAAAATATTGAAAAAAAAAATGGTGAGAAATTAGAAAAGAAAAAAAGAAAAGAAGAGAAATAAAAAAAATAAAATAAAAAATCGGTTAGTTCCTTTTCCAATTTCTCGTAAATTTTGAATCACAATTCCTTTCTTTCTTACTCCTTACTCGAGCCCCATTACAACCCTACAAAGACCTTCATGATCCGATCTTGCATTGGTAAGCTGTCTTGTGGAGAGTCAATATATAATACTTATGACTCTTGATTTGACATGCTTAGGATATACAAGTATCTGCTTATGAGATTTATTTTTGTTCATTGATTGCATCGTGTTTCATTTAACATGTGAGACCTTTTTATTTGCTTTGTAATGACCTCTCACATGTGTAAAACTTACCAATCATCGGAGTGATTTTATTTTGAGAGTATACCTAAAGTGAGGATTGAGTCAAGACAATGATCCGATGATTTCCGCTTTGGACTAGTTCGAGATGGATGAATCTTGGTTTTATGCACACACTACACGCTTAAGCATGAATGGATGAGTTATCTAACGATTTGGAGCATTAGACTAATTTGAATGGATATTGGTATGATTAGTGTAACATTGTTATTTAAAATTGAGAATTTGCATGTTGAATTGATTATTGATTTTGAGCTTTGAAGTTAAATATATGTTATAAAAATCAGATTTAGAAAACTCAATTTTACCGATGGTTTCAAATTTTTGATAGTTTGTGGGTAACTTCACTGCAAACCATCTGGAGACACCACTCCTGCACTAGGGATGACCTAGGGTTTAAAGGCTTGTTGCACATGCTAAGTGCAATCGTGTTCCTCTAAAGTGGCATTTAAATTTTAGGATGTTAGTTTGATTTGCTTTATATTTCTATGAGGACTAGCAAAGTGTAGGTTTGGGTGTGATGAGTAGTGAAATATGATGATATTTCACCCTAAATACCTATATTTAGCCGTCCGATGAAGGCTATCTGATGAGATTTGCTAGATTTGAAGTGTTTCGTAAATACACCCAAGTTTCTAAAACAGCCCAAGAATCCCGAAAATAATGTCAAAACACTGCTATTTTGGGTCATTGAGAACTTAGTGCGACTTGCAGCTCAATTTGGGCCTTCAAGACGTCAGATTCAGGAAATTGCTAAAACATAAAAGTTGTAGAGCTCGTCGTCAGCTTTCCAACGCTTCAAGAATCACCTCAATCCGAGTTCGGTACAGAAAATTATGAGCAAAATACCGAGGCAGTATCTGATGCAAAGCTAGGCGGGAATTCACGAAAATTACTCTTAGATGTCAATCGAGAGAGGTATTAGGGTTAGGCTATTATAAAAAGGGAAGCCACGAGTTTCTTAGGGGATTATTATTTTTTGCAATTAGAATATTATTCATTCTTTCTTTTTAGTTTTAGGGCTCTTCACTTTGGGGGAATATTTTCTTCATCTTTTCAAGTCTTCTTCTCCTTCTTCAGGGTTTATTCGTAGATTGTACCTAGGATTTGCATTATTTTCTCGAGAAATTCATAGATTGTATTTAGGAAAACAATTGCAAATATCTTTTGGAAGAAATAAAAGAGGAATGACTTTGAAAGAAAAGGAGATCAAACACCAAAGATGAGCTAAATCGAGATCGGGAAGATGCGATCCCGATAAGTACCCATGTTTATGATTAATACCATCTATTATTGTTATCATGGAATCGTTTTGCTCAAAGTTTGTGTGATTGAAAATATTTTGAATGCTTTGTTATGACCGTTGATTGGCGTATCAACGGTCGTAATCGCTAGATCGGACCGGTGATCTAGGTCAGAGAGCGATTATGTCTTGATTGTTGTGATCTAAATATCATGAGATACGCTATGCTTTTTACATGACTCATACCGCAATGTTAGGCTGAGTCATTGTTTTTAGATAGGGTATGCCGGATTGATGATCATATTTTATTTCAAGTCATTTTTCTAGATGAATGATGGTGTGAATGATGATTTAATGAAACTGTGGGTTTTAATGATAGAAAAGGGGTACGAATCTGGGGTAGCATATTCCTTGATCTCATTTTAATATTGTTCGTAGATTTATCAGTAATTAATTGTTTAGATTAATTTATTTTTCTGCATTTAGGAAAAGTGTGTTAAGTTTTTGGTAAAATTGAATCTGCCCTTTGGTACTTCCTTAGGGACGTTTTTAAAATCTCTAAAAGAATTAATTAAAAATTCACGTTTCCCTGTGGGTTCGACACCCCTGTTCTTGCCATACTGCAATAGATCTTGTGCACTTGCAAGGGTTACATTCTAAATCGATCATGTATCTATTTAAAAGAAGTGTCTTTTCAAAGTGTTGTATCTTTTCAAAAGATGTGTCTTTTCTAAAGGGATGCCTGTAGCACCTTTTCATAGGAAAATGGTGCATTAACACACTGCTTGATTTCTATTTAATAAATCAAAAATCATTGTTTTATACATCACAATAGAGTCTTTTTTCTTTTCTCTTGTTATGTATTTAAAGGTCTTTATCAGAGAGTTCTTGCAATATTTGGTGTTCGGATGGCGTGATTGGATTCACCAAATCATTCACAAGAATACACAACCGGTTCGTTGTATCCTGGAACCAGTTTGTCGGTAATCTATTGGTGACCACTTTGTTGAAGTGATGGGAGCAAATATTGGTTTAAAGACAACGATATTTTTCGTGCCTCGGACCGATTCCCTATATTATTTCGGGTCAACATTTCACAAAATTTCAAATCATTTATGATTGTTTTTTATTTAAAAAAAAAGGGCCTGCAGATAATTCATCACAAAAATCCGACCTCTAAATCATAGAAATAAATGTCAATCGACATTATGGTTGCTGATTTGTCACGTAAGTGATGTACTAATCTGGCAAGCCTTCAAACCCTTCAATGGAGTATGGACCATCCTTTTCTTAATGCAATTTGTGGGTATCGTTTTCTTCATAGAGACGATTCCTTTTTGTTGGGACTATTGGGTATTGGATGGAACACTATATGTGGTACTTTCCATCCATTTAATTAGACATAGACGTGTAACTGTTTAACTTGGTTATTTATTTTCAGTTATGATCTCTAACCCAAATGAGTCTTGGAGTTATATTTAAATGTAATACCAATTTTGTTGCTCTAAAACTATTATATTTTTTTTACTTGATTTGTCTCATGACCAAATGATGGGCATAAGCATAGTATGTGTGATTAATTATTGTAGGTTATCCATTTCTAATGAAAATGATAGAAGTTTCATATAATATATATATATATATATATATATATATATATATATATATATATATATATATATTATTATAGGTTGTGAGCCACACATGATAGATGTGTGGTGCATGTATGTCAAAAAGAATTTTTTTTTATCATTATAGATGATACTGATTGTATAACGCCTTGTTGCGTCCATATGACTTTTTTAAATTGACGTGTAATCATGTTTTTTGCTCACCATCAAGTAAATGCCTTTGCCATTTTGCTTATGATCATGTCACGATGGTCTAGCAATCATCATTGGTTGGTGATGAGTAGCCACGATCAAAAGCGGCAATCAAGAACTCACATGATGGGAAGTATAATCAAGTTGGTTTGAAAGCTAAGATTTTATGACTGATCTATTGAATACTTTTATTTTTATGTTATTTTCTTGTGAGATATATATATATATATATATATATATATATATATATATATATTTTTTTTTTTTTTTTTTTTTTTTATGTAGATGTCCTTTTCAAGAAGGGTAAATTTTTCCACTCATGTGTTCAGATGTGATTAAGTTTGTGCGACTTTGTTCATATCACCATTGTTCATTGACAACTGAGCATGATCAAACGGCTGATTCAGTAGCCTCATAACGGGTTTGACTTTAAGGTTATCCTTGTTTTCATGATTGATTGATTGATTCATTGGACTCGATCATATGGTCATTGAGTGCCCTTAATTGAGTAGATATAGCTTGTAATTATTATCAATGATTTGATCATAAAATTCTCGTAACATCGAGTTGTCATGAAAATATTGTTATGATCATTTAGAGGTGGTCAAATGATTCTGATTAAATTATCTTAGAAAGATAATGAATTTGGATTTGAAAATCTAAATCAAATAATTTTCTATTAACAAAGAGAGTCATGATCTTACTAGAGATGTTAAGATGTAACTATAAATCTAACTGAGTGTGTTGCTTGTATGAAATATAGGTAGAGAAATAAAGTGACTTAAATGTCCATTGATAGACGTACCAATAAAGATTAAGTTATAACTTCTAAAATTTTCTATGGAACTTGTTTTTTTGCTACTGCATAAGAAAACAAATGATTTGTGGATTCAGATGTAAATGTCTGAAGAAACACTTTATGTGTTGATAATTATAATTATAAGCAATTATGGAAAGTATTAGTCTAAAAGAAGAATCAGGATGAGTTTAAAGTCATTTATCCAAACAGTCACTTGCGATGGAAATCTTACCTAATATTTGTTTGGTCAATGTTTAGATTCAAAGGGAAGAACAAGTCGTTAATCCTTGACGGACAAAGGAGCACTACATAATGAGAATTAAATTCTCATAAATATCTCAGGAAGGGTAGTGTTTTACTTGTAATGGATAAAGGGAGGTTGAGTATTGCTCTTAATAGACGCTATAACATAATGTGTTGAGATGTTAAAGTTACAGGGACATTTCTTATAGGTCTACCTATATAAGTGTGATGGTGGAGCCGCCTTCAATGAGACATGACTTTATCTTATAAACATTAATGAAAATCATGGTACTAGCATATGGCCTAAATGTGCTAACCAATTTATTGAACACTAAATATATGAAATATGTGTGTGGAATAATTTCGATTTGTCGTATAAGATTGTTAGTTCAAGACTTAGTTTCACTAAAAATCTTGACAAACTTTGAGTTATTTTCACTAAAATGAAAATTCAAGTCTGTAAGATATTTTTATTTACACATATTTCTGGCGTTGCTCTGATTTTAAAAATTTTAAATAGTGGGGGATTGTTGGATATTTAAAATGGTACTTTAGAAAAACAACCTTAGTTTGGATACGTTTTAGCCTATTATACGGAAACCCAACGTTTTAGAAAAAAGGGGTATCACGCTTTTTCAAACTTCTTATTTCTGTGAGATTATTATTTATGTAAATATTACTTTACTAAATTACCCTTCTATAAAGAGTAGTTTAAGGCAGAAAAAACCCTCTTCTTCTCTTAGGGTACTCGTAACAGTGCAGCTTCTTCTCTTTTTTCTCTACTCCCCAACTAATGTTGGGTCTACAGAAATGGAGAATCTAGAGGAGAGATGACAAAATCGCTCAAATCATAGACCCACTACTCGTTCCAGCACATTGCGCAGATCTACAAAACCGATCTCGAAAGCGCAGATCTACAAAACCCACTGATTGAAATTGCTCAAAATATGGATCCACTACATATCTATCAGAGATATCATGATTGAATTCCCTTTTATCCCTATCAGGTTCGGTCAAATTGCATAAAAATTAGAGGCGTAATCTTTGTTTTCTTTAACATTGACAAGAGAAATGGGGATTTGAGATTGAATTGGAGATGAGTTTTGTAAATGGGTGAGGTGGATTTGATGTTTTGAAAATAATAGTTGCCATGAACACCATTAATGGAGGTGTTGGAGTTTTTTTTTTTTCAGTTTGGTTTTGAAAGGGTAGAGTGTTTTTCCAATTGTATTTCTGTACTACCCTTTATAGAAGGGTAGTTTAGTAAAGTCATAACTATCACGAGGGAAGGGTTTCCAATCTCACGGAAATTAGAAGTTTAAAAAAGCATGCAACCCCTTTTTTACTAAAACGTTGGGTTCCTGTATAATAGGCTAAAACCTTTCCAAACTAAGGTTGTTTTTCTAATTTTCCTTATTTAAAACTTTTAAATAGTGGGAGATTGTAATATTTGGTGTTCAGATAGCATGATTGGATTCGTCAAATCCTTCACAAGAATACACAATCGATTCATTGTATCCTAGAACCAGTTTACCGGTAATCTGTTAATTACTATTTTGTCAAAGTGATAGGGACAAATATTGGTTTAAAGACAACGATATTTTTCATGTCTCGGATTGGTTCCCTGTATTATTTTAAGTCAACATTTCACAATTTTTTCAATAATTTGAACGTGTAGCATTCAACTCAAAACCAATCATTGGCAATGAGTAATTTCTCCAAAATAAGTAATTTGAACGAGTAACATTCAACTCAAAACCAATTATCGGCAATGAATGAATGGATATTCTAAGGGGCGATACAAGGCTATAATTTAGCCGAGGGACTAAACTTCAACACGATGTACATAGTTGGAATCGAATTTCGATTAATGTATGATGCTCGAAAATTCAGTAAACTATTGCATTGTGAGATACTCTCCCAAGTACGGAATGAAATTTTTAGCGTTTGATAGGCTGTTTGAGAAATGACTTCAAAAAGTAGCTCTTTGCTCTGGCGCATAGCATTTTATTATGGGAATGTGCTTGGTTGTAAGTGCTCTTAGCTCTTTGGGAGAGTGAAAGAGCTGAAATTGAGTTTTTTTAAAAATGCAATTTAAACTTGCTCTTTTAAGTGAGATTACTCTTTGATTGCATGTAAAACTTAAACATTTTAATATTTTAGTCTTCCCACTTCTTGCATTATATAGGAAAAATGAGTTATGCAGAATTCGATTTCTAGGCTTGGGCTTGTAGCACAATGGAAGGTTGACAATATTGTAACTTCAAGGTCACAGGTTCGAGACCAAGCATCTAAACAAAAAAAAAAAAAATTGATTTCGATTTCAGCATAATAGTGGTCTAGAAGTTGTATGAATCGATTTCAGTATAAAAAGTATGGAGGGGAAAACAAAACTACTATTTTGATCTTTGCTATATACTTTCATAATTTTTTAGTTGCATTTTCAAATTAAAAACAGTAGAATGGAATAATGAAATATTTGTAATCTAGGAGCAAAGAGTATTGGTTTATTTCTTAAAAAGAAAAAAGGGAGCCATTACTTGCACACGATTTTCAAGTGATTCCACCGAATTTAAAGAAAGACTTAGTATTTTAGAGACATATGATATGGAAAAATGCAATATGGCCCAGTCTGATTTAAAGTTCATGATCAATAGATCTCTAATACATAAAATTGGAGCAAAACACGATATTTGTCATTCATATGATCTATTGTAGTCAACTGTTGAATTATAGAATAGCCTTTGACTCCATTTAATCAAATGATGAAAATTATATTTTGTTCTAATCTTTTGCAATTGATATCTTTAAATCATGCTCTTCAAATCAAACGGCTTAGATGATGTTTTCACATAGTAAAAGCCGCCAAACTTGCAAGTTTTTCCTTTAAATTTGGTGCAAACCGGTGCAATCACTTGAAATTCGTGTGCAAGTAATGGCTCTCAAGAAAAGATTGTGGTGAATATTTTTTTTTTATTTATATGAAGGAGGGGCCTATTTTAGAAACTCGCGTTGGGCTCCCAAAATCTCATGGCCGTGCCAGCGTGTACACCCGTATCGTGAGATGTTTTGATCATTAAAAAAAAAAAAAACTCGTTGTTTTGGTAATTAAAATACCATCACAAAAGGTTTCGATAACAAACCCATATTAAAATAAGCAACACTTCTTTAATGGGTATAATCCCACCGTCGTCTCCACTATTAGCATTCCCATATATAATAGAGATATATCCCCGATTTAGTGGGATCTGAAGATATGAAAATAAGGAAAATGTATCATATACAACAGCTACGTATTTCATAACAAGCATGCCACTAGGACCAGCTGCTTATAGATGATGAGGTCCAAGGATTCGGTGTTATCTTGAATACTCTGTTAGTATCAGGGACCGACTCTCCGAACTGTCAAAATGGTGTTTAAATATGGAATGCCATGAATGGTGTAAGATGTGGGTAATCTATACCGTCAAAGTGATATATCATATATTAGAATGAATTAGGTCCAAAAATCACATTTTTTGAGAGTTTTGAACCCCGATCTGTGCCCTTTATTACCAATCATAGTGCTTAATTAGTTTTAATTACTTATATTATAATTTGCTAATCGGATGGTTCACACCTATTTTTTTATTCTTTTTTTTTTCTATAAATATGGTTCCCACCCACTTATGAGCATGATTTTATATGTCAAATATTTTTTAATGATGGATTGTCATCTCAGTAATATAAATTGATAATAAATGTGCGCACATATCAAATTACTAAACCACACTTCAAATTTAACGGTGGAAGATAGTTTAAACATCATTTGATGTTTAAATGCCCGTTAGGAAACATTATCCTTATTCCCTGAGCGAATTAGTTTTGGAGTCAACCCAAATCCTTCTTGTTTACTTCATTGTAGAAACCTGTTGTTCATGTGAGGAGCACATGCCTTCTAACAGAAAAAAAATCGTTGACTTCATATGAAAATTATGTTTCTTTCCAATATTCCAGATAAGAGATCTTAAGATCATAATGCACGGTAAATTCATATGACAGATACTTTTAAAAGTGACCATGATCATGAGCGACTATGATCATGAGCGTACTTATAAGTCGATTGACTTTTGAGGATGTGTGCCACGTAAAATTAAGATGTGACCGTATGATAGTTGTGTTATAATCTCAAGATCTGTTGTGCGGAAGATTGGGACGAATAATAATCTCGATCATCTGATTTGTTGTCAACGAGTTTTTTCCTGTGAAAGAGTGTGTGCTCTTCACAGGAAAACGGGTGCAAATAATGCCATATTTATTTCACACGTGGAGATTATTTACCCAACATGATCGATTGACAAGTCGAGGTTTCTAGAATCGAATGGGATCTAGAAAACCGGTAGGGTTGACTTACCATTTGGCGATGCACCTCACCTAATACCAACTAGGGGTGTTATCGGGTCGGTTTTCTTACAAAATCGAGGCCGAACCGATAACTATCGGTTTCTAATTTCTCAAATTAAAAATCGAAATCGAACCGATAAGCCTAAAAACCGAAACCAAACTGATAGTTATTGGTTCAGTTTTTTTGGTTGGTTTTCGATTTCTAGTAGTGAATTTTCACTACAAAAAATAAGACTATTTGCGGTAATTTTTTGCAATAAAAAACTGCCGCTATAAATAAATAACTATTAAAGGCTATTAAGACTATTAGCGACAAGAGTGTTAGAGGCAGTTCTTTTTTGTTAATATTGGTAATTTTTGGTTGCTGCTAATAGTCTTCTTTTTTATAGTGTTTTTTAAGCATAACATATAATAATTACTAAATAGTAGAACATAGATTAGCTTAAACTTAAAAAAGAGTAAATTTTATTTTACCACCTAAACCAGAAAGCTCCATCCACTCGCACTTCCATTTTAGACTTTTTCTCCTGGCATGCTGAAAACTACTATGACTAAAATAAGTGATTTTGTTCATGTTGATTTTTATGTGAACAACAGTTATACGAAATTACGAAAGAGAGAGAGAGAGAGGAGCAGAGAGAGAGAGAGAGTATTAGAGTAACCTGTTGTGGAGTGTGACGACACAGCGCCTGAGACAGTGAGCGCAAGGACGGTAGAGATGGACGGCCGATGGTGGGAATTAAGTGTTTTAGCCTTTTAGGGCGTTGGAAAAAACGAAAGGGGTTTAGACTTTTTGGGCTTTGTAGAAGATGAAGGGATTCATTTTGGGTCTTGGCTGATTTTAACTTTTAATAGGGCTTTGTAGAAAAAAAAATTATTTGCAACCGATAGTAGTACCCACTATCGGTTTCTTATAGGTTCGTTTTCGAGTTTTTAACGTTAAAACTAAAACCGAACCAATAACCCGATAAACCATTTTCTCAAAATCGAAACCGAACCGAAATTTCGGTCGATTGGATCGGTTTTCTTCACAACCCTAATACCAACTCAGCAACCATGCTAATTCTCTCTAAGCCAAAAAGATTTCCCACAAAATAATTTTAAGAATATGGGCATCACTCTCCTGACCGTATACCATTGATCGGCTCAAGGTGTGGGTAATTCACACTGTCAAAGTCATAAATCATACATTGAAAGGCAGTGGGCCCAAAATTTAAATTTTTGGAGAGATTTGAACCATCCGATCTGTGCACTCTAATACCAACCGTTGTGTTCAATTTCAATGACTAATTTTTAAACTCGCTAATCGGATGATTCACATGTTGTGCAAAAACTCTTAGAAAATCTTTGCACTTCCAAACTCCTTAATGACTTTCACGTGTAAAAAAGACAATCAATAAACCAAATAAAAATTATCACAAAAAGGTAGAAAGAGAAAGAGAAACAAGAACAAGAATTACATGGTTCGGCCTAAGCCTACGTCTACGGGCAGTCAAACAAAGTATTTCTACTATCAAGAAGAAGGTGCACACAGGCTATAAACAATGGAGATCGTATTCTCCAATCTTACCCAAAACAAGAGAATTACAAATACCGGTGCCCAAATAACCAAGACTTACATGTCAAACAAAGCTGCAAGTTCTCTGTCCCTAACTCACACGCACAAGGAGATCCCAATTCCAAAATCCCAAAACGTCCAAAAAGATCACTCACCTATTTATATCCTTTCACTCACCAATTATAACTTTCCTATTATTCTTACCTAACTTCGGACTTAGATTAAGACTCTTTTTTTATAGCAATACGTTTTTCTCTCACACTAAACAACCCAAAGAGAACCCACATTCCAAAACTCTCCTACTTTCTAATTTTGTTTTGACTCTTATTCCCTATCTTTTAGATCATATTTAATATGATTCTATTTTTATCCAAACCCAAAATAACAAAATTCCATATAAGACAAATTGGGTCAACAAGTTTAACCCAAAACGAGTTAAAATCCAACAATTTCCACTTTGGCGAGATTTGCAAACCAATAATAATTCTCCACCTTCACATGAGATCTCATGTTATTCAAAAAAATCAAGCATCTTCAATTTCAATTTCAAAATTGCCTTCAAACGTGCCCCACTGACTCCAATGCACCCTGAGATTGCTAAACTGTCAATGTACTCGAAAGTGTCAAACTATCGATGCACCCGAAAGTAAGTGCCTAACTGTCAATGCACTGAAAGTGCGAAACTGCAATACACCTGAAGTGCCAAGCTACCAATGCAACTGAAAGTGTGTGTCAAATTACCAATACCAATACACCCGAAAGTGTCAAATGTGCCCGTAGTGACCTTTCTAGTCAAGTTCAAACTATATTGGAACTTAACCTTAGTGACCTTTCTAGTCAACAAGTCTACAAAGTTATTTGCAGTGTCAATCTTTATATCAACAACGGTGGCTGCTTCATCTAGCACAGTGCTTCCTTGTAGAAGATACAAATTCTCGCGTCTAGTGCCATTCATGACAACCAATGCCCCCATTATCACCTTGAGAGCTCCACCTGATAAAGTAATTTTGAAACCCTTAGATTCTAAAACACCCAAAGAGATGAGATTTTTTCTCAAGACCGGTACATACCGAACTTCAGTCAATGCCTGAACCGTTCCATCATGTAGCTTCAAATGGATGTTACCCATACCTCTAATCTTACAGGTGTTATCATTTCCCATAAGAACCATTCTACCATCCAATTCCGTAAAACTAGAAAATCAAACCCAATTGGGACACATATGACAGGAATACCACGAATCTAAAACCCACTCATCTGTATGGTAAATAAATGACGAATTGATCAACAGATATTCTGAACCATCACTCTCATTTGCTACGTTCGCATCAGAAGTTTTCTTGTCCTTTTTCACCAAACTTGGACAGTCCTTCCAATGCCTTGTACCATGACAATAGGCGCACTCATCTTTTGCAATTCTTCTGCTACTTGCAGCATCACTTATTTTTGAAAGAGACTTACCTCTTTTACTAGACCTTCTCCCTTCCGATCTGCCCCTTGCTACCAAAGTTTCACCCGATATATCCTCATGTGTCTCTTTATCCCTTTTTCGATACTCGGTATTTATCAAAGTGTTAGACACATCATCATATCTAATCTAATCTCTTCCTTCCCATATAATAAGGTGGTAATCAAGTGCTCATATTCATCAAGAAGAGAATTCAACAACAACAGAGCCTTATCCTCATCATTAGTTTCTACATCTAAATTTTGCAAATCAACGAGAATCTTATTGTAATCATTCAAATGTTCAGACATAGAAGTACTTGATTTATATTGGAAACAGAAAAGTTTTTTCTTCAAATAGAGCCAATTCTCAATGCTCTTTGTCATATGCTTATCTTCCAGCTTCTTCCAAAGATCCTTTACCTTTGTCTCCTTCATTATAAAATATTTTTGATCTTTCGTAAGACACAACCGAATTGTGCCATAAGCCTGTCGATTAATCTTATCCCAATCTTTCTCTGTCATTCCTTCCGGTTTATCTTCCAAAGCAATCTCCAAATCATGTTGGATCAACACATCTAAAACTTCACACTGCCACTTCCCGAAGTTGTTTGTCCCGTCAAATTTCTCAACTTCAAATTTTGTGTTCGAGACCATAGTCCTTTGCACAGATTTATCGGATGAACCAATTCCCGACATCTTCACTCCAATCGTAAAAAATTACTAACAACAGGAGAAAACTTTCTCGCGGAAGCAAAACGATGCCTAAGTCGAAACCTAGGCTTTGATACCAATTGTTGTGCAAAAACCCCTAGAAAGTCAAACTCGCTAATGACTTTCACGTGTAAAGAAGACAATTAATAAACCAAATAATAATATCACAAGAAGGGAGAAAGAGACTACACCACAAATAAGAACAAAATTTACGCGGTTCGGCCTAAGCCTACGTCTACGGGCAGTCAAACAAAGTGTTTCCACTATCAAGAAGAAGATGTATAAAGGCTCTAAACAATGGAGATCGTATTGTCCAATCTTACTCAAAACAAGAGAACCACAAATACCGGTGCCCAAATAACCAAGACTTACATGCCAAACAAAGGCCCAAGTTCTCTCTCTCTAACTCACGCACAAAGAGATCCCAATTCCAAAATCCCAAAATGTCCTAAAAGATCACTCACCTATTTATATCCTTTCACTCACCTATTATAACTTATCTATTATTCTTACCTAATTTCCTACTTAGATTAGGACTCTTCTTTTATAGCAATAAGTTTTTTTTTTTTTTTTTTATAAGAATGGAGAAGTTTCATTAAGGTGTAAAATCTGACATGATAATATCATACATCTGAGGAGGAGCATCTTCCATTCAGATCTCATTACAGTCGCTGAATAAACCAATCTTACCTAAAGCATCAGCCGCACTATTGGTCGACTGTTTGACATGAGTGCATCCTCTATGTAGAAACAAATTCAAAGTCTCTCTAATATCTTCAAAAACAAACGTGAGGTCCGAATCATCAAGCTGATCCACAACGCCATTGATGAAACGAATCGAATCTCCTTCAAATATGACATTATGGAACCCACACTAATGGGCTAATCAGGTGGCCTGAAGAAAAGCTTGGGCCTCACATTGATCCGCAAATGATATGTATTTTAAGTTCTTTGCCATAGACACCATGACCTATCCATCATGATCACGAATGATAATGCCGATTCCAGCTGCTTTAGAGAAGGGGGACCATGCACCATCAAAACTTACTTTAAAAACATAAGTCAGAGGCGGAGACTAATTTCCAAAAGAGGGTGGGTGATTATATGTAGGGATGAGAGGCTTCTCATTAGCCACATGGAATTCTATCAGGTAATTTTCCGCTTCTGCCGAGATATTTAGGGGTCTCGAGGTTTAGCACCACGAGTAATTCGATTCATTTTGTTCCAGATTGCCCAAGCTATAATGAAGAAACAATCTAACTATGATTTTTCACATTCTTGGTAGAACACCATAGCCCAATCCTTAAAGGACAGATGTTGATAAACTGTTCCACGTGTACCCAACGAAGATAGAACCCAACAACAATTGGCCATGTGGCAATCACAAAGAGCATGGGTTGTGTTTTCAATCTTATCACAACACAGATCACAAACCGGGGATATAGAACCCATTTTTTTATGTAGATTAGATCGAACAGGTAAAATATTTTGACAAGCTGTCCAAGCAAATATCTTTACCTTGTTAGGTAACTAGGAGCCCCACAGATCCTTCTAGAAATTTTGGTTAGTTGAAGAACTTGCTAAAACACTCCAATAGAGTTACGATGTAATTTTAGTGCTACCTTGTATGCGCTACTTATCGAAAACTTCCCCTTCTTATCATAAGCCCACGCGATCTTGTCATTTCTTCTAGTCACTGGGAGTTGGGTAGAAAGTATAATCTTAACATCCTCTTCTAGAAAGTTGTTTATGATCAAAGCTTCATTCCAACAATTATGGTTTTCCAATATTAAATTGGACACCATGGTTGGGCCATCTTGCCTTTTAGGAGAGAACACTCGAAATGTCGATGCTCTTGGGATCCATCTGTCATTCCAAATATTGATAGATGTCTCATTCCCCACTCTCCAAATCAGACCATTAGCAATGACATTCTTGACCGATATTATGCATTTCCACAAGTACGAAGCATTTCCAGGAATTCGAGCCTCCAAAATAGAAGAATTTGGAAAATATTTAGCTTTGAGTAGCCTACTTGAGAGTAACAATGGGCAAGTGAGAATTCTCCAAATCTGTTTTGCCAACATGGCCGAATTAAACGCGGTGAGATCTTTGAATCCCATCCCTCCAAAGGGTTTTGGAATGCAAATATCCTTCCAACTTTTCCAATGAATGCCCCTATCAAGTCCTTTTTTCCCCCACCAACATTATGCTTTTTCCAACATTGTGCTTTTTCCAGTAAGTTTTTCTTTCACACTAAACAACCCAAAGTGAACTCACGGTTCCAAAACTCTCCCACTTTCTAATTTTGTTTTGACTCTTATTCCCTATCTTTATCTTTTAGATCCTATTTAATAGGATTCTATTTTTATCCAAACCCAAAATAACAAGATTCCATATAAGACAAATTGGGTCAATAAGTTTAACCCAAAACAAGCCAAAACCCAACATCACACACACACGTATAGACATAATTTTTTGGCTAAAATATTTTTCAATGATAGATTACCACTGGAACCATTTAGATTGATCATAAATTGATGCTACATAGCATATTAGGAAACTACATTTCAATGGTGTGAGATAAAAAAAAATTATATTGATTAGGAGTTAGGACTTACGAGCCACTAATATTCAGAATGGTAGTTCTATTCACATCTGCAAAATTATTGAGGGCACCGCAATGAAAATCATTGGCTGTTTTGGATCAGATGATGAGGATCACTTTCCATTCCAATCTTCCACATAGGATCTTAACATCATGGGCTCGTACAATAAGACAAATAGGATTCGATTCAGCGTGGCACACATCACAAAAATTGACCTAAAAATTAGATGACATATACATCACACTCAAACGTGAGCATCCTCTAAGATCCTAAATGGAGATCCATGTGATACTCATGACATTATTTTGATGTCACGTGGAGCACAAGTGCGTTGCTTAGATTATCTTTGAAATAAAATAAAATTGATAACTCATATTTGTCATGTATTTCTTTAGCAATAAAATTTGGATCATTAAAACAATTCCAAATTGCCACGTGAAGCTCCACGTACTCCACGTGCACATGTACTCCACATGACACCCAAAATATGTTTTGAATGCTACGTGAAGCTCCACGTATATCTTTTTTTTAAAAATGATCTAAATAATGCACCTGTACTTCACATGACACCCAAAATATGTTTTGAATGTCACGTGGAGCTCCACGTGTATCTTTTTTTTTTTTTAATAATTCTCAAGAGTCATATTAAATAAGAAAAGAAATATACAGAGGCGCCATCTATTGAGTAAGGAGCTCAAAATAGTCGGAAAACGATCCTAGCTCAGCCAAGACCAGAGGGCACATAAGAAAAGAACAAACATCCCAACCCAACAAAAATAACACAGATCCCCATTTCCACTTTTATCTTGGACGATAGTATATATATATATATATAAAAAAGCTTGAGCTCCTTAAAGTCGAGCTAGAGTTTGGACTTTTAGCGCTCAATTAGTTTAGAGCCGAGCTCGAGCTAACCCTAGCTCAGACCCAGCTGGGCTCGTTGACAGACTCTGGAAGCCATTATTCCATATAGGGATCAAGCAATCAAGTCAAAAGCGAACCAACACGAATTTCAAACCCACCAAGCTCTCTGACTCTCTCCCACCCCCCATTTTTACTCATGAGAGAAAGCTTTGATTTAGTGTAACGAAAATACAAAAAGCCAATAGATAAATTTCCATGAGAGTCATCGTCGGTTCCACTACTTCCATTCCATTTCCATGTGAAAGGGATTCCAAGTAATTCTTCCCAGGAGGGCCCACACGGCTTTAATGTCGACTCGACTCATCTCCACTCCAAAAGTACTCTTCAATTCTGCTTTGTCCCTCTTTAAAGCCCCCTCACACTGAAACCCACAGAGAGAGAGAACATTTCTTTTTTCTGAAATCAATGGCTCACAACAATTCTCTCTTCTCTTTTTTCTTCTTCTTTTTCCTTCTAAACATCTTATTAAGTAGCCATGCTCAGATGGTTCCAGCTCTCTTTGTATTCGGAGACTCTCTAGTTGATGTGGGAAACAATAACCATCTGAAGCTCTCGCTTACCAAAGCTAACTTTGCTCACAACGGAGTCGATTACCCAGGGCAAAAAGCCACCGGAAGGTTCAGTAATGGAAAGAATGCAGCAGATTTCCTGGGTATAATTATCCTTTCTTTTGATTTAATTAACTCACTTTTGTTTTTCTAAATTTTGTTTTGGTTTCTTAACAAATATGATTATGTATGCTCCTAGAACTGCATTAAAACTTACTTTCTGATCTACCGTAATGTTTTTTTCCGTCAGACTTCTATTTTGTATAAGAGAACGTAAAAAAATTTATTTGTTTATTTTTAACAAATTCTATGTTATATATAAATTTTATCAGAACATATTAGATGATATTTTATCAACACGTTCTTTTGCCCATGTTTCTCACAAGAGTACTTTTAAATTACTTGGTGAAGCCCAGTGATTGCTATGAATCAGACGATGGAGATCATTTCCTTTCAATCTTTCACACTATGAATGGTGAGATCATGGGCGTACCATTATCAAATGGTCATTTTATTTTAGGTGGCACATATCCCAAATTAACATGTGATCATAACATCCTGTGAAACTCATAACGCTCAAACTTGATTTTAAGGCCACTTTTTCGGATGTTTACCTAGAAAATAAAAAATTGTTCATTTGATAATACACCCACGATCTCAAGAGGCATTACATGAAAGATTGGGATGAAAAATGATCCCATCGTCTCATTCGAAAGCAATCATTGGTAATGGCAAAGTGCATCTCTTACTCTTGCCCTCGTAACTCTAAATGTTACTTGCTATTCGCTCCCTACTCGAATAAATTCTCGAGTTTGTAAAAGGATTCCAGTGAGACGTTTCCAAGATACAACGAGCCCAATCTCTTGGATGCGATCCGTTACTTTACAACAGAGAGGATCGCCCCAAAAAACTTAATCCGATGAAGTACCACCAAAAGAAGAAAGCAAGAGGAATTCTCAAATTTTATGTAAGGAATCCGATGGATTTCAGTGTATTCAAATCTGTGTCCTAAGGCCTCCTTCTATAGAATTTTCAATATGACTGTTGGGCCAACAGTCATATTTTATGAAAACACTTTTATAAGCGGTTATGAAACAGTTAGATCCAACGGTCAATATTTGATTATTTCATTTGGCCCAATAGAACCGAATTGACTCACAGATTAGTAGCCCATTAAGCCCGACCCGGTCCATAAATAATTTGACCGTTGAATCTGCTTAATCAAAAAGTCAAACCTCTCCTTGTGACACCTTATATGATCTTAAGCATAGTGACAAATTTTGTCAAAATTCGACAAAGTTTTGCAAAAATAGCTGAATTGAGGGTCAATAGAAAATTTTGAAGAAATTTCGAAGCTTTTCGGTAATTTCGATATTTTCGACAAAATTTCTAAAATTTTGACATTTTCCACCCCCCCGTTTTTAAAAAAATATATATATTCTGATTAAATTATCAATTTAATCGGTGAGCCAGCACAAGTTGTGTGGCATGCTTAATTGGGAATGCAAGCCCTTTTATAGGTGGGTAGTGTGTGGTCCTTTTCACTCCTATACGATGTGGGAAAGTACTTTCTAAACAAGAGCAACTCCCTTCTCCTGACTCCTTAGTTGCTTTCTCATCCTAACTTTTTCAGCTGGTAATCATTGACTGCCTTGAATCGGATGATGGAAGATGCTTTTTGTCTCCATCTTCTTCACAATGGATCTATGGATCGTGGGGATGCCATCAAACGATCTATTTTTTACTATACAACACACATCTCAAAAGTGACCATAAAATCATATGATTCCCATCACGCTCAAACATGATTTTAGCGTCACTTTTTGAGATGTGTACCACGTGTAATAAAAAAGCGATCGTCTGATGGTACGCTCATGATCCTTATATCCATTGTGCAAAAGATGGAGATGAAAAATGACCTCCACCATCTGATCAAAGGCGGTCAATGCATGCCTAGTGGAGGAAGTGGGGGTGAAAAAGCAACCTTTGGGTGAGTATAACTGTACCCTTTGTCAATTTGTCTTCTATAGTTCAATGCTTGAGCTTCGAGTTAGTGCTTGGCCACTTGGATCAATTGCTAATTTTTTTTTAAAAATATTAAATATATTTTTTATAAATTTTTAATTCTCGAAATTTTTTCGAAATGTATCAAAATTAATCCAAAATGTACCGAAAGGACCCCCCACCAAAAAATTACCGAAAACGAAATTTGTCACTATGATCTTAAGCACATGGAGAGTTACCGGCCTTATATGCTATGGGTATCACGGTCCCTAGAATTCTGTGAAAGTTACCTTTTGATGAAAATCTTTACCGATCTACCATGGTCAAATCTTGGACATTCTCACAAAGCAATTTGTTTTGGGTTGCTTTAAACGCACCTATCAAATCTTGAGGGGCACCTACGTCTAAAATCATTGATTTCTTTAAATTAGACGATGTAAATTGTGATTCACGCTAATATTCTCCCCAAGGGATCTCGAGGCCATGCACCTAGCATCATATGGTAATTTTTTTATTCCAAATGTGACAGAACCCAAAAGCGTAGCCCTAAAGTCATGTTGGCTCAATGTGACTTTAGAGGTACGCTATTGGGATTTGTGACATGTGGAATCTAAAATTGACCGTCTGATGGTATGTTCACGGGCTCATGATCCCTTGTATGGAAGATAGAAGCTCAAAACGATCTCTATTGTCTGATTGAAAATAATCAATGGTTTTAGGCGTAGGGGCCCCATCAAGATTCAATGGGTGCATTTAAAGTTACCCATTCATTTTATCACTTGGTATAAAGGTACTGAACGGGCCAATTTCCTTACACTACATGGTTAAATAGTGGATAGTGGACAACTATTTAAAAGCATAAAAGTCATTGAATGTACTAATTCGGTTCGGTACGATTAACCGTGCAAGTTTGGTTAATCGTACCTAACCCAAACCGAAATTTCGGTTTGAACTGATTCCTAGCCAAATTATTTCGGTTTCGGTTTGTCAATCGAAAATAAAATAAATAAAAAAAACAAATTGAACCCAAAACCAAACCAAATTTATCGATTTTTTTCGATTCGGTTTCAGTTTATACCAAAAACAAATAAAAATTTAAACTTTTTTTTCTCTTTGCAATTGTTTTCTCCCCTTATTTTCCTTCATCAGCTACTTATTTTAAGTAAGGAAAATGATCCAAATCGACCCTTTCAGATTCACCTTTTCCATCAAGGACCTTATGTTTTCACCTTTTATCTAATCGACCAGCTCTAAGTCGAGCCAATTTCAGCTAGCACAAAAAGTTAGAAATACTACTTACACTTTTTTTCGTTCTACATAATTTAAAATTTTAAATATTTATACTTTTTTTTATATTTATGCAATGAGAAACAGAATCTATGCCGTCTGATTTGAAGGCTACAATATAAAATTGATGGTGCGAAAGATTGACAAGAAAAAATGCGATACCACCTCTTTAAAAAAATTAAAAAATATATATATATAAATAAATAAATTTAAACAATCGATGGTAAACAGTCGGTACCGATTGCTTAAAGAAGCGATGGCGACTCTTTAAATAGTCGCCATCGACTGTTTACACAGTCGGTATTGACTGTCTAAAGAGTCGCCATCAACTATTTAAAAAAAATAAAAGTAAAAATTCATCTCCTCTTTAAACAGTCGGTACCGATTGTTTAAAGAGTGGGCATTGACTGTTTAAATTTTAAATTTTTTTATTTTTTATTTTTTAAAGAGGCGATATCGCCTTTTTTTTTGTGTCTATCTTTGGTACCATCGATTTTATATTGTGGCCTTCAAATCAGACGACATAGATCTTGTTTCACGTCGCGTAAATATAGAAAAGTGCAAATATTTAAAATTTTAAACTATGTAGAACGAAAAACAGTGTAAGAAGAAGGGATATTTCTGACTTTTTGTGCTAGTTGGAACTGACTCGGCTTGGAGCTGGTTGGTTTGGTTAAAGGTTAAAATATATGGTATCTGGCCGAAAAGGTGTATCTGACAGGGTCGATCCGATAAATTTCCCTTTAACTGAAGGTGTACAAACAAAAGCTAAAGTGAAGGATTGGGACTTGGGAGTCACTAAAATAATAATTTTTTTAATTAATTATTAAAGTATCCTTAATTATATTACATAAAATAAAAAAAATTATAAATAATTCAAATAATTTATGAAAAAAAAAAAATTAAAAAAATACATGAATATTAAAAACAAATATTTAGCCCAGTGGTTTTGGAATTGCTTTTTTGGTTGGTTTTCTAAACCTACCCCAGAGGTTTTCGATTTTCGTCTACCAAATCCGAAACTGAGCTCAGCCGGACCAGTTTGGTTTCGGTTTTCAATCGATTTCGGTCCAGTTCGACAGGGTTGGTTTCCAATTGATTTTTCGTTTCGGGTTCAAATCTGCATCCATACCTGGTACATAATTTTTTATCAAGCCAAATAGTCTAATTAGTTGCCCTCGTTAAGCAGGCTATATTTCAGCCAAAAGATTTACTCCTGTAAGAGAATTACAGCGATTCAATCAGCGCATTTTAATTATATCAAGTATAGTTCCTTAGTTTGCTGATTCGCTTGATTGGAATTCGGATTCACAATTCGTAATTGATTATTTTTAAATGAATTCAATTTGTTGGGATAAGATAAATATTACTATTATTTATTAATTACCTAAAATCTTAAATTCAAACTATCTTTTTATGCCGTTAAAACTTTAAATGAATTCAATTCCCAATGATTAATTCCACAATTTGCTTATTATGTCAAATTCAATTTGTTGTATTTAATTCACCATTCGGCGGGTGAGCGAGCGTATTAAGTAACATTGATGCAAATTTTTAGAAACTTGAAAATATCGACAGCGTTTATTAGAGTCCACAATCAGGGATGGCTCCAATTCTCCAATGAGTAATTTTTAAGCCCACTTCAATTAACTATTTTACATTTTTTTGATAAGCAGTTCACTACACTATATGAGCGGCCGCTTTAATAACTTGGATTCCTGAAAAACATAAATTAGCCATACTTGACCCGTTTTCAAATTGGGACTGTCTGGGCAAGCCCATTTATGAATCTGGCCTACTTACCTTTGCTCATACTCATCCCATGGCATATGAATCTGGCCTACTTAGCCATTTCAGGCCAGGTTCGAGGCAGACTCAAATGGGCGAATTTCTAATCGGGCTTCTGAAACAAGCCTAAACACAGCCTAGATTATTTATCATTCCGGGACGAGCTGGCTCATTTATATATCAAGCTTACCTACTTAGCACATGCCTAGCCCATTTCGGGCCAGGCCGGGCTTGAGCCTGGCCCGTTGAGACCTTACACTACACAAATGGGGATCAGTGGCAGTTTGGTAACACTGGCAAAGATATACATTATTATTATTATTATGTAACTAACAATCATTTTGTTTTGACAACAACTGCAGCTGAGAAGCTGGGCTTACCAACTTCCCCGCCTTATCTCTCTATCTCAACCGCCTCCAACAAAAGCAATGCCTTTCTAACTGGTGTCAGCTTCGCTTCCGGGGGAGCAGGAATCTTAGATGGCTCAGACTCAACTCTTGTAATAAAAAATCTCACCTCTATCAAACCCACATTTAATCTCTTCTCTCTCTCTCTCTCTAAAATCTTTGAGTTCTAATCTAAGCTATTATGGTTATATTATTTACAAATTACAGGGTCAAGCCCTCCCACTCAACAAACAGATAGAGTATTACTCAACAGTTTATGGAGAATTTGTGCAACAACTGGGAAGCGTTGAAGCTCAAAACCATCTATCTAAATCGCTATTTGCCGTAGTGATAGGAAGCAACGACATACTTGGGTACTACGGTTCAGATTCGCAGCTTAGATCCAACTACACTCCCCAGCAGTTTGTTGATTTGTTACTTGCCACGCTCACAGGACAATTGAAGGTATTGTATGAAGTAAAAAGTTAGTTAAAGATATAGTTGATAGAAATAATTATAGACAAAATAAAATGAATCATACACATGTAGAGATTTTCGAGTTATTATATATAGGGCAGTGTTATACAGTGGATGATTTTTAGTAGATAAATTTGCAGGCAGCTTATGTGGCACCAGGTGGCTGGCTGCACACATAGTGGGGCCAAGCACTGCAGCCAGTCACGTCTTGCCCCATTACGCTGTCTGCAAAATTGTCTATCATTTAAAATTTTCCACATAAATAATAGCACAGTAAGCATCAACATCCGAGCTAATGGGTGCCAGCCTCATAAAATTTGAAAAGGCCACGTGGCAAGCTACAACCCAAAAAGTCTCTTCAAAATGTTACGGGATGATCGTATCGCGCTTTTTCATCCATTTGTGAGCTGGGATTTGGGTATATTGGGATAGCCTGCCGGAAGGGTACACTCAAATATTCGGCAAACAGGATTTTTTCCCTGAGAGAGCTGTTGTCTGCCTCTTGTATATTGACAATGGAGATCGATTTTAGTTTCAATCACTCACAAATAAATCTCGAGATCAGGATGGCCCACCAATCACAGGGCCAGATGTTAGATTTCACATGGTACCCATCTTCAAAAGTGATATGAGAACCCCTTCTAATGGTATGCCCCTGAACACGGTCACTTTTGATAATGTTTGCCACCTGGAATATACATCTGGCTGTCTCTGACTGTTTGATAGGCCATCATGATCTCAAGATCTGTTATGTGAATGATTGGGATGCACTAACAGTAGAAAACCCTAGTTGGCCTCACCAAATTTTGATGGTTATGAACTGAACATATGCCCGGGCTTAGATGATAGCCTCCAGGTCTAGACCGGGTCGGGTTAGGGCTCGATGATGTGTAGCCCACTTCGGCTCTGCTCGGGTTCCCAGTATATATATATATATGGGAGCTGGTTCCGTCCTCCAAGGTACACATGGAGATCCACGTAACACTCAAAACATTGTTTGAGTGTAAAGCACAAGTGAAACTTTGTCTAATTTTAATGGTCCAAATTTTGTGGCTAAAAAAATACGAAGATGAGTTTTCAAAAAATAATCAAAGATGATCTAAGCATTGCACTCATGCTCCATGTGGCATCAAAACAGTGTTTTGAATGCCACATGACACACATCTCTATAATAAATTTTTGTCCTCACTGCTCACCGAATAATTTCATGTATGGCATAGCTCTCTTGCTAGCCCCTGCCACAACAGAGATTACCTGCTTTAGTAAATTCTCATTCTCTTTTCTAATTCCCTATAAAGGAGGATTTATCTGCTCTTGCAACAACCTCCCTGCACTCTACTAACTCCTTACTAGAGCAAATAAAATATGTTCTTGCAAGGATCGAGTAGAGAGGAGGGTAGAACTGTTGAACAAGTAAATCTTACATAAAATCTTGCTATGCAAGAAATTATCAAGGAGAAGGGGTACCTGCTAAAGCAAGTAGTAGGATGTTAGCAAAGAAGATAGAAACCTGCTAAAACAGGTGAACTCTGCTATGACAGAGGCTAGTAGAGAGCTATGCTATAGAGAGCCTATATACTTATTTTGTAAACTTTCAACTGGGGTGGTTATTGGGTTATGGCCAATATAAAATGCTGGTTCCGCCCTCAACACATTATGTTGAATTACAATCCAAAGGGCATTTTTGTAACTTCATTTAAAGGTTAAATAATGACATGTGGCCGTCAAACCAGTTTTGAAACCCCTAAAAACCGTGGAAGCATGTTTTTCTAAACCTGTTCAAAGTAGGATAATAGGCTAAAACTCATGGAAAGCAGGCATTTTTATCTAATTATCCCTAAATGTACTCATCAATCATATCATTTTGACTTATCATGTATTCCATATGTACAGTCGAGATGGCCTGAGAATCGAACGGAAACCAGCATTGGAGGATTCTATAAAAATTTTAAATACAACATCTGAGAGTTCCTTTTTATTTTGATTTATGATTAATTCATCTTGTTCACAGAGGCTATACAATCTAGGCTTGCGTAAGCTCGTGTTCGTGGGTGCAGGAGCAATCGGTTGTAGCCCATCGCAGAGAAATCAGAACAAAGGTGGAGAGTGTGATGAAGAAACTAATAACTTGTCTTTACAATACAATCAAGGTGTTAAAAAACTATTGCAAGGATTGAAATCAGATCTTAAAGCCATGAACTACTCTTTCTTCGATACTTACAGTGTACTGCTTGACTACATTCAAAATCCAGCAACTTACGGTACGAAATACGTTTGGTTTTTAAATATACAAATATTTCTGTAAGGATACTCTTAACCATCAGATCAGTCACCTCGTTTAGACAGTCATGGGCATATATTAAAATAAGAAATCCATTGATTTGATGGTTAAGATCATCTCTCTGGCATGATTTTGGTCAATGGTACATTGATTAGATAGTCCAGCTTGATGGGTAAAAGACCAACTAGAACAGAAATATGGATCAAGATAGTGAGCTTGAATTTTAAATAAACGGACTTTGGTCATACTTGTAGAACACAGGATGCATATTTTTTACCAATTCATTGTTAAATTGGTTGGATATAATGTGAACCGTGAACTTCATCTAGGCCAACAAACATAGCTATCACCAAACCATCTAATTTGATTGCTTTAATATAGACCCTACATTAAATATGAACAATGGTCTATAGTAAGGTCTCACTTTTTAGCCTAACATCAGTTCATATGATTTTCTAATTTCTACCATATGAATGATTTGGATTGGTCAAAGCTGTATGCCAAGTGTCATTCTTTAGAGCTGTGTACAGGTGACACCCTCTTTAACCCTTAAATTAATGTGTTTCTCCTTCTTTGGATTGGGTTGTCTTCACAGGTTTTACTGAGGTTAAAGCTGCATGTTGTGGTCTAGGGAATCTCCATGCCAAGGTTGCTTGCCTGCCCATTTCAACTTTTTGTCCTAACAGGAAAGATCATGTCTTTTGGGATCTCTACCATCCAACAGAGGCGGCTTCTCGCATGTTCACCGACGCCTTTTATGATGGATCACAAAAATATGTTGAACCCATTAATGTAAAGCAACTAATCGCCATGTGAGCAGGGGAGATCAATAGCAGTTTCTGCCTTCTAATAAATGATGAAGGAACCATTATATTACTTAGCATTGTTTATTTTTAACAAAGAGAGCTTTTGGAAAGTGCCAACTTAAAAAATTTCAGCTCAAGTTGGTGGGTTTCAATCTATGACCAATGCGATCATGTATAATGTATTGATTCTAAAATAATGAGAGCCTTTTTATGGGTCTTTGATTCATTTAGAGAGGGGCAAAAATTCAAGTTAGCTTTGGGAGTTGAACCCTTTTTACTGTGTTCAAATTCTGATGATGGGATTTTAAGAGTTTGTATCCTTGTTAACTCTCTGGCAAGGCGGAATTCAAGAAAATTGAATGACCAACCAAGTTAAATGAGTTGGTATTAGGTAACCGACCGTGTAGAATCTATGATTCTATTTGGGATTTTGGACTTTGGCACTATGATTTTCATCAATTGGACTCGAGAAGACCAAGTAAACAACAGTTAGATCAACTGTGACAAAGATTTCATCGAAAATGCAAAGACCTCACTTGATGTCATTGCTCCCTTGACGCTACCTTAGCATCACATCTTCTGTATAGTGACAATATTCACCTCCCCTCATAAGATCATAACTTCAATGTGTTGGAGTATGCTCCAAAAAAAAAAAAAACTCCATCTTCTTGGTATCCCTAGTGCCCTTGAAGCACATTGCTTTGGCACACAAAGCCATCTTGTAGCGACTCTTAGACTCCAGGTCATTCCCTATAATTATCCTGAATATTTTGACCTCAGTAGCTAACTCAATGGCTTGTGCGTAGATCACACCCAAGGCACACCTCATGCCGGTCTCTAAGACGTTGATTAACTCCATTGCTGCCATGATGCTTAGTTGATTGAGTACACTAACCATTGATTTACTATCTCCTGGAGCCACCACACCCACAGACTCGCTACCTCAAATTAGTCTTCAAGCACCTTCTTAGCATAGGCCTCTGCTCAACCTGATAAAGCCTTCACACATTTAAACTCTTTGGCCCTCCGGCTAAACTCACTCTAATACCAACTCCTACGAGGAAAGACCTTTCCCAACTCAAATACTCGTGCGGCATTCGACTTGCATCTTCTCACTCATTGACTTTTTCTCACTCACTCACTCAACTTCCTAAGCTTAGCACTATGACCACAGCTATCTTTATACTGCACTACAGAAGTTGGATGGTTTACAACTAAAGGCTTATCCCTTACATAAGCTTTGCACTCTTACAAAGATGGTTAGAAACTTAGAATTGTTTCAGGTAGCACACATCCAACAGCAAGAATCTCTCTAAATTTTCGCACATTATTCCACACTATTCTACTTAAGAATGTATAAGAGTGATCTGGACATCTGCAGAAGCCTCATTAATTTTTTTGAGCCTTCCAGAGCCTCCTGGAATTTCTAAAGTCTTCTAGGGCCTTTGAGAACGTCTCATTATATTTAGAATTAATCCAAAGTATTCTAGAACCTCCTAGATTCATAAAATAGACCCATGGATCCTATAAGAGTAATGTGACGGTATCAAAGTTTTCGACATCACAGCAGGGTGGTTTGTTTTCTTTAAAACCTGTGATTTGTAACTGTGTGATGATCAATGGTTATTTGATAGAGATACAAAATATAATATCTGCTGAAAATCAAGAAAAGATTGGCTTGTGACTTGACGGACTTACCCTTAATACATGGCTCTGTTTCTGTAGCAACAATGGCCATCTTTTTTCATATACTAAACAACTTAGTTCATTGGCCAAACATTAAGAGTAAAAATTTTGGTAGCTTTGTTTGTATAGCAACAATGGTCATCTTTTCTCATACAAGGAATAAGTTCATTGGCCAAAACAAGAGTATAATTTTTGGTAGATTTTGTGATTCAACTTGAGTGAATCTCAGACATGCTATACAAATTCTTAGTATAAAAACTATGTTGCAACTTTGATCCCAAACACTTCTATAAAAGGTGGAAAAAAATGTAATTTCATACTTCAGGGAAAATTTCTTGGAAGAAGATGTTGAGATCACCCTTGCAAGCGTTGAACTCCAACAATTTATCCACTGCATTCTGCATTTTATTAAGATAGCTACTACATGTTTAGTTAGAGATATACTTTAAAGGGAATGAAATACTATAGTAAAAAGGGGATTAAAATACTACATGTTTAGTTAGAGATATAATTTAAAGGGAATGAAATACTACATGTTTAGTTAGAGATATAATTTAAAGACCATTCCATACAGAGCTTTTATTTCTTTCCTTTTTGCCAGACATATTCAACGAAGTTTAAAGCCATCACCTTGTATTGCTGATCTCTGGCCAATATTTTCTCATCACATGACCGTCCAATGCTCTTATTGGTTCCAGTGGAATCCAATATAAAGGATGCTCTTTGCAGAACTTCTTCAGGAACACCTACATGAATAACTCAATTAATTATCAACCCTTCTATCTGCTCCATGTGAGAATTCACACCCTCTAAAGTTAGTAATTTTAATGAGTAGCTGCACTGTACATCTAGTAAATAATGGCACAGGATAAAATATCATCTTCCCTTCTAGTTGGAATCATATTTCAATTAATGCATGATGTTCAAAAATTCAGTAAGCTATTGCATTGTGATATACTCCAAGATACGGATAATTATTGTCCACAAATTAATTTTGTATGAATCAATATCAAGAGATGGCCTAAGATCAAAAGGTTCAGATCAAGTCGCACGTATGATGATTGACAGGAGGATGAGGCTTATAGAAGCTGTTCTATTCACATGAGACTCACAACAAATCAATATCCACATGTTGATATGTTGTGCTAAATGCTAACTATGCTATAAATGAAAAAACCTCAAGGGGTTAGGTGAGTTGGCCCGACATGTGCTGAATTTGGGGTGCGCATGTGCCCCTGTGATTAAGCGGGTGCTCTAAGAGGCCTGGATACCCAGGTTATCAAAAAAAAAAAAAAAAAAAATATATATATATATATATATATATATATATATATACTATAAATGAAAAGAAAAATATAACAAAAATATCTTTTCAAGGAAAGGTTATTTTGATCATTTCAAGAGGGTCCACAACCTCCTTCCACAACCGTCAAAAGAGGTCCAATTCCCATTATCTTTGCTGATAACGTGGACTACTTTGAACCATCAGATTTGGGTAAAGTCAACATCTCAACACATCCAAATTTTCGTTACTGAGATTCCTCAAATATTAAGTGCCTTAGGATTTAAATTAATTTAATCAATTAAAAATAATAATTTCTTATAACAAATTACCACGGAAAATTCTAGAAATTCAATTAGGTGATTTAATTTCGGCCCAAAATAGCGTTACTTTTATGTATGTTCCCTATCGCGGATCTAAAAGACTAGGGTTCTTATGAACGGATAGATCTCCGATAGTTTTAAGGCGTCGAATGAACTCGCAAGCGGGTTCTCTCGATACCAAACGAAAATAAAAGATTAATAAAATTAATGATGAATAAAATATTGATTTAGGGCTTTTATGAGATCAATAAAATAATTAGGATTACGCTACTTACGCAGACCGTAAATCTAAAGAAGATATGATGCAGGACAAAACCCTAAACTATGTGCATGCGATGAATTAATTACTTGCCGAAATTAATTTAAATTAAATTGAACTATGAATTTGAAAATAAAGCGAATACCTTAGGGCTTCTTTGTTTCCCATGTGAGAGATTGCATTGGGGTTCGAATCGGGTCCAGTCCATGCGCTAGATCCGTTAGGTCTGCGGTGTAGATCGGCCATAGAGGTAGAACTCTAGGTTTTCCCCAAATTGGGGCGCTCACAATTCAATTATGGGATCACTGGTTTTCTCCGGGTATTTGATAGAGTAGTGGCTGAAGTTGGGGTTTATGGGAACAAAATAAAGCAGAGAAAGATAAATCAAAAGAGATAAAAGATAATAGATTGTGGGCTACGCACCTTTTGCTTCACACCAAACCCTTCTCGGGAAGCAGAATCACTCTTCGGAGAAACTCATCTCAAGTTCCATAATCAATAACTAACTACATTATTTTTTCTTAATGACCTTATATAGGTCTTAAAATAAAAGAAAATCCTAAACAATTAAATAATAAAAGACAACTTTAACCCTGATATTTCAAATTCGAATTCGGGAGAATTCAATTTGTGAAATTTCGTTCGATCGAATACTCAATCAAAATAAGTATTCGATCGAACGAAAATCTTGTCTTCGCCCTTTAAACCAGGTTCTGAAATTTTCGTCCTCTACGCCTAATTCTGATTTTCATTCCGCTTCTTCCAACTTCGGTACACGCGAAACGGTCCGTATCCAATGTCTACAATGTCTGCGTCCCCGTCAATTCTCCCGGGCCGAAAAGGCTTCATCATCGATGAAGCAACATCATGATAACAATCGAGTATGTCGGGGTCCAGGCGTCGCACCTCATCTTCAGTTAACCATGTGTTCTCGGAGTCCGGCTTTCCCAACCACTTAACCAAATATTTTTGAAATCCTCCACCATGGGTGGATACCGCAAAATCATCCAGTATCCCTTCGATCGCATCTCTCCTTTGCTTCCTTGGGGAAGGGAAGGGTAGGGGCTGCAGGGTGGGGCTAGAATGTGGGCTTGGGTCTGTTTGGAAGGGGTTGGTGGGGGTGGGGCTGAAGTCGAAGAAGGAACTAGATCATCCATATTGAATGTAGAGCTAACCCCTATATCCGATGGAAGTTCGAGAACATACGCATTAAGCCCGCTCCTTGCCACAACTCTAAAAGGCCCAGCGCCGCAGGCTTGGAGTTTCTTTGCGACTCCCGATGGGAGTCGTTCAGGCCTAACCCGAACCATCACATAACCCCTCCCGTGGAATACTTTGAAGCGCCTATGCGCATTCGCAGTTATCATTACAAGATGCTCGCATTAATTTTTTTTCTAATTTTGACATGCAATTCATGGATGTGCTGTGCGAATGCATCGGCTGACTCGAAAACTTGATAGGATGCAGACATAGGGACTAAATCAATGGGTGTCCTAGGCCTATGACCAAGTACGACCTCAAAAGGACTCATGCCTAGGGACCTATTAACTGAATTGTTGTATGCAAACTCGGATATAGGCAATGTAGAATCTCAAGTCCTAGGATGATCACCGACTAAACAACAAAGGAGATTACCTAAGCTCCTATTGGCGACTTCCGTTTGACCATCAGTTTGAGGATGATAGGCAGAAGAAAATTGGAGCATGGTACCCATCATGTGCCATAAAGTTTTTCAAAAGTAATTGGTGAACTTCACGTCTTGATTCGACACAATCATTTTGGGTAACCCATGGAAACGCATAACCTCCCCGAAAAATAATTTGACTATGTTAGCAGCATCGGAGGTTTTCGAACAAGGTATGAAGTGGGTCATTTTGGAAAAGTAGTCCACTACCACAAAAATCGAATTGTGCTTCTGTTGAGTCTTGGGAAGTTCGAGCACGAAATTCATAGAGATGTCTTGTCAAGGGATGTGTGGCACGGTAACGGGGTGTACAAGCCGGTATTCTACTTAATCTGCTTCGCCACTTGGCATGTACGATAGTGTTTCACGACCCTAGAGACATCTCTCATAAGGCTAGGCCAATAAAACCTATCCTCAACGAGCGCACTGGTCTTATCGCGCCCGAAATGTTCGACAATCCCTCCCGCATGTAACTCCCAGACGAGTAAGTCACGCAATGAAGTACGAGGGATACACAAACGATTTCCTTTAAACAGGCACCCATCCAGCAGGGTATACTCGGAGTTAATGTTGTTCGGATTCTCAAGGTTAGCAGTATATTCCGCCTCGAAATCTGAGCACTCAAGATAATCTTGTTTTAACTGCTCAAATCCGATGACCTCGGTGCCCATAGACTGCAAAGTCGCCACTCGACGACTAAGCGCATCAGCTGCCTTGTTCTCGGCATTGGCCTTATGCTTCAGCATGAATGTGAACCCTTGAAGGTTCTCGACCCACTTTGCGTGCCTCGGGTTCAACTTTTTCTAGGAAGCGTAAGGCTTCATGGTCAGAAAACAACATAAATTCCTACGGTCTCAGGTAATGTTTCCAATACCAAAGAGATCAAATGACCGCATAAAACTCCTTGTTATATGTGGAGTATTATGCTTTGCCTCATTAAGTTTCTCACTAAATAGGCCACAGGGTGGCCCTCCTGGCTCAGCACTCCGCCTATGCCTACACTCGACACGCCACATGCTACTTCAAAGACTTTAGAAAAGTCTGGTAGGCACATGACGGGTGTAGTAACCATTTTCTCTTTTATCCCGACAAAGGCCCTCGTCACGGCTTTGCTCCACAGTTACTCCCATTTTCTCATGCAATTGGTAATGGGAGCCATAATGGTGCTAAAGTTTCGGATGAAACGACGATAAAATGTGGCCAAGCCATGAAAGCTACGGACTTCATGAATATTCTGAGGTTCGGGTCACTCCACAATGGCCTTAACCTTTGTAGGGTCCGCAACCATCCCGTCTACCGAGACAATGAATCCCAAGAATACAACGGATTGTTGCATGAAGGTGCACTTCTTGAGATTTGCGTATAACCTTTCTCCCCTCAAGGTTTCGTAAACCAACCTTAAGTGGATAATGTGTTGTTCCCTGTCCGGACTGTAAATTAAGATGCCATCAAAATAGACGACAAGGAATTTGCCAAGAAATGGCCTCAACACTTGGGTAATTAGCCTATGAATGTGCTCGGGGCATTGGATAGCCCAAAGGCATGACCATCCACTCATAAAGACTGTCCTTGGTCTTGAAGGCAATTTTTCATTCATCGTCAGGGCAAATACGAACCTGATGGTAGCCACTTTTAAGGTCTATTTTGGAAAAGATAGTGGTGCCAACCATCATATCGAGTATGTCGTCGAGCCTCGGTATAGGAAACCGATATTTAACCGTAATCTTATTAATTGCACGGCTATCCACACACATGCGCCATGTATCATCTTTCTTAGGAGTGAGTAACACGGGTACAACACACCGGCTCAGACTCTCTTGGATGAACCTCTTTTGAAGGAGCTCATTGACTTGCCGAGTTAACTTGGCATGCTCAACCGGATTTAATTTGTAGTGGGGCAAGTTCGGTAATGTAGATCCGGGAACCAAGTCGATGGCGTGTTGAATGTCGCTCATGGGAGGGAGATCATTAGGTAAGTCTTCGGAGAAGACATTCGCAAATTCATTCATGATTGGCTGGACCTCCTTGGGGTACTCACGTGCTGACTCAGGAGTACTTTCAACGGTGACGACGACATACACTATGCTCTCATCTAACGATGCCCTCTCGAACTCTGAAGGGCTCACAATGTTGATGGCCTTGGATTGGCCTCCCTTCTTTCAACTCTGTTGACTGATGGTGCTTTGGGAGCTAAAGGGTTAAGAGTGATTTTCTTGCCCTTATAATTGAACGTGCAAATATTAGATCGACCAAAAATGGTAACTTTCAAATCGTAAAGCCATGGCCTCCCTAAGATGATGTGGCCCATATCCATCGGCACTACATCGCACCATAAGGTGTCCGGTCAATTATATGGGTACACGACACCTCTGTGACACGGGAATGGATGAGGAGTCAACCCATGCGACTTTGTAAGGTCTCAGGTGAGCTTCGGTGTAAGCCCTAAGCGGGTGACGGTATGTTCTGACACTGCATTGGTGCAGCTTCCGCTATCCACGATAACCCTACAACTCTTTGTCCCACATGTGGCAAAGGTGTGAAAGATGTTCTCCCTCCGCCAATCCTCCTTTTCATCCTGTTGAGGTTGTGCAAAGGCACACCTCACAATTAGAGCACGACCCATGTCATCACCTTCCTCATCACTAGGTGTGACATTCGGCTCAAAGACTTCTTTATAAACTCCTCACTCTCTTCTCCTTCCCCTTCGATGAAGAGATTCCTTTATGGGTCTCTCGTGGGGCATTAGGCGGCAAAGTGTCCCAAACCTTGACATTTATAGCACTTGACATGAGAACTACTCTTCGAGGACTCCCCCACTACACCCTTTCCTTTGTCAAATCGCACATTGGCAGATGGGGATTGTGTGGGTTTGAGAGGCGGGTTTCCAGCACTAAGTCTCACTTTGCCGGTATGGGGTTGACCGGTGTGAAAATCAGATCGCCTAACCAACGTCATTTTCAAATATCGTTCAAGGTCCTGAACGACGGTGTAGCATTCGATGAGAGTCTCAACAGGGTGAGAGACTCTCTTTTTGTAAGTCAAGCCTCAATCCGGTGCAAAATCTAGATAGAGTGACTTGAGGGTCTTCGGACACTTTGGCTCTCATCATAAATTCTTCAAATTTGCCAATGTAATCCGTTACGAGCATACTACTTTGGCGTAGATTTTGCCATTAGTCGAGGAGACGATGGTAGTATGAGGAAGGAACGTATTTCTCTGTAAGTCGCTGCTTCATGTCCTCCCAACGGGTAATGGGAGTATAACCCGCATTCGTTCTGATGCGCTCAACGTTGACCCAAAAGAGTTGGGCTTAGCCAATGAGCTTCATTTTGGCAAGTCTAACACATCTCTCGTCGCTCATGCCAAACCACTCAAAGTGCTGGTCCATATCGGATAACCAATTGAGGAAGACTTGAGAGATCTTCCATCGAAAGTTGGGAACTCAACTCGGACATTCTTGAGGAGTTTCCCTTCCGGGTCGTAGTCATCTCCATGATGATCCATCCTATGATTCTGGTTCCGAATATGTTGGTAGCCATTTCGTTTGAAACGTGGACCATTACGCTTACAGTGTGGTTTGAGGTACTCATCACCCTCGTCTAACCGATTGACTCGGTCTAACCTCTCATTGGACGTTTCAAGGTTCCTTTGGGCTATTTCCATGGCAGTCATTCGATCATTGATTGATTTTAGATCATCCCTCATGCCGTTAAGAGCCTCGGCAATACAGTTCACTAATGATGGGTTCTAGAATGGCGATACGGTTCACTAATGGTGGGGTTCTAGAATGGCATGCAAAATGAACTGACTATGAAGGGGACTTTTGACAAACACGGGATGTGCACACTTTGGCTAAAATAGAAATAAGATGCAATGAAAATTAAAGTGCAATGAATTCAATGCCACACAAATATGTCCTAACCTAGAACTTAGGCTTTGATACCAAAACTGACGCATGACAACCCTAAACTACATGCGTGCGATGAATTAATTACTTGCTGAAATTAATTTAAATTAAATTGAACAATGAATTTGAAAATAAAGCGAATAGCTTAGGGCTTCCTTGTTTCCCATGTGAGAGATCGCATTGGGGTTCGAATCGGGTCCAGTCTATGAGCTAGATCCGTTAGGTCTGCGGTGTAGATCGACCCTAGAGGTAGAACTCTAGGTTTTCCCCAGATTAGGGCGCTCACAATTCAAGGATGGGATCACTGGTTTTCTCCGGGTATTTGATAGAGTAGTGGCTGAAGTTGGGGTTTATGGGAACAAAATAAAGCAGAGAAAGATAAATCAAAAGAGATAGAAGATAACAAATTGTGGGCTTCGCACCCTTAGCTTCACACCAAACCCTTCTCGGGAAGCAGAATCACTCTTTGGAGAAACTCATCTCAAGTTTCAAAAGAAAAAGCTTATTCATTCGTAATCAATAACTAACTACATTATTTTTTCTAAATGACCTTAAATAGGAGGTCTTAAAATAAAATAAAACCCTAAACAATTAAATAATAAAAGACAACTTTAACCCTGATATTTCAAATTCGAATTCGAGAGAATTCAATCTGTAAAATTTTGTTCGATCGAAATGAGTATTCGATCGAACGAAAAATCTCGTCTTCGCCCTTTACGCCAAGTTCTAAAATTTTCGTCCTCTACGCCTGATTCTGATTTCCATTCGGCTTCTTCCAACGTCGGTATACGCGAAACGGTCCGTATCCGATGTCTACAATGCTGGTGTCCCCGTCAAGATAGAGATGGAAGAAGAGTTGGCCTTGCATCAAACCGCAAGCGAGAATCGAAGAATCGCTCTCCGTTTTGAGAGAATCACACCCTCACGAAAGTTTAGAACTCTCAATTTTGCATAAGTAATTTTCATTAACCAAAAACTTATAATAAAAGTGTTTACAAGCCTCTAAATATGCTAATCAATGCATAAAATTAGAAATCCTAGTTGACGCGGGACAGCGACCTTAAAATACGGAATATGATTTAATGAAGATTTGTCGAAATTAAATAAATTAATTCAAGTTTAATCGCAAAATTATCTTTGATACCTTAGGGTTTACAGAATTTTGATGGGTAGATCACAAGAGATCCAGATAGGGTCCAGTCCAATGCGCAAGTACCATGGATCAAAATTTCGGCCGATACAGATACGTATCGATATCGAACCTAAACGATACGGTACATTCAATGTACTGTATTGTTCAGTTGTATGGAAGATCGTCCGATAACCGATACGTATCGGACGGTACATTCGATGTACTGTATTGTTCAGTTGTATGGAAGATCGTCCGATAACCGATACGTATCGTCCGATACGTATCGGTTTTAGGCTCAAACGATACGGTACCGATACTCGGTATTTTGATCCTTGGCAAGTACTTTAGAGTCGAGGCGAGATCGACCTAGAGATAGTACTCTAGCTTTTCTAGGGTTAGGCACTCGTCTTCGGTCCGATGTAGATTCACGGATTCCAAATTGGGTAGTAGAATGGAATTAGGGTTTGCGAAAGGCTTATAGCTTTTAGATCGGCTTATATTTTGAAAAGGGTGTTGGCTTATGTGATTTAGGCTTCAAAACGGGTTTAGGGTTTCGAGGATCACAAGGAAGAAATTAGGCTATGGTTTAAAGAAGGACGCAGAGATTTAGAGATATCAAATATAAGCAAGCCACGCAAATCAACAACAACAATAAGGAAAATATAGGAGAATCACTCCCTTGATCTCACACCAAACCCATCTCAGGCAAAGACTACTCAAGCATAAAAGCATTCAATAATCAATCAACTAACTATAATGTTCGTCTTAATGACCTTATATAGGAAGTCTTACAATAAAAGAAAACCCTAAAACGAATATTAAATAAAGACAAATAAACCCTTGAAGTAAAAGTTCGAAACTCAACTTCTAAAACAACTAAAACAACCCGACATGATTTCGATCGATCGAAATTGAAAATCATTCGATCAAATTTGAATTTCGTTCGATTGAAATTGAAAATTGTTCGATCGAAATTGAATTTCGTTCGATTGAAATTGAAAATTGTTCGATCGAAATTGAATTTCGTTCGATCGCAATTTCGATCGATCGAAACTAAAAGTCGTTCGTTCGAAATTAAAATCCAATCAATCGAAATTGAAAATCGTTCGATCGAAATTCTCAAATACTTAAAATATCGCCGTTGACATTTCGATTGATCGAATTTTAATTTTGATCGATCGAAAATTTTCGATCAATCGAAATTCAATTTCGATCAATCGATTTTTTCTGTGCTCCTTCAATTTCCAGAATTTCATCTTTCGCGTAGTTTTGATTTCCATTCCGCTTCTTTCTACGCCGGTAGAAGCGATGCAGTCCGAATTCAATGTCCATGTATGTGGCATCCTCGTCAATTCCCCTGGACCAAAAAGGTTTCATCACCGATGAAACACGCTCGTGGTAGATGTCTAGCAGGTCGGGGTTCAAGCGGCGAACCTCATTCTCGTGGACCCAAGTGTTGTCGGACTCCGGTTTGCCGACCCATTTAACCAAGTATGTCTGGAATCCCCCGTCATGTGTAGAGACAGCATAATCGTTGATTATATCCTCTATCTCATCTGATCTCTATCTACTTGGGGAAGGAAGAGGTATAGGTTGCAAGGTTGGATTGGGGCTGGGACTAGGAGGTGGTTGGAGTGGGTTTTCTGGAGGTGGGGTGAAACCCAAGTAAGGAACCAAGTCCTCCACATTGAACGTGGAACTAAACCCCATACCTGGAGGAAGCTCGAGCATGTATGCATTAGGACCACTCTTAGCCAAAATTCTAAAAGGCCCAGCGCCTCGAGATTGGAGCTTCTTTGCGGATCCCAATGGGAACCGCTGAAGCCTAACTCAGACCATCACGTAATCACCCACGTGAAATTCTTTAGAACGCCTATGAGCATCTGCAAATAATTTATATTGATTGTTGTTTGAATTAATTTTCTGTTTAATTTCGGCATGCAAACTATGAATGTGTTATGCAAATGCATCGGCAAACTCTGACACTCTATGGGATGCAGACATGGGGATCAAGTCTAATGGGGTCCTAGGCCTACGACCATGCACTACCTCAAAAGGACTCATGCCTATGGACCTATTGACAGAATTATTATATGCAAACTCAGCTATGGGTAAGATGGTATTCCAGGTCCTAATATGATCACCGACAAGACTACGAAGGAGATTCCCAAGGATCCTATTGGTACTTTCGGTTTGGCCATCAGTTTGAGGGTGGTAAGCTGTAGAGAATTGGAGCAATGTGCCCATCATGTGCCAAAGGGTCTTCCAAAAATAACTCGTAAATTTAACATCCCTATCAGACACAATGGTTTTGGGCAACCCGTGAAGACGCACTACCTCTGCGAAAAATAGTTTAGCAATATGAGACGCATCAGAGGTTTTGGAACAAGGAATGAAGTGGGCCATTTTGGAAAATCGGTCCACTACAACATAGATGGGGTCGTGCTTGCAGGGGTCTTAGGAAGTCCAAGCACGAAATCCATAGAGAGGTCTTGCCACGGTGTGTGTGGCACGAGTAACGGGGTGTACAAGCCAGAATTTTGTTTGGTTTGTTTTGACACTTGACAAGTACAATAATGCTTAACGACCTGGGCGACATCTTTCATTAGGTTAGGCCAAAAGAACCTATCCTCTATGAGCGCAACAGTTTTATTACGCCCAAAATGTCCTACCATCCCTCCAGCATGTAACTCCCAAATGAGAAAGTCACGCAATGAAGTGCAAGGGATGCAAAGGCGGTTGCTTTTAAACAAGTACCCATCCTAGATGGTGTACACAGAGTGTGTGCTGGTCGAGTTACTAAGGAGAGCAGTGTAGTCAACCCCAAAATCTGGGCACACGGGGTACTCATCCTTTAACTTTTCGAACCCGACGACCTCGGTGCTCATTATGCGCAAAGTCACCACTCGCCGACTAAGTGCATCAGCGGCCCTATTTTCAGCACCGGCCTTATGCTTTAACACGAATGTGAACCCTTGAAGGTACTCAACCCACTTTGCGTGCCTTGGGTTCAACTTCTTCTGTAAAGCAAGAAAGCGTAAGGCTTCATGGTCAGAGAACAACACAAATTCCTGCGGTCTAAGGTAATGTTTCCAATACCAAAGAGATCAAACGACCGCATAGAACTCCTTGTCATAGGTGGAGTATTTTTGCTTCGCCTCGTTAAGTATTTCACTAAAATAGACCACAGGGTGACCCTTTTGGCCAAGCACTCCTCCTATGCCTACACCCGAAGCGTCGCATGCGACTTAAAAGACTTTAGAAAAGTCCGGCAATCGCATGACGGGTACACTACTCATTCGTTGTTTGATCTCAACAAAGGCTTTTGTCGCCGCTTTGCCCCATTTAAAGTCCCCCTTTTTCATGCAATCAGTAATTGGGGCCATGATGGTGCTAAAGCTTCTGATGAAGTGACGATAAAAAGTAGCCAAACCGTGGAAGCTACGGACATCGTGTATGTTCTTAGGCTCGGGCCACTCCACAATGGCTCTCACCTTTTTGGGGTCCGCGACCATTCCATTGGCTGAGATAATAAATCCCAAGAAAACAACAGAACGCTGCATGAAGGTACATTTCTTGAGATTGGCAAACAACTGCTCGCCCTTGAGGATTTCACAAACCAGCCTAAGGTGGTTCAAGTGTTGATCTTTGTCATGACTATAGATCAAGATGTCATCGAAATAAACAACAAGAAATTTGCCTAGAAACGGCCTCAACACTTGGGTCATGAGTCGCATGAAAGTACTCGGGGCGTTAGAAAGCTCGAATGACATGACCATCCACTCATAAAGATTATCTTTAGTCTTAAAGGCGGTTTTCCACTCATCACCGGGGCGGATGCGGACTTGATGGTAGCCACTCTTAAGGTCTATCTTTGAAAAGATAGTGGCACCGACCATCATATCAAGCATGTCATCGACCCTTGATATGAGAAACCGATACTTAACCGTAATCTTATTGATTGCACGGCTATCCACACACATGCGCTACATACCATCTTTCTTAGGAGTGAGTAGGGCAGGTACGACACACGTTCTTAGACTCTCTTGGATGAACCCCTTCTGAAGGAGCTCATTGACTTGCTGAGTCAACTCGGCGTGCTCAGCCGGATTTAACCTATAGTGGGGCAGGTACGGTAAGGTAGATCTAGGAACCAAGTCTATTGCGTGTTGGATATCACGCAGGAGAGGGAGTTCGTTTGGTAAGTCTTCAGGGAAGACTTTCGTAAACTCTTTTAAAATTGGCTCAACTTCCTGGGGACACTCGCTCACCGACTCAGGAGCACTCTCTACGATGACAACTACGCACACCACACTCTCATCTTTCGATGCTCTCTCGAACTCAGAAGGGCTCATAATATTAACGGATTTAGAAGACTCGTCCTTCTTTTCGACGGTGTTGGTCGAGGGTGTTTTGGGAGGTAAAGGGTGTAAAGTGATCTTTTTGCCCTTATGCATGAATGTGCAAATGTTTGTTCAACCAGAAAGAGTCACGTCCATGTCGTAGAGCCACGACCTTCCCAAAATGATATGGCCCACATCCATCGGCACCACATCGCACCATAAGGTGTTCGAATAAGAACCTAGCTGAATCGGTACACGACACCTTTTCGACACGGGAATAGATGAAGAATTGACCCATGCGACTTTATAAGGTCTCGGGTGGGCTTCAGGTGTAAGCCCTAAGCGGCATACCGCATGAGTGGATATTACGTTGGTACAACTACCGCTATCCACAATGACCCTACAATTCTTTTCACCAAATCTGGCATAGGTGTGGAAGATGTTTTCCCGACACCAGTCATCCTTTTCATTCCGTTGAGGCTGTGCAAGGGCACACCTCACAACTAAAGCATGACCAATAGCATCACCCTCCTCATCGCTGGGTGTGCTAACCGGTTCAAATACTTCTTCAACCACTACCTCATCATCATCCTCCTCTCTCTCATTGAAGAGTCCTTTGGGGTTCTTTTGTAGGTCATTGGGTGGCAAAGTGTCCTATCCCATGACATTTATAGCACTTTACTTGATAATTAACCCTTGAGGATTCTCCGACTACACCTTTTCCCTTTTCAAACCTAGAATTGGTAGGGGCAGGTTGTGTAGGTTTGGGAGGAGGATTGAATCATCCCTCACCGGATCGTTGGCTACTATATTGTGGCTTGGTCCTCTTCACCACCGTAGTTTTCAAATACCGTTCAAGATCTTGCACAACAGCATAGCATCTTTCAAGAGTTTCTACGGGGTGAGAAATCAATTCTTTTTGCAAATTCAGTCGCAATCTGGTGCGAAATCTAGAGAGAGTGATTTCAGGGTCTTCCGATACTTTTTCCCTTATCATGAACTCTTCAAATTTGGCAATGTAATCGGCCACGGGCATACCACCTTGGCGTAAATTTTGCCACTGGTCGAGGAGGCGTTGGTGATATGATAAAGGAACATATTTCTCAGTAAGTCGTTCTTTCATGTCGTCCCAACGGGTAATGGGAGGACAACCTGTGTTCACCCTAATGTGCTCAACATTGAGCCAAAAAAGTTGAGCTTGACCAACCAACTTCATTTTAGCGAGTCTAACGCAACGGTCGTCATTCATGGCATACCAATCAAAGTATTGGTCCATGTCAGAAAGCCAATCTAGGAAGACGGTAGGGTCCATTCTTCCATCGAAAGTCAGAATCTCAACTCGGACGTTCTTAAGGAGTTGAACTTCAGGGTCATAGTCATCTCTATGATGATCCCTACGGTTCCGGTTGTCTTGGCGACCATTACGTTCAAAGTGTGGACACTCACGCTCTTGGTGTTGATTTTCCAGCCCACCCATCGCTTCCAGTTTGTTGATTCGATCACGTAATCTATCATTACCAACTCCTAGTGATGTTTGGGCTTGCTCAATGGTATTCAGACGTGCACTAATCACACCCAACTCTTCTCGCATACCGTTAAGGGCATTGAGAATCGCACTCGAGTACATGGTGATCACAAGGTTTATTAGGTATCTAATAAGGAATGCACTATGGACTCACAAAAACAATGCAATAAAATAAATATGACAAGCAAAGATGCCCTAACCTAGAAAACCTAGGGCTCTGATACCAAAACTGACGCGGGACAACAACCTTAAAATACGGAATATGATTTAGTGAAGATTTGTCGAAATTAAATAAATTAATTCAAGTTTAATCGCAAAATTATCTTTGATACCTTAGGGTTTGCAGAATTCTGATGGGTAGATCACAAGGGATCCAGATAGGGTCCAGTCCGATGCACAAGTACTTTAGAGTCCAGGCGAGATCCGCCTAGAGATAGTACTCTAGCTTTTCTAGGATTAGGCGCTCGTCTTCGGTTCGATGTAGATTCACGGATTCCAAATTGGGTAGTAGAATGAAATTAGGGTTTGTGAAAGCCTTATGGCTTTTAAATCGGCTTATATTTTGGAAAGGGTGTTGGCTTGTGTGATTTAGGCTTCAAAACGGGTTTAGAGAAGCACGCAGAGATTTAGAGATATCAAATATAAGCAAGCCACGCAAATCAACAACAACAATAAGGAAAATATAACGGAATCACTCCCTTAGTCTCACACCAAACCCATCTCAGGCAAAGACTACTCAAGCATAAAAGCATTCAATAATCAATCAACTAACTATAATGTTCGTCTTAATGACCTTATATAGGAGGTCTTACAATAAAAGAAAACTCTAAAACGAATATTAAATAAAGACAAATAAACCCTTGAAGTAAAAGTTTGAAACTCAACTTCTAAAACAACTAAAACAACCCGACACGATTTCGATCAATCGAAATTGAAAATCATTCGATCGAATTTGAATTTCGTTCAATCGGAATTGAAAATCGTTCGATCGCAATTTCGATCGATCGAAACTGAAAATCGTTCGTTCGAAATTAAAATTCAATCAATCGAAATTGAAAATAGTTCGATTGAAATTCTCAAGTACTTAAAATATCGCCGTTGATATTTTGATTGATCGAATTTTAATTTCGATCGATGGAAATTCAATTTCGATCAATCAATTTTTTCTATGCTCCTTCAATTTCCAGAATTTCATCTTTCGCCTCTTTCGCCTATTTTTTATTTCCATTCCGCTTCTTTCTACGCCGGTAGAAACGATGCGGTCCGAATCCAATGTCCATATATGTGGCGTCCCCGTCACTAGTATTACTCTAATTCCTAATAAAAGAAATATCCTAATTCTTCTAAAACAATAAACTCCTAAAACAATAAGGAAACTAATCCTATTTCTAATAAAAGAAACAACTCTTACTTTCTAAAATAAAATAATAAAAAAGACTAATTCTAATTCAATTAGGATTCTTGAAATTCGTCACTTTATGTGCAGCTTCTGAAAACTGACCATAATTTCTTCAATACTTGTCGGAATTGCACGTTTTTTGGCTCGTTGGAAAGCTACTTCGATTTGATACTTCAAGATAGGCCAAACATAAAAGTGACGGGATTGAAAGTTGAAGACCCTAGTAAATTTTGAATTTTCTTCTTTCTGATCAAACGAGTCTTTAACGGGCCTTTTTAAAAAAAAAACTCATTCATGGGTCCACTTTCTCTTTTGACATCTCCTCTTTATCCGACCACGATCCAAACAGGCGGATCTAAAATACACAAAAAACCCAAACATCTCTAAGCCTTTAAATTAGGGTAAAATCAACATCTCAACATACCCAAATTTTTGTTATAAAGACTCCTCATATATTAGTGCGAAATATTAGAACTCCTTAATAAAAAATCAATTCATATCAAGAGCAAAACACAACATACTAAACACCAAACACAAAAAAAGAAAACTCCAATCATCTCTAATCACACATGAGAAAAACTATTCCATCAATCCAAACCGTCCATATAAAACTCCTTCAAGTGTAAATCCTCATAAAACTCAATAAAAGAATCTTAAATGTTTAATGACAATAATTTTTTTACCAACAGTTAAATAACCTTCCAATTTTAAGATCCTAATCTAACTGTTACATTGAAATATTTGGTACAATTTTTATTCCATATACAATATAAATGTTTCTATAAAAATAAATGTATGGGTAAGATTTCAATGTAAATGGTTGATCATACAGTACATAGACTAAAAAATATCATTTAGTGTTATATAATAGCTCCCTCCTTTTCTTCTCTCTCTCTCTGCTTAAAAAAAAAGCTCTACATACTTGATCAACCGAATCAATGGTGGATTTTTACCGTCCGCAGAAATGGTTTGTTGGTGAGGAGAGAAAGAGGTTTTGTTGCTTTGTTGGTGTCTTAGAGAGAGAGAGAGAGAGGGAGAGAGAGAGAGAGAGAGATAGTTAAAAAACTGTTTTTGAAAATTAAGAACGTTCCCTCCAAGAAATTTCAAGGTGAAATTTAGGGAAATGGATAACATCTTAATTTTGTTCAAAGCAGTAACTTTTCCATATTCAGAGGGAGGTGATCAACCATGTTTATTCCTTAACAAAGAGTGACATTGATGGATGAGTTGAAGAGAGAGGAGAGTATTTCCAACTGGTGGGTGTCGGTGACAAAAATTGGGCTGAAAATTATTTGCATTCTTCGCCCATCATTGCATATGATTTCATAGTTTTTTCTTTCTTCTTCAATATTAATAAGATTTCACATAATGGAGAACCAAGGATTTTCTTCTATCGGGGGTGAAACATGAAAAAAATGCGATTTATTCATAAAAACGAATAAATCACGTTTTAATCGTGATTTCTTAATAAATTCACATTTTTTTCATGTCATTACTTTTGTGATTAAATTCTTCAATAAATTGTGACTTGTTCAATACTTTTTATATTTTTCATACTTTTTAATCTTATTTTTAAAATTTTTATTTTTCTTCTCGATTCTTCCCAACTTTTTTCCCCAAAAAATCTGATTTTATAAAAAAAAAATTCGGAATTTTCCTCTAGCAGATTCCCCAAATCTGACTTGGTGATACACACATGGGAGGGCATGCAACATGATCAGTATTCTCTAGGGTTTCGGAAATGGAGATCAAATAATACCTTGTTCGAAGAAGAAGAAATGAGGTGATAGCTGCGATTAAAGAATCAAAGGCTGGAGATGTCATCCGACAGTGGATTTGCAAGATCCTTGCTTGTAACCGGATTAGGTATTGAGGATTTAGTGATTACGGGTTAGGGGATTTAGGATTTGGGATTAGGGACATAGGCATCTAGGGATTTAGATTTAGGAATGGGAATTTAAGGATTTAGGGACTTATCCTTAGGGATTAAAGGGGATTAAGGGGGAGAGAGAGAGAGAGAGTAGGATTGGGGATTTAAGGATTTAGGGAATTAGCCTTAGGGATTAGGGAGAGAGAGAGAGAGAGAGAGAGAGAGAGAGAGAGAGAGAGAGAGAGAGAGGGAGGGAGAAAGACAGAGGGAGAGAAATAAAGAGAGGCATCTAAGTGAGAGAGAGAGAGAGAGAGAGGATGACAGATAGTTTTTCTATACAAAAAGTGACATAAATTTTATTCTTTTGGGTGAGCAAGGGCGATCACCCACGCTCGTCCCAATGTGAGCCCGCCACTGATTTCACATGTTACTAGAAGCTGTTGGATGAAGAAATTCGTGTTGTGTAGATAGTATCAAGATAGTTGCCAAAGTTTAGCTATGATAAAGCCATCTCAAAGACATTGACAAATCATTTGGCTATGCCACGTTTAGAAGTATAGATGTAACTTCATTGTTAGTTTTCCTCAAGTATATTGTAGAGAGACGTGCAATCATCAATAAATTATACAAAGTACTGATAACCAGACAAGTTATAGGAGAAGGCCCCCACACGTCAAAGTGAACAAGATGGAAGGGAGTAGAACTCCTATGATGACTCATAGGATATAATGCTCTATGATGATTAGATAGTTGGAAGACCTCACATTAAAATTTGGAGTCATTAAATGAGAGAAATTGTTGTGGGAACAATGCACGTAACCGAGGCACGGGCAAATGGCCAAATCGTAAGTCCTAGAGATGCACTGTCTCAAAGGATATCGCAGCTGCAGGTGAACACATATTCTTCATTGAATCCCCTTTAGCGCTGAAGAAATAGAACCTCGTTTCCTCATGACCAAGACTAAACACCTTCCCCATTGACAAGTCCTGAAATACACAATGAGAAGGGAAAAAAAGTGACACTGAAATTAAGAGACTTATTAATTTGACTAACATATAACAAATCCATAGGCATTTTGGAACAAGTATCATGGAATCCAAAGATAAACTAATAAAATTTAACTGTTCCTTTACCCATAACAAGGACAAGAGACCCGTTGACAACACAAATATGACAAGAAATAAAAATGGGAGACATGAAGTGGAAAAGCGTGGGCATCCCAGACATGGTCAGTCACCTCAAAATCAATGATCCAGGGAGATTGAGAGGAGGATGGCTGAACAGACCCAAAGATTCTTCATTCGGCCACTAGTGAAGAGGAAGCATGCATATCGGAAGCACATTGTAGGAGATCTTGATACTCCCGCATTAGAGTGACCAAGGGTCAAGAAAAGCTGACTTCTTCCATGAGATCCATCAGTATGTTTTCCAACACGAATTTTGACTTCGTCCATCTCCTTTGAATATCATTCACTAAAAGAACACCACAGAAGCCAACCAAAGTTCTAAGCAACGATGGGCTACACAACCTTTAAACAAAAAACACAGCAGCACAATCAACCTTGCATGCCAAGGACCAACTACAAACAAAGGCTCTACAACATCAACAACTTCCAAAGTAACTTGGTTGAGATACCTCAACATTGTGATACCGAAAAGGCTGCAACCCGACAGGAATATAGCAACTAAACTGAAGATGTATCAATAAATCGACTATCGAAAAACAACAATTCTAAGAAAGACGTACCACTACAGATCTGTTGTGATAACCCAGAGACTACATGTCTAAGTGCTGCAGAGTTTTCGGATAAAACACAACATACCTTCTCGATGACTACCATTGTCAAAAATGATCCACAAGAAATTTCACAGGTAGTAAGAGGGGTCAAAATGATCCACAAGAATTGCACTTGCAACGGCAGATCAACCACAAAAAATCGTAGCTTCAAAAAATGTGAAAGAGTGAAAAATCATCAGAACTTCTTGGTTGCTAAACGAATCTCTAACGAAACTTCAATGATAGTTCAAGAATCTAAAAACGATCCAAATAGGTGAGGGTTGCAATGGCAGATCAACTCCAGGAGTCTAGAACTCTAAAAACACCGTGAAAAGGGGTATTCAACGTAGATCCCCTCAAAAAATCAAATTCATGCACCAAAATATATCAATATCTTCACAAACATTGTAGGGGTTGGAATTCCGAACAGATTGACATATGATTCGTGGCCATCCAAGGTCAAAAGGTTGACTTGACTGACGTCAGCATGATATTTATGTTGACATAGGCAAGGCGAGAGTGACATCAATGAGGGATTAGGCTAGAATCAGTTCTTTGATACACAAGTTAAAGTTAAGATTAGTTGATTAGGGTTAGGGTTACGGTTTAGTGAAGAAGAAGAGAAATGGATAGAATTAGGGTTATGGGTTAATTCACTCAACACCCTTTTTCATTATTATATATATATATATCACTTAAAATATTACTCACTACACAACCAGCATTTATAAATACACACCCATCTATCTATTATAAGGGACACACATGCGCACTAACATCACCAACACAAAGGTCACATGCACAGAAACATGTAAAACCCCATATTCTTAAGAAACTCCTTCAGAAACTTATTTAAACTATCTATTATAAGGTACACACATGCGCACAAACATCATCAACACAAAAGTCACATGCACAGAAACACGTGAAACCTCACATTCTTAAGATACTCCTTCAGAAATTTATTTAAACAACTTCAAGCCATAAAACTTCAAATATTAAGTTGTTCCCTTCACTGTTCCGACAAAAATCATATGATTTTTACGTTCATCCGAGGTCAACCCTTTAACCTTGCTGATGTCAACATGGCATCCACAACAAGGAAGATGATGTAAGTCTAGGTTCGAACCCACAAAGACCTGCTCTAATACCAATTAGAATTAGAGAAGATTAGAGTTAGAGAAGGTAAGAAGATGAAGAAGAGGGAAGAAGGGGGAGAAATTAGGATTGTAAATTAATTTACTCACAACCTTTTTTATTAGTATTTATACCTCATTAGCACCTATATAACAGTCTTATTGACACCCCAACAATTATTACCTTTGTTATTATGTTTAATTACTTCTATTAGAATTTCTTCACTATGTCCTATTCTATGTTTGCAACTTGCAACTTTCAGTTTACTTGTTTCCAAGCAACTGGGTTTTTGTATTGTGGATACAAGTTTCTCTCATCAATTTGAAATAAAATTTTATAATGCCCCTTTAAAAAATCTTTTTGGATTATTTTTATTTGATTCAAATTCATGGTGCCAAACAAGGAATTTAACTCAGATATTGGCAGATTGTTGAGTGTTTATTGGATAGTGTTAGTGACTGGCAAGCAATAGGAATTTCATAAATCATATCTAAAATCAATGGGAGTGTAATACAAAGCATTGGGAAGAAATGAACCAGCAATCAGCTCCTATGAGATATCTTAAATGAAAAAGAAATTTTCATAACATCATGCATGCCCTTGTCATGTATTTCAAGCGCACTTTGAAACATACCAGCAAGTCTGGCACAATGTAATCCTGCAGGACACACCATAACTTTTGTGAATTAGAAATGCAATTGGCATCTGCTACCTACTAAAACTGAATGTATACTTACCATAACTCAGAAGTGCATGGCCTGGAATAAGCCTACAAAACAAGAACAAACATCAGGACTGATGGTCCTAAAATAGTATTTCTATTGTTGCGTAAGAAATTTACAAATCAACAATATCTTCATTTGAGAGGCATGGAAAATATACCGATATAAAAAAATGATGTCTTCAACATCTGTAGGGTTGTGGTCAGGCCTCAACACACTCATAGTGAAAAACTTGATGTTCTCAGACTAAAACAGTTGTTTCAAATTTAGTACTCTCACTCTACTTGGATTAGAGAGAACTTGAACAATGTACAAATAGATAGTGCGTTATGAAGACCTTTAGCAAGCAACTCTCAGTAAATATCTCAGTCAAATGGGTACACACCAGCACCTGCAGAGAAATATAGCAGATAACTCACAAATAGAGTAGTTAAAATAACCATGTATAAAGAATGAGACATTATTAGCAGATAATTCACGATAAAGCAGTCAAAATAACCAAGTATAAAGAAACATTACTATAAAAATTTGCTTGACTGCTAGTAAGTGATTTATCATATCCATGGTTCAAGATACCTGTTGTTACCAGATTGTACTGCCTGGTGCATTACGGTACAGGAGCCGACAAGTGTAGTACACAACCATATGAATATACCAGATACTGCCCACAATATTGAAAATACCGTTTGTACTGGGTGGTTCAATCCAGTATTTTCATTGTTCCATTTATACTTCTGGTACAAACAATCTAAACTCTCCCATTTTAACACCCATATAAGGGTTTCAAAACCTATACCAACATATTCGAGTTAAAAAACCTTTGAATATAGGTTTTAATACCTTTATTTCTGACAAAAATAAAAATATTTAAAAGAAAATATATGTAAATAGAGCCTATTATAAAAGCCAAATAGTACTGGTAACTCGAAAGGCTTTTATTACTGCTGAAAAGGTAATAAATCGTGTGTGTAGGGAGCCGGTAAGGGGCACCAAGGTGCATTGCACCCAATACATGTTTTGGGTGCCAAGTGGAGCAACATTGCATTGTTTAGATCTTTAAAAAAAAATCAAAACTTCATCTCCATCATATTTTGTGAGGCTTGAAATCAGGACCATTAAAATTAGTCAATATTTGACTTTTACCTTGCAAAAATATATTTTGAATTAAAAAAAAAAATTGACTTACAATGCACCCAAGCTCCACATGGAAACAAAACAGTATTTTGGGTGCCACATGGAGCTCCATGAGGAACTTGGGTGCACGGTGAGTGTGCACCATGGGCATATGCTTTCCCTTTTCCATATGATAGAAGTATGACCACCCCAATATTGAACCATGTGGCACATGTTTTTAAGTAAATCAAGACATCGAAATGATAGCTCATAAGCTGAACTAAAGTGGGCCCAAAAATCATAATCAATGGGACATCCAAGCTATGCAATTTAAAATGGGCGATTGTTCATATTTTTTCAACAGTCGATATTAAAGTGCACCATTCAGATGGTTTTAATTCTTTGGTAGGCGAGATTTTCTAGGCTGAAATATGTGCTAATGATGTGCTGCTAGTTGAAATACTTGGATTATTCAAAGGTGCACACCACGCAACCTAAGAGAGGACGGTCATGGCACTATCTGTGTAAATGCAGTCACGAGAGTCTCTCTCTCTCTCTCTCTCTCTCTCTCTCTCTCTCTCTCTCTCGATAATTAATTGGGGTTGCTGGGTCCCCGACCAAATCATTCAACACAACTAAGATTACATATGATAGAAAGTGCAGTACAAATCTTCGGTGGTGAGAGAGGTAAAGGAAGAAGGCAAGTGATTTTCATGACCCCATCAGACGTCAATGCTAGCATCGGCACCCATCTTAGTGAGGTGGGCAGCAAATTTGTTGCATTCCCTCTAAACATGTTTGAAATAGATGCTTCTGAATTCTCTTCTCAGACTATTAATTTCATTACCTAATCTCAGAATATCAATAGCTATCTTGGAATCTGATTCCACCTCAATGCTATCAAAGTGTTTCTCAGAAGCAAGCTTTCATGCCATTAGCAATAGCTTCTAATTCAACCAAGAGTATATTATCATGCGTAGAAGGTCCATACCAGCAGGTCATAACCGATCATTTTCATCTCTTATAATCACACCAAAACCTGCATTCTCTGACAGATATCCATCAGTATTAATCTTCATGGAACCGTGTTCAGGTGTCTTCAATGGACATGGAATTCTAACTGGTTCTTTATAAGGATTCGTCAACAGCCAATTTTCCTAGCAACTAAACCACTCATCTTCCAAGATTGCCACACCATTTATGCGGAATGTGACATCTTGCATCCTGACAACAGCCCGCTTGTTCTTAGAGTTTTTCTCAAAAATCCTGGAGTTTCTCTGTCGCCATATATGCCAAATAGTAGCTGCATATGCAAGTTCAATAATAACAGATCTTCCTTTCCCTGTCGAATTTCCTCTTAAATCATGCATTTATTCTTCTACAGCGCCGCTTCTTCTCCCCTTAAAATTCAGGCAACCCAAGACAGACCACCAAATCTAACAGCAGTATGAGCATTTGATGAACAAGTGATCATTTGTACCTGACCCTGACCAACACAGGGCACAAATGGGCACCGATGGGAATCCTCTCTCCATAAGATGTTCAATAGTAAGGAGCTTTCTATCGATTGTCATCCAAGCACAAAAACAGTGCTTTGGGATATTGAGGTGATCCAATGAAGTCTTTGCAGGATGATTTAAACGAGTATTTTCCAGTGGAATTTGGAGTCCATACAATCTCTCTCTCTCTCTCTCTCCCCCCCCTATATGTGTATATATATTCCCCATTTTATTTCAAAAAAATAGAAAATAAAAATGCTAGGGCACAACAGAATTGTAAAAATTCACTATTATTGAAAACAAATCAATTTCCTTAGGAGCGAGAGGAGTTACTTCTCAATTTTTGACAAAAAGTGCATGGATATTTCAAGATTAAATTTCTGGTCTCAACCATTTGACAGAACATTAAATTTTCAAGATCCAAGCTGGGGCACAGTCCATTGCGACATGTTTCCACAAACAGAATATAGTAGACAACCAATTACAATATGAGATCAGTTGTAGCCTATAGTGGCAGAATTACTTCTATCAAACCTTTGGAGGGTGATCAGAGCTAGCAAAATGATTAATAGTTCCACCAAGGAGACCAATACCATCTGCAACGATACGAAAAGATGAAACAGTTGTATTTTATGAATATAAGTAATCGAAGTAAAGGAACATAGAAAATCTTGATGAGCCTAACCTCCTGTTAGAGTTCCTTTACCAAATTCATCCAACAAACATAACGATCTTGATGTTGCCTGCCTACAGAACGCCTTTACTATCAATATACGAAAATGGAAATGATCATAAGCATGAATAAACAAGGTTTCAAGAAATACCTAAGCATCATACCCACTTGATGTAGGTCGATCATGAATGTTGATTGCTCAGCAGTCATGAGTTTACTTCCCATCGCACAAAATATCCTATTTAAATTGAAGCATGATTGGTGTTAACCATTCCATGCAAAATTATGAGAACCTAATGAACGGGCAATTAGAAAAGTTTGTGGATCATAAACCTATCCGTCAAACCAACAGTAGCAGCCTCTGCTGGTACAAAACTTCCAATGTGAGAGAGGAAAACCACCAAAGCGACCTGAAAGATTTAATTATTTCAATGTACTCAACGTTAACATGAATTACACAGTAATGTACTGCTTAAGTGATTATCCATATATTTTTTAAATTGGTTAAAGATATCAATATATTAAAACATGAGAGCAACAATAACAATAATAATAATAATAATAAATAAATAAAGAGGAGAGCAAATACAAAAAAAAGGTTGAAGTAGAACTTTAATCTAAATAGGCATTAGGCCTAAAGACACAAAGCGAAACCAGCCACAGAAGGAAAAAAATAATACCCAGACGCAAGCAAGAACCCTGCACAAAGCAAACCACAGAAGGAAAAAAAGACGAGGCAACCACCCGCAGCAGCTAGAAGCACACTGCACAGAGCAGCCCAAAGGAGGGCCAAGAAGATCCACAGAGAAGCTAACCAGGATGATCTATCAATCCTTCCCAGTGCTCCCAAATATCATTCCTGAGAATCCAAGCTCTTATCCAACTCTGTCCACTTGAAAATATTATCTCTGGCCGACGTAATAATCATTCCCGATGGTCTTCTCACTTGCCAAAAGTTGTGATCCTTCCTTTCAAGCCATGTTGACCTCAGCACTGTCATCACTACAAAAACCCTTTTCTGCCTCTTTTAAGTCTGCTCCATACCATGCTAGGATATTATCAACAGAAGATTTAGGAAAGCCACACTTGATATCAAAGACTGGATCTCCCCGAAAATTCTTGTGGCAGTTCCACAATGAAACAAAAGGAGATCCACACTCTCGGGCTCAGCCAAACGCATTGCGCATATATTATGCAGCCTCATATTCCTCTTGTTGATATTATCAATAGTAAGAATCTTCCTCAATTGCCGCCCAAGTAAACAGGGCAATCCTGGAAGGAATGCTACCTGCCAAATGAGGGACCAATCAAGCAGGCAGCCTAGGAGAGATACTACAAAGGATCTTTTAAAAAGAACTGACCGTGAAGGACTAATTTTTAGTCAAACCCAAGTAAAAAAGGGCAATCCCGGAAGGAATGCTACCTGCCAAATGAGGGACCAATCAAGTAGGCAGCCTAGGAGAGATACTACAAAGGACCTTTTAAAAAGAATTGACCGTGGAGGACTAATTTTTAGTCAAACCCCATCTCCTTTCATCCATCCTATTCCGGTTGGGATTGCATCTGTTAAGCAAAGAGAGAAGGGAATGAGGGAGGACATTTCATGATCCCTTAGGTTTTGACGAAGCCGGATATCCCACCCCAATCCGTCATGCACGCCATTCTTAAACTGAGAAATCAACACCTTAGTGTCCATGGCCAAACTGTAAAGAGAGCTGAACATTACAAGGACTCACTCCACACCGTTTGTCTTCTGGAAATAAATACACTATGGCCCTAGTAATGGATGATATGGTCTCTATATCATCGTGACTCCCATCCCAACACCTATAAACGTCATTCTGCTGAGCACAAAAACTTGATCAAAATGCATCATCAATTGTACCATAAACCTCGTTAAAATTCCAAACAAAACCATCAATCCTCTACTCTGCTGGTGTGTATGGCATTTTATTAAATGGGTGACTGCATACACTAGGGATATATATGGGATATTTGATCGAGTAAATAAGCTAAATAAAAAATGATATCAGGTATCAACCACATAACCCAAATTCTCCGTATTTCTTTCTCTTTTGTTCTCCTCTTATCTCATTTTCTCCTATCTTGCCCTAACCTTAATAGCTCAACCCTACACACATCATCACAAAACCCTTTTGGTATTAGAGCAGGACCTTTAAGGGTCTCACTATTTTCTGGCGTCATCATGGTTCTGTTGGCATCAACATGGTCAAAATTTGACCGCAAATTAACTCGAGATTAGGTGCGCTCTGATTGGATTTTTACATTGATCATCTTTAATGAAGGGCATATGGTGATTTATTGACGTTTTAAGTGTGCTTCGAAGGGTTCTTTTATCTCTAAAGTGATTCACAAGTTTTTGAGCAATCTATCTCCTAGGCCTCAAAAGCAGTGATTTCAGGTAAGGGATTAGATTGGATTACACCTATAATCATAGTACGAATTTATAATAGAGATTGGGTGAATAGAAGAAGATCTAGACTGCTATCATAATTTTCTCAAGGTTACACAATATGGCCAGTTTTTTGTTTTTCTCTAACACTAGTCACTGTGACCTCGCATGATCCAATCTCTCTCCTAGTTGCATCGGAATCTCATCATCTTTCCTTTCCATGTGATCTTTCGGCATTTGGTGCTAATTTGGAAAAGATTTATGGTTCTTTTGTGCAAATAGGGGTCATGATCTCATGAACCTTGCATAGCATGAACCTGAGCTAGTTCCCTTATAAAACCAGCATTAGATGGTTTATGGTGCCGCTACATATATTGCACAGATTGGTGGATGTTTTCCTTGTTTCATGGCTCCAATGATGCCATGTGGCATGCATAGTGTCGTTTGAAGGTGGTGGTACCTTCTGGTGTGTTTATTGATCGGAATCAGTGATTGTGAAGCAAGCCTATGTAGGCTGTTTTACGGCAGTAGTCTAGAGAATTTGTGGAATATCTCAATATGGATGAACCTAAAGTAAATGTTGGAAGTGGAAATGAAAATGATCATGGGTTGCAAATTACTACTATCAAGTTCATGGAATAGATTACCTCTGCTGAATTGTTCTTGGGATCTTGTAGCAGCAATACTGTTGGGTTTCTTAGGTATTGTTGACTGTCTCCACGACTACATGGACAATAGTTGATCCTTTTGTTAGGTTACTCCTCTATGTTATTGATTCACAGTCAAATGGCTCCAGTAATCTGAGATGTTGGTGGGTTAAGGAGTGTATTCAGTTTTCTGGATTGTACTATCAGCAAAAATACCTGTGTTACATGTCATTGTGGTGTTTGGAAGTCCTCTGAGTACTAGGTCTGTGCTACTCAGTGGGTATAAAAGGGTGGCGACTGTGTACCTCGTTACCTGTGAAGGTTTTGTTGTATGTAGCTCGTTACCTGTGAAGGTTTTGCTATATTTAGTTGAGGTACCTTAACTAAGTATGAAACCAGAGTGGACATCAGTTGTGGATCTCCTATGGCTGAATCTAAGAAGGTGGATAACTTCTATATTCCTAACTATGAAAGTTTGTCATATGCCTCTCGATCTTGTGTAGCTGAGATAGGTATTTTTGAGCGAGCTCATGCTTCTGCATCCTCTCAATCCTCCTAGATCATTGACTTTGATGCTACTAATCATATGGCTGGAATAACCTCCCTACTCCACATTCTATCTCCTCTGCCTGCTTCTTGTAGTATTTGTGTGGCTGATGGATCTCATTTTCAGTTGTTGGTAAAGGAATTACACATGTTGGTCAACTACCTTTAGCTTCTACCTTACATGTTCCAAAATGTCAGTTGATCTTCTCTGAGTTCTTTCAATAAGTAGTATTACTAAATATCTTAAATGTATTATGACCTTGTCTCCTTCTTATTGGATCTTTCAATGTGATGTGTGTCACATGGCCAAACATGTCGAGCATTTGATCCATCTAGCGGCCATAGGAGCACTACCCTTTCCATACTGTGCATTCAGTTATGTGGGGGCCCTCCCCTATGGTTGCATTACCTGGTCCCCATTACTTTGTCTCATTTATAAATGATTGTACTTGTTTCACCATTCTATATTTGTTGAAATCCAAGGATGAAGTTGCTTTTATTTTGCCTATCCATCACAAGTTGGTTCAAACTCAGTACCATGCCACTGTGAAGATTTAGAGAACTTATAATGGTGGAGGGTATCATCTCATCATCTTCAATCTTATGTTCATAATCATGGAATTGAGTGGTAGACCACTTGTCCATAAACCCCACAACAAAATGGGGTAGCTGAAAGAAAAAATAGGCATCTTCTTGAAGTTTCCCATGCTTTATTGATTAGTATGCATGTTCCTAAACGTCTATAGGGTGATGTTCTCACTTCCAATTACCTCATTAATAAAATGCCAACTCCTGTTTTTTTGGAGGGAAACTCTCTTCATTAACTGTTGTGTCCTCAAAGTCCTTTCTTTCTTGTTTCTCCTCAAGTCTTTGGGTTTCTCTACTTTGGTCACATTCCATCCTCTTATTTTGACAAGTTAAAGGCTGCAAAATGCATATTCATTGGTTATCCTCTCACTCAAAAAGAATACAAGTGTTATGATCCTCTCTCTAGGAAGGTGTTTGTGACTATGGATGTAACCTTTTTTTATTCGACCTCATTCTACCCACCGCTAAAGTGCTCTCTTCAAGGGGATAGCTCTATCTCTAAGGAAATATACACTTGATTTTTCAAAGACGACAGACATGTTGAGTTGTAGGCTTGTTGTTACTCCTATGAAACAGAATCACAGGGAATAGAATCACAGGGTTAAAGGTGAAGCTAGCAAAGATGTTAGAACTTATCAAAGGCTTGTGGGAAAACCTATTTATGTCACCATGACTTGCATAAACATAGCCCATAAAGTGAGTGTGGTGAGTTGATACATGCATGCTTCCAGGATTACACATCTGGATGCAATCTACAGAATCCTCAGGTACTTGAAGCGAAGTCCAGGAAAAGGTCTACATAATAAAAATCGTGGTCGCTTTGATGTTGAAGCGTTCACAGATTTAGACTGGGCAAGGTCTCTAAGTGACCAAAGTTCCACTTCAGGGTATTTGACTTTTATGAGAGGAAACTTGGTTACCTATTAAAGTAAGAAGCACCATGTAGCCTCAAGTTCCAAGTTAAAGTAAGAAGCACCTGTTAAAATAAGAAGCCTAAGAGAGCATGTAGCTACATTTTATTTTGGCTGATCTTGTAATTAATGTGAAACTCCCCATGACACTCATGGACACAACGAAACTGCGCACTACATAGGTGAAAATGTCGTTTACCATGAGCATACCACCAAGTATATCATTTCATAAGGAGAAGGTTAAAATCCAAGGAGTTCTGTATACCACAAGTTAGCACGGAAGATCAGCTTCCTGATGTAGTCACCAAGGCTGTTGGGAAATTTTGTCTATATGACATAACCACCAAGCTGGCATGATTGATATCTATGCTTCAACTTGGTGTTGGTATGTCCATAGCAGACATAGTTAGTTGGTGCGTGTATGTGTGTATGAGTGTGTTCTTTGATGGTTGTGTAAGTTATAGTGTGTGAGTATAATCATGTAGAGAGTATTATGCTAATAAAGAAGGGTGTGAGATTGCTCTTGCAACCCTAATTGCATCATCTCTTATCTCCTACATCTTCCTACTGACCCTAACCCTGATTAAGAATAGTCTAACTGATCATTAAATTCAACTGACATCACCTTCAAGGTGGGCATGATTGACATCTATGCTCCAATTTGCAGGGGAGTGTTGGTGTGTCCCTAGATTTCAAGTTAAGTAGGTGTGTAAGTGGTTGTAGTTGCAATAGTGGGTGTGGCTATATCACTTTGGAAATAAAGTATTAATAATAAAAAAGGGTGTGTAGAGAGATGCCACTCTCATAATCCTAATTTCTCCTTCTCTACTCTTCTCTTCTCTATCATACTTCTTCTTCCTCCTTCAAACCCTAACCCTAATTCTTTATTAGCAACACAAGCTATAACTAAATGTTCAATTATAGCTTGTCCAATACAACCTAATTGAAAGAGTAAACATGCTATAAAAATGATAGTAACGAACACAACTTTGTTCTCATCATTGTTGTGCCTTTATTTGCACATAGAAAATGTTTATAAGAACATGAAAATGCATCATAGGCTCAACCAGCATCATGTAGGCTTTGGATGATGCACCATAACAAAATGTTCAAAATAATAACTTCTATTTCACCTGCTTTATATAGATACTTTTTCCAGAATAGTTTGGACCAGTGATGATGTTGATCTTTCCTGAAACAATGTGACAGTAAAATTTTACAAGCAAAAACAACGACAATAGATTTGGCTATGGATATCACAGATTACCATCATGAAGAATATGTGTGTCATTAGGAACAAATGTGTCGACTGTCATTTCCTGCAAAACATGCCTGAGATAGCCCCTTGAATTACTAGTTACTAATAAAATTGGTTGATACAAAACTGTTGACTGTTGCACACCTAAATAGGACAAGATATTGACTATTAAAGAAAACGAGAGAGAGAGAGAGAGAGAGAGAGAGAGAGTAAACTCTAACCTGCCATTTCGTATCTCAAGCACGGATTCTTCAGTCAGAATGGGCCTCACATAATTATTCTGACGAGCAGCCAATGCCAATGACAGAAAACTAAAGATTGAAGGAAAGAATGGTACAAAAGAATTTTTATAATATGCAACAATAATATAAGACAAGAATGACAAAATCATGGAAATAAAGAAAATCAATCGTACTCAACACCAATGGAAAAAAAAAAAAAAAAAATTGGCATAATTAGTTATCTAAAAAATTACCAATCAAGTTCTGCTGCAAAATTCACGGCTGTGTGCAGATGCGTTGAGAAGAGAAGTACATGAGATATCAAATCCCTAGATATTGCTCTTTCCATGTCTGATAAAGACCGAATAAAAAAATTATAGTGAAAACAAAGGCATGCCTTGAACAGAAATGAGCGGTGAAATAAAATTACAATGTTGATCCCAAATTGATAGGACGAGGCGATGATGACGAATAAAATACGTATACTGCTACATTACGAATAGAATTGTTCATCCACAGTACAATAACAAAGATATCAAGTAGAAGTGTGCTTACTCATTATAAAAATGGAGATTCAAGGCTGCCACAAGGTACAAGCTATCAATCTTCCAAAAATATTTGAGCCAGAGATCCTTCCTTTCTCTTAGGCCACAAACCGACCTAGATAAAAAGATGCTCCCGCTTTGCCTTTATTGCAATTCTTTCTCCACAAGTGTCACAATTGGAATAGCTTCATTACTCTACTCCAAAAGACTTTTTGATGGGGATGCCGACTTTGTGGACACTGAACCCAACATCGCGGACATCGGGTATGGACCATATCGTGTGTACCAGGTCGGAAGAAGCAGAGCGGGAACCAGAAGCAGATTTGAAGAAGGGAGAATGCATTGTCCAAGATCGCTCAAGCGACTTTACTTATCACTCGATGAACATCTTCAGAAATCAGGCCAGATTTTCGTCCAAATATCGCTCGAGCGAGAATGAGAGTTGCTCGAAAGAGCAACGGTTGTCACTCGAGCGAGATATGTCGAGTTTTGACTTTTTCTTTGTTTTTTTTCCTAGGTTTCTTTCGTTTTGTACCAAGTACTTTAAGGTAGTTTCGTAATTATTTATGTTTTAGGGTTTTCTATTGTAAGGCCTCATATAAAAGGTCATTAACATTATAATTGGGATTGATTATTGAATGAAAAGTTATTGCTTGTGTGTGCTTGAGATGAGCCTCCACGAAGAGTACTTCTTCGTTTCCCGAGAAGGGTTTAGTGTGAAGCCAAGGGTGTGAAGCCCACAATCTGTCATAAGCCCACAATCTGTCATCATTTCTATCTATCTCTTTGATTTATCTTTTATCTGCGTGTTAATCCCCACTAACCTCTTTCAGTCATCAAGCTTTTAAATACCCCAAAATTATAAACCCTACCTTTATCTAAACCATTAAATCGATTTGCTCCCAAGAACCCTAGATCGAACCAGCAATTCCATCGTTGATCTACGAGTGAGCCCTAATCTGGAAGCGGCTAGAGTTCTATCTCTAGGATCTCCCTTCCGCGAGGCTAACGGATCTAGCGCATGGACTGGACCCTACCTAAACCCAAACGCAATCATCCAAATGGAAAACTATGAAACTCTAAGGTATTCGCGTTTATTTTCAGATTTCTTGCTCAATTAATTTAGTTTAATTTCGGCAAAATTTCATTTCATTATCATTCTTATAGTTTAGGGTTTTGTCCCGCCTCAGTTTTCATATCAGAGACTAGGTTCTAGGTTAGGGCATATCTGTGTGACATTTTATTTTATTGCATTTTAATTTTCCTTTCATTTTACTTCAAAAGTGTGCACGTCTACTGTTTGTTAAAAAGTCTCATTCATTGTCAGTGCATATTTGCATGCCATTTTAGAACACGTACTTAAAGTTGTGATCACCATGGACATGTGAGAGATTGTCAATGCCCTTAAAGGCATGAAAGCTCAATTGGGTGTGATCAATGATCGGATGGCTGCCATGGAGATGGCCTAAAGGAACCTTGAAACTTCCAATGATAGGTTGCTAGACTGAGTCAATCGGTTAGACGAGGCTGATGAGTACCTCTAGCCACACCATGAGCGTAATGGTCCACGTTTTGAATGCACTGGCTACCAACATGATCGGAACCAGAACCAAAAGATGGATCATCGCGGAGATGACTACGACCCGGATGGGAAACTCCTCAAAAATGTCCGAGTTGAGTTCCCAACTATCTATGGAAGACTGAACCCTCAAGTCTTCCTCGATTGGTTATCCGATATGGACCAGCACTTTGAGTGGTTTGGCATGAGTGATGAGCGATGCATCAGGCTCGCCAAAATGAAACTCCGGTCAAGCCCGACTCTTTTAGGTCAACGTTGAGCGCATCAGAATGAATGCGAATTGTACTCCTATTACCTGTTGGGAGGACATGAAGGAGCGACTTACAGAGAAGTACGTTCCTTCCACATACTACCATCGTCTCCTCGATCAATGGAAAAATCTATGCCAAGGTAGTACACCTGTAGCGGATTACATTGGCAAATTTGAAGAATACATGATGCGAGCCAAAGTATCCGAAGACCCTCAAGTCACTCTATCCAGATTTCGTACCGGGTTGCGATATGACTTGCAGAAAGAGTCTCTCACCCTGTTGAAACTCTCATTGATGTTATACCGTCATTTAGGACCTTGAGAGATATTTGAAAATGACGGTGATGAGGAGACTTGAATCTCATACTAGTCAATCTCGTACCAGAGAAGTGAGACTTAGTGTTGGAAACACGCTTTCCAAACTCACACAATCCACATCTACCAATGTGTGGTTTGACAAAGGAAAGGGTGTAGCCGGAGAAGCCTCGAGGGGCGGTTCTCAAGTCAAGTGCTATAAATGTCAAGGATTGGGACACTTTGCCGCCCAATGCCCCACGAGAAACCCCCAAAGGAATCTCTTCATTGAAGAAGAAGATGAGAATGAAGGGATTTTTGAAGAAGAAATCTTTGAGCCGAATTGCACACCTAGTGACGAGGAAGGTGATGACATGGGTCGTGCTCTAGTTGTGAGGTGTGCCTTTGCACAGCCTCAACGGGATGAAAAGGATGATTGGCGAAGGGAGAACATCTTCCACACCTTTGCCACATGTGGGACAAAAAGTTGTAGGGTTATCGTGGATAGCGAAATTGGCACCAACGTGGTGTCAGAACACACAGTCACCCGCTTAGGGCTTACATCCGAAGCCCACCCGAGACCATACAAAGTCGCATGGGTTGATTCTTCATCCATTCCCATATCTTAGAGGTGTCGTGTACCAATACAATTGGGTTCGTATTCAGACACCATGTGGAGCGATGTGATGCCGATGGATGTGGGCCACATCATCTTGGGAAGGCTATGGCTCTACGATTTGAACATAATCATTTTTGGTCGATCTAACATTTGCACGTTCAATTATAAGGGCAAGAAAATCACTCTTAACCCTTTGGCTCCCAAAGCACCATCGACCAATAGAGTCGAAAAGAAGGGAGGCGAATCCAAGGCCATCAACATAGTGAGCCCTTCAGAGTTTGAGAGAGCGTCGTTAGATGAGAGCGTGGTGTACGTTATCGTCACCGTTGAGAGCGCCCCTGAATCTGTGAGCGAGTACCTTAAAGAAGTTGAGTCGATCTTGAATGAATTTGCAAATGTCTTCCCCGAAGACTTACCCAATGAGCTCCCTCCCATGCGTGACATTCAACACGTAATAGACTTGGTTCCCGGATCTACCTTATCGAACCTGCCCCACTACAGGTTGAATTAGGTTGAACACGTCGAACTAACTCGGCAAATCGATGAACCACGGAAGGGGTCCATCCAAGAAAGTCTAAGTCCTTGTGTCGTAGCTGCACTAATCACTCCTAAGAAAGATGGTACTTGGCGCATGTGTGTGGATAGCCGGGCAATCAATAAGATTACGGTTAAGTGTCGGTTTCCCATACCGAGGCTTGATGACATGCTGGATATGATGGTCGGTGCCACTATCTTCTCCAAGATAGACCTTAAGAGTGACTACCATCAAGTCCGAATTCGCTCAGGTGATGAGTGGAAAACTGCCATCAAGACAAGAGATGGTCTTTATGAGTGGATGGTCATGCCTTTTGGGCTATCTAGCGCCCTGAGCACCTTCATGAGGCTCATGACTCGAGTGTTGAGGCCATTCTTAGGCGAATTCCTTGTCGTATATTTTGACGACATCTTGATTTACAGTCATGACAAGGAACAACACTTGATCCACCTTAGGCTGGTTTGTGAAACCTTAAGGGGAGAGAAACTCTATGCGAATTTCAAGAAGTGCACATTCATGCAACAATCTGTTGTCTTCTTAGGATTCATTGTCTCGGCTAACGGGATGGTTGCGGACCCCGCGAAGGTTAAGGCCATTGTGGAGTGGCCCGAACCTCGAAATATTCATGAAGTCCATAGCGTCCATGGCTTGACCACATTTTACTGTCGCTTCATTTGAAACTTTAGCACCATCATGGCACCATCACTGATTATATGAAAAAGAGAGAGTTTCAGTGGAGCAAAGTCGCGACGATGGCCTTTGCCAAGATAAAAGAGAAAATGACCAGTGCACCCGTCATGGGTCTACCTGACTTTTCTAAAGTCTTCGAAGTAGCATGTGACGTGTCGGGTGTAGGGATAGGCGGAGTGCTTAGCCAAGAGGGTCACCCTGTGGCCTACTTTAGCAAGAAATTAAATGAGGCGAGGCAAAGATACTCTACCTATGACAAGGGGTTTTATGCAGTCCTCCGATCTCTTTGGTATTGGAAGCATTACCTGAGACGGCAGGAATTTGTGTTGTTTTCTGACCATGAAGCCTTACACTTCCTTGCTTCTCAGAAAAAGTTGAACCCGAGGCACACAACGTGGGTCGAGTACCTTTAAGGGTTCACATTCGTGTTGAAGCATAAGATCGATGCCGAGAACAAGGCAGTTGATGCACTTAGTCGTCGGGTAGCGACTTTGCATGCTATGAGCATCGAGGCCGTCGAATTTGAAGAGTTGAAGCAACAGTATCCCGAGTGCTTAGATTTCGGGATAGAATACATTGTTCTCCATGATAATCCGACCAGCACTAGCTCCAAGTACACCCTGCAAGACGGGTATTTGTTTAAAGATAGTCGTCTATGCATCCCTCGTACCTCATTGTGTGACTCATTTGGGAGTTACAGCAGGAGGGATTGCCGGACATTTCGGGCGCAACATACAATTGCGCTTGTTGAAGATAGGTTCTACTGGCCTAGCCTTAAAAGAAATGTTTCTCAGTTTGTGAAGTAATGTCGTCCATGCCAAATTGCCAAACATAGTAGACAGAATACTGGCCTGTACACCCCATTACCCGTGCCACACACCCCGTGGTAGGACATCTCTATGGATTTCGTGCTCGGACTCCCCAAGACTCCGCGAAAGCATGATTCCATCTTTGTGGTAGTGGACCGCTTTTCCAAGATGGCCCACTTCATACCCTGCTCTAAAACCTCCGATGGGGCTCATATTACCAAGCTATTTTCCAGGGAGGTTGTGCGTTTACATGAGTTACCCAAAACTATTGTGTCAGATAGGGATGTAAAGTTCACTAGCTATTTTTGGAAAACCTTGTGGCACATGACGAGTATCATGGTTCAGTTTTCATTAGCCTATCATCTTCAAACCGATGACCAAACGGAAGCCACCAATAGAAGCATAGGAAATCTCCTTCGTTGTCTTGGTGGTGATCATATTAGGACCTGGGATTCTATTCTACCTATAGCCGAGTTTGCTTACAATAATTCTGTCAATAGGTTCATAGGCATGAGTCCATTTGAGGTCCTATACAGTCATAGGCATAGGACACCCCTTGATTTAATCCCCATGTCTGCATCACATCGATTATCTGAGTCCGCCGACACATTTGCACAACACATTCATAGCTTGCATGCCGAAATTAGACAAAGAATTAATTCGAGCAATGAACATTACAAAGTAACGACAGATGAGCATAAGCGTTTCAAAGAATTCCAAGTTGGGGATTATATGATGGTTCGGGTTAGGCCTGAACGATTCCTCTCGGGAGTCGCAAAGAAGCTCTACGCCCGTGGCATTGGGCCTTTTAGAATTGTGGCAAAGAGCGGGCCTAATGCTTACGTTCTTGAACTAACACCGGATATAGGGATCAGCTCTGCGTTCAATGTGGAGGACCTAGTTCCTTCTTTGGGCTCAACCTCGCCTCCTTGCAGCCCTTTCCAAACGCCCCCTACCCACACAACCACCCCACCTTTGCACCAACCCCTTCCTTCCCCAAACAGGTCGCGGAAAGACAAAATTGAAGGGATTTTAGATGATCTCGTGGTATCCACCCATGACGGAGGATTCAAAATACTTGGTGAAATGGATGGGCAAGCCAGACTCGAAGAACACGTGGATGCATGAAGACAAAGTTCGTTGCCTCGACCCCGACATGCTCGATCAATATCATACCTCCGCTTCATCGGGGATGAAGCCTTCTCAGTCCAGGAGAGTTGACGGGGACGCCAACTTTGTGGACACTGAACTCGACATCGTGGACATCGGGTATGGACCATATCGTGTGTACCGACATCGGAAGAAGTGGAGCAGGAACCAGAACAAGATTTGAAGAAGGGAGAATGCATTGTCCAAGATCGCTCGAGCAAAACTGGGAGTCGCTCTAACACGACTCAGTCGCTCAAGCGAGCAGCGGTTGTCGCTCGAGCGAGACATGTCGAGTTTTGACTTTTTCTTTATTTTTTTTCCTAGGTTTCTTTGTTTCGTAACAAGTACTCTAGGATAGTTTCGTAATTATTTATGTTTTAGGGGTTTCTATTGTAAAGCCTCATATAAAAGGTCATTAACATTGTAATTGGGATTGATTATTGAATGAAAAGCTATTGCTTGTGTACTTGAGATGAGCCTCCACGAAGAGTGATTCTTCGTTTCCCGAGAAGGGTTTGGGGTGAAGCCCACAATCTATCATCATTTCTATCTATTTCTTTGATTTATCTTTTATCTGCATGCTAATCCCCACTAACCTCTTTCAGCCATCAAGCTTTTAAATACCCCAAAATTATAAACCCTAGCCTTCATCTAAACCATTAAATCGATTTGTTCCCAAGAACCCTAGATCGAACCGGTAATTCCATCATTGATCTAAGAGCGAGCCCTAATCTGAAAGCGGCTAGAGTTCTATCTTTAGGATCTCCCTTCCGCAAGGCTAATGGATCTAGCACACGGAATGGACCCTACTTGAACCCAAACGCAATCATCCAAATGGAAAACTACGAAACTCTAAGGTATTCGTGTTTATTTTCAGATTTCTTGCTCAATTAATTTAGTTTAATTTCGGCAAAATTTCACTTCATTATCATTCACGTAGTTTAGGGTTTTGTCCTGTGTCACTTTTGAATTTGAGTTATTTTTCTTTTTGCATATGGCTATTCATATATGCTGCTGTCATCAATCCTGTTTAGCAGTCAATTGAAATCGGAATTTAAGGAATCTTTATTACTCTTCTAACCGCCCATTCAAATCAGATTTTGTACAATCAGATATTTCCCTTTTACCATTACTTGAAAATGAGTTTTCAGAAATCAAATGACAGCTTCAAATTAGGTTTTATTGATTTCATTACTACTGTCATGACAGCAGCACAAGATGCACCTCCTCGATTTTGTATGAATTGTTGTTGGGTGCTTCTTCAGGGAACCAAACACTTACGGATCTTGAATCGACTCTCGAAGGAGCGTATTTGACTCCAAAGGAACCAGTCCAAATGGACTATGTTTCACCTCCTATTCGTAGGATATGGTGCCAGTAGGAGGTCAGGCAATTCATACTTACTCCAGTTCCTAGAAACTGCCACGAGCGAAGTTCATCTAACTATTCCTGAAGATGCACTTAGTTAGCGACATGGAGTCGCCGCCCAGGTTTTGAAGTGTAAAACCTAAGAATTTGTTTTCTTTCCCTTTTGGCAATTTAATCTTTCAGGGGACCTCGATTGACCAGGTCCGGGTATGGCGTCAGGGTATGCTCCGTTTTCACGTAAAGGAAAACGGTGCGCCTGACATATGATAAGCCAGATAGAATGGATCTTTAAGCGAGCTTCAATTGTTAAGGGTAGCAGAAGTAGAGGCGTGTCTACCCTGTCCTTCGTCTTTCCCGCTTCCTCGACTTTCCTTTTAGCATATTTTCTTGCCCAAGATGGCACTTGACGCAACCAGCTTCGTCAATTTTGAATCACTAAACAAAAAGAAAGGCTTCAATCGCATTCTCGCTATGCACTCATTCGCACAAAGAAGGAATAAAATGAAGATAAACGGAAAACAGCACAAGAATAATTGACTAATAGTGATTCTCGTACGATCCTTGGCTAGAACATTCACTTGACGGCAAAGTTCAGGCACAGAAATGATTTGAAGGCACCTTGACCAGTCACACCCCCATTTTAGGTCTTCAAATGGGAATGGGCATTGAGAAGAACGAGAAGGGTCTGCTTGAAAGGTGCCCTGTATGCCTGGTAGGGATCTTCTCCCCAATAATCGATCTCCAATAGTCCTATTATTGCTCTCCAATAATTTATAGCCACCTCCTAAATGCGAAGACAATTTTTATAGGGGGAAAAAGGTGCTATTTAGTCTCCATGTAACGCACAACCCCCACATTTAGATGTTATGCTCAAGAAACCTCAAATTTGTCTCATCTGTCGCTCATTTTTATACCAATAGGTATTTAAAGAATGATTAGAAACTCTTGGGTTGGAAAAGGGCGAGATCCCTGCTGCAGGTCAAATTTTAAGGCTTAGGGTGCTAAATACCTATATATTATAAAAAGTACAGTTTTCTTTTCTAAGATTTGGGTTCACTCTCGATGTACCAAGGAACACTAAAGAACAGGAGAAGTGAAATCGGAGGTTGATCATCAAGTAGAGGAGGGTCAAAGTTGGAACGAATATAGCTAAATCTCCCACTTCGGACTGAATTTTGAGGCATCTAGAGGCTCAATTCTGATGTTTGAAGGTTCCAATGTATTCTATGCCCGGACAGGGATATAAAAAATAACAATAATAATAATAATAACAATAACAGCACTTGATTCTGACATTGACAAGATTTTACGGGGAAAAGGGTCAAGACCCCAATTCCGAGCGCCCCTGGGAGGTTTGGTGCACTATACTTGAGCAGAAGGTCCTAAGGTTACAAATGTCAACGGGTCAGGCCAAACCTGAGCCGAGACCGAGTTAAGATGCAGTGAGCCCTACTCTGGCCCTATGGCGGGCCATCATGCAGTCAGTCCTAGCCAGCTGGGACAAAAAAAAAATGTTAAATACCCCTAATTAAAAGAAGAATTCACCTTAGGTAGCATTTTACAAAAGCACAACCAAAATTAAATCATTCAAACGATTAAATTTTTGGGCATTTCAGTAAAATGCTTACTTTATTAATAGATTAAAACATATGTTTTGTTACTAATATATATTTTACATATTATTACTAATATACATATATACACGCCCCGTGCCGAGCCAAACTGTTAGAACTCTAGCTCTTGCCCGGATTAAGTCGAGCCCATCCAGATCCGGGCATCGAGCAAGCTTATAGGGCGAAAAAAACCTGATTTTCTGAGTCGGTCCAGGTTGCGGCCAGCCTGGTTCATTGGTAAACAAAAGAGGGGGCGGGGGGTCGTCAGGCTTTTTTCCTTTTTTAATAGGTAAGATGGGCTCGAGCATGTCTGATTAGGGCTCTCAATGGGCCCGGCCGGATTTTGGCCCACACCCGGCCCAAAAAAAGTGATACTTAAATGCCCTGAAATTAATCGTTGTCCGTTATAACCATTGTGCAACAAACTAAAATGAAATATTTGAATAAAAGCATGTACCTGAGCCTCTAAATGTTAATATAATTATTTAATTAAAATTTTAACCTTCTTCAAACTTTTATTAGAAAGGAAAGAAAACAGCCCAAGTCCAACCAAATTTTATTAGAAAAAATAGCCCCCCCCAAAAATAGGCCAACCATATTTTATTAGAAAAAAACGGCCGAAAAAAAGCCCAGAAAAATGCCCAAGCATGGCTCGGCCCTGTAGGGACCGAGCTTGGGCTGAGTACATCGCAGCCCGGGCTGAAAAATTTGGTAACCCAGCCTGGGTAGGTTAGGGCCGAGTTGAACCCCAGCCCGTCCCTAATCCGGCCCATTGAGAGCCCTATGTCTGATAGACTATAGGCACTCTCCAATAGCCCTGAAATTCGTGAATATCGTCTTTTCTCCTTTTCTTTTGATCCATGTGATGCTCTTTGGGCCAAACGTTTGATGACTTAAGTAAATTGCTTTGAAGGATCTAATAGGGTAGACACGTCGGTCACAGGACGCAAGGTCCTTGACTTCCAACTTTCATGCATTTGTGCCAATTAAAAGCGTAAAATATATGGCTTTACATCCCTCAAGGTTTTTGAAGGGTGAAAGATTGATAATATTGATGGGTAAAGCACCATGTAAGGTCTTCATAGTCCATGAAAATTTTCTTTTCTCTATAGTCATCTGTCTGTAGGCCATGGCTAATGGGCATACACCAATTGGAGGTCCTGAAAGATATGGGGATGCTCCATCCTTTTTTATGGAAACGTTGATCTTCCATCCTTTTTGCAGCACACATTTAGGTCTGTTAAATGCATGAAACCACTGATCTTCCATCCTTTATATTATCTGACCTATGAAAAAAGTGTACTATAATCTAAGGTCTCTAAAAGATGGGTAAACATCCAAGAACCTTCTGATCGATACGATATACCCCCTCTAAGGGCCTCAAAATCCAAAAAAGATGGAACTGGTATATAGGCCTAATGTAATGCAAGGTTCAAAAATGGTGGAGAAGTGTCTTTATTTTAATTGCTTTCCTAACCTCGTAAGCTAAACTACATATCGACCCCAAGGTCCCAAAAGGTGGGGAATTGCTCTAATACCATCTCATTAGTTGGGCACATTTCCCTAAGGACGTTGAATCCATGAAACCTTTGATACTCCTATTTTTTGAATGATCTAGACAACGCCAAAGAGGCGCATTGTAATCCAATGTTGCCTAAGTGTGGGTTCTATCTCGAATACTTTTGATCACCACGATGCAATCCTCAATGCCCTTGAAATACATGAAAACTTTCAATCAACCTCAGTCATCACGATTTGGACCGTGACAAATGAGCATAATGTAATCCACGATCCTAGAAAAGTGAGAAAGTTTCCCAATGCCCTTGAATCAGCATGGGGCACCCTTTAAGAGCCTTGAAATATGTGCAACCTTAGATTTGACATTTTATCATGATCTGGATTGTGCACAATCAGCATAATGTAAACCACGGTCCTAGAAAGATGAGAAAGCGTCTCGAGCCTTTGGACAGCTCGGCACCCCCAATAGGAGCCTCAAAAGGCACGAATTCTCATATCTACCTCGTTTTTCACAATCTTGATCATGATATTAGAAAGCTAAAATACTACAGTGAAGGACCCATTTGGGGTTTATTGAACTAAGGAGATGGAGGAAAAGGAGGATAGAGGAGAGAGAGAGAGAGAGAGAGAGAGAGAGAGAGAGAGAGCAAAGGACACTTAAAGGCTACATCTTGAATAGATTGGATTAAGTATGTTACATGAGATAAGCCCTTTATATAGAAGGCAACTTTAGCACACAAACTGTGTTTGTCTATGAGGGGCTAAACCTATACCCAAGACTTACCTAGGCACACTACCTACCTTAAGCACCATGGATCAAAAAATCGAATTTCCGATACGTATCGTCCTTACCTCCAGGACGATACGTATCGCATATCGTCCAATACATTCAATGTATCGGCGATACATTGAATGTATCGTTTTGATACATTTTTTTTTTTAAATCCCAAAAAATATTCTAAAAATCAGACGACCAAATTATCGGACAATTATTTCAAATTATGGGTCCATGTCAAACCACCAAATTATCGAACAATAATTTGAAATTATCGTCTGATACGGGCGATACGGGAGATAATTTGCCCGTATCGGACGATAATTTGACTATGTCAGAAGGTACCCGACAAAAACCTTTTTATCATATCGTCCCCCCTCCAAAACGATATGTATCGGTATCGTCCGATATTTTGATCCATGCTAAGCACACAAACATAAGGTCATTATCTCCAAACAATCCTTGTCAAGTTAGAGCATACATGACAATAGTGCCCCGACTTGGCATAAGTTGTTTTTTTAGGGTGGTATGTACACTATAAGTGGACCAAGATCCTAGCATACCTTAGGAGCTGCCACTCCTTTTAAGTTGAAGAGGAGTCCTCGCGACTCAATTTGAATAGCTGACGCAGGATGCAAGACAAGGACCCTAAACTACGTGAATGCGATGAATTAATTATTTGCCGAAATTAATTTAAATTAATTTGGACAATAAACCTGAAAATAATGCGGTTACTTTAGGGCTCCATTGTTTTCCATACGAAAGATCACGTCCGGGTTCAGGAAAGGGTCCAGTCTTTACACTAGATCCGTTAGAGTTGCGGTGCAGATCGGTCCTAGAGGTAGAACTCTAGGTTTTTCATATTAGGGCGCTTACTCGTAGTTCAATGGTGGGATCTCGAGTACTTCTATGGTTTATGGGATCGGGTGTTTGGAGATTCTATGGTTGAAATAGGGATTTGTGAGATGGGTTCGAATCAATGGTTCTAATGGGTGTTAGGATTTATGGTTTTGGGGATTTTGAAAAGGTGACGACAGAATTTAGGGTTTATGGGATCACACAAAGTAGAGAGAGAAAATAAAATAAAGAGATAGATAGAGGATAGATTTTGGGCTTCACACCAACCCCTTCTCGGGAAACGAAGATTCACTCTCCGAAGATACTCATCTCAAGCAAGGAAGCAAAAAGCTCTTTTCATTAATCAAAAACTAATTACATTATTTATGGAGAGACCTTGTATAAGAGGTCTTAAAATAAAACCCTAAAACGAAACTAAACATAAAAGAAAGACAAATTTGCCCCTAAAACTTAAGTTCGAATTCAAAAAAAATTTCATTCTCGCGCGATTTCGATCGATCGAAATTTGTACTCGATCGATCAAATTTAAATCGATCGATCGAATTATATATATATATATACACGCCAGAGTTGGATCTCTTTCTCGTCGCCGTCGATCAATCGAGATGCGCAAATTCTTCTTTTCTTCTCCTGATTCTAATTTTCGTTTCGCTTCTTCTTAGTTGGAAAATCTGTTGCGGCCCGAATCTACGGCTCTCCATATCTTGGCGTCCCGCATCAGTAGCCACTATAGGTTGACACTTGTTTAGAAGGTTAGAGAGAAACTTAAATTCATTGAAGGAGACACACAATCGTCAACCCGGCCCTGTTTCGCAACCCTTCTCCAAAAAGCACTTTCCAAGTGTTGTGAAGAGGTGGTTTACATGCTACTTCTTTTTTTTTTTTTGATCAATAATAGAATTTTTATTGAAAAACCAGCGAGGCGCTGAAAGGCCAATACAAAGACGACAAGACCAAAAGGGAGAGACAAAAGACAAAAGGACAGGACCCCAAGCAACCCAACAAACCTGGGTATGCTGAAACATGAGAAACTAAAGCAAAATACTTAAATTAACCCGGGTCCCATGCATAGTAGTCCCCATTGGCACAATCACCTCCTCTAGTGACCCAAAACCACATGATGTCTCTGACCGACTTCATAATCATCCCCACCGGCTGACTTTTACTTTCAATATAAACCACCTGGTTTATATTGAAAAACCAGGTGGTTTACATGCTACTTCTCAAATATTGTTTCTCAAAAAAGTCTAGCACATGTTGAAAATGGCATTGTGTGAGAAGCAGCATTGGGCAGCTTCTCAACACAACACCATTTTCAGCTAAAGGTGATCATGTCTTTGGGTGAAATGTGCTTCACCCAACATTTTCTCTCTTAGAAAGTGCTTTTTGGAAAAGGATTGCTAAACAAGTGCTGTGAAGAGGTGGTTTATTAAAACCCTTGTTTCTCGCCAGTTTCATGTTCTTTGTTTCTGAGCTCTGTGACATCGATTTGATCAGATGTTCTGTGGGATGGATCGATTTTACACTAACTATCATATAGATGTAATTTTGTGTAGATTGGACAAGTATTGAAGTGTATACGTCATTTTCTTCGAATGTGAGAGGTGAAATTGCTATAAATATTTGTGCTGGAGCCGCTACAGTACAGTGTTAACATTGTACTGTAGGTGGATTGCAGTAGTGCAAGTGTTGAAACACCTTTTTTTGTGTGAAATCTGTGATGGCCATGATTGCTAGTTGTTTTTCCCTTGCTTGAGCAGAGTTTGGTTGGGATCATCGAATAGAATGGAGGAAGTTTAAGTGAATATTGGTGGTAGTATTGAAGGTAGTAACGAGCTACAGATCACTATAGTGAAATTTTATGGGATAAATTATCTGAAATGGTCAAGATCTGCAGCCATGTTCTTGGGGTCCAGGAGGAAGATAGATTATGTAAATGACACTATTCCTGAGCCGAAAATCACATAACCGAAGCATGTTGATTGGGAATATGACAACCTAACAGTTATGACTTGGCTTCTCCACTCCATACGACCTACTATAAGTAGTTCGTTCATGTATGTGAATATTGCTAGGGAGTTATAGAAAGCAGTGCATGACGTTTACTCCCATAAACAAAATTTTGCAACAATGTTCCAGTTAATTGATGAAATCAATAGCATACGCAAGGAAAGAAGTCCAGCAAAGAGTACTATTCCCAATTAAGGAGTATGTGGGATGAATTGGGCCATTATCAAAAAGCTTATGTGTGTGAAAGTTTGCCGGAAAACCCTGTTGCATTGGATGTGTGAACAAACATAGTAAGATTCTTGAAAGGAAGAAAATATTTGATCTATTAAAGGGGGGGGGTGAACAAACATAGTAAGATTCTTGAAAGGGAGAAAATATTTGACCTATTAAGGGGGGGTGAATCCGGAGTATGAAAGTGTTAGGGTCGGTATCCTATCAGTCTTCATCCATAACCTTCTTCTTTTCTTCCTATGAAGTAATATTACCTATGACGTAATATATATATATATATATATATATATATATATATATATATATATATATATATATATATATAACTGCTAGAATCTTTTATATTAACACTTCAATTTTATACAAAGTTCTAAATGTGAATGTGATGTGTGTAGCTTCACGTTAAGTTGGTTTTGCATAATTATCATATTGTGAATAGGGCTCTGAATGGGCCGTGTTAGGGCCAGGCTGGGGTTAAACTCGGCCAAGCCCTGTCGGGGTCGAGTTATAATTTTTTCAACCACCGAACTGAGATGTACTCATCCCAAGCCTGGCCCTAGCAGGCCAAGCAGGGTTTGGGCCATGTTGCAGGCTCTTTTATTTTAGCTAAATTTTTGTCAAAATTAAATTTTTTAGGTAAAAATTTTTAATCAGTTTTTTTTTTTAATTAAATAGGAACTAGAAAATTAAAGCTAGCTCCAGTTCTAGTGTATTTAAATGATGAACAAAATAAGCACAATGAAAAATAGCAAAATAAATGAACATAGTAAATCCGTAACTACGCACTGATTAAGGAACTAAAAAAATTAAAAGTAGCACTAGTCTATTTAAAGGATAAACACAATAATCACAGAAAAATAGAAAAATAGATGAACACTATAAATCAGTAATTAAGCAATGATTATAGAAATTAAAAATTAAAACATCAAAATATGTGTACACACTATACAATAATCATAGGATCCAATCAATATGAGCAGATGGCAATGAACTTAGGGTTAGGGTTAGGGTTAGACATAGGGTTTCAGTTAGGGTTAGGGTTTAGGATTTAATTACTAATTAGTAATTAGGGACTTAGGGTTACGGTTGGTTTAATTAGGTATCATGGTTAATTGGTTACAATCAGTGCTAGGGCTTTGATTAGGGTTAAGGTTTAAGGTTTAGTTAGGAAGATCAGAGACTAAGGGTTTAATGAGGATTTAGGGTTAGTGATGCGAAATTTAGATCCGCATGTTAGGATTGTGGTCAAGTCAAACGAAGAAAGTCAACAAGGAAGAAGTGGACCCACAAATGGGTTTTCAAACGATCCGTGAAGCGAAGTTCGTCAACATATGACGGACGTCAGTGGTATCTGGACGGACATCGATGATTTTAGATAGTTCTGTTTTGTGCATATCGTAGACAACGGACGTTCGTGAACAAAGGAAGGACATCTGTGATTATAGAACGAATGTCCGCAAGTTGGCGGTTATTGGCAGTTTCAGTTAGTTATTAGCGGTTTCAATTAGTTTCTTATTTTGAATTTGTTTTAGTTAAGATTGTCTTAGCCTATTTAATGGCATGTAAAAACAACTTTTAGTGAAGAATGATGAACATAAAAAATTAAGTTGCTTTTGTGCATCTTGTGAAAGAGTGATTCTTTCATTTAGAAAACTTGAAATGAGTTTTCGCCTTTGAGGAGTGATTCTTCAAAGTTACCGTTGATGCGAAGCCGACAAGCCTCTTTAGAGCAATTCCGAAGATCTTCTATCTTATTCTTCTTTTATTTTTATTTTTATTTTTGTTTTAATTGAAGATTGAGAACCCTAACCCCTATCGTGAGAGATTTATGCTATTTTAGGGTTATCGTGTGATTTTCCTGCATCAATTTGGTATCAAAGCAAGATCAAACTCTCGGCAAGTAAATTGACAAAATCATGAATAAAGATCAAATTCTCAAAGCCCTTTGTGATTGAATGATTACATGGTTTCTATGGGAATGTTCATAAAATGGTAGAGCATTCCGATTGTGTGGAAAAAGATGGCGAAGGTGGACAAAATATAGTGCAAGGAGAAAGGGAGATCATTCGATCAACATGGCTCCATATTAAAACATATGTCGCTTCTCAACAATGTTTACTACGAGTTTCTAAGGTCGCGTCGAATAGTGGTGGCATGGCATGGGGATATCAGTATGATAATTATTAAACCTTTTATTCACGAGTTATCTGAAGACGTGTTGACAATGATTCAAGCTTTGAGATCAAAGGTTACAAGTTTCATTCCCACAACCGTACCCATGAGAAGACCTCTACAAGTTAAAGTTCCTTTACCTGCGCCCGTGGTAGTACCTCTACCTATGGAAGATACTAATCCCACGGTGGATTCAAGTACTTCCATGCCTATGAAAGAATCGATGGAGCCCGCTGCTCAAGTAGATCCAGTTATTCGTATTGGTCGTGTACTAACGCAGGTTCATATCGTAGTAACAAAGTCGAATCAGATCTTGTCTGAGTCAAATCCTGTTTACTTGTTCAAGTGGCGTCTAATCATGGTTCTCCAAATATTATTCTTGACCTCCAAGAAGATCAATTTCGGATAAAGTTCAAGGTTTAACTTTTTCAAAGTAAAGGAGATTGATGTGGAATTTAGATCCGCATGTTTGGATCGTGGTCGGGTCAAACGAAGAAAGTCAACAAGGAAAAAGTGAACCCACAAATGGGTTTCAAACGATCCGTGAAGCGAAGTTCATCAACATATGGCAGACGTTTGTGGCTTCAGAATGGACGTCCGTAATATCTAGACGGACATCCGTGATTTTAGATGGTTCTGTTTGGTGCATATCGTAAACAACGGACGTCCGTGAACAGAGGAAGGACATCCGTGGTTACAAAACGAGCGTCCGCAAGTTGGCGGTTTCAGTTAGTTTCTTATTTTTAATTTATTTTAGTTAAAGTTGTCGTAGCCTATTTAATGGATGCAAAAACAAATTTTAGTGAAGAATGATGAATATAAAAAATTAAGTCACTTTTGGGCATCTTGTGAAAGAGTGATTCTTTCATTTAGAAAACTTGAGATAAGTTTTCGCCTTTGAGGAGTGATTCTTCAAAGTTATCGTTGGTGCGAAGCCAATAAGCCTCTTTGGAGCAATTCCAAAGATCTTCTATCTTATTCTTCTTTTATTTTTATTTTTTTTGTTTTAATTGAAAATTGAGAACCTTAACCAAATTGATGCAGGAAAATCACAGGCAAAACCTAAAATAGCATAAATCCCGCACGATAAGGGTTAGGGCTCTCAACCTCCAATTAAAACAATAAAAATAAAAGAAGAATAAGATATAAGATCTTCGGAATCGCTCCAAATAGGCTTGTAGGCCTCGCACCAACGATGACTTTGAAGAATCACTCCTCAAAGGCGAAGTCATCTCAAGTTTTTTAAATGAAAGAATCACTCTTTCACAAGATGCACAAAAGCAACTTAATTTTTTTTATTCATCATTCACTAATAAAATTTGTTTTTACATGCCATTAAATCGGCTAAGAAAATAATAACTAACTAAATTCAAAATAAAAAATTAACTAAAACCGCCAATACCTAACAGAAACAACCAATAACCATTTGAAACTGCCAATAATCAACTAAAACCGCCGATAACTAAATGAAATCGCCAATGACCAACTGAAACCACCAATAACCGCCAACTTGAGGACGTCCGTTCTGAAGCCACGAACGTCCATCATATGTTGACAAACTTTGCTTCACGAATCGTTTGAAAACCCATTTGTGGGTCCACTTCTTCCTTGTTGACTTTCTTCGTTTGACCCGGCCACAATTGAAACATGCGGATCTAAATTCCTCATCAGTTACGGTTTAGGGTTGAAGTAGGATTGTAGGAATTTAGAATTAGGGCTTAGGTAGGTTTAGCCATTTAGGGTTTCAATAGACTAGGATTAGAGAATAGGGATTACTAATTAGGGACTTGGTTAAACAAAGGAGCAGAAAAAGGTAACAAATGGGCAAAAGAAAATTATTTCGATCAATCATGCCTGGTCCACAAAAGAAAGAGAGTGTAGAGAGGTAGTTGTAGGCTGCCGATTGAGCAGAGTCTATGACTCTTTGCTTGTGGAGGATGACTAGTTGTAGGCGCCAATTGAACAAGTATGGGGATTGTGGTTTGTGAGCAACCATTGTGGATGGATGGTGACTAGTATCCGATTGAGCAACTGTGCAGTGCAAGGTGAGGTAACTGGGAGTGGCGGTCTTGCAAAGAGTAGAGAGAGAACTTGAAGAAGACAGAGGCCATGAGAGACAAGAAAGCAAAGCCTTTTCATATTTTTTTTGTTTTGATGCCCTACGTACGCCCTCTCTCCTTATGTCTTTGGTGGCATTTTAGTAAATGACTTGATTATATATTATATATAACATATGCTCAGAATTGTTTAGCTTAATATATATATATATATATATATATATATATATATATATATATATATATATATGGGTCAGGCCCTGGAGGGTGTTGGGGCTTTCTGTCCAAGCCCGGCCTAGGTTAACTTGGTCAAAGCATGCTTAACCCAGACCAGGTGCGGGTGGGGCTTGCACCCTTACAAAGCTCGGCCTCTCCGAGCCGGGTCGGGCCAAAAACCGGACTGGCCCGTTCCATTGAGAGCCCTAGTTGTGAATTCATGTTAACATAACATTGAATGGAACTTCAATCAACCTTAGTCGACTTTAGAAAGTTGGTCCTATGTTTTTTATTGAAACTTCGGATCTACCTATTTATCCAATTCCTCTATTCAAACAAGATGCAACTCTTATCCTATCCGACAATGATTGACAAAACTCTGTTAATCCATTGACAACGCAACATTAGTTTGCATGTGATCCAGGAAGTTCTTCTTGAAGATGAGGGTGGGTTAGACTTATTAATCAAACTAATCAGTTCCATGATGAAAAATTGAGGCTCTCTTCATAGCAAAGTAACCAAAGTACTTTTTTTCATCAGCTAAATGTGGGAAAACAATCACTGCAAAATATGATATCACTCCAACATTTCCATTAAGCTTTGGCATTCATTGCTGAGAAACAGGGCAAGAAAATCAGGGAGAAATGGTGTTTGTGCGTGTGAGTGAGAGAGAGGGAGGGGGGGAAAATAATGGCAGATATTCCATTTTACGTACCAAGAATTTTATGATAAATATCTCCAAGAAGGCTGTCCAGCTCCCTTGTCTTTGAAGTATGATAAAAGAACTTCTTCCTCTCTCCATCCCCATCTGAAAACTAATTTAATCTCCAATTATTTGCAACTTGCTACTGATCATTGGTTCGTTACAATTCAAGAGTCAACCAGCTACTTACTGCAAATTCAAAATCTTGAACTTTGTCTAATGTGTCTTCATCAAGGTCAACTTCAAAAATGCACATCAAATAACCTGCATGTATGGAAGTACAATGAGATTGGTAGTTGCAAGTACTGAGAGAAACATGTAACAATATTGAACTACATGTCAGCTAAAAAATAGAATGACATAGGACTATAGAAGCACTGTATCAGCCTTGAAATTAAAAGCATTTGCATCTCAACAATTCAAAGCATGCACATGCATAACCATCATTTAAACATTCAATCACAACTTGAATCCGTAACTAGTCCAAGTTTTGGCTACAACTCGGTATTTTCGTACTCTACATGAAGCACAATCAAGTACTGAAAATATCGACCAGTTCTCCATGAATCGTGTTTCTCCAACCCAGTCACTGGTGGTGAGATTTAGAGGAAACTATGATGGAAACAGAAAAAATGGCTTACTATAATTCAGATCAAGGTTTAAGAGTTGCAGGACCTTCCCATTGGGAAGATGATATGAAGCACTGGTAAAGTAGATAAAATTTATTATCTGAATGTGGGTTCATTTTTCACTATTTCATCCACCCACCTTTTTCATTTCATAATCTGATGCCTCGTCTGCCTGCAAGATTTGGCATATTAATATTTAGAAAATTTAGGAAGCAACAAAGTGGTTGGCGTGTGGTTGATACCATGGGTTTGCTCCCCATAGATCTTAACTTCAAGCCCCCCTGGAGTTAACTAATGTATGTGATTTAGCCCTTCCCATAAATAAGTCCTTCCCATAAAAAGAGGGTTGGGATACCCTAAAAACAAATAAGATAATATAAAAAATAAAAAAACAAGCATCTTCTTTTGCCTCTTACTATGAGAAGCATGGCATCCTTCATAAATTAAACTTTATTTTGACCGAAAAAATGTGGGCTAGAAGGGAATGCTAGGATGCATGGAGCAGTTGGGCGGAATTGTAAGGAAATTGTTTGGCTTCTCTGTTTGAGGTTGGCGGAAATTGGTATGTATAAAGGAAGGTCATCTTCTTCTGATCAAGTAGATTTCTCTCTTCAGACGTTGCTGTATCTACCTCCTAGACAGTTCCGTGCTGCACCTCGGATCATCTGGGCACAGTAGACCCCTCCCCTCTCCTTACTGCTTGCTACAAACTGAATACTGATGGCTGTGCTTTAGGAAATCCAGCTATCATTGTAGGGGTGGGGGTGGGTTGTGATTCAAATGGGGTTCTCATTGCGAGCTTATCTTCTTGATACAACCGTGGTTCAAATAACTTGGCTGAGCTTATGGCATGATTGGATGGACTAAAGTTGATTCGCAACTTTCGGACTCATCTCTCGTCATTCATGCTTTGACCACCAGGAAATCAAGTTGGATGTTCGAGGAGTTTTACTACGCATTCAGGCTTTGCTTACTTCGTTTCAATGGAGTGTGCACTGATATATCGTGAGTGTAATGCTGTGGCAGATTAATTGGAAAAGTACAGGGCACGATCTAGCTCTCATCAAACATACAATGGTAGGAGAATGCTTCCACCGGGTGCTAAGCAGCTATATATGGGTGATTACCATCAATTACCAAATTTTATATTTGCAGATTGAGGATTCCTTTTCATCACATGTTTACACAAACTGTTTCTTTAGTGCAAATCACTTTATATATATATATATATATATATATATAGAGAGAGAGAGAGAGAGAGAGGAAGCGGTAACGCTGCCTCATCAACCTAGCATTCAAACGCTGTGCATGTGCCGTTTGAGGGCCAAGTGGCACCTAATCCGAAGATCGGGTGCCGAGGCAACATGCACAAGATCAATCACATCCATCACAAAAAAACAAAAAACAAATTGAAAAACCATCTTATCCACCATCCAAAATGTGGTCAAAGTTGGCAAAAAATCAACACACCAAGTATGTCGGGCGGAACCCAATATTTGACCACATTTTTGAAGGTCAAAATAGTTTTGTTTTTTAGATCACATGCCATGTGGCACATGATCCCAAAATGGGATTTTTTTGGGGATCATATGCCATGTGGCATATGATCTCAGCATTTGCACAGCGTTCAAACGTTGGAGGGCTGATGCAGGGACTTGTTCTTCACACACACACACACACACACACACACACACACACACATATATATATATATATATAGAGAGAGAGAGAGAGAGAGAGAGAGGTTAAGGTGTCCCTCAACTTTTTAGAGTTCCAACCCTACACTCAAGTGTAGATCATGTGGCACATGATCTCAAGTTGCACTACATCCTCTAAGGGTTTACCAGTCCCTTTAGGGTATTAGAAAAAAAATTAAAAATTGACTTTCCTGCCCTTCATTTCATGAGTCAAAGTTATGGGTTTTCCACCCAAAAAATTTGCCCTTAAAAATTTCAACCTTTGACCACAAAATCAGCGTTGCAGAAACAGTTTTTCGTTTTCATTTTTTTGTATGGTCATTGATCAACCTTATGCATGTTATCGTGGCACCTGATCCCCATATTAGGTGCCAACTGCCACATGACGCCCATATGACTCGAGTGTACAGTTCAACTCTACAACTCAAGTGTAGGGTTCCCGTCCATATATATTAATATATATATGGAGAGAGAGAGAGAGAGAGAGAGACCCAGGACTATGCACCTGGATGTAGCCTTGAGGGCTGCACCCAGATCATTTGGGCACCACGTGGAACCGATCACTTCGGTTTCCACGCCAACTTGGATAACATCAATCAGGTATCACACAAAAATTGGGCTCTATCCGATGCATATTCACTGTTAAGAATGTGGTCAAAAGTCAATAAAATCAATGCACTAAATTTGTGGGGCGTCACCTTATCTTTGATTCATCAAATCGAGGTCAAAAAAGTATAAAAAAAAAAAAAAAAAAAAATTTGATTCACATGCCACATAGCTGATATAACACCCAAAATGGGTGTTATACCAGCCATGTGGCATGTGATTTGGCATCCGGGTGCAGCCCTCAAACGCTGCATCTGGATGCATTTCCCCATTCCTTATATATACATATATATATGACATAGCTGATATAACACCCAAAATGGGTGTTATATCAGCCATGTGACATGTGATTTGGCATCCGGGTGCAGCCCTCAAAGGATGCATCCGGATGCATTTCCCCATTCCTCACACACACACACACACACACACATATATATATATATATATATATATATAGAGAGAGAGAGAGAGAGAGAGAGAGAGAGATTGACAATCAAACCATTAAATTAAAAAAGAAATAGAGTACAGAGGTGTACGGGTAATCCCTAGAATACAATCTTAGACAGAGGATTGCTATGGAGTGAGCTTCGGCATCGCCATCACCCAACAGCCATAGACAAGTAGTGTTACCTTGGCACTTCTACTTTTGGGATTTTTGCGTGCCGACACTTGGACACTCCTCAACAGCACGAAACTTCTAGATTATATGAAAATACCACATAACCATCAAAATGCTCATAGTTTTGACAACGATACATGAACTTCATCTAACGAAAAATTTGTATAGAGTTCAGTAACTGCTAAATAAAAGGTTTGGGTTATTGAAAACAATTTTTATAATAGTGTAAGTTTATTTAGGTTCATGACATATGTTATGCATCTTGTCATTACATATCTTAATTGGCTCTCTAAGATTTCCCTTCAATATTTTTTGTATATATATATTCTATTTATTAATTTATTTTTATTAAGGCCATGCCACTGTATTGGAATCTACAGAAATTGGCATGCCAAACATCTATTGGCACCTTGACATTTGGCACCCGTGCCACGTGTCTAGGTAACACTGTAGACAATCCTATCAGTGTACAAAATGAAAAGAGTTGAGGCCCATTCTGTCGGCAATAATCATTCTTTTGCAGTCTCGAGGTAATCCGTCCAGTGCATTAAACCATTGATTGGTTGAGAAGAAGATCCAATCAACCACACACACGCACACACACACACACACACACGCGTGTGTGTGTACTTTGTGTATGTACATTTTTTTTTCGAAGAAAATATTTGTGTGTAGTGATTATAAATCTGTGGCATAAAGTAATTAACATACATATGAAACCATATATGCACAGATATGAGTCCTGATGTTGTATATTAAAAAATTCAAGCACTATGCTCACAAGGCTAAAATGCCACGAAAGTTGGGCTCATGGATTATATGAAATATGGTTGCAGTTCACTATAATATTGAAACTAAATTAAATAGAATGCAGTTTACTCCTCAATCCACGAATCAAACCATCCTGGATAGTTCAATTTTCATGAGCATAGAGTTTGTTGTCTTGGTTAAGAATACAGCACTATATGTGCATGTAGAAAAAAAAAATTAGCAGCATTTATGTCCAAATGCTTGCTTTCTTACTAATATTCTTTTACAAATCAAGTAGATGCACATGGATATGTCAAAATATCTAATTATACAGCATCGATAGAGGTTCTCAGTTATGGTTTCATTCACTCCAGATTATTAATCCCAGAAGGAATGAATAGGGTTCATCCCTTGAATAGGTGGTCATCCCTAAACATGCCAAATAGTGCTTTAGTGAGGGATACTTCGCGCCGACACATGGGGTAAAATGGTTGTTCCTTCAGGCTAGTAGAAACAAGTGTGAAACCAAGTGTCTAGAGAATAAGATACACGACAATTTGCTGTGTATTCTGTATAATGTGCGAGTGGTGTGTATGTAGTTCTATTTGGGTGGGTATGTATTCCCATTCTACCTCATATAGAAGCTAGTAGGGTCTCCTTCCATAACCAAACCAAACCCGAACATTGCTAACATCATCTGTCCTTTGATGACGTCAACAAGGTCAACCCTCTGACATTATTTTCTCTCCAAATGGGAACCGTTCAGATCAATTTTGTATAAGGATTATTCTTGTCTTCTACAAGTTTTGGATCCAAGATCTCTAATATGCAGCTTCGAAGGGATCTTTAGGTTCAGTTTTTGAACTTTGATATTCGTGCTTTTTATACACTATTCTTTGAAGACCTTTTTGTCACAAGCTTGTGATTATATTTGGTTCGGAATCTCCCTACGAATCTATTTTAGTAGTGTTTCAATTGAGTTTGATTGATTAAGTTTTCTGCAGTCACATGTCTTCTCAAATATTATCCTCCTCTCTTCTCCTACTGGCTCGTCTGGCTTCTGATTGTTTTCTGATCGGATTAGACTCTATATGACTATATGTTGTGGCAATGCTTTTATGTGGTTTAATAGTGACTGCTATTGTTACCGTAAGCTAACCAAGAATGCTAGTGTGAAGGGCGATGGTTGACGGGTTATCATGAGCTGCAATCAGGTTCCTTTCTATAAAACAGATTTGATCTCTGTGCTGCAAGTAGACTCTTTATGTATGTACCTGATCTGGACTCTATCTGGCTTTTGTTGCTTACTCCTGCTGATATGTTGGGCTGATTGGTTGAGGGCTGATAGGATCAGCACTGTAGTTGTCTGTCTAAAGTCCCAAGAAGCAGTCTAATGCATTTCTGTTACTTTGTTTGCATTATGGTTGCATAGTTGTGGGTGTTGGTATTTGTTGGTTGGCTTGTTATATTGAAGTGACCACTATGTCTTGTCAGGCTGAGTTATCTACTCTTATGACACACTATGTTTCTTCTATTTTGGCAGCTTGATCAACATCTTTTCTATATTGGGTAATTGACTATGAGGCTACAGCCCATATGACTGGAAATTCTCAGGGTTATGCAGTTTATTCTCCTACAGAATCTTCTTCTCAGGTACACTTGGCAGATGGTTCCTCTAACCCCTGTTGCTGGCATAGAAACTATCCTTGTATCCTCTTCTCTTTCATTATCTCATGTGCTCATGTTCCACATTTGTCTACAAATTTACTCTCTATTAGTAGTCTTGCTAAAATTTAAATTGCTCACATTATGTTTATTCTTATTGCATTATCGAGGATCTTACTACTAAGAGAATTGTTGGTAAGGAAATTGAAAAAGGAGGTCTACTACTTGGATGTAGACGTTATGTTGCTACTACTGTAATTCCCCGGAATTCATACTTCCGAATCTCAGGGGTTATTAACTTATCTTCTTAGGACCTGGCAACAAAGGGTCTTTCCAACGAATAAAGTTCATGTTCTCATCATCCTTGGTAAAATCAAGTCCACCGCGGAGACATTCATAGACCGCTATACCATAGTTCTTGGCAGATAACCCCAATTTTGGTTTAATAGTAATCCCAATAGATGACGACCATACTTGTTCAAGTTATCTCTCTCAACTTGCCCACCATAACAGTAAAAACATATACAGAATAAATATCAACAACACAATTGGAAGCAAAGATAATACAAAAACTTTCATTCATTCCAGTTCATTTCCCCACAAGTCTTTCAGCCAGTACATGATAGCTCAAATTGCAAGATGAATTGATAACAGAACGGATACAGCTGAAGTCATACTATACTAGCTTACTCTTCAACACTTGATCAACATTACACTTATTTTTAAAACTTACTAACTTCTTCTTCATGCCTTATTTAACTTTCTTGGACTTGCTTTAACCTTTATTCTGTGATTCCTTTTCCTTTTCTGTCGAGTGACTTCTCTGTGTATGATAAATAAGTGTGAGCGAAGGAACAACGGCTCAACAAGTCCTACCCCCATGAATCCAGTAGATTTGAACAATGTTTTTCTTCATGGGCATCTTACAAAGGAGATTTATGTGGACCCTCCATCTGGCTTCCTACTTCAGGGTGAGACAAGGAAAGTTTGTAGACTTCAATAGTCAATTTATGGGTTGAACCAGTCATCCCGAGCATGGTTTCATCACTTTAGTGGCGTTATTATTGATTTAAGATTTCAGAGATGTCATTCTGATCACACATTGTTCATCCACTCATGTTCTGTTGGTTGTACGATTCTTTTTGTTTGTGGATGATAATATTCTCACTGGAGAGGAGATGATGCTTCATTCATCTCCCATGTGAAAAGTGGGCATGGTCATACCCTTAACTAAAAAATCTAGGCAGTTTAAAGTACTTTTTGGGATTTGAAGTTGCTCGTTCTAGAAAAGGGATCTTCCCAACTCAGCGAAAGTAAATTATTGATCTCCTCAATGATACAGGAATGCTTGATTGTAACCATATTACAACTGGACCAGAAGCAATCTCCTCATGAGAGTGAGGGTGATCTTCTTCCTGATCCTTATAAGTATCGGCGAATGGTAGGTTTGATTTATCTTCTCTCACTTGACTTTATATTACTTTCGTTTTTAGCTTGCTTAGCTAGTTTATGCATGCATCTCGCACTCATCATCTTGTTGAGGTCCATTGTATTTATTGATATATCAAGTTTATGTTGGTGGGTTACACAGAAAATGATGAAAATATACCGAAAATAGCTTCAAGGCGTGATTAGATAGTCGTCATTAAGACAATATTTAACCCCACCATGCAACGGGATAACGATAAATTCGCCTCCAGGATACAATGAATCCCCGGTGATGCACCGATCTGTAACACACTACGTTGCATAGTAGTGTGCGACCCAACGAAACGAACGCACCAAATCGCTCTACTAGGCACACGAATTTCAAGGACATGGAGATAGGATTCGAGATTTGCAAGTGCTTGAAACCCCGCCTCTCACCTCTATTTATAATTTTCTAAGCACCCTTTTTTAGGGCGATTGTGTCTCTTGGTTCCTCGAAATCGAGGGCCCTGATCGATTTGATCAACGGTTGTAAGGATCCAACGGTACACACTGAACAATTATATCTTTCGATTACTCAACAGTCAATAACGTCTATGTCCGAACCGTTTTCATGAACAGTCGAATCTTAAAGGTGGGAAACCACCTAATGCACACACGCGGTGTGCACGTCCGAAGGCAATCTGCACCCGGTCAACTAGTCAACCGATTGTACTATCCTAGATCAAATAAGAAAGGGTCCTCAAGCTCCTCGCGATGATGCGCACGTACAAAGGGCGCCTTAAAAGCGCCAATTGTGTCATTTGCACGTTGCAAACGCGTCTGTGCGTGCACAGCGGTAAACCACCGCTATGAGCATTATTTCCACCTTCAAGCCAAACAATATAAAAGGTAAGTTTCTGTATATATGATAGGAAACTTTCTTGTAAACTAGAGAGGTGGGACTAAATTTTTACAACACTTTCAAGTTTTGGTGGGCATAGTTTTCCTCCAATACTTTTCAAATTTCAAATTACTTTTGACTAGAAGGTCGTACGTTCAAGTATTAGCAAAACCAACTTTTCCACATGGAACCATTTAAAGTTAAGCCAAAAAAATTTAACCAAAGTAATAAATAATAAATAAATATTATTAATTTTAAATTAATAATTAATATTTATTTTGTTAAATATCCAACAATCTGGTCTTGGTGGTGGACTAGTATATCAATCACATGGTCACTTGAGCATCTCTGGATATACAGATGCCGATTCGGCTGGTTCTGTCATAGATCATTGTGCTAGCTCAAGTTATTGTGTTTTTCTTGGAGGCAACTTGGTTGCAAGGAAGAGTAAAAATAATCAGTGGTCTCTCGTTCTAGCGTTGATGCACGAGTATCGAGCAACTGAATATGGCCCTTCCTAGATCATGTGGCTTCATTCACTTCTTTTCCAGTTGAGTTTTCCTATTCGCAGTTCCATACCTCTTCATTGTGATAATGAAGTTGCAAAGAAGATTGCATCTGATTCCGTATTACATGAGTGAACCAACCATATCGAAGTTGAAGTCGACTTTGTTAATGAAAAAGTATGGGATGGTTCACTTAAGATTATTGATGTCTCCTCATCTCAAGAACTTGTTGACATACTTACTAAAGTTGTTGGCCAAGTTCTCTACATTATATTTTTATCACGTTGCACATGTTTAATGTTCATGCTCCAGCTTGACGGGGAGTGTTGTGGTGTATTGTGTGTAGTAGCAATATTTGGGTCTGTATGCATTCCCATTTGACTTAATATAAAAGCTAGTAGGGGCTCTCTCTCTCTCTCTCTCTCTCTCTCTCTCTCTCTCTCGTACACATGAAATTTGCATTTCGACATTTTCTAAAGATGCATCCAGGCAACAGTACTATATTTTATACATATTTCATAAGCATCATCTATCTATTCCATGGTAGTCAAGGCGAGGACATGGCGTCGCCATGACAAATGGCGAGGCAAATCGTCATATGAACTTCTATGACAAAAATGGATATATGGCAAAGTCATGGCAGAATGGCACAATGACGCTGGCATGACCGCTATTTTGAATTTTCTTTTATAACTACTAACATGTATGTTATAACTTATAACCTTATAAATTATAAAACTTTCAAGTTATAAGTTATATTTGTATTATAACTTATTTTTGATAAGTTATATCCATCATATTTAGGGGTTTAAGTGAAACCCTCTAGTCTTTCTCGCAACCACTCTCTCTCGCTCTCTCGTCTCTCTCAACGCAGGTTTTTATATTTTGGGTGGGTTGCTACTAGCCCCCCACTATATGTTGAACATTCCCCATAAGATACAATTGACTGTTGACGCTTTGAACCAGACTGACAGAGATCGTTTTCGTTCCAATCTTTCCCACAACTGATCTTGAAATCATGAAAATATCATCAGATGGTCATTTCAATCTTCCTCTATAAAATATATACAAAATAAAAATAGTAGAAAACTAAAATATATATTAATGATTAATAAATAATAAAAAATATTAAAATAAATTAATATATGGCCTCGCCATGGCATGGCAAGCCTCTTCGCCATGACCTCTCCACACCGCCTTAACTACCTTGATCTATTCGTAATTCTATTAAGATCGACACTAGGTACATGTCACTTTCATATATTCAATGATACGATATCATTGGTATTCACAAGATAACTTCTTTGTACAAATTGAACCGCTTCGAGCTCTATTCAATTTTTTACAGAAACTAATCTGAATATGTACTTCACCATTTCCTGCATTATTGGAAAGCTCAAGAATCAGATTTCAAGGACAGAATCAGCAAAGCCAATCCCCCTATTCTTGATGAATATGGACCTAAACGTTGAGGTGACTTCTGCATGACGGGATGTGTGTGTGTGTGACTGTTGAGAATACAAACTCACAACTCCTAAGACGCACATGGGAAATTTGCACAAAATTATCCAATTGTACAGTTTACCTAATGGAGCACAGGGTCTCTTATTGAGGAGACACTTCCCAACAGTTAGGATCAAACGGCCCAAAATTAGTTCGTAAAAAACCGTTCTTTATTACATTTACCTATAGAAGGAAGAACATCAGAAACTGATGCACAAAAAAACTGGAAAAACTACAATATTTCAAAAATCTATGAGCATTGAATATTTTTTGAATCAGCTGTAGCATTGATAAAATAGAAACATTGAACAGTCGATCTGTGGTGCAAAATAGGGTAACGAAATGCAAACCAACCTATTTGATGAATATAAACAATACATGGAGCAAGCTTATTTTCATGGAGCCAAGGAAGACGTGAAATTTCAGATGACGATACCTGCAAAACACTGACTTGAGTAACAAACCTATTGATATTTATAATAACAATCTCAGTCTAATAAGATTTAGATTACAGATAGTACCTGCTCCAGAAACTCAGGCAATTCCTCATATATAGTTCTCAGCTCATCCAACTAGAATTTTAAATTAGAAGAATTGCAACATTTAAGATAGACAGAAAAAAAAATATAGCACAAACTATCACTACCAAGAGCAAACCAGTAAAATAATAAGTACAGGTTTCATATCGAAGTTAACCTAGAGCAATGAGTATATCCAAGCAAAACATCAAAAGCCCAAAATGCAGTGACAACTCACTCCACTTTTGCTAGTAAATTGGTGCTGAAGCAGTATATTGTTCCTGATACTTTATCAAAGGAACTCACAAGAGAAAATTTTAATAATCAAATTCCCATGGCAAAGATAAAAGCCACTCTCACATATTGGCAAAAAAGTGGGTTGGTGGTGGTGTGTGCGGGGGATTGGGGTCTGTGAAATGAAGGAAAAGATAATTCCATCGAATAAGAATACTTCACTTGCTAAAAAGACCTCAAATAGCTTAATAAGTGCAAATGAGAGAATCTAATATAATGCACAAGGGACTAACAATCTGTAAATGAAATTTTTAATTACAATGCTGACAGTAAAATAAATACAGTCAGACACAAGACCTTTATAACACAAGAGTGCAGTACTGTTGTTGAAAATGTTTGACCTGAAAAAGTCCTTTTTCTTGGGCATTTTGACTTGACAATCATGGCATTCTCATTTCAGAGATCTTTCTAGGTATACTTTCTCATAAAATTGTGATGACCATGTGAATTCTCGTCTTTCGGATGTGGAGGTGCCACATGCTAGTGGATGCTTGATTAACCTCATATGATAGCGGATATTATTAAGCATGCCTATATAGGGGTAGAAACTTACATCTGGAATAAACCAATGTCAATTATCACTTACTAGAACTAGTGCATTATCACAGTTCATACAAAAGATGGCATGGTGATCAGATTCAGATGGATTACCTTCACATGAAATGGTGATGCTAGTGAAGAGCACAAGCAAGTTCATTTTCAGTATTCAGTGTCTAAAAGAAATAAGGTGATATCTCTCTGTATGCAAATTAAATGGAGGTTGCAGCCAGATAAATGATATAAACAAATGATACAACAAAAACAGAAGCAGGCAAAAAGAGGAATGCATATAACCATAATTAAATTAAGGGGAAAAGATTTAAAATCCAAAAGGGTGAAGAAAATTGTTTAATGGAAACCTAACCTCATCACAAAATCCCTCTTTCACCACTGTCTCATACCCCTTCTCCTTAACTCTGCTAACGTCAACCACACCCATTACCTACGACATATATGAATCGAATTTTAGAAAATCCAAAATTCAGCCACAAGTTAATTAATTGTGTACGTATAAAATAAAAATGGGATGCTTCATTATGAAAGACAGTAGTAACATTATGAGCCCACTTAGATTACAGATAATGGCTTAATCCGAAATGAATCTTTTGAATTTACAACTGCCAGCCAGTTTAATTGACTAAAACAACAATGCGCAAATTAGATGACGAAGAGAGAAAGCCAAACCAACAATAGGAATAGTAACAAGTTTTGACAACAAAAATTACTATGATATTTCTCAACAAATCCCAGCATGCTTATGTCCAGTACATGAAAAGAAATGAAATTTATCACCAAATTATCCAATCGGAAAATAAATAAAAAAGTTGTACCAAAACAAACCAGATTCAATAGTCCAACCACTCATGTTTGGCTAAAGAAATAACATTATACCACCATGAAGCGGGACAACGACCCTAAAATGCGGAATACGATTTTTATGCAGATTTTGCCGAAATTAAATAAAATTAAATCAAGCTTAATCTCAAAACTATATTAAATACCTTAGGGTTCAGAGAATTTAGGTTGGTAGATCACGCGAGATCCAGTTAGGGTCCAGTCTGATGCGTAAGTACTATTAGATTTGAGGCGAGATCGGCCTAGAGATAGAACTCTAGCTTTTTCCAAGCTTAGGAGCTCGTCTTCGGTCCGATGTAGATTCGCGGATTCCCAAGTTGGGTTGTGAAAGGGATTTGCAGTTTGCAATAGGTTTATGGTTTTCGGATCGGTTTATGGTTTGGAACGGGTGTCGACTATGTTTGAATTAGGGTTTCAAAAGGGTTTAGGTTTTTTGGGAAAACAAGGAAACAATTAGGCTAAGGTTTTAGAATGCAATCACAGATCAAGAAATAGCAAATAGAATAGAAAAGAAAACAATGGCTTTTGGGAATCACTCCCTTGGCCTCACACCAAACCCATCTCAGGCAGAAAATATTCAAGCATAAAAGCATTCAATATTCAATCAACTAACTACAATGTTCTTCTTAATGACATTATATAGGAGGTCTTATAATAAAAGAAAACCCTAAAACGAATATTAAATAAAGACAAATAAACCTTTGAAACAAAAGTTCGAAAATAAACTTCTAAAACAACTCGCGATTTCGATCGATCGAAATTGGAATTTGATCGATCGATTTGAAATTTTGATCCATCGAATTGAAAACCGATTGATCGAAATTTAATATTTCTATGAAAATCGCCTTCGACATTCGATCGATCGAAATGTCAATTCGATCGATCGAAATTTTGCCATTCTTTTAGTTCCTCCTCATCCTCTTTCTACAAAATTTCCATCTTTCCTTAGCTTTGACTTCCATTACGCTGCTTCTTTCTACGCCGGTAGAAACGATGCGGTCCGAGTCCAATGTCCATGTATGTGGCGTCCCCGTCACACTAGAGTTGAAAACTAAGAAGACTCAACCTTAGGGTTTGTCTAACCTACAGAAATTCTAGAAACATGAGGTCGATATTAATGGCATGCTTCCATAAGTTGGCAATACTCTTTAGATTTCTCAATCATATTTGATATAGGACAAAACTAGAATGACTAAATTTATCTATGTACGGTTTCTGTGAAAAGAAAACCTCATAGGCCCAGAAAGGGCTTCATAAAGAAACTCCAACAAAACAATGGAGGATCTATGCTCTAGATAGCTTTTGTAAAGGACTTCACAAAACTAAAAAACAATTAAAGTACTTAACTTCAAAATAAGTATCAAAAGTGATATCTTCTAAACACATCACGCATGTACCTATAATTCAACAAAAACCAAATTAATAAACTGAGGGTCTACAATCTAAGTTTGCTTTTGTAAATGGTTCCAAAAAAATAAAAAAATAATGAAAGAAGTAATTTCAAAATAAGAATCAACAGAGATATCTTCCAAACACATCATGCAAGTACCTATAATGACTAGGAAAGTCTAACTTCAACCAGAACTAATCAATAAATTGAGGGTCTATAGTCTATATTGATTTTGAAAATGGTTCCAAAAGAATAAAAAATCTTTTAAAAAATAATTCAAAATAAGAACGAATATAGATATCTACCAAACACATCATTCAAGTACTATAATGACAAGGAAACTCTAACCCAACCACAAGCAAATTAAAACTAACCCAACATGTTTCCCAGTACAGCAAGATCTTCCACAGTGTGCACACTTTAACTTTTCCTTGTCATCCAGAGAGGAGGTACCATACCCCCACCACAATGATGATAAGAGATATTAGAAGCAAGAATAGTTCTCTCGGGTACTACTAGGCATATCCACAGTTTTATGTTGTCCCTCTTCCCACTGGAGGGAGAAAAACGATCCCAATCAGAGGAATTGTCTCACACCTAAAAGCATAAGCATAGATGAATTGAAGTGGGTAGAATCAGAGGAACTGTTTCACACCATGCAATAAATTGAAGTTTCTTTACTACTCAATTTGAAGATTCTATTCACTATAATGCACCGGTTGATAGTGGCTTCGCTCTTCCCACATTCCTTGCAACTCAGAATAGTTTTCCTTTTTTTTGCTTGGTGGCAACTCGGATAGTCATCAGTAAGGGATCAGTTTCCCTGACTAAAGGATCCAATCATGTCAGTCAACACAAATACTTTAGTAAAATTATGCTGATGTCATAATTAAGCTATGGCATCCCCCACTTCCTCAACTGATTACATAAACGTTTTGCTAATGTTGGACAACATGGAATGGAGAAGTCGTCACAATACGGTCATATTTTCGGATTCCTAGATTCCAAACACTAGAATCTAATGTAGGGAAATAGGAGGAATATAAGAAAATTAAAGAAGCTTAAGAAGTATTGGAAGAAAAAATGAAAGAAAAGTGATGCAGGACAAAACCCTAAACTACGTGAATGCGATGATCTAATTACTTGCCGAAATTAAACTAAATTAATTTTAAACAATGAACCTAAAAGTAACGCGAATACCTTAGAATTTCATAGTTTTCCATGTGAAAAATCGCATTGGGGTTCGAATCGGGTCCAGTCCGGGCGCTAGATCCGTTAGCCTTGCAATGCAGATCAGTCCTAGAGGTAGAACTCTAGGTTTTCCAGATGAGGGCGTCGCTCGTGATTCAATGACGGAGTCGCGAGTGTTCTCAAGATTCTGATTCGTGTGGGCTTATTGGTGGGATGGAATTTAGGGTTCGAACTTCAAGGTATTGTAGGTTGAAGGCTGGAATTAGAGTTTGTGAGATCACACGAGGTAGAAAAGAAAATAAGATTAAAGAGATAGATAGAGGATAGATTTTGGGCTTTGCACCCTTAGCTTCACACCAAACCCTTCTCCGAAAGAAGAATCACTCTTCGGAAAAACTCATCTCAAGTTCCAAAAGCAAAAGCTCATTCATTCAATATTCAATAACTAATTACATTGTTTTTCTTAATGACCTTATATAGGAGGTCTTAAAATAAAAGAAAACCCTAAAACAATTAAATAATAGAAGACAACTTTAACCCTGAAATTTAAATTCGAATTCTGCGTGATTTCGATCGATCGAAAGTGGTACTCGATCGATCGATTTATATATATATACTCCAAAATGAAGTCTCTTTCTCGCCGCTCTTGCCGCCGTCGATCAATCGAAATATGGCTTCGATCGATCGAAGCAGGGAGTCGATCGATCGAATCATTGAATCAAGCGATTGACTGTGCAGTGCGCAGATTCTTCTCCTGGTTCTGATTTTCGTTTCACTTCTTCTTGGCTGAAAAATTTGTTGCAGCCCGAATCTACGGCTCTCGATCTTGGTGTCCCGCATCAAAAAGACAAATCTCAAATTTATTAAGGAAAAGCCTATTGACCGAAGAGTTATAGTCTTCAACTTTCAATCCCGTCACTTTTATATTTTGCCTATTTTCAAGTGTCAAACGACATCAGATTGATGTGAAATTGATCTTATTTGAAAGCTTATCAAAGTAGCTTTCCAACGAGCCCAGAAACGCGCAATTCCGAAAGTATTGAAGAAGTTCTGGTCAATTTTTCAGAACCTGAAATGAAAGTGATGAATTTCAAGATTCTTAGTTGAATTAGGATTAATTTCTTTTATCATTTTATTTTAACAAATAAAATTTTTTTCATTTATTAGAAATAGGATTAGTTTCCTTATTGTTTTAGAAAAATTAGGATATTTATTTATTTAAATTAGGACTTAGAGTTAGAATATGATATCTTATTTTATGCATTGTAAAAGTCTATTTAAAGGGCAATAGTGCTGGAAATTGAATAGAGAGTTAAATAAAATACTTCACTTGGGGCTTTTGGAGCCCTACTAGCGGCATTAGTATTAGATATTCCTGCAGGTATACTAGCAAAGGAATTTTTGTGGGATATTCCTTAATTCAACCATCTTGGAAGACTAATTTCAGCTCCTACAGGTTTTGCTAGTTTTGTCTCAAAACTAGTACCCTCTCAAGTAGCTATCCTACACGGATCGCCTCAAGATCAACCAAATCAGGTTGTCATATGGTGCAACTCACATAGCCCCATTTCTTCTTTCCATCCAAATATATTTTTTCCAATCAGGCCTACTCCGAGTAGTTTGTTCCATCAAAACTCACAGTGGTAACCAGGAGATTTTGTCCATCATGTGCAGCACTACTGCTGCTCAAGATGTCTTTTGAGTCGTCCATCACCACAAACACCTAAAAATTAAATACACAAACGATCCACGCATCAATCGCACGATCAACACACCCAAAGAAAATAACAGCACAATAAATTCTGATATCCTTGTTTAGAATTATTATAACAGACAGAGAATCCATTCAGAAGGATTTTTTAACTCACATAAAGAAGAAAAAAAGTGACTTTCAGAATATATATATATATATATATATATATATATATATATATATATGGGACAAGAAGAGTCGCCATGAATAGCTAAAAACATTGCACAATCTTCACATCAGCACCAAACTGAAAGGGTAACCACCATTTGAAAGAACATCAAGAACTGATCAGGTATAGTAGGTCTACTTTGATCGAAGGTTCCAACAGAATCAGAAACACAGAAATACGTGAAACTATGATTTTTCCAATCTTTGTCTTCAATAAAAAACACACCAATTGAGCCCGAAAAATATGAAGAGAATACCATATATTTTAAAAAATTGAGCTCTCATAGGAAACTGGAGTCATTCGCTACATTTTGGATCAACTAATTGACTTTTAGTGACATCAAGCTGGCGTCAGCAGCAAAGGACCAAAAAACAAGGGTTAAGGGAGGTCATGACTCTGATGCCGAGTTGACTTGAGGATTGTAGAGGATATTTAGAGTTTAAATAATGGTAGTAGGGTTTAAAGAGGAGAGAAGGTTAGAGAAAAAAACAAAAGGAGACTAAAGATAAGAATATACGATTATGAGAAAGTTGTCTCATATCCTCACTATATCAGGATATATAATCCACAAATATAAGTATGCTCTTAGATGAAATAGAAATAATAGAGAAAAGGCAATGGAAACTACATGAAAAAACTGCCCGTTGTAGCACACTCTAACTACCACCAACAGAAAGCAGAAATGTTGTTTATTGATTTTATATTGTACTATGTGTATATATAGGGATGCAGCAATCTTTTAGCTATCAAGCATTGCCATGGAACAGAAAGTTATAATGCATGAGGTACGACTGCATGTTAGGATACCACAGTACAAAATGTTATAATAGGGTCAACATGCAATTAATGGTTATGGAATACCAAATAGTTAATGATACAGGCAAGCTGGGGCAAAAGACAGATTTTCAAACATTGGAGATTTATAGATGGACTGCACTTTGAGTTTCAAGCATGCAAAAGATTTGAGGTATGAAAGACAAAGGTGAGGTGGGTTGTACAGCCCTATGAGCATGTGCGTCATAGAAAGTGAGGATTGTACGCACAGTTATTAAAAGAAAACAAAGCCACTACCCTAATCTCATATCAGGATTGCATAATTTTTCTAGATATCTATAGGTATTACGAGCAAGGATATTGTCAGAAATTATATTTGTGCCAAGTAATAAAAGGAAAATGAGCATGGATAATGCGTTAGAGACACATATATGTCAAGTTCAAAATTAAGAAGTTCCTTGCATATATGATATGTTGGAGACCTAAATTTACGTTAAAGAGATACTTGTTTTAGAATTATCACTTTTAACTTCAGTAAAGAGTCAATTTGAGTTAGGGTTTCATCTTGATATGAAAGATAATATCGGGAGCGCATACACTATTATTGGTGTTTTTGACATTTTTTATTTCTCTTGAAGATATTTGAAAAGCGCAACTTCCATTCTCTTGTTTTTGCTTTTCACTTTTTACATATACTCGTGAATTCAGGGAATTTGCAATCATGTGGTGAATCAGAACCTATACACAAATTTTGCACAATCCTGTACACACGGTAGCACAAAGTAGACAGAATTCTTAAATAACATAAAATACTAACCAGTTCATAAACATAAGCCAGCTCTGTCGTGATACATGAACTTGCCTGCAATAATATACACAGATTGACTTTTGTAAGAAAACAGTAGCCTTGTGCAATAAACATGTGCATGCCATCATTGGCAATCCAAAAGAAAGCAGCTGATACATCAATCCAAACCTTTTCAACGATGCCCAAATTCAAATACTCCAATCGCTCTTGAAGACTTTCGGAAATTCCGACTTCAAAAATTTTGTGTATGTGCAACAGTGAACAAATGCTCTGTTGGAACAAGAAGGATTGTCATTTCCATAGTGCAGACTTCCAACAGCTTGAATCAGTTAAGGAGTCCACAAAAATATATTACAAAAAAAACAAAACAAAGTCGAGGCAAGACATGTTGATGCATGTACCTTGGGCATCAAAACTACACTGCCTATTTGATATATATCTTTTCTCAGAATTCGAAGAGAAAAAATTGAAATGGTTTTCCAATTTTGAAGGCTAGATGTATGGTACCAAGGGATCTAAATTATTTACTTCCAAATCAACCTGCTATCACTTTAAGCAGATGTGGATCCCTTACTCGAGGCACAAGTGAAGATCATCTAAAATGCTATATTCCAGAAGAAAAGGTTTAAAGAATAATGTGCATGACTATTGTTGTATCAGAAAGTGAGTCTATGATGCTTTGATAGATAAGAAACAATGAAGATCTGGCCAATGAACTAGGCTTCTGTTGCTATTTCTGCTTATCAATAACAGCGCTCGAATGCTTACTAGAATTTTGCTGGATTATCAAAATCACCTTTTAGAGGTCAATCCGTACAGAATCAATGATCTACTGTGGCAAGAGCAACTAAAAAATCGCAACCCAGAGCTCAACTTCACCCACAAGAACCAAAAACCAAAACATTCAATATTATAAATTCTGGCCATAGATCATGTTCACATCTATTTATACTCACCCTGAACTAACAACCCTAGGCCAAAACTCAGCAATCTTATCATAATGTGAAGTACCCTAACAAGGTGGTTTCTCTTTATCTTATGTATGTGCCAATAGTCATCGGCGTTTGATGTTCCAAAATTGGCTATTGAGCTTAAGAAGTAGTGAAACTTGACTTTGGTCAGAGTTGGAAAGTTAGGGTTAGGATTAGGCCAAAGGAGGAAGAAGGAATGAGAGAGAGAGAGAGAGCAAAATGACCTAATTAGGGTTGGAGTCCTTATTGGCTTTTATATTAATACCGAACGACAAGATTACCCTGACATCACATGCACACCCAATATAAAGAATAACACACCATTATAACCCACATATATACATGTATCGCAACATAAACAACTATAATAATGGGTGTGTGTGATGTAAGAGTAATTTTATCATTCGGTATAAATATAAAGACAAGTAGGGATTCCAATCCTAACTATATCCTCTCTCTCTCTCCAACCCTTAAATCTATCTATCAAAGTCAAGTTGGTATCAAAGCCATTTAACAGAATTTTCGAGTTAGTGATGTCACCCATCAAATGTTCATGTTAGCAAGAAGTCATGTTGACATCATCATTGGTCAACTAGTTGACCTCTGATAGTGACGAGGCCACCAGAATTTGGATCGTTATTTACTATTGATATCTTTTATAAAGGCTTCGGCACATTTTGAGCAGCAGAAAGATGAATTGCAAAGGTATCTTTAAAAATCTCTTTGTTCACAGTTTTTAGGCACCATGTGAGGTTGAAAAGCCACTAGATCCGGTATGGTTTGGATCTATTTTTCATAAGGAATCTGAATCTTTGGCCTTGATTTGTTTTGAGAGATTTGATGTGGGTTTTGTCAACTTTTCACTTTTTTGAATACCATCTGATCGCTCTTCTTCCTTTCACCAATCTTTTTGCTACTGTTTCCCCCACTTATGATAATGATAAGGTGTGGTTAGAGTCCGGAAATTGTTTGAAACAAATTTCATGTTAATTGATTATGATTTTGGTGTTTTGTGACATTTTTAGTGACATGTCATTGATCATTTTACAGTTTCCTGGATGATATATTACTATTATCGCATAAATCTGGCCTAATTGGTATATATTAAATCCAGTCCTATTCTCAGGTTGTTTGGCTAGCTAACCTAGTATTCTTGATCTTAGTGGAAGTTTTTTCCACAATAATTGTTTATGGATTTATGTACGTATGTGTTATATTGGTGCGATAGTCATAACATTAGGTGTATGTGTGTGTGATGTAAGGGTAACCTTAGTTAATCAGATTAGGGTTAGGTAGAGGAAGAAAAAGAAGAAAAAGAGAGGGAGAAGCTTAGAGAAATCAGGGTTGAGTCAATTGTACTCGTACCCACATATCATTGATCTTTACATCATTTATAAATTGTTATTAATACTCACATACTATCTAAACACACCCACACTTAGATAGAGTAACACACACACCCCAACTAAAGACATACTAAGGACTTCACTAACACTCCCCCTAAAGTTGGAGCATGTATATCGATCATGCCCAACTTGGAGGTGATCTCAAAGTCTCTCCACCAACACCTTGGGTGAGAATGTCAACCACCTGATCTTTAGAATAAACTTGTGGTATGGAAATCTCCTTCTCTCGGGTGAAATGACAGTCAACTTCAATATGCTTTGTCCTTTCATGATAAACCAGATTCACTGCAACATGATGTGCAGCCTCATTATCGCCATATGCATGGGTAAGGTAAAATGAACTCCTAAATCTGATAAGATATGCTTCAACCACATAGCCTAGCGAGCTTTTTGAGACATAGTTCTATACACCCCCTCTACACTAGAGTTGGATACCACATGTTGTTTCTTCGACCTCCATGTCAACAAATTCCCTCTAAGGAATGTGCAGTATCATGTGGTAGATCTTCTATCATCAAGAGATCATGCCCAATCTGCATCTATAAATGTATCAATATCCAAGTGGCCATGAATTCTATACAAGATTCCTCTACCAAGACTCCCTTTCAAGCATCAAAGTATCCTATAAACAGCATCAACATGAGTATTCATGGGTGAGTGCATATACTAGCTCACGACACTTACTGCATAGGCTATACAAGACGAGTCATGGTGAGACACATTAGTTTTCTAACAGGTCTCTGATAACTTTTAGGATCCTTGAGTAGATCACTATGCAAGACAAGTCATGGTGAGATACATTAGTTTTCTAACATGTCTCTAATAACTTTTAGGATCCTTGAGAAGATCACCAACTTCTCCATTCAACCTATGATTCTACTCAAAAGGATTCACAGCGGGCTTGCATCACAACAGTCCAGTATCATGAAGTAGATCCAAAGAATATTTTCTCTGTGACAATGCAATCCCTTTCTTGGACCTTGTCACCTCAATACCTAGAAAGTACTTTAGAGGACCAAAATCCTTGATTTCAAACGCCATACGAAGGTATTCTTTCAAACATACTATTTCTTTACTGTCATCTCCTATGATGATAATATCATCAACATAAACCAAGATGGTTGTCGTATGCACCCATTTCTTCACAATCAAAATGTGACCATAATGCCTCTTCGATATCCATAACTCATTACGACTTCACTAAACTTCTGAAACCAGGCACATGAAGACTACTTTAATCCATAGATGGACTTCTTGAGCTTGCACACTTTCCCAATCTCACCTTATTTAACAAAGTCAGGTGGGAATGTCATGTAAACTTCACCCTTCAAATCACCATGAAGGAACGCATTCTTCACATCCAACCGTGAGAAGGGTCATTCCTTGTAGGTGGCTAAGGATAAAAGGACTCTGATAGTACTTGATTTTGCAACTAGAGCAAATGTTTCTTGATAGTCGACTCCCTGTGTTTGTGTGAACCCTCTTGTAACTAACCTTGCTTTATATCTCTCAATGATCCCATCATATCTATATTTTACAATGTAAACACACTTGCAACCCACTACTTTCTTTCTCAGAGGAAGATCAACGTCTCATGTCTTGTTATGTTCTAATGCTTGCATTTCCTGTGCCATAGCCTTTGTCCATTCAGGTTGAGATAGGGCTTCAAACACAAAATTAGTTATAACAATAGAATCCAATGATGAGATAAAACTGAAATGAGAGACATCATTTATAACAAATGAACTTTTGAATAGGATGTCTAGTACCTTTACGTTGAGCAATAGGAAGATCAATATCAAAGGAGGGATCTGTCTCTGGAGAAGGTTCATGGTCAGTGGCCTGAGGTGGATTCTCTACTTGATGCTCTTCTTGAACTCCTCTTAGACGGCCTCATGAACAGGCAATTTTCTAAACCACTTTCTCATATAGAAATTTTCCAATGATGGTTTCTCATACTTATCAACTTCAATTTGGGGTTGCTCTTCTACAACTTCTCTATCTTAATCAAAATATATGATCCCTTCATTTAGACCTTTTCTCTCATCCACAATGGGAACCATACCAAGGCTCTCTTCCATCTTCACAACACTCTCCCCCTGAAGAGGGCACTGGAAACTCTCTTGAATTTTTGAGAAGGGAGCATCTTAAAAAAATGTGGCATCCATAGTCACGTACCACTTTCTAGAAATCGAATCATACACCTTGTACCCTTTCTGTAATGGAGGGTACCCATCAAAGATGTTGAACTGCTTTGGCACTCAACTTATCACGATGAATATCTGGAATTTGGGCAAAGCATAGGCAACCAAAGATTTTAGGGGGAATTGGAAAGAGATGTTTGGAGGGGAACAACATGCTTTGAGGATACTTTCCTTGAAGGACTGATGTGGGTATTCTGTTAATGAGAAAACATGCAGTGAGCATTGCTTCACTCCACAAATTTCGGGGAACATTTCTTCCAACCAATAATGCCCTAGCAACTTCCAATTGGTGACTTTTTTCTCTCAACAACTCCATTTTGTTGAGGGGTATATGGACATGATGTCTGCCACTCAATGTCATGTTGTTATAGATAAGATTGAAGAATGCCAGAAGAGTATTCTCCCCCATTATCAGACCTAAGGATCTTCAAAAACACATTAAATTGGTTTTGAATGAGTTTATGGTATGTAGGGAAGATGGAGGAAACTTCATCTTTGGTCTTCATCATGTATAGGGTGGTAAGACGGGTATAATCATCAATAAATGAGACAAAATAACGGAACCCAGAAATAGAGGTAACAGGAGAAGGCTCCCCACACATCAGAGTGTACAATCTCAAATGGTGTACCACTTTTGTTGCATCTAGGAGGATATGTAGCTCTTGAATGTTTTTCCATTTCACACACTTCATATTTGAAGGGAATATTGTCAACATCTTTGAATTTTTGTGGGAATATCATTCGCAATCTTTGAAAGGGAACATGTCCACACCTTCCATGTGGACCATACCATAACTAAATCTCCCCAACAGTAGTAGAGGTTGCAGCAATAGGCTTTTGAGTACCCTGATTCACATTAACCCTCGTCCATCAAAAATATAGAGGCCTCTACTCTCCAAACCATGACCAATTACCTCCATGTTGACAAATCCTGAAAAACGCAATGAGATAGAAAAAATGCGACACTGCAATTTAGAGACTACTAACAGAAAAAAGATTGAGACACATTTTAGGTACGAGTTTAAGGTGAGAGAACCGGCACGAATATTCCCTTTCCTACAATAGGGACCAGGGAGCCATCAACAACTCGAATATTACACTGGGTAGGCATAGGAGATAAATATTGAAACATTAAAGAGGAACTTGTCATATGATTTGTGGCCTCCGAGTCAACAATCCATATGGTACCACTAGAAATGGAGACAGGGCAGCACCAACCGCATTATTCTCATCATCTAAGACATGAAAGCAATTTTCAAGCTCTATCACAGAGCATCTACCACCAATAACCACATCAGCATCCTCCATGAGTGTGATATCTCCACATCAGACGTAGCTGCACTACTGGAATATTATAGGCCTACACAGGCTTTTCAACACATGACAACAACAAACTACACAACAGAGTACTAACCATTTATTTTTTCAAAGCAAATTACCACACCGCTGATTCCGGCATTTCTGCAAAGAAGAGGAGCAGACACACTATCACAGCACCATCAATCATTACTGTATACACAGCAGGAGATCAAATCCCAACAGCCACACCACACGACATCCACAATCTTAAGAATACACACTACCACTTTTTCACCACAACACAGGTCTACACCCACTTTTGCAAGGCTACACAGCCCAAAAAGAACCACCAAATAGCACTTCTAATGGCAGCATACGCCCAAAATTATGCATCCACAAATCACGGCTACATAGCCCTTACCAAACAAGACGACCTTAGAGGTTTTCATCTACACAGCCCACAAAAAAAAAAACCTCACTACGGCTATACATTCCAAAAAACTACCACCAAAGAATTACTGGTAACAGCAAACCACATTCGATCATATATCAGGCCCAATATCCACCAACCACTTCACAAACAATCGTTTTAATGCAAGAAAAATAGTCCACATTTGGAAAAAAAAAACTTCAAAACCATAAGGAAAGACTCACACCAGGGATTAAAATCAATTTACCCACATTATCGATACATTATCCAACCCTTCCGGCACAAAATATGACCTCTGTGAAGATTCCGGCAACATATTCATGACTTCCGGCGGTTCAGGCAATGAACAGCAGTCACAACTCTTCAGATGGGTACACAAACCCTTCCTAAAGGCATCGAAAATGACTTTTATGTCGATTTTGATGCCTCACATGATGTTTAAACCAAGCTTCAAGCTGCTGAAAGAAACCCTATGGTTTCTGCTACGCTACAAGGAAGAAAATCTCAACAGATAAGGCAACCCGAAATCTCTCGTTTCTGATCCTCGGATGGCTCGACTCCAGAAGAATAAAATGCTCAGGGGGAGATTCTGACCGAACGCCTAGTTTTTGGGTTGATTCCAGCGACCACCAACAGTCTCTAACGTTAGTGTGACGTCAGCGCTGACATCAGCAAGGTGTGACGGGGGCCTGCGGCGCTGCCATCATAGGAGCATCACTTCCTCTTCTTTCGAGACTTCGTGGTGCCAGCGTGGCATGGGGCCAAGAAGGCATGCGACATCATGGTGCCAAGAGGGCACGTGGCACGGTCGCGACGCGGTCACATGGGGGGATGATGCGGGACGTTGGGGCGTATTGGTGCCAATGAGGGCTCTACCAAGGGAGTATGTCAAACCAATACCTTTGAGGTCCTCCCGTTATTTACCCATATATGGTGTTTAACCCATATATATATATATATATATATATATATATATATATATATATATATATATATATATATATATATATAGGGACTATAGCTCAGCAACTACGCGTCGTACTACTGGACGTGGCACGGGTTGACACAGACGAAAGAGTGACCCCGTGACAAAGGTGTCGGCGGCATCAGCGATCACAGCGTGTCAATTTTGTTGGAGATCGACGCTCTGATGCCACGTTAATTAGGTTAGGGTAAGGTAGAGGAAAAAGAAGAAAAGAGAGAGAGAGAGAGAGAGAGAGAGAGAGAAGCTTAGAGAAATTAGGGTTGAGTCAATTGTACTCATACCCACATACCATTGATCTTTATATCATTTACAAATTGTTATTGATACCCACATACTATCTAAATACACCGGCACTTACATATTGTAGCGCACACACCAACTAAAGACATAATACACAAACAATCTTGTCATTTGGTATTTAACAAAAAGGCCAGTAGGAACACCAACCCTCCCTCTCTCTCTCTCTCTCTCAACCTAACTCTAACCCTAATTTCCAACCCATGATTCCATCAACCAAAGTCAAGTGTGAACATCAAGATACACATGGAAATTCTAAAATTCATATCGTTTATAGTTCTAAAAAATCTATGTATTCATCTCTTTTAGCTAGTCATGATTGTTGAGTACTTTGTTTTTTTCTACCATTGACAAATTATAATTTCTACAGTGTTTCTATCTTAGACATAGTTTTCGACAATTGTAAATTAGAAGTTGCATTTAAAATATTATTCTAAATCCCATAAGAGTTTATATTAAGTACTGGACCCTAGCACAGCCGGCACTGCTCAGGCCAGTCCCCTTATGCCAAAATAGTTAATTCCTAGGAGGTGCATAGCTAGTTACGAACACACAAATCAGTAAAAGCATGCTTTTGAGCTTCACTGCATTGGCGTTAAAAAATATCAGGGCATTTACCACAGTTGGTGGAGGGAGATTGACCCGAGCAGTATCCGTGGTGATCATTTCGAGTACTAATACTAACTCTTCCCATAATTGGCTATCTAGTGATGAATTGTACTATTATCTTTTTTATATGCAAATTGTACTCTCATTTTGATTGGAAACAGTACCCTTTTATTATTTACCTGTAGATCACTTCAATCATCCAATCATTCTGGTTTTTTTTCTATATTCATCCTTTTGCATTCTAGGTCTTGTTCCTCCTGTGCACCCACAACTAATTTACAGATCTAGCTATAATATATTTTAGGCCATCAATTCATGTTAGTTTGAAAATAAATGCAAGATTTTCAGCCTCCTCAATCACCGCCACAGCTATATAGACCTCCGTGATGAATGTCTTTCAAGGCAAACAAAGTAAAGCTCCTGATAGCTTTAGTTCCTCCCTTTCAACCATACACTCCTAATCCATTCCTTACTGATACTTTGAAGCCTCTTCCTAAGCTTTATGGCAGTGAGCAAGGAAATTCTTGACGGGATTCATTACAATCATACTTAGGAGCACTGTTAGAATTCCCTCCACAAAAACATGCTATGGGTTGTTGGAGGTTTGCTGTCAACATTAAGGCAAATGATGACAGGGATAAGGCCCACCTAGTTGCCATGGTTCAAAATCCAAACCAGTGCACGTATGTCCTGCAATTGGCTAGTCCCATGATGATATATAGACGTACTTGTAATTGGCTAGTCCAAGGGCTTGTTAGATAGAGAGAAAAGAAGAGAGAGAGAGAGAGAGAGAGAGAGAGAGAGATTGGAATGAAGGGCTTAGTTGTGGTAATGCCCACACTAGTCTTTATAATTTTTAAAGATCCATGTATTCATTATCATCTCTTCGGTCTATGTTTTATGCAATGCTCATTAATTGTATAAAGATATAAATCTATACCTTGCATGTGAAACTACATATGCATCCTTTTCTCATTTGAATACTTCTCATCCATTATGGATGATCAGCTTAATGTACACTTATGCAGCTATGCTTACACTCATCTTTAGACAGGACATATATTGATCTGTATAGACTTTAGATAGTAGGTCAGAGAACCTCTTAATTACTTCATGTTTTTAAACCTATTCAAAACTTTCAGAAATGACATGAAGGATTGTGGTCTGACTGAGACTTTATAAACTGAAATGAGTGGAGAGATAAGATTAACAAAGTCGACCCAAATAGATCGGATAAGGTCATGGTGATGGTGATGAAAAGACGATGATGATGAAAGGTAGGTGACCTGAGATTAATCACCCATCAGTGAGTGAACAAGCCCCATCGATATTTGTCAAGGCAGATAAATGTAGGTGAGAAACTGAACCTACTTCAAGTGAAAAATTCAAAGAGCATGTGTAAATTGACTTACAACTCTAATCACATAGAGCATATTTGGAATCATGATAGTCAAGCAAATCAATTACCTAAAACCTCTTGTAGAATCTAGGACCAACAAAAAGTTCTTCTTCCAAGCAAATCAATTGACTTATAATTTGCACCATATTATAAGCTGATGTTTACTGAACTACAAGATGGTTGTTTGCAAAGGGGGTGGTTTTAAGAGTTCTGTAATCATATGAATTTAATCAACATAACTGAAGTGAATTGACTCTCATTTTCTATGACTAGAATTTTGGTAATAAAACTATCTGCCTAATAGCTGTTACTAAGGAAATTGCACTTGAACGCCCGAGAAACACTGGATAGAACACAGGGCTTCATGTTACGCTACAGAAATAGAACAACAAGGTTTTGAATTTACATGCATTTGATTAAATGCACATATTATCGATCACATATCTGGCTACAAAAATATACTGGAAATATTATTGAACCTATGATTGATGACTGAATTGCATATCTGTTAAGTGAGAACTTACAAATTATACTGCTGACCTCAAGATGATGCGCCATCGGATGGGACGGTGTCATGAATGTGAATTTTGAAGATAACTGAGTGTCAGGAGTTAATTATCTCCAAACCTCACTAGTATCTGGAGTTACTATGGCTGTGTTTGGCATAGCTCTGCTAGCTCCCTGCCAAAGCAAGGTTTACCTGCTTTAGCAGGTTTCCTCTCTTTGCTAAATCCCTGCTACCTGCTTTAGCAGGTCCCCCTTCTACTTGCTAACTCTATGCATAGCAGGATTTACCTGCTTCACCAGTTATCCCCTGCTCTCTGCTCACTCCTTGCCAGAGCAGATTTTATTTGCTCTAGCACGCAGTTAGCAAAGAGCAAGGAGGTAGCTGCTAGAGCAGGGAAATCCTGCTTTGCAGGGAGTTAGCAAGGACAAGGGGGGCCTACTAAAGCGAGTATATTCGGCTCTGGCAGGGAGCTGACTATGTCGAATGCAGCCTCTCTGACGATGTGAATATTTGAAGATAACTGAATAGAATGACGATAGTCTTCTCCAAATTTTCCTTCAATGTTTACAATATTCTTTTGTCATATCTGATATTTAATTTTGGTTAACGTTGTTAGGATTTGAGTCCTGCTGTAGTACTATCTCATAACCTGTTGTAATCAATTTTTTTTACAGAAGAAGGATTAGGTGGAGAAGAATGTTGTCTGTGAAAGGCTGTGAAGAAGAAGAGTCTAGGAGAACTGTGGTTGTGAGTATATGTAAATTTTGGTTTCTTTTTAAAATAAGATGTAAAAATTTGAATTTTTTTTTTATAAATAAGATGTAAATCAAATGGAAAGTGGGTAGAGAAGTTGTATAAAAGAGATGTAGCAGTTTTTAGTATATAATGGGAAAATCTTGAGTTTTTATAGAGTTGTTCTAGTAATGTGATTTAAATTTTATTTCTAATATTTATTGCCCATATTCATTGCATATTATTTTTTTTTATCAATAATAAGGATTATATAAAAAAACCAGCGAGGCGTTGAAGCCGTATACAATCACAATAATCAAAAAAACAACAAAACAGCAATGAAATTCCATCAGCAAGGGCTGTGGGAAACTCCGAATAGTCCCGACGAGTCCCCATAGGGAGCCCTCCTTAACCCGGATCCCACCGGAAGGTGGAGCAGTTATCCCCATTCCCTCCACACGAACCCCACAGCCTGACTAGATCCGACACCACCCTGAGAACCACGCGAACAGGCTTGTACTTGTCTTCGAAAATTCTGTGGTTCCTCTCACACCATAGGCTCCACATCGCCGCGAACAGCGCAGCTCGCCAAGCATCCCTATCCCCTTCTTTCATCGTAGCCGCTTCCCAGCTGATCAAGAGCAAGTAAGGAGACCGAGGCATCGACCAAACCAGCCCAAAAGCTTTAAGGATGCCTCCCCATACCTCATGAGCGGCATGGCAATGAAGTAACAGATCTACGGCGGACTCATCTTCCTCGGAGCACATAACGCAAGTCGTGGGGACGTCCTTCCCCCTAAGAATTAACTGGTCCCTAGTAAGAATTTTCTCCTTACAGACCGTCCAAACAAAGAACCTGATCTTTAGCGGGATAGACTCCTTCCACAGCCATCTCCCATCAAATGAGATGAGCGGTCGGCGTGAATACCACCGATACAGATCTTTGACGCTAAACTCCCCCTTTTGGTTGAAGTTCCACAACCGTAGATCGGTCCTTAACCTGTTCCTCTGCACCGAAGAGAGTACGTTCAGCAATTCCACATAGCCCCCCACCTCACTGTCCCTGAGACGTCTTCTGACAACAATCTCCCAAACCATCCTATTGTCGGTGAAGGATACAAACTCAGCAATCCTACCCCCCCCCCCGGTTGGGGGAAAGGGCATAGATCTGTAGGAACAAATCAGAGAGCGGGCCCCCATCCAACCACTGATCTTCCCAAAACCGAATGCGAGACCCACATCCCCAGCTGAATCTAACCCCTTTAGCCATGCCCTCCCAAGTACGAGAGATGTCTCTTCACCACGGTGAGGTAGATCTCTGGGTTGACAAACCTATCCCCCAACCTCCCGAAGACAAGTCGTATTTATCGAGTAGGACCAACCACCACAAGCTGCCCCTCTCCTCCTCCCTTCCGGCCCTCGAAATTCACTTTCCAAGCAAGGCCAAGTTACTTTGCTTGATACTCCAAATTCCCAGCCACCATTAAGCGAGATGCAGCTGGCAGGTGTCCCAGTTTACAAGGTGGTGTCGCCTATTTTGATCTGCCCCTTCCCACAGAAAGGACCGTTGAATACATTCCAATCGGTGAATAATAGAAGCGGGGCACCTGAACATCGATAGGAAAAAAATGGGGATCGCCGAAAGCACCGCTTTGATCAATACCAGCCTACCCCCGCTGCTCAACAGCCTACCTTTCCAAGACAGTCTCATCTCGAATTTTTGCACCACCGGAAGCCAATCGCGGGTCGTAAGCCTTCTGACGCCAAGAGGCAATCCCAAATATCTGATAGGCAGCCCTTCAATGCGGCACCCAACCGAGTCAGCCATGGAAACCAACATCTCGTCCTCCACCCTAATGCCCGAAACCAAAGACTTAAGGAGGTTAACCCGTTGGCCCGACACCGCCTCGTAGAGGGAGAGAACATCAGCCATAGCACAAATCTCCGACGTCGCAGCCTTCCCAAATAAGATCGTATCGTCCGCGTACTAAAGGTGCGTGATACATCTCCCCTGCTGACCTATTCTGATGCCATTAAGCAGACCCAGCATCCTAGCACGGTCAATTAACCCAGATAGCGCTTCCCCCACAATATTAAAAAGGAAGGGAGATAGAGGATCGCCCTGCCTGAGGCCCCTAGAGCTTTTAAAGTACCCCACCGCAGTCCCGTTAATCAGCACCGAGAACCAGGGAGAAGAAAAACACCTGCGCATCCATTTCCTCCAAGTATCTCCAAATCCCAACCTTCCCATCATGTAATCTAAGTTCTCCCAGTGCACCCGGCCATAAGCCTTTTCTATATCCACCTTCCAAACCACCGCCGGAGTATAAAGCTCATAGGCCGAATGAATGGTCTCATTCGCCACCGCGACAAGGTCCAGGAGCTGCCTACCACAGACGAACGCCCCTTGATTACCCGTAATGATGGTGGCCATAACCCACTTTAATCTATTGGTTAGGACCTTCGCAATGATCTTGTAGACACAGTTAATCAGACTGATCGGACGGTAGTCGGATATATCGATAGCCCCCTGCGACTTGGGAATGAGGGTCAGAAAGGTCGAATTGATAGCTCTCCCGATAAAGCCCGTGGAGTGGAACTCGTGGAAAACCTCCATCAGGTCCGCTTTAATACTCTCCCAAAACACACGGTAGAACTCCATGGTAAAACCGTCCAGCCCCGGCGATTTGTTACTGCCACCAAATATGATCGCAGTCCACACTTCATCCTCAGTAAAAGAAGCCTCCAACCCCCTACTAGTCTTGTTGGAGATGGAAGGGAAATGCAGGTCATTCAATACCGGTCGCTGGAACCCCTCATCAGTGTATAAACGGCGGTAAAAGTTGACAATATTGTCCCTCACTTCATCGTGTCCCCGCAAACTCCACCCCATCAACAGTGATAGTCCCTAAAAACTTTGCTTTATTACGGGCATTCGCGACCGCATGGAAAAACTTCGTGTTCGCATCCCCTTCTTTGAACCAAAGAACTTTAACGCTTCATCTCGCATGAGTTCTTCAGCCCTACAAGTCTCCCTGAAGTCTGCCTTTACTTGAGTGCTAGTCGCCCTCTCATCCGTGGAAAGGACCTTGATTTCCTCCAAATTATCTAAGGCTTCCATAGTTGCGAGCAGCGTCTCCTTTTTAACTTGCACTTTGCCAAACTCCTTCCTGTTCCAAATCTTAATTCTTTCCTTAGACCGGCGCAGCTTGTTCAAGAAACGATAGGCGGTCCCATGCGCAGACCTTGGTTAGCAACTAACCTTTTCCCGAAAAGCCTCGTCCAATAACCACATATTTTCGAACCGAAAAGGGGCCGGACCCCTACCCCTGGAATCGCACGTGAGCAGAATAGGCCGGTGATCGGAGATTGCACGAGCATGTGCTTCCAAACGGGCTCCCGGAAAAAAATCTAGCCACTCGTTGGTACATAGAAATCTGTCAAGCCGACTAAGTGTCAGAACCTCCTGTAGGTTAGACCACGTGAACCTGGCCCCCAAAAGCGGGATATCAACTAAGCCCCAGTCCGCGATGAAAGAATTGAAGTCACGCATCACCCGAACATTGGCGGGACCTCCCCTTTTCTCAAAATCCCATCTGATCGCATTGAAATCGCTAGCCAAACAAAGAGGATACTCCCATTTGGCAGCTAAAGCGTTCAACTCAAACCAGAAATCCCCCTTCTCTTGATCCGACGCCGGTCCATAAATACCCGCAAAGCTCCAAACATTGCCGGACGCTTTGTCCCGCAACACAACAGAGGCCGAGAAAGCTCTCAGCTCCTCATCAATTTTGTCAAACAAAACGGACGACCAGGCCACCAAAATACCTCCAGAGGCACCGATGGAGTCGACACCGATCCAGTCCCAGCTGCCACCTCCCAAAATTGAAGCCACCTTCCTTCTGTCACAACTGCCCCACTTTGTTTCTTGAAGAGTAACCACAACCGGTTTGAAAGACTTGATCGCCTGCTGAACCCCTGCCCGTTTCCCCTTATCAGTCGCATCTCTAACATTCCAAGATAGCATCTTCATAACCGACCATCGTAATCCCGCCCAAGACAGCCACCCATCAAAATCCCCCCTCTCCTCTCCCATCTGACATTCCCCACTGCAACCGTGCAAGCTCCCGAGATCCACCCCGCCACTTCCGCTTACTCAACTGCCGACACATAATGACTGAGCCGAACACCTTCCGTAGCTCCGCCTGGGATCCCTTAAAAGTCAATCCGAGATTTCGGTCAACCTCGATAAGCCTATCGATTTCCACCACCATATTGGGCTCGGTCCCCTTTCGTAGCATCAAATCCGTCCCAGCAACTCCCACGCAACCCTCCGCTCGATCAGAAAATTCCTCCTCCCCAGGGATGGAGCCGGCCTGCAACAAAACCGCCGACTCGCAGAGGAGATTCCTTCCCTTCCTTAGAAATCTCATAGAAGAGCAGCTCTCTCCAGTAGCAAAAAGGGGTGGGGACCGATTACTCGAAAGAAAACCCCTCGGACCGGGGCCGCTAGAGGCCCTCGATCCGGTCGAAGTAAACGGGGAAAGAACTGGCAGGGATCCAACCCGAGAGACCCCCATCGGGTCTTGACAACATTGCGTAGCCCACGTGACCCAACCATCAATCCCATTGATATATCCCGATCAAAGCGATAGCGATAAGCGGAAAAGGAGCCACGTGTCCCATCCCCCTTATCAGATATAAAGACCCGCGAAGCCCCAAAATCATCAGCGCCTGCAAGAGAGGCATTCGTTGACCTTCCAGCGACTTCCGAAGCCAGGCCACGTGTCACCTTCCCATGTCGTCTCGCGGCCCGAGGTATCAAGCTTCCCCTTCTTCTAATGTAGAACCTAAAGGGCTTTACAACTTGCAGAGCAGCAGTCGACGCAGAGGAGCCGACCACCTCGATCTCCATAGGATCCCAGGTACAGCTCCCAACCTCGTCCGACACAACCTCCTGTCCCCTGATCTCACCTACTTCCTGTCTGTGCAGGTGTACGACGGTCGAATCGGCGTGCAAACTGATCAAGGCCGTCGATCTAGAGGAAATCGCAGAGGAACCAACCGAAAGGTCACCGGACGTCATCTCCCCGGCACCATTGACCAGATTTGCCGCCGATCCGGAATGAGCGATACCGAAGACGAAACCCTCCCCCGCCGGCGTAGCCTGGGAGATGAATGGACCCAAATCGTTCGGAGTGTCCGAGGTCGAGCACCTCTCTGCGCCTCCCGCCGGTATCCCATCCGACGAAGCCCGTCCATGTCGGACTGGGTGGAACAACGGCTGAACTACCATTATCGGAGGCTCCACGACGCCACTACCAGAGGGCATCTCCCTCGCTGCCCTATCGATCGGCTGATGCTTGAAGATCGCCCCTCTCACGTCGGGCGAGCTCTACCAGAAGCTGACAGTGGCGGCCATCAACCAAAACGTCGATGATCCGAGGGATCCATTCGATCCGCTCGACAGCCACGAGAATCCAGATATGAGATGTAATCCAGAGGTTCGCCCACCGCCTATCGACCCGGATGAAGCGACCACAGCGGCTCCCAATCCTCCGAAACATCTCAGGGGACCAGACGTGGATCAAGAGCCCGAAAACATGTAGCCAAATACCCTCCTCCTCGTGCATCTGGGTGTCCCCCACACTAGGTTCCCATCGCCGACAAACCACCGGACAATCGTCAATGAGATAGCCTTCATTGAAGCAACATGCCGAAGAGACCTTCTCCGACCCGAAACGCAGAAGGAAGAGGAGGAAAGGGTAGAAACAATAGGTCTATCAGATAGGATCCAACTGTAATTAACCCATCTGTGAATAGATAAAAGAGATAGAAAATTGCTCTGAGCTTCTAAAATCACCCAGTAATGTCGTAAATTAGCAGCAAGCGAGCGCAGGTGAGAACCGTCGACTTCGAGAGCCCCAGAACCGGCCGGTTCGACTCGTGACGCCGAGTCCCTCGGAGGCGACGGAGGCACGACCAGGTTTCCATTGGTAAGACCCAATTCACCGGGCCGGTAGTCCGAAAATAACAACACAGTATTAACTGACCGATTGTTCTTAGCTGCAATAGACCACCCCCGATGGACATCGCGAACCTGGGACTCATCCAAGAAAACCTGCCTCTTACTAGACACCGCAAAATGGACAATAGACTCCGCAAATGGGACGATTTTGCCCTGAGCTCGGGTAGCGACGCAACCACGTCGGTGGTACACCGATCACCGCCGGAAGTTGACGTTACGGCACCGACCACAAAGCCAATCCCCAGCCCGGAGCACAAGAGGACAATTCATTTCTCGCCGCCGGAAGTTGAAAATGTTATTTCATACTTATCTAACTGCATTCACGATCCGAGATCTACATACGTGGATTTTGGGTCCTGACAATTCTCCATTTCTACATCTAATATATTTCAATAGTTTTGTGCACAATCCTCTATCAGCAAGCATAAACTTGTACAGAAGTTTCCACCTCCCTTGATGGAAGAGACGAGACATGCATAAAAAAAATGGTTTCTAAACATGCCACTCAATTTTAAATAGCTTTCAACAACTTTTAGTCTGCATAAAGTTACACTACAGTTGCTAATTGTTATCAATCAGAGAAAACATGAAATTGTCCCAAGTTGGCTCACCATACTTATAAAGTTCATACTACCTTTCAAACCAGAAAATATAGAAAAGAGAGAGACTTCAAAAATCATATTTTTCAGCTCTGATACAGAGTTTTATAAAAACTATCGGCAGACATCATTCTATCTTATTTGTACTATACGCACACGCAAAGAAAAGCAATGTGTGCACCTCGAGAACTTCCATTTTCAGTTACAAAATGTCTTTATGTAACTAAGTCAAGACAAATCATATAATCTTTCATGAAGTAAGATCAGCATAGCACTAGAAACACAACAATTTTAAGCATCAGCAAATATAAAGAAACTTTTTTAATTGAGAACATAATTCACAGAAAGAGATATGGCTACCTTCAAAAAAGATGTCCACTCACCACTTGTGCATATGGAACTTGGGGAGTTGAATTTCTTCAAAAATGAAAAGGCCACACATAAAACTTTTAGTAATGTGAAGAAATTCCAGATGCGAAAACAACACAAGATGGTTGCAAAATCAGGTCTCACAAGTATGGAAAATACTTTATGAGATGCATGTGAAGAATGCAATATTAATAATGCATGTGCATGTGATTTGCATGTTGATCACTAAGAAAGTTGTGCATGCTCAAGCATAAAATGAATACATGATACCACTACACATAACGGAGCAGAATTTGATCCTCGATGACTTAGATTAGAAAGTTGGTTATGGGATCTTTGTTAAAATATCTGCTCTGTAGGACTTTATCCGAAAATTTTTAAAGAATTATCAGAACCATATGGAAGTGTGCGATGGAAATAAATTCAAAAGCAAATCATAAGGCCCACTGGGGCTGAGATCACGTATTCCATGTATAACCGCGGAAGCCACCAAAAAATTTATTAAAAAAAAAGAGTACAACAGTGCAACCTTGAAGTTGCAGTTTCAATCCCAAGCTTACCCATAAAAAGAAGGATACTAGTGGATTCCACAAGCAAAGCATGTGCATAATGCACAGAAAACAAGTGAAACTTTCGCTAACAATCTAACAAATATTAAGAATAACTCTTTAGAAGATTAATGTACCTACTCCAACCTTGAACTATATAATCTAATAAGAAAAGCACTTACAAAAATTTACCATCTCCAACAGGAAAAACCGAACATGATCTAAATCCTTCACCTCAACTGTCTATCATAGGTTAGTGGCTGTTTAGGGTCCTCTTAATTAGGAAAATTAGAATAGGCAGTTACTTGTTTCAATTTTTATTTTCACTAGGATTCTTAATATAGAAATAAAGAAAATGGTAGTTACTTCTCATTAGGGCTCTCAATATGGTAAGAAGCAAGTAGATTAATAAGACGACATGGGCATTAACCATGTGAAAAAGATTTTAGGGAGACGAGGAAGATAAGATATGCAACAGAAATATCATTCGAGGTTGAGGTTTGACCAGGCAGAAACCCGGTTCCTTATTCTCTATCTTCTGCTAAACCAACCCTAATCTCTCTATTTTCCACTTCTCTCTCATCTATTCACTTTTCACCCATCAAAACAACTTAAAATTTGGTTCCTTGTTGCTTCCAACATGTGTAGGACCTATTCAAATATTTCGAAAACCGCGGCTTAGTGCAAACCACGTTCCTAACAACTTCTCGGTCCATAATAGAGTCTTTACCCACCCAAGGACTTAGTGCATTTTTTGGAAGTCAAAATTTTAAGCGCTGCATTAAACCATGTCTGCAGCATTAATTTCTCAAAAAAATTGAATGGTCCAACCATTAACAAAAAAAAACCTGTCATTTTATCTTTTAAATGGATAGTTTTGCACATTAATTTAGTCTTAGTGCACTTCACGTACTGTAAGTCCCTTCCCGTTCATGTGTCCAAGCTTACAGATTCTATTGATATTTAAGTTCATTAAGTTTGCAAATCTGAATGAAGCAAAAAAAGTTCTCCACACTTATGTGATAGAGTTAGCTGTATTATTGGGAATTTCTTTCAGCCAGTTTTGTGGCCTGTATTTCATGTTTTAGTCATCAATAAATCTCAGTTATTCAAAATGACAAGTAACTCCATCTAGATAGGTAGGACTTTTTGGGTTTACCTTGCTTTTCTCTCCAAAAAAAAGCTCAAATTAGCTATTGAGGAAAAAAATTCAAAATGCTCCATCAAAAACTTTGAATAATTCAATCAGGATGTAGAAAATGGGTAGTATCTAAACACAAAAGTGACAAGGAATTGCAGGAAGATTCCCCTGAAATTTCATCGAACTAACCAATACTCGAAAAAAAAAAGGGTTAGAAGGATTCAAACAATGGCTGGTTGAACCTACTTGACTTTAAACAGTTTGAGCCAAGATGAGAAATGAGATTTTGAAACTTTGAAACAAGCTCATGACGAGGAGCTTTAATCCAATCTCATACTCTTTATGCAATTACATATAACAATATTTGTGGAATTATAGATCACAAAACACTGCAATTCAAACATGAACAAAAGTAGGAACTTTATTTTCATTAATCTGGTGCATAGGATGTCTTTAATTGAACTACAAATGGAGTTAAACGTATTTGCTGGGTTGTTATACTTGTTGCCTCAGTGTGCCAAGTTTAAAGACACATAAAAAGAAAATCTGTGCCCAAGAAGTCAAATTTATTTGAGTTGGGAGTTGTATTTGATAGTAAATAAACAAAACCAGTGGTTATTTATTGCAAATTGTTTGACGCAATATTGCCCCAATTTCTGTTCATGGTAAACAAAGACTAGAGCTTCAAATTTGATTTAGAAGGAAAAAAAAAAAAGAACAGCATGCAAACCTTGAGCATGTGAGGAATATCCCTCACGGATTTCAGTGCTTCATGCAAAGCAGCCATCAATTCCTCACAACAAAGAAAGAATGATATCTTATTCACTTTTAAAGAATGCAGATCATTGTTTTGATTGATAGAAGCATAAGAAAACATGGAAATGTTCCCAAAATTCAATCTGGAAAGGATACAGTGTTGAGACGGTTGTTCAAAATGTTAACGTCTAGTATAGGCCTCAGGAACCAAGTCCTGAAAGGAGGAAAACCATTTTTGGATATCCGAGTAAGATGTAACTTGGCAGGCAATATCATCATAAACTTTGCACTTTCCTTAATGTGATTTGAGTTTACCTCAAGAGACGTCTGCCCATTGGTGTCACGCACTGAAAAAAAATGAAATTATGTAGTCCAAAGATATAACAGATTTAAGAAAATATAGGTTTCCCTTACCTTATTCAACATCCCAAAAACAGAGAACCTGCATTTTAAGGAGGCCAATGTTCATTCACTAAAACCACTCCCAAGGCCTCAAAAAATTTCCATATTTACCCTTCCTTTGCTCTACCAATGCCCATATGACTTGGATGCTTGTCTATTTGAAAAATCTGCAATTCCTCGTGAGCTGCTGCATCCAGCTTGAGAAACTTGTTTCTGTTGTAGATGTAAGGGCCATACATCATAGTGCAGGGGTCCATTGTGCATATTTATCACAGAAAATTTATTTGAAACTAACAGAAGCATAAAGGCTAAATAAGAAGAAAAACATATGAAGGGAAGTAGGAGGATAAAATGAGATTTCTGTCACACAATCAATGGTTATGGATTCATTGCCACACTCCTTTTGCTCAAGGGTATCTACAAGTCTCTCATTCTCTAGTATAGCAAGAAGCCCCCCACTTGCACGAACTTGGACATCATTTCCCATATCCATCATAGAATTCAGCTGCAATTGATATAAATGAAAATCCTTTTAAATGATCATTCAGGTAAAATATTTCAAACCAGTAGTAGAAAAACAATTACTGGGTGCATTGGGACAGAATCACCGAAGGAATATTGATCTAATAATTGCTGGTATAAATCCACTATATGAAACAACTTCTTATTGCTTAATAAAAAACAATAAATAAAGTATAAGACAATTGAGATGGCATGAGGTGACAAGTTCACCTAAATGAATCACCAAGTAAACTGGACAACCTTAGGCTAGTAGTGAGGGAAAAAAGAAATTTTAAGTATGTTGATAAGGAAGCAAATAACTTTGACGAGAATAAATATGAACAATAGACAGTGGAGTGAAATTCAAGCAAGTGGGTTAATAAAGTAGACAAGAACAATTTTTTGAGCAATAATGACTGCAATTCCATTAACTAGAAAAGAATTATAGCAAAAAAAAAAAGCTGATAACAGGAGATACTTTGGCAGCAGCAGCAGACAAAAGGAACATACAAAAAGTGTAAACCATAAAGAAAAACTGACAAATTTGAACTAGAGCACCAGTCGATTAAATAGTTTCGGCTATAATGCCTTCCCAGTTGTCCCATATTTCGCATTGCTTCCAGCTGCAGAAACTCTTTGTTGTCTGAGACAGAAACATATATCTTCCTTGATCGATCTGAAAACCTGCTCCACCAATTTCCTTTGCGTTGGAATATCCTATTGTTTCTTTCTCTCTCGATTTTCCAAAATATAGCGATCATTAGAAGGCCCCATAACACTCACCCTTTTCTCCTGAAAGGGCCAGTTCCCCCGCTAGCTAGCAGAATTTTGCAGGAGGTCAGGAGACATAAATCCACCACAAACTCCCCAAAAAGGCACCCCAGATATAACACGCAAAAGAACAGAAAATTAACGTGATTTACTGATTCAGCTACCCCATTACACATAGCGCTTTTATTTATGATAATCTTCCCCTGCAGATGAGGTTACTGACAGTCAATATTCTCTCCCAAGCCACACACACCAGATGAAAATGTAGCTTTTAGCGGAGCTACAGCACTCTAAATACCTGCCCACTGCTGTAAAATCAATGGATAATGATGCAATAATGTATAGCAGGATTTGACTGAATATAAACTAATAATTTTATGCTTGCTCAGTATCCTTCTATCTGCAATATTTTGTCCATCTGAGGCCCATTTAGAAAATCTAGCAAATCTGTGAATTTGAGACTTTGAGTCTCGTCCTCCCTCAAATTTCTCCCGGTCTATTTGCTTCAAACACCATGGCCACTACTGCAATCCACATTATCGGCAACATTACCTCCCAATTATCAGCAAGCTAAAAAATATTCTGAAATCTGTCACGTAACAGCATGTCAACCTCACCAATTGTGTCCCCAAAGAATCTAACGCCATCTTCCTTCCGAACTATGAATCTGATCCCTTAATTGAAAATTTCAAAAATTCTATTAATACTCTTCCACCAATCAGAAGTGTTATATAAGCAAACTAACCTGATATATCCCATCCCCCTGTCAACCTTATATTTTTGGCTAACCTGGATAACCCACAAAGATTTTGCATCGTCCCCCAGCCTCCATACAGATTTACCCAGCAAAGTTATTTTCTATCGTTGAATGATCGGACTAACAATCCACCATCCTTCTTAACCAAAAAAGTGGTACCCCAGTTCAAGAGATGCTATTTCTTTCCAAAGCATCCTCCACTCCAAAGAAACTTTGTATTTCTTTTTAACATCACCCTAACTGGGCATTGGAAAAGAGACAAAAAGCACATTGGCAGATTCTAAAGCAAAACCTTAATAACAGTCAGCCCATTGAGGGTGTGATGTATTTTCGTGATGCAGCAGGCACACCATGGTTTGTTTTTTTTTATAGTTTGGATTCAGTTCAGAGCTATCACACTTTATATGCTACAGAAGTTAAATGAATTGAATCATCAGGGAGTTTCGGTTGAATTTGTCCTTGTGATTCCATCTGATTATTTTTTTATGGTCTTTTGTGAATCTTTTGAAGCACAGTGAAGGTTCCTTGTACTACAGCTGCTGGTGGTTGTTCTTTTATTTTTGGTGAAACTCATATTAGTGTCGTTGGCCATCTTTCGCGGCTGTGAAGCTTATGTTTTGTGGTTGTGCTGCTGTATAGCATATTTCTGTTGAGGTATCTCAACACAAGAGGACCCGGTAAGGGACTAGCATGCTGGTGTAGTGACTGCAGTATTGCAGTTTTGGTTGCTAAAAATCTTGGGGTTGTGCAGCCAGTATTTGACCGCGGTGACAGTTGCATGGAAACATGTCTGCTGCTTGTTAACTTAGCTGAATTTTTATTGGAATGAAAGAATCACATTGTAAAGTCCGTGGTATTGATGTTGGAAAGAAAGGGTCAAATGTTGATTACACGATGATGAAAATTATCCAGTGTAGTGAAGACATATGTTATCTTCACATTCCTATTTTGCTGAGACTAGTGCTACTGGATTTGATCATATGTCCATATCTTCTCTATCATATTCACCATGGATTATTGATTCTGGAGCTACGGATCACATGTCTGGTATGTCTTCACTGCTTGATTCTATTTCACCATTACCCAGCCAGTGTAATGTCCATGTAGCTGATGGATCCCTTGTTCCTGTTACTGGGAAAGGGACAGTTCAGGTCAACCAAATACATTTAATATCTACTCTGCACGTTCTAAACACGCCAATTAGTCTCTTGTCTATGGGTAGTCTCACAAAACAACTCAATTGCAGTTATACTTTCTTCCCATCTTATTGTATCTTTCAGGACTTGTCAACAGAAAAGGTACTTGGTCATGGCCGTGAGGAGGGATGATTGTATTTGTTTGAAGATCATCAGAGTTAGAAACCTATAGCTACTACTGCTACTGTGTAGCGGAGATTCGACTATGGCATACTCATTTTAGGCAACTTCCCTACAGCTCTGGCATCTTATTTTCCATCAAAAATCAACCTTGTTTGACGTCTCAAAGTTTCAGTGTGATATATGCCAGGTGGCAAAACACTGTAGAGTATCTTATCCATCTAGTGGTCATAGGAGCACTATTCCATTCGATATTTTACATTCCGATGTTTGGGGGCCATCTCCTTTTGTAGTGTTACATGCTCAACGTTACTTTATGCTGTCTATTGATGATTGTACTTGTTTCACCGTATTATATTTGTTGAAATCCAAGGATGAGGTTGCTTCTTTTTCTTGTCTGTCACAAGTTGGTCAACTCAATACCATGCCACTTTGAAGATATTGAACTCTGATAATGATAGACAGTATGCAGCCCACCATCTTCAGTCCTACCTTCACAGTCATGGAATTGTGTGGCAGACCACTTTCCATATGCCCCATAACAAAATGGGGTGGCTGAAAGAAAAAATAGACATCTTCCTGAAGTTTCTCGAGCTTTGTTGATCGGTATGCATGTACCTAAATGTCTATGGGATGATGTTGTCAAAATTCCCAATTATCTCATTAATTGGATGCCAACTCCTGTGTTTGACTCGAAATTGAAAAAAAGTATACTATTTGCATCGTTTTTTATAGATATCATCTTTAATAAAAGCATTGTGATGTTTTGATGGCATCTTGAAGAAGAATCGAAGGGTTATGGCTGTGAGTAGTTTCAAGGTTTTGGGGATACATAGCTCTTTGTGATGCTCGACATTAGTTTCTGAGGTACAATACTATATCGAAAAATTCCTACTAATATTCAAGCAGACTTGGATTACAGTAATAATTACTCGTTGTTGACGTTGAAGAAATTTTCAGAACTCACGCAATCTATCTCTGTTATGGACCTCATGGTTTTCTGTGGATTCTATAATCTGGTGAGTCGATCTGTGGTATTCTTTGCTTGGGGTTGGATCGGTTTTCAGAGACCCTTCATTTGGCTGGGGTCTTGCAATCTTTTGGTGAAGTATTGGAGAAGTTATGGGGATTTTAAGCAGTTTTTGAGATGGTTTTAGCTGTTTATATTGTCCAGCAGATGTTTGTTTAAACTCCTTATACAATTTCAGCAGATACAGATATGTTTGACTAGTAAGCAGTTTTCAGCAGTATTGATGGCTGATTGTGAGCTGATTGTGAGAAGTTGTAAGTAGATTGTGGAACCTATTTAGGATGTGTCACCTAGTTGTTTGTAATAATAGGAGGGTGTATGCCACTGTTAGGTGCACAAATTGTTGCTAATTTTGGTGTTGTTTCGGTGTTGGTTTGGCGCTGTTTGATACACAATTTGAGGTTGATTTTGGTGTTGTTTTAGTGCTATATTGGCGCTGTTTAGTGCACGATTTGGTAGTCTTAGTGCTGTTTTTTTTTGTGTGTTGTTTTCTGGACAGTTCTATGCCTTCGTTGCGGTGATTGTAATTGTGGAAAGCAGGTGTTTGATGTAATGTCTGAATAGACACGTGATACTGATTTGTTGTGGACACAAATTTTGCTTGTTGAAAAGCTTGTGTAGGTGTTAGGGAAGTAGTACAGCCTTGTGTGTGTTGTGGTAGCACAACTATGGAAGATTTAGGAGTGGTGATTGGTGGTAGATGCTCAGTGATAGAGCTCGAAAATAGACTAAATGTCTTTGATGTTGAGAGTAGTGCAATTGGAGCTGCCCATGTCTCCAACTCTCACAGTACCATGTGGATTGTTGACTCTGGGGCAACAGATCAAATGCAGGTTCCTCCTCAATGTTCCAATCATTATCACTTATGCCTAGCCAATGTAACATTCAAGTTGTCGATGGATCTCTAGTCCCTATTGGTGGTAAAGGAACTATTCATGCCAGTTCTCTTTCCTTAAATTCATCTTTATATGTTCCTAAAATATCCATCAAGCTTCTTTCTGTTAGTAGTCTTACAAAAACTCTAAATTGCAATGTTACCTTTTTTCCTTCCCATTATGTTTTTCAGGAATTGTCAACATGGAAGGTGATTGGTCATGGTCAGGAAAGTAGAGGCTTGTATATCTTTGACGGCTCACAGACTAATGCAGATCAGAGTATTGAGAGGCCTATAGCACTTGTCACTACTCTTATTGAGGAGATTAAGTTATGGCATGCACGGTGTAGTCATGTCCCCTTACAAAGGTTGAGGATAGTAGTCCCACAGAAATTCAAGGACGTTGACAGCATTCATTTCAAATGTGAAGTTTGTACGATGGCAAAACATATAAGAGCTCCATATCCTCCTAGTGGATATGGAGCTTCAAATGTGAAGTGATATGCCATTTGAGATTGTTCATTCTCATGTATGGGGACCTTCTCCAGTTACCTCTGTCTCTGGGTCTCATGTATGGGGACCTTCTCCAGTTACCTCAGTATCGGCCGATAGTATCAGTCCTCCACAGACCGATACCAGATACTGATACCGATACCCGCTTTGACAGCTTGTGTAGGAAAAAACTAGAATAACTGAATTTTTCTATGTACAGTCTCTAAGAAAAGAAAACCTTAAAGGTCCAGAAAGGGCTTCATAAACAAACTCCAACATAACATTGGAGGATCTATGCTCTAGATAGCTTTTGCAAAGGACCTCACAAAGCTAAAAAACAATGAAAGAAATTAATTTTAAAACAAGTATCAAAAGAGATATCTTCCAAACTCATCATACATGTACCTATAATGACTAGGAAACGCTAACTTCAACCAAAACCAAATTAATAAACTTATGGTCTACAATCTAAGATTGCTTTTGCAAATGGTTCCAGAAAATTAAAAAAATAATGAAAAAGTAATTTCAAAATAGGTATCAAAAGAGATATCTTTCAAACATATCATGCAAGTACCTATAATGACTAGGAAACTCTAACTTCAACCAGAACTAAATCAATAAACTGAGGGTCTATAGTCTAGATTGATTTTGCAAATGGTTCCAAAAGAATAAAAAATCATAAAAGAAATAATTTCAAAATAAGAATCAAAATAGATATCTACCAAACACATCAGTCAAGTAGTATAATGACTAGGAAACTCTAACCTCAACCAAAATCAAATTAATAAACTAACCCAACATGTTTCCCACTATAGCAAGATCTACCACAAAGTGCACACATTAATTTTTCCGTGTCATCCGGAGAGGGGGTACCATGCCCCCCACCACAATGACGAGAATATATTAGAAGCAAGAATAGTTCTCTCGAGTACTACTAGGCATATCCACAGTTTTATGTCATCCCTCTTCCCGTTGAAGGAGGGAGAAAAACAGTCCCAACCAAAGAACACCAAAGCAAATTAGCACAGATTGGCTCATACTCAGGATTCACACCATGTAATAAATTGAAGTTTCTTCACTACTCAATTTGAAGATTCTACTCACTATAACGCACCGGTTGATAGTGGCTCAGCTCTTCCCGCATTCCTTGCAACTCGGAATAATTTTCCTTTTTTCTTTTTTGCTCGATAGCAACTCGGATAGTCATCACTAAGGGATCAGTTTCCCCGAACGAATCCAATCATGTCAGTCAACTCAAACACTAAGTAAAATTCTGTTGATGTCAATAGAATTAAGCTATGGCATCCCCCACCTCCTCAGCTGATTCCATAAACATAAACATTTTGCTAATGTTCGACTGCATGGAATGGAGAAGTTGTGACAATACTATCATATTTTCGGTATCCCATATTCCAAACACTAGATCGGATGCGAGGAATTAGGAGGAACATAAGAAAATTAAAGAAGTTTAAGAATAATTGGAAGAAAAATGAAAGAAAAGACAAGTCTCAAATTTATTGAAGAAAAGTCTACGATCGAATGGTTATAGAATCTTCAACTTTCAATCCCGTCACTTTTATATTTGGCCAATTTTCAAGTGTCAAACGACGTCAGACTGATGCGAAATTGGTCTTATTTGAAAGCTTATAGAAGTAGCTTTCTAACGAGCCCAGAAACGGGCAATTCCGAGAAGTATTGAAGAAGTTATGGTCAATTTTTCAGAACCTGCAATGAAAGTGACGAATTTCAAAATTCCTAGTAGTTGAATTAGGATTAGTTTCTTTTATCATATTATTTTAGCAAATAGACTTTGTTTCGTTCATTAGAAATAGGATTAGTTTCCTTATTGTTTTAGGACTTGTTGTTTTAGAAAAATTAGGATATTTATTTATTTAAATTAGGAATTAGAGTTAGAATAGGATTTCTTATTTTATGCATTGTAAAAGCCTATTTAAAGGTCAATAGAGCTGGAAATTGAATAGAGAGTTAAATAAAATACTTTGTTTGGAGCTTTTGAAGCCCTATTAGCAGCAATTAGTATTAGGAGTTCCTGCGGGTTTACTGGCAGAGGAATTTTTGTGGGAAATTCCTTAATTCAACCACCTTGGAAGACTAATTTCAGTTTTTCTGCAGATTTTGCTAGTTTCGTCTCAAAACTTGTACCCTCTCAAGTGGAAATCCTATGCAGATCCCATCAAGATCAGCCACATCAGGTTGTCAGATGGTGCAACTCACATAGCTCCATTTCTTCTTTCCATCCAAATATATTTTTTCCAATCAGGCCTACTCCGAGTAGTTTGTTCCATCAAAACTCACAGTGGTAATCAGGAGATTTTGTCCATCATGTGCAGCACTACTGATTCTCAAGATGTCTTTGTGTCATCCACCACCACAAACACCTAAAAATTAAATACACAAATGATCCACACATCCACCGCACGATCAACACACCCAAATAAAATAGCAGCACAAAGAATACTGATATCCTTATTTAGAATTATTATACCGGACAAAGAATCAATTCATAAGGGTTTTTTAACTCACATAAAGAAGAAAAAAAAGTGATTTTCAGAATATATATATATACACACACATATATGAGGGTCGGGATGCTACCTATGAGGGTAGCGTTTTGGTGCTACCTATGAGCTCGCTGGAGGACACATGACACTTAATCCAAAGATCGGACAGCAACTTGGGCAAGATCGATCAAGCCCCACTCAAAAAAATTGAGCGAAATCCGATACTTATCCACCATTGAAAATGTGGTCAAATTTGAGAAAAAATCAATGCACGTGAATAGGTGGGCATTACCCTATGTTTTACCCTTGATTTGAGAGGCAAAACAGTCACAAAAATGACATTTTTTTGTGAGTCCCATGCCCCATGGGAGTATCATGGAAAACGGATGCTTTTTGGTTGATCACATTTCACATGGCATGTGATCTAGCCATCGTGGGTAGCACTTGGACGCTACCCTCATAGGTAGCATCCCCTTTCGCTATATATATACAGTTTGGTGCTGATGTGAAGATTTTGCACCGTTTTTGGCTATTCATGGTGATGCTTCTTTTTCAAGAACTGATCAGGTATTGTAGGTCCACTTTGATCGAAGGTTCCCACAGCATCGAAACACAGGAATGCGTGAAACTGTGATTTTTCCAATCCTTGTCTTCAATAAATATAAAAAAACCGAATGAGCCCGAAAAATATGAAGAGATCAACATAAATCTTTAAAAATTGAGCTTTCATGGGAAACTAGTGTCGTTCGCTACATTTTGGATCAACTAATTGAATTTTAGTGACATCAAGCTGGCGTCAGCAGCAAAGGAGAAAAAACAAGGGTTAAGGGAGGTCATGACTCTGATGCCAAGTTAACTTGAGGATTGCAGAGGATATTTAGAGTATAAATAAGGGTAATAGGGTTTAAAGAGGAGAAAAGGTTAGAGAAGAAAAGAAAAGGAGACTATTAAAGATAATAATATACGATTATGAGAAAGTTGTATTATACCCTCACTATATCAGGATATATAATTCACAACTATAAGTATGCTCTTAGATGAAATAGAAATAACAGAGAAGGCAATGGAAACTAGATGAAAAAACTGCCCATTGTAGCACACTATAACTACCACCAATAGAAAGCAGAAATGTTGTTTATTGATTTTATGTTGTACTATGCGTATATATAGGGATGCAGCAATCTTTTAGCTATCAAGCAGTACGAATGCATGTTAGGATACCGTAGTACAAAAAGTTATAATAATTATAGCTGACTTAAGAAAGTTGAGAATACAATTTTTTCTCGTCTCCATCAATCTTATCTTCAGCAGCATGGCATTGAGTGGATGACATCATGTTCATATACCCCTCAACAAAATGGAGTTGAAGAGAGAAAAAACCGTCACCTGTTGGAAGTTTCTAGGGTATTATTGATTGGAAGAAATATTTCCAGAAACTTGTGGAGTGAAGTGGTGCTCACCGCATGTTTCCTAATTAACAGAATGCCCATACCAGTCTTCCAAGGAAAGTCTTCTCACAACATGTTTTTCCCCTCTAAAACCGCTCTTTTCAATTCCCCTCAAAATCATTGGTTGCCTATGTTTTGCCCAAATTCTTGATATTCATCGTGACTAGTTGAGTGTCAAAGCAGCTCGGTGCATCTTTATTGGGTACCCTCCATCACAGAAAGGGTACAAGGTGCATGGCCCTATTTCTAGAAAACGGTACGTGACTGTGGATGTCAAATTTTTTTAGGATACTCCCTTCCTAAAAATTCAAGAAGAGATACTTCAGTTGCATCTTCAGGGGGAGAGTGTTATGAGAATGGAAGAGACCTTTGGTATGCTTCCCATCATTCCTATCATGGATATGAGGGGAAGGTCGAGATGAAGGGACTGGAGATTTTTATAAAAATCGAGAAGAGCAATCCCAACTTAAAGTTGATAAGTATGGGAAACTACTTAAGAGAAAATTTTATGTGCGAAAGAGGTTTAGGAAAAATCCTGTCCAGGAAGCTACCCAAGAAGTTCAGGAAGAGCCTCATGTAGAGTCTCTACCCCAGGCCACTAACCATAACCTTCTCCAAATACAAATCCCTCCTCCGATATTAATCTTCCTATTGCCCAGCATAAAGGTACTAGAAATCTAATCCAAAAATTAATTTCCTATAAAGGATTATCTATCTCTCTTTACAGCTTTATCTCATCATTGGATTCTATTATTGTTCCTAATTCTACGTCTAAAGTCTTATCTCAACCCGAATGGACAAAGCTATGGCGCAGAAAATGCAGGCATTAGAACATAACATTGTTGACCTTCCTCCGGGAAAGAAAGTAGTAGGTTGCAAGTGGGTCTACACTGTAAAATATAGGCATGATGGGACCATTGAGAGATATTGATGGGGACCCCAACATCAAAAGCATTGGACTTGAGCCTCGTCGAACTTTCCGGTATAAGAAGAAACGACGCAAGAAGAAAAAGAAGTCAGCCAAGGAGTTAAAGAGCCAGAGGAGAGTCAAAGACATCCACGGGTCACCCAAGCGAGGTTTGGGTCGCCCAAGCGACCAAGTTCGAAAACAAGGCACAAGGCTGGTTGCCCAAGCAACCAACATGCTTACAAATCAAATGGGGTTCTCCCCGAAGCGAGATTCCAATTGGAGTTTAAGTGACGATGTCATCATTTTGTCCTTTATTTCCCCTTCTTTCCTTTTCTTTCTCTGATTGTTCCTTGCAAATGCAATTTTCTACCTTTCGCTATTTAAGGGTTGGGTTTCTTTAGTACCCACTATATAAGGTCTCTTCGTAAGCCATTTTGGGCAATTATTGGTTGATTAATGAGAAGTGTGGTGCACTTTGGAGCTTGAGATATAGCTTTAATGGAAAGTGAATCTTCTTCCCCATGTGGGTTTGGTGAGATGCTCATGTTCTTTGATCTTTACTTTACATCTTCTATTTTGCTTTCAATCTTCCCTTTTTAATTTGATTCCCTAAAATCCCTAAAGCCTAACTCTTGAGTAACTTTGATGCCCTTCCTTGTGGATTAACTCTAATGACTACCCATCGATCCATGGCCATCGTTGAGCTAGAGCTTGTTATATTTGCAACCGATTAACAGACCGAAGAAATCCTTAGCGAGGAGCTACAAGAATCTACATTGATTTACGAGTGAAAGCTCCAACCTAGAAGATGCTAGAGTCCGATCTCTAGGATCTCACCTTCCACAAATCTAAACGGATCTCGAGGGCAGTAATAGACCCTAGCCGAACCAAGCATGGTTACCTAAGCGAAATTCCATAAAACCCTAAGGTATCGCTTTAATTTGTGATTAATTGTTCAATTAATTAGTTTAATTTCAGCAATTATCATCTCATATTCATTTTAGGGTCGTTGTCCTGCGTTAGATACAAAGCAAGGTTAGTTGCAAGAGGGTCCACAAACTTCACACAAACACAAGTAGTCGATCACCAAGAACCCTATGCTGCAATTGCAAAATTAAATATTACAACAGTCCTGTTATGATGCGGGACTATACGCACGCTAACCCTAAAATAGCATAAATCTCGAACGATAGGGGTTAAGGTTCTCAATCTTCAATTAAAACAAAAAAATAAAAGAAGAATAAGATAGAAAATCTTCGGATTTGCTCCAAAGAGGCTTGTCGGCTTCGCACCAACAATAATTTTAAAGAATCACTCCTCAAAGGCGAAAACTTTTAGCAAATTCTCTCTGAAAGATTCACTCTTTCATAAGATGCACAAAAGCAACTTAATTTTTTTTCATTCATTCTTCAATAATAAATCTCATAAGAGATTACAATGTGTATTTATAAAGAAAAGAGACCCTAGGAATACTAAATAAAATAAAACTCCTAATCAACCATTAAAACTTTCTAATCTAACGGTCATAATTAATTTCACCATTAATCTCTTTTTTTACTACGCAGCCACTTTTGAAGGTCAAACGATGTCTGATTGACGTGAAATTAGTCTTGTTTGAAAGCTTATCGAAGTAGTTTTCCAACAAGACAAGAATCACACAATTCCGACACATATTGGTAGACTTATGACCACTTTTCCGATGATTGCACAGAAAGTGACGAAATTAACAGTCACATATCACATATGTATGTCGGACCCCTAAATAATTCAAATAAGAAAACTAATCCTAAAATAAACCATTTATTAAACGAATCCTAATAAAAAGGAAACTAAACCTAGATAAAAATATTGCCTAAAATAATGTGCACACGGGTCTTTAACGGGCCTTTTTTAAAAACTCATTCGTGGGTCTACTTTCTCTTTCGATGTCTCCTCTTTATCCGGCCACGATCTCGGTGTGTAGACTTCAATTCCGCATTATGTTATCCTTAGCAGCCTACAAGGAATTGCCCTTGTCACAGTTGGATGTGAACAATGTATTCCTTCATGGTGATTTGAAGGAGGAAGTCTACATGACTCTCCCACCTGGATTTGTTAAATAGGGGGAGACTGGGAAAGTGTGTAAGCTCAAGAAGTTCATCTATGAATTAAAGCAGTCTCCACGTGGTTGGTTTCAGAAGTTTAGTGAAGCAATAATGAGTTGTGGATATCAAAGAAGTCACTACGATCACAGCTTGTTTGTGAAGAAAGGGGTGCATACCACGATCATCTTGGTTTATGTGGATGATAGTGAAGAAATAGTATGTTTGAAAGAACACCTTCGTATGGCCTTTGAAATCAAGGATTTAGGTGCTCTAAAGTACTTTTTAGGTATTGAGGTGGCAAAGTTCAAGAAAGGGATTGCATTGTTACAGAAAATATATTATGGATCTACTTCATGATACTAGACTATTGGGGTGCAAGCCTATTGTGAATCCTATTGAGTAGAATCATAGGTTGAATGGAAAAGTTGGTGAACTGCTCAAGGATCCTAGAAGTTATCAGAAATTAGTTGGAAAACTAATCTATTTCACCATGACTTATCTTGATATAGCCTATGCAGTAAGTGTCATGATATGCCCTCACTCAGGAATACTCATCTTGATGTTGTTTATAGGATACTCAGATGCTTAAAAAGGAGTATTGGCAGAGGACTCTTTTAGAGTAATCATGGCCACTTGGATATTGAGATATTTACAGATGCAGATTGGGCAGGATCTCTTAATGATAGGAGATTTACCACTGGGTATTGTACATTCCTTAGAATTTGGTGACATGGAGGTCGAAGAAATAACATGTGGTATTCAACTCTAGTGCAGAGAGGTAGTAGAGAGCTATGTCTCAAGGAGCTCGAGAGGCTATGTGGTTGAAACATATCCTATCTGATTTAGGAGTTCATGTTACCTTGCCTATGACCTTATATGGTGGTAATGAGGCTGCACATCATATTTTAGAGAATCTGGTCTATCATGAAAGACCAAAGCATATCAAAGTTGACTGTCATTTCATCTAAGAGAAGGTTGAATCAAAGGAGACTGTCATACCTCAAGTTCGTTCTGAAGATTAGTTGGCCGACATTCTCACTAAAGGTGTTGGCGGACAAACATTTTTTGGCATCACCTTCAAGTTGGGCATGATCGATATACATGCTCCAACATGAGGGGGAGTGTTGGTGTGTCCTTAGTACTATGCCTTAGTTGGTATGTCCTTAGTTTTATTTCTTAGTCGGTGTGTGTGTGTGTGTGTGTGTGTTACTCTATGTAAGTGGGTATCAATAACAATTAGGAAATTATATAAATATCAATGACATGTGGGTATGAGAACAAGTGACTCAACCCTAATTTCTCTCAATCTTCCTCTCTCTTCTTCTTCTTCCTCACCAAACCTAACCCTAATCTAACCTCATTACCTTTAATAGGGGTGTGAGTATAATATTGTAAAGAAGTATATATATTGATAAAGAGGGGTATGAGAATAATCTCTCAAAACCCAAATTTCTCACATCTCTTTCTCTTCTTCTTCCCTCTCCTTCTCTCTTCTTCTTCCTCCTAACCATAACATTTAGCCCTAACTTGCAACTGTATTGCGGTAAACCAAAAGATTCAAATCAAAAGAATAGAAAATAACTAGAGACGGCATTGCAGCAAATAAAATCCCCTCAAAAGAGGTCATCATGAAACGATGATTCTCATGATAAGAGGGAAAGAAAAGGTAGGACGCCCTACCCTGCTTATTTGGTTGAGAAAAGGAATTTAGCCTTCCTTAAATATAAGCTTCATAACATAGAAAGGAATTTAGCCTTCCAATCCATGCCAATCAACAGAGATACTTGGTGAAACGTGTATAAAATATCTTAGGTTCATAGCAGTAGAGTTTCCTGGTACCATGCAATGCAGATTAACATGCATTGCGCGGACTAAACATTAACAATGTATAAAGAGAAAAATAGGAAGCTCAAAATATTGTCATCTACTTTTTAAAGGTAGAGAATCGAGCATATGCCTTCCATACCTAGTGAAACATATAACACGCCACACCACATGGAACCCGATAAATATTGAAAATATAGTGCCACTTTCCAATAAATCATTCAATGTCCTCTGAGATCTACCAATAAATCACTTGTTGCTCCGCTGATATCAACTAATTTTCAAGATCTCTCCGACAAAAGGACTTCTAAAGAGAATGACTTTTATCATGTATCCCTTACACTTATAAGCTTTATTATTCTACGAGCATATGTACTCTTTGCATTAGTTAATTTCAATGAAATTGCAACGCCGTTCCTCTACTGTTCTGAATATTATCCCACAATAATGGCAGATACCAGGATGAGGAAGTGTAGTACCTACCTTAATGATTTATTGCAGATATTTCGGCAATAAGTGATTGGATCATGTAAAGTAAATAACTGTCTTCATAAAAAAAAGACGACTTCATTCCTTATCAAGCAATATATATGTAGTGAATAGGATACAATATAAATGCTTTTGGCTGAAGCTCATCCTAAAATCCTCCCCCTCCCCTACCGGCCAAAAGAAGACAATACACACACACACACACTCACAAAAGTATGTCCCCATCCTTTCTTACAATGAATTGATGAAATGGTGATACAAGAGGAACTTTAAATAATGATGTAGCAATGTAGTATAAACAACAAGCAGTACAAAGTCATTACTAGTTAATATCTTATAAAGCAAATTCTTTCCTCAGAGCTTAGCCCACCATCCATCCTAATGGCTGGAAGTCATTTTAAAGTTTAAACAATAATGTCACAATGTATTAAGCTATAATGTCACAATGTGTTATAAACCACAAGCAGCACAAAGTCATTAAAAGTTTTGACTTACAAAGAAAATTCTTTCCTTAATACTTAGCCCATCATCCATCCCAATGACTCGAAGATATGCCAATCTGCAATATTTTAAAAAACCAATGTAGCTTACAAAGAAAATTCTTCTTTGCTGCTGTTCTAGGAAGAGGTTTGATTGGCTCGTTTTCGTTGCTATACTTAAAATTTTATATATATATATATATAAGAGAAAAGCAAGCCCATCAACCTCTTCCTAGAACAACACCCAAGCATTTTCGACTACTGATCCTAAAAAAAAATGTTCAACATCCAGAAAGAACTTTCGATCCATTTCAGTGTATCCAACTAAAAAAAATGCATGTAGTCCAATAATTAATATCTGTTATAGGATTAAAATGCCAAGGAAGAGCAGTTATGCAATACTTTAGGGATATGGTGACAAAGCAGCAATACCGGTAATACCACTTAATTCAAATTAGATGGAATATAACCTAGAACAAAAAATGGCAGTATGTTGAAGACCATTGTCAGATAGATAGTTTGTGCTTTGTGCAAGCAAAATTATATATAAACTTGTGAATGCACTAACTAAATGATTCCAGAGAGAAATCGACAGCCTTCTGGACAAAAAATCAATGGACCAATTAAAGAAAGCTTGGCTGAGTTTGTTAAACTTCCGATTACGAAGGATCCATCTCCCCCTGGCGAATCCAAATTACCAATTAAAAAATGTTTGTTGAAATTTTAATGACTGTTTCCTTTTTTATAATGAAAGCTAAAGCATTCCACAATCGACAGCCAATCTTTAGAGATGGTGTACAGACTACTCTCAATTTAACAAATTTGTAGAGATAAACAATTAGCAAAGCAATGTTATAAGAACCAACAATCAAATGGACATGTAGAACAATATAGGCTGGCAGTCATCCTGTGATGAGTTGAACAGCTCACTTGAAAGCATGTGTGCACATTCAAAGAGAATTGTAAAAAAAATTTAAAATGTGGTCATTGATATCATATTTAATAGCGAAATTGATAAACAAACTGCCTTGAACGAAAAAAAAAAACACTTTAAATGGGAACATATAATCAAAATAGGCCTATAAATAATTGTCTCAAATACATGACAGTAACACATTGGTAAACCATGTATGTGTATCAAATAAGTAACAGTGACGATGTCAACAATTTAATATATTGAGAAGGACGCAAGATTTCCACTAAAATGATGAACTTGAAGTGATGGTCAGTAAATGTATGACGCACTAATTATGAGAATAGTCTCCCTTGGGGCACATCTTTACAAGATAACTAAGAAATATGAGTTTGGAATTGTACATGACAAAGCTCACTTCTCAGCTTCACTTGAACAAGCAATTGTCTCTATTTACTGCGCTTCGACAATGTAATATTTTCCTCACAAGTAATTATGCAATACCGTGAGACAGACCTACAGATAAACCCATTCTCTACTGTATTTTTTTATCTTGGACTACAAAGAGCACCCATCAAATATTATTTTCTAAATTTAAGTGCAATTATTAGCACAATTCTCTTGATGTTTCCTTGGCATTTTCTCACAAGAAAAATTGTAAATAGGTATTATAAGCGCTATATGTTCAGCAAATTCAACACCTCTGCCCGTATAAGTCCTCCATAATACACTCAAATTATTCCAATGATAATCAGCTGACATGCGGATATACTTGTACCTGTGCCATGCTTGTTCATAGCTGAATATTGAGCTTCTCATAAGCTTCACTAAAGGAGCTTCGGTTTCATCTGTTCATTCAAAAAGGTCAACTAGAAGCACGAATTTATACTTATAATAATTGGTGGTGAAGTTGGGTTACAAACCACTTCGTTGCAAAGCAGATATGAAGGATTCATCGGCTTTAGTGCTCGTGTAAATAATCAGAGGCTTGGCTTGATACTTTACTGAATCAGTGACAGACGACACAAGTGTGTAAGAAGACAAATGAACATATCTACATACAAAGAATCACCAATTGAACAAAGCAAATGCTTGGGAAGTATAAATGGCACAAAAATGAGAACAAATCATTACGAAATCAATATTCCATTCCAAGGAAATTTGGTTTTAAGATCCACGTATATGTTGCAAATGTATAGAAAACGTCGAGTTACTGTTACACATACCAAGATCCATTAAGGCAAAATCCTCGTTGCCATCGTCCCAAACTTCCAACACATAAAGCTGACGAAAACCAGAATCATAGTATGCAATCCCAACTCTGAGAATAAAAGCATGATAAATCGTTAAGTCTAAACAGAGATAGAAATGTGCTTGAAGTTATTCATTAGATATCGCTGAGGTCTGTAGATCCAAACGTTTCTTATTTTACATAAGTTTATTCTAACATTCAAGTGTGAGCCTTGGAGTCCGACATTGATTAGAAAGTATTTCATCCTCCTACATCCTCCACTATATAAAGGAGTTTGGGCTTCACGTTCAGCCATGAGTGAAGTTATTATGTAGCATTAGTTGTGTAACATACATAATAGCCCACAAGAACCCTAACAAAATGGGATAATGGCTCCTGACTGACATTTAAACACCAAAATGTGTTTAAATGATCTTACACCATTAAAATTAGACTTTTTATCTTACACCATTAAAGTGTGATTTATCTTTATGCCATGCGGCACACATCTCTGAGCAATCCAAATTGTCCAAGTGGGTAGCAATCTATCATTGGAACCTGTCTCAGCCAATAGAAACATGCCTTTAAGTGAATGTGAACCATCCGACTGATGAACATTAATGTCAGCCATTAAACGTAAAACTAATGGTTGATATTATAGTCTACATATCGGATGGTTTAGATCTCCCTAAAACACCAATTTTGGGCCTTTTGCACTTCTATATATGATCTATCACTTTGACGGTACAGATCACCCACATCTTAAACCATTGATGGCGTAAGATCGTTTAAACGCCATTTGGTGTTTAAATGACGGTAAGGAGAGTCGGGTCCTACGAAGCACAGACATGGGTACGATACGATATGCGCACGGCGATACGATAATTAACAAAAAATCAGGATACGATACGGGGGGATACGTGTTTTTAAAAATTATTTTTTTATATTTTTAGGTATACTTTAGGTTAATAAACTAAGAAGAAAGTGAAAAAGAAACAAAAAAATCCTATAGAGACTAGTTTCAAATAGGTAGGTTGCACGCTGGTAGGCTCCTTTGATTTTTTTTTCTTTTCCGAAAAATCCTAAATCCCAAACTCACAGTCTGATTTCTTCTTTTAATTTTCTTTTGGGGAAAGGCACAGGATACGCATGCAGCCGTATCCCTCAAGTATCGGTATCCGATAAGGATACGATACGGGCACGTTGCCAAAAATGGAGTATCCATGCTTCCTTGGTCGGGTTCTAACAAATTTTAACACGGCAAGTATTTCATCATTCGATAAATTTCTTTTGTTTATTAGTTGGGCTTCAACTTTCGGATTTTAAGGGCATCGGGGCGACCCCTTCCATGCTAGGGTTTGTGAGTTAGCATGCTTATTTAAATGGTGACTAATCCACCTAGTCCCCTCCCCTAAAAGAGGCAAGATAAACCTTCAATACAAGTAAAGGTAGAAACAAGTTCTTAAAAATTTCATATAAATATCTGAAAATGGAGATTGAATAGGAATTATGGACAAAATTAGTTAAGATAGACGAGACGAGAGAGAGAGAGACAGAGACAGAGACAGAGCTTACCGATGACCTTGCGTGATGCATGCCATGTAAACCTATTCATCGATAATGAAAGTGAGTTAATACATGGAGAAAAGAGGTAAACAAGCTCACAAGTTTGTACAATTACTGGCACATGAGTTAGCCGAGAGCATTGTAGAATCCATTCATTTCCAAATGTCAAAAATTCCACTATTGACCTATGTCAAGTCTGAAAATGCCACCAACATTTTTTGGACAACCCGTGCATAAGTTATGTTTATCCTTCAGAAATAACGACCAGTTTGATGGAAAGCAACTTCCCAGTTCCTATACTTGGAACATTAAATATATAAGCAGAATTATGAAGCTTTGGCTACAATGCAAGAAATAAACATTACATATGTGAATTCATGCACAATATGAACTTGAAGTTAAATGGGAGCTTGACACATATGCAACTTGCTCCAGCAAATTGAGATCAATTGCAAAGAACAGAAAGAAGAAACAGTCCTAACTCCTAAGTGGCAGAAAATAAAGGAGAACATTCAAGTTCCTCAAGTACGGAATCTCATGTATATATATATATTGGATACATATTTTTGTATGTTATGAAGGAAACCAAGGAATGAATCATAGATATAGAGTATAAAGAATGATCCAACTTGAAATGTCTTTCACATCCAACTACATAAATGAGTAACCTCTTTATCTTTGAATGGTGGTTCCCAAGAAACGTACTTGTATGTTCAAAAAGTGTAGCTGTAAAAATATTTGGAAGAGAAAGGGATTTCTAGGTGCAACAAGTGTTTTCTTTAGTTACATCTACTTCTACCGGGCATTATAAAAGTTTTTTTGTGTGACAATAATAGTAATAACGCTTTGGAATAATCTGAATGAACATGACTCGATGAAGTGTATGATTTACATATAATATGAATGATTCATATTACCTAGTGTCTTGAACTCATCAATATTAGATAGGACTAGCCGGGGTGGTATATAGAATAAGAATTCTTCTATCTAAATGGATCCTATTTCTTTCTTTCTTTTTGTTGGGGAAAACAATGTAGTTAAACACATGATATGAAGTTTTACTTTTCGTTATAGTCGATTTTAGTGCACTTAGAGAAAAGAGGATTCATGTTATAAAAGTTTTGCACTATTATACTACTTCAAAAACTTTTGCGTAATCAGGACTGCATGGATTTTCTAGGTTCAAAATTTTTAGTATTCACAGATTTCAAGGACATCGAAATAGGGTACATCCTGATTATGCAAAACTTTTCCGTTTCGGTATAATAGCACAAAACGCTTTCTTCCCGGTCCTGTTTCTCTAATTATGCCTCAATTTTATAAGCTGAGAGATGAGGACTCTCACTTTGCCTATTGACTCACTTGTTTTTTTTTGAAATGGACTTTTCAAAATAACAAAAAACAACTTTTGTGTGTGTGTGAGTATATATATATATATATATATATATATATATATATATATATATATATATTCTAAATCTATTTATTTTAAATTTTTAATATACTTAATTTATAATTAGGTACAATTTTGATAGAGATGAAACTCTTTTTCGAAATATATTTGTTTTTTCAAATATGGTAAAATTTTGATAGAGATTGAAACACTTTTGTTATATACCCAGCCCAATACCTTGGGTTGGTAAATCCGAACACGAAGATATATGGACACCGGTTAGGTGGTCCCAAGGACTACCTTCACCGTGGTCCTAAGGTGCCCCATAGCACCCAAAACATAGAGTAGGTGCCACATGGACCAAGGGGGTAAAATTTTAAAAAAATGCTTCAAAATTCAAAATTGACTATATTTAATTGTCCAATTTTTTAACGGTATAAATCACACGGTAGAAATCACATTTCAAATTTCATTCTTTTTAATTGATCTATACAATGTCTCTTCGGTCATCATGGCACCTCAACAGGGTTTTGGGTATCACGTGGCACCTTTTTCAAGCGATTGAGACTACAATGAAGGTAGTTCGAGTTCCTATAGAACTTATATAATATATATACATACATACATATATATATATATATATATATATATATATATATGTGTGTGTGTGTGTGGGTGGGTGGGTGGCACTTTAATTTTCCTTTCAATAACCACTCATAAAAATCAGAAGTCCTGACTTAACATAAACTCTAACCTATTATGGTAGATCAAAAGGATAAATAAAATATACTTAACTAAGTCTAAAGCTTAAAGAAGGTGTTTTCAATACCTTGTCTAGGAAAAAAGCTCATGACCATGTTTCATGCTCTTACGGTCGATGATCAATATGGGTTGCTACCGCATAGTGACACGCTACGAAAGTGGAAAGATGAAATTCTAATACGTAAGAAAGATTCTGATTTTCAAAAGATAAAATCTGAAATAAGATAATGAAAGAATGAGAAAAAAAAAACAGAAAACAAAAAAAAAAAAGGAGTAAGATTATGAAAAAGAAAGAAAAGAAATTCCTGTAAATAAAGCATATTTTTCTTTAAAAAAACAAAGAAAACTCTTTTAAAAGACAAGTAAAGTTTTCTGAAGAAGAAGAGAAGCTTTTGTAAAATAAAAGAATCACCCGAAGATAACGAAAAGGCCTTTTCTGTTAAAAAAACTAATTTTTTAAAAAAGATTCTCCATAGTAGTATACCCTCCTATCACACACACACTTAGGGCACGTTCACTTCGCTGTAATCCCACAATATTATGCGCAATCCTTCCATTTTACCGTAAAAAGTACAACTTTGGTTGTTCATTGGGTGTAATTTTTTGGGTTTTGTGCCACTAAATTTTACCTGCAATAATTTTGACTTACGAGGCTGGGGCTTGTAATCTCCATTTATTGCAGGTAAAATGGCAACGGCCAAAATTATTGCGCAGGTAAAAGGCGTACCAACTCAAGCGGTCAAAATGTGTTTCTTCTTTCTTTTTTCTCTTTCATTTGCTCTCTTTCTACTTCTTCGTCTTCGGAAGATTTATACACTCTAATGAAACTAAAGAAAGCCATGGCCGGAAGATTTATACACTCTCCTTCCTCCCTCTCCACGGCGGCTCGCTCGCCCCGGAGATCGGGCTTCTTCGCAAGCTGGTCAACCTCACTATCGCCGGCAGCAACCTCACTGGAACCCTACCACCGGAGATCGGAACCCTACCGTCACTCTGGCTACTCAACATCTCCAACAACAATTTCAGCGGCGAATTCCCCCACAAAATCTGTACCGGTTTGCTGGAGCTGGAGATCCTTGACGCTTATAATAGCAACTTTTCCGGCCCTCTTCCCCTCGAAGTCGCGAAGTTGAAGCAGCTGAAACACCTGCATCTTGGCAGAAATTTCTTCACCGGCGAGATTCTGGCGGTGTACTCAGAAATTCAGAGCTTGGAGTACTTAGGTTTGAACGGTAATGGACTTACAGGCAGGATTCCGGCGAGTTTAGGGAAGTTACCAAATATTAGCGAAATGTACATTGGCTATTTCAATGCCTATGAAGGAGGCATACCAGAAGAGTTTGGATCGTTGACTACATTGACTTGTATGGATATGAGTGGTTGTCAACTCACCGGCGAGATCCCGGCGAGTTTAGGCCAGTTGAAGCAGCTGAACACATTGTTCTTACAATTGAACCGGTAGATTGACTTGAACGGGGATGGATGACACTCCACTAAATTTTCATGCGAAACAGACACCTTTACAA